>CM038681.1:33126452-33726452 GCA_021605205.1 Aegilops longissima | reverse complement strand
TTGGACGCGACGGACCGTTGGGCTCTCCTGTTGACCAACTCTCGGTTGAGCCACAATACGTATAATATTGATCTAATTCATGGTTGAAGTTGCACTTAGGGATGCATGTCGCCTTACTCATTGGTGAGTATTAACTGAACTGAGAGAAACGTTAGTGTTTAAGATCAGAAGGATAATAGTGTAACAAAGGCGTGTACCAACTAGCAAGTACTCACGTTGTTGCGGAAATACTTGGCAACATTTTCAATGTGCTTTTTTTTAAATCAACCTCGTCTCTATTTATTCATAGAATGCAGGAATTTCTGCCGAAATAATGTGTAGAATACAATCTGGGGGTTCATGCACCCAAACTTTGCAAAGATTATTTGCCACCCCCTCCTTAGCTAGCCCGCGCTTGTGCCGTCACGCCGTCCTCCTAACCCAAGACACCTTCCACCTTTCTCTTGTCGCCAGCATGTTTTTCACCTCCTTGATCATTGGTTCCAGCACGGAGAAGTCGGTTTCCTCGCCCTGAAGATTGCGTACCACCTCTTGGTAGTCCATCTCAATGTGCAGGTTAGTGATGTTGAGCTCCTCCGCAAGTTGCACCTCCCTTTTGCATGCCTGGAGCTCCATCTTTGCTGGATCACCGCCCAGCGGATAGTAGTGGCACGCTCCTCCGATGAAAGCTCCTTCATTGTTTCTGAAAACCACACCAATGCCCCCCTTGTCCCCTCCTTTGGTGGTCGCACCATCAACGTTCGCCTTGACCCATCCTTCCTCTGGAGTGCTCCACCTTTGGGCCGGAATCACTCGAGGAATTTTGCTCGCTTTGCCATTTACAGTCTGCATCTCCTCCATTAACCTTCCAGCCATCCCAGCCATCTCCTCTTATCTTCTCGCACATTATTTCGTGCCAACCATAAAGCATATAAACCCTGGACCATTATAGCTCAAGCATCATCAGAAGCATCAGCAAACCAGTTCAGGAGCCACTGAGATAGTGTAATCTGGGAGCGTACCGACTCCGGCGGGATCGCCGCCGGTGCTCCCAATTCCGAGTACAATACTTTCCAAAATTTTGCCGACTGGGGTTAGCTCCAAAACCTGTGTAAATTCGTCTCTTCTCATCCACACACTACAGAGAAAACCCCAGGTTTGATCTTTCGTCGATGAAGCTCCGAGCCACCGCAAGCCCATTACGTATGAGTCTCCATGTGTGGATTTTTACTCTACCCGGTGCAACCGTATCCCACGGATTCAGCCAGGCTCTATGATTCACAACCGAAGATGATGACCCTGGCCTGCCAGTTTTGGCCCGCTTTCTGATCCATGCAAAGGTGGTAGGCCGATCTGACTGTAAAAACTCCATTCTCCGTATGGTTCCATGCAAGATAGTCCTCCACCGTCGCCCCCCCACAGGTATTTGCAAGATCTCACGCGCTTCCGCTGGTGGGAACATGTTCTGCACCTTTTCTTGACCCCAACCTGAGTTGGTATCATTCAGTGACTTACTATTGTCGTGGCCGGAACAAACACCTGACCCTGTGGCTTCAGGCTTCCTTTGCGGGGTATCCAGTTATCATGGTGAATATGAACATGGGATCCATCTCTAATGCGCCAAATGAGCCCATCCTGGACGAGGTCTCGGGCATGTAGAATGCTCTTGAACGTGAAGGACCCCCCGTCGGGGCAAGTGGCATTGAGAATGGAGCCGTCCGAGAAATACCTCGCCTTAAGCACTCTTGCACACAACAAATTCAGTACCTGCAGCAGCCTCCAAGTTTCTTGGCAAGCAAAGCTTGATTAAAAGCTTCCGGGTCCCTGAACCCAAGTCTGCCTTCTTACTTCCTCGTGCACATTTTATCCCATGCAATCCAATGTACTCTTTTCTCACCATTTGTCTCGCCCCACCATAAGTTTGAAGAAATAGAAGACAGGTTCCTGCACATTTTCTTTGTGAGCTGAAAGCAGCTCATGATGAAAGTAGGAGTAGATTGAAGCCCCGATTTGATCAACACCTCCCTGGCCATCTTGGATAGCCCCTGGCCCTTCCATCCTGAAACTTTCCCCTGTGCACTCTCTTTAACGTACTTAAACGTCCCGTCCTTGGATCTTCCCACCACCGTTGGTAGGCCCAAGCACCTCAGATGATATACCAATAACTTGCTTTAGAATTTCTTTATCCCCATCCTCACTGCCTTTCCCAAAAAATATAGCAGATTTCTGCATATTAACTTTTTGTCTGGATGCATCTTCATAATCCTGCAAGATAGAACGCATGCAGTGAAAATTATCTTGGGACCCCTCCAGAAAGAGAATACTATCATTAGCAAATAGCAGATGAGTGACCGTGGGGCCAGTACTCCCAAACGATGTACTTTTAATTTCCTTCTCCTCCTGGGCATGCTTTAGCAAAGCTGAAAAACCTTCAATACAAAATAGGCAAAGGTATGGTGACAAAAGGATCACCCTGACGAAGGCCCCTAGATGGGACAAATCTGTGAGAAAAGGCCCCATTTAACTTCACCGAAAAACTCGCAGTCCTTACACACCTCATAATCATCTCTCTCTAGTGAGCAGAGAAACCATATTTTGTCATTACCTGATGCAAGAAGATCCACTCCACCCTGTCATAAGCCTTCATCTTGTCCAGCTTAATTGCACAAAGTGGTTTCCTCCTCTTCCTCTTCCTGATAGCATGAACATACTCATATGCCAACAACACATTATCCATGATTAATCTCTCCGGGAAAAAGGCACTCTGCTCCTCCGCAATCAACAACGGCAACACCTCCTTAACCCTGTTTGCCAATGCTTTTAATGCAATTTTATAGAGGAAGTTGCAAAGGCTAATTGGTGTGAACTGAGTGAGCATCTCTGGTGAGCACACCTTGGGGATCATCACAATGACGGTGTCGTTAAACCCATCCGTCATCGTCCTCGCTGCCAGGAAGTCCCGAATAGCAGCACACACCTCCTCCTTCACCAATGACCAGTGTCGTTGATAAAACATCGCCGGAAAACCATCTGGCCCCGGATCTCTAGATGGCCCCATCTGAAATAATGCTTTCTCAATCTCCTTTACTATAAACGGTGCTAACAGTTTCCTATTCATATCCTCCGTGACCAGTGTATCAATGTGTTGTAAAATCTTGTCTCCATCCGTGGACTCCTCTGATGTGAACAAATGAGCATAAAAATTTGCAGCCGTCGCACGCATACCTTCATCGTCCGTGCATTTAGTCCCATCCTCTCTCCGTAACCCCTTAATTGTATTTTTCCGCTTCCTATGCGATGCTCTGTTTGGAAAGTACTGTATGTTCTAGTCAACATATTGTATCCAATCCACCCTTGACCTTTTGTTGTAATAAATCTCCTCTCTTTCATACATTTCATGCAACTGACCCTCGATATCCTTGATTCTATGCCCGTAGCCTATGCGTATTTCCCATTCATTGGCATCTTTTAGTTGCCACTTTAAATGTCTAATCTGTTTTCTAATAGAGCCAAAAACCTCACGACTCCAAGTTTGCATGGCTTTGGCCATCAGGGCTAGCTGCTTACATGCCGCATCCTTCCCCGGCTGCTGATGATTGGTAGCATGAGCCGCTTCCCATGCATTGGCCACCATGGCCTCGTACTCCGCGTGTCTAGTCCATGCCGCCTCATACTAAAAGGGTCGCTGCGGCCGCGCCGATTGGTCGACCAGTGCCGACGCAACATCGATAAACAACGCTTGGTGATCGGATTCCTCAGTCAGTATGTGTTGCACCTCGGTCGCCGGGAACATCTGCATGATGGAAGACGAAGTTGCCCTATCCAATCTGACTTGAATATTATCCGACCCTTCTCGCTTATTATCCCATGTGAATGGGTACCCTGAGAACCCCATATCCGCAAGACCGCAGTCGGCCAAGCAGTCCCGAAACTCCTCCATTTGTCTAATGCACCTTAGATTACCACCGATCTACTCCTTTTGCACAATTGCCTCATTATAGCCTCCAACACATATCCAAGGTAGATTATCTTGGGTCCTCAAATACCTCAACACCTCCCACGTTTTCTTCCTCTTTTCCACAAACGGCTACCCATAGATTCCAGTGAACCTATAGGTATTCCCATCCACCTCCATCTGAGTATCTATGTAGTATTGACACCACAGTCTGACTGTCGCATTCACATGATCTCTCCACCACAAAGCGAGCCCTCCACTCTTGCAAACACAATCCACCACAACTCCTTGTATGAACCCTAAGCTCCACTTCAGTCTCTCCATTGCCTTTACTTTATTTTTTGTCTTCGATAAAAACACCACCGCCGGGTTGTAGGACCGTATCAGGTCTCTAAGCTCACCAACTATCGAGTCCAACCCCAGTCCTCGACAGTTCCAGGCCAATAGACTCATTGTGACCGGCGACCCTGCCTCGCAGGGTCCTCCGATGGATCATTGTGCTCTTCAATATGATCAAACACAGATGAGGTTTTCTGCCTCGTGTCGTGAACAAATGTTTCATTACCCTCTTTCCTATCCGAATCACGTTTAGAAACCCAATACTGCCTTGGCCTCCTCTTCCTCTCTCTCTGGGACTCATGTCTTGCGCTACTTGGAGAGCGCTGCTCTGTCATGTACCCTGGCCTGGGCTTCCGCACATAGTACCCTTGCTTACGCTCTTTCCCACTGAATTGTCTTGCTGATCCAACACCTTCATGATCCCACTGGCCATACTTCCTATACCTGGACCTTAGCTCTTCCTGCTTCTCCTGTTGTCGCTGTCACAATTTTGAGCGCAGCTCTCTCTACCTCTTCTGCTCTAGATCATCCCGAAGATCCGTCTCCCGCATAGTCTCTACTACTTGCTTCTGCTTATTGGGGTTATTGTCATCCTCACAAACCCCTTTGCCCTCCCCACTAGTGTGGGAAACGGCCGGAGTAGTGAACTCATTGTGCAAGTTGCGCTTCGTAGGAAGATCACGGACTATTCCTGTCTTACTGCTGTTCCTTTCTCCCTCACTAGATCTCACACTTCCAAAACTGTTAGCGCGCCCTGTAGGACCATGGTAAGACCCATCTTTATTCCCCAACGAGCGACCCGGGGATGCCCGTAGCCATTCCCTCCACTGCTGATCTGGATCCACTGCCGGGACACAGCCATTTTCCCCATGTACCACTCGTCCACTATCAAAGCAAAAATGCGGAATATTTTCATATTTAAAATCAAATCAAGTTTTCTCCAGGTCGTCTTCAGATTTCTTCAAATAAAAACCCCTTACAAGAGGCTCAAGAATAGGTGTACCATAGCTCCGAATCCTTTGCGTATCCCTCTTTTTCCACGTCTACCCCCACAATCTTGCCCAGCCAATTCCCAAGCCCCTCACCGAGTGCCTTTGATCGTTTGTCTACTGGTAGATCTTCAACCAGGACCCAGACATCCATAGATTCAAACGTCATCTCAGATGGCCTAGTTACTCCATCATAGTCCTTGAGCACTAACACATTGAAATCAAATTGCCGTGGACCATTGTTTAGAGCGTGTTTCCAATCTCCCTCACTACCGAAAGTCACCACAATAAATTCCTCCCAATGATCTTGAAATGCGCTTCTCTATGTAGACCCCAAGCCCTTGCCATGGATTTCTCCAACACACTATTATTCATCGGTCTGGGAGTGAAAGCTTTCTCGATTGCCAACCACTTCGCCAGCCGAACTTGTTCCTGGTCATATTTCTTGAAGACAAAACCCTTAGCCTCCTTCTCCGTCAACACCAAGCCTCCCAGCCGAGCCGTCAAGCCTGGGGACAGGGAGGCGTTCCTGCTATGGGAGCCCAGTGGTGTCCGTATTGCTGGGTCAATCGCCTCCTTTTGCGCCGGCGACCGCGGTGTAGTAGCGGTATTCTGTGTCTTCGCCCCCGCCGCCGCCGCCATACCATGAGCAGCTGCTGAACTCCTCGATGCTGCCACTCCTTCCTTCTTCCTCACTTCCATGACTCCACAGACGGAGAGAGAACTGCACACCGCTCAAACACGCTTGAGACGCTGCCGCCTCCCCCGTGCGCCGCTATCCTCACGACCACCGCTCGCAAAACCCTAACCATAGCTATCGAGCTGATCGCCATGCAATCGCCTCAATCACCTCTCCGTGTTTTACGTACGAGGTGGACCCGCATCTGATGCCATATGTGCTTTATTTTTTCTGGAAACATGAATATGTGAAGCAATAATATAACAAGCTAAAACTAAAAATGCATATAATTTATTATGTTTGATACTATATAAAAATAAAATGTTTATTAAATCACCCGTAAAATGTTTTTATTACATATAAATAGCATATTAGAATGAAAATTTTCGTGTATATTTGCATGTTGAGATGGGTCTTTTTTTCATGCATGTTTAATGATGAGATGGCATATGCTTTCATGTTGAGAGATATATGTAGTGGGGGTGGGACTTTTCTTACACATGTTGCCTGACGCATTTCACTTGCAAAAAACCAAAAAAGAAAAAGAAAAAACCAATCAGGTACCAGACCATAACAGTCAACAGGTTTAAGCTGATGTAGCCGTCAAATGGACTGAAATCGCTGGGTACTTCAACTCAGAGCCCGCTGCTGTTCTAAACTTCCTAAAAAAAACTGTACACTCTTTTTAGCTGGGAATAAAATAACATGTCTCTCTTTTTCTCACAGGAAAGCACTTATCTTGAAGATGACATGCTTGGTATTGAGCCGCTCGAGCTTCCTTTTAGTTTTAAGAATAACAAGGAGATGTCATGGTCGCTTAGGCTAACCAACAAGACAAAGGCTTGTTTTGCATTCAACATTGAAAAACCAAGCAAGCATTACACCATACAGCCAGACAAAGGCATCGTGAAGCCAGGATACAACGATTGTCTTGTTAAAATAACATCGCAGCCACAGGAATGTGCACCGCAAGTTATAGATAATGCTGACAAGTTCATCGTGCGGAGCACAAAAGTTACCAGGGATCTTAGAGATGAGGATATCACTCGATATATATTCCACGAAGAGGTTCCTGGTAAAGTGGTTGATGAGGTAGATATCTTGGTTGTATATGAGAAGGGTAGTCGCAAGAGAGGGCAAGACCCCGATATGACCGTCGAGGCAGTCCCCCCCAAGCGCAAGGTTTGTTTTATCAATTAATCCCGACATACTGAAATGAGTTTATTCCTTAATCTTACTATTTCATTTTTCAACATGCAAGGCCATCAAATCTAGCATCTATGAAGATGGCACACGACGACAACTAGATCGTTATAATTTCCATCCACTAGAGAACTTTTCACACAGGCAACCTACGAACAAGACCTACCTACCGAGGGTCAGCGATCGAGCCATGGATGTCACAAGAGGGGCCATGGGCAGCCTGCTCCACAAGCTGGGCGAGCTCCTCAAGGATGAGTTCAATCTGGACACGAGCGTCAAGGAAGACATCAAGTCTCTCTCGAGAGAGCTGATGAAGATGCATGTAGTACTCCACAAGATATCAGCTGTGCAACAGGACAACCTCGATGACATGGTCAAGCGTTGGGCCGGTAATGTCAGGGAGATGTCATATAACCTAGAGGATTTTGTTGATGGCTTCTTGGTGCACAGTGAACCTGACTCTAGCAGGAGTAGCTTTAAGGAGCTCACACACGATTTGTGCCTACTCTTGGAGAAGGGCCAGAGTCACCACGAGATTCGGAACTTGATAAAACAACACATGTGCAAACAAGTTCAGGATAAGGAGAAAAATCATAAAGAATGCAATGTGGACAATCTTGTCGCTAATGCAGCAGCCACAGTTACCAAGAACATTGATCCTCGCATGTTGGTCCAATTCCAACGTTCAAAGCAGCTTGTGGGCATCCAAGAGCCAAGGGATGACCTAATCAAGAAGCTCTCTCAAGTGTCAGAACAGGAGCTTAGAATATTCTCTATCTACGGAGGTGGGGGATTGGGCAAGACAACTCTGGCGAAGGCAGTGTATGACAAGCTTGAAGGACAATTCCATCCCATGGCTTTTGTTTCCGTGGGTCAGAAACCCAATGAGATGCAAGTTTTGCGAGATATTATTTATAAATTTTCCAAAGATTTGAATACAGCAACCCTGAACATAAAGCAGCTCGTCGAAGAACTTCACAGATTACTAGAGAAGAAGAGGTACCACCACAAATCATATCTCATTAGCCTTGTTTATTATGGTGGTACAATATTTTTCGAGTGTATGAAAATTGTGTACCATTTTTTTCACCAAATCTATTTGCAAACGTGTTAACGCCAAATGCCGACACTGTTGCGTGGTCATGATCAGTAGTAGGGGCGGAGCAGAACATTAGGTTCCATCGACCGTGCTACTGGGGGAGGCCATGGACAAACTCACCGTGCTCAGCATTGACAAGCGGCGTTGTTCTGCGCAGATCCAATAGCTGCAGCCTGTGGTCTGCCAGTCCATGGTGGTCGTTGGGGGCGGCACTTTGGATCCATCGCCTCGTGCCGCAGTTCCGATTCCAATTCGAGTGGCGATATCTGGCGTAAGTCGCATCCAACATTGTTGGCACTCAGGAAGGCCATGGTAGGTGGAGTTGTAGCCCATTTTGCAAACGATGACGACTTGGAGCAGTGATAGAGGAGAGAGAGGTGCAGCATCACAGCAGACTACGAGGCATACATAAGAGGGGGGAGTGAGAGACTGGTCGGGGCTGGAGTCACTGAAATAGTATAATTTTGAGGTTGTAAATGCAAAGACACATTGCCTGAGTCTCAACACATTGTGGGCTGGTAAAGAGTTACCACCGACCATTGTCATAGCCACCGCAATTGTGTAGTTAACCAGCCGTTTAGGTAAACTGTTCTTGATATAGCATGTCCAAGTTGAACTTACCACCCAAGCCATAGTTCGTGCCATAGTTTGGGTTCCAATTCTAGCGGCAAGATCTGGCGGAAGTCACATGCAGCAGTGTTGGCGCTCGGGAAGGCCATGGAAGGTGGAGTCACAGCGCATTTTGCAAACGGTGACGACTTGGAGCAGGGACAGAGGAGAGACTGGTGCTACATCAGAACAGAGCCATCCACAAGAGGGAAGGGAGAAAGAGAGAGAGAGAGGTCGCAACTGGAGTCACGGAAATACTATAATTTTGAAGTGGTAATTGCAAAGAAACATTGCATGAGTCTCACCACATTGTTGACCGGTTAAGACTTGCCACCGACCATTCTCACCACCACGGCAATTGTGCAGTTACCAAGCCGTTTAGGTAAACTGCTACTGATCTAACATGTCCAAGTTGAACTTACCACCTATGCCATTATCAGTACCATTGTTACTGATTTTTCGACAAAGAAAGTCTATTATTGACTCATAATATAGCATTGAGGGATACAATCACAATAAGCACACCCGGTCTCTGCATAAATAAGGTGCATGCGGCTAACACTAACACACATAAGCACACATAGAAGGATCACAATGTCAAAGATCTAAGTCATACAAGAACGAAGTTATGCCAAGACAAAGAGAGAAAAACGAAAAACCTAGAGCAATCAAAACAACGAGCGATGATATCGAATAACGACCATTGACACTAACCATCTTTTGACAACACAAGGACTACGAGAAAGGCTCTCCAAGAGCAATGCTTCCGGAAGGGAACGATGCACAAGCGTTACTGTCACCAAATCCAACCACCAAAGGCCAGAGCATGGGTCTTCACTCTGAAGATCAAGGTCAAGCAATGCCGTCAACAATGTAACAACGCAAAAACACCACCACTGCCAGGTATAGCCAGTAGAGTCTCACATAGGCCTTTTACCGCGGAGGTCAAGACAGGGTACTTGAGAAGCACCACCCACTCGAAGTCATCATATGCTATTTCTCCACTTCCACGATTCCAACAACACAATATGACATAGAATTTGACGAGGGAGGAATGTCACATGCACCGGCAAAATCACTAGTGTGTGATATTTTGATATTTTGGCTCCGATCTTACAAGAGGCATGAATAACGGATCTACATTAGACAACAACATCTCATACTGGCACTACCTTCGTCGTCCTCGCATGTGGCAGCAGATTACACCAGCGTCAAGGACATGGCCATCATCATGCACCTTCATTAGCGACGCTGATCATGGACCTCGCTGGATCTGAAGGTCCAAGCCCCTTCGACCTTCCTGCACCCGTCGTCGAATTGATGACTCGTCCGTGGAGACAAGTCAGCCAACGAAAGATAGGAACAACTGACACCGACAAACAGTTGCGTCCAGAATTGCCGAGACTCAATAGCGACATGGTCATGGGATCTTGGAGGGGAATGCCAATGTGATCTAGGGTAATGAGTCGGGGAAGGAGAATTAAGGAGCGCCGCCGGTGTCAGCCGGAGACGCACCACACACCATCATTCTCCCGCTGCTATCTTCGACAAACCCACCACTGGGCCGCCGACCCGGAAATCCTGACCCTTGGTCTCAATAACCCAACACGAGGTCCCCCCCTAGCAGCAGAACACCCCACTGCCCTTTGATAGTGCCCCACCTCCATTGCGTCCTAGGCTGGCGGCAACAGCGGAGGAAAGGCCAACAGGTAGGGTGCTATTGGCGGCTCTAGATTTCGTCCTTGGCGTCGACTGGGGAGCGACCGCGAGGGACTTGCTCCAGCCCAACATAACACTAATGTACTTACCCATAATGGAGGATGTGGAACTACCCTACCTGGTGGTGATGCGTGGGTTGTCCGTACTGGAGGGACTAAACAATGCTGGTTAGAGGTACTGGAAGGGCAATGATGAGTGGTACCTAGAGGTTGAGAAGCTGTTTGTTGGGGCTTAGGGGGAACTACCTGGAGCATGCAGATTACCTCATGCGACATAACTAGTTTGGCCCTAGGTATCATATCGAAAGAGCTGCATGATCCATGCCTGCTACATCAGCTTCCATCACCTCAACACTAGCCTTGGATCATTAAAAAACACTAGCCTGAGATTCTAAGCATTCCTCCGTATAGAGACATCACCGTGGTAGAGGTGGAGTAAGACGAGTATTTTGGACCAAAAGCACGGCCAACGGGTTTCACCCTGACCAAAATAGTGCACGTACACGGCCAACGGGTTTTTTCAACATAAACTGATGGGATTGGGGCAAAACTTAGCAATGTCGATAAGTAAGGGCATAAAAAGTAAGTGGGACTCAGTTAAGGGCAGAAGTATGTTGGAAAACTTAGTATACCATATCATTTGATATACCTTTATAAAAAATTATCTATAGTGTTTTTATTTCCTACTATTATGTTTGCAGGTACTTCATTGTAATTGATGATATTTGGGAGTCCTCGGCATGGAGTAACATTGAACTAGCTTTCCCAGAAAGCAATCTTGGTAGTAGAGTGGTGATAACTACAAGGATTCACTCTGTTGCTAATGTTGCTTGCAGCAATAGAAACCGTGTTGAGATGAAAGCACTCAATGACCAAGACTCAAGAATACTATTTCTTAGTAGAATATTTGGTATGGAAGATGCTTGCCCTGATGTACCAGAAGACATCTTGAGTGTTATCCTTGAAAAATGCCATGGTTTGCCGCTTGCTATTATCAGCATAGCAAGCCTTGTAGCTAAAGATCCTAGTAGAAGGTCAACATGGGATTATGTAAGGAAGTCTTTAACAGCCATGTTTGATGGGGACAATTCTCCTCTCGCAGATATGGAGCGAATATTGGATCTTAGCTACAGACATCTTCCTGATCATCTCAAGACATGTCTGCTTCATGTTTGTATGTACCCAGAGGATCGCAAGATAGACAAAAATGATTTATTGAGGCAATGGGTAGCTGAGGGTTTCGTGTTGAGTACAAATGGTCAGCTAGATGTAGAAGACGTTGCAGAAGAGTACTTTAAAGAGCTCATCAACATGTGTATGATCCAACCTGAGAGGATAGAAGATTACAGTAATGAAGTGTTATCGTGCAGTGTACATGATATAATTCTCGACCTTATGAGATCCAAGTCATCTGATGAGAATTTTAGTCATATAGCTGATGGTTCGAGAGCATGGGCACATGGGGAGATCCGTCGAATCTCGGTCTACTGCAATGATAAAGAGGATAGTGCAATTTTTGAAACAGTCAAGGGTCACTATCACATGCTCGGTCAGCCTTATTTCACTACGTTTCACCTGTACCTTATTTACCGGTGTTCAAGTATGTCCGCGTACTGCACATACAACCACTAAACCAGCAGGGTCTAGACGTCACTGCTATCACTAGGTTGTTTCTGCTAAGGTACTTAGCGATTCGTCTCGATGGTTTTAAGTTGAAGCTACCTGATCAAATTGGGGAGTTGCATCATTTGGAGACAATGGATCTGAAGGGTTGCATCTTCGAAAAATATCCATCGGATATTATGTGTTTGCGATGGTTATCAAATCTCAGTTATGGATGTTGGTCTGGTATAGCATTGCCTGATGGGGTGGAGAGGCTTAAATCTCTGCGTACCCTCCAAGGCATACAACTGGATAAAAGCTCGGCAGAGAATATCAAGGGCCTCGGCAAGCTGGCAAACTTGAGAAGACTTGAGATCGATAAGGGGAAGGAACCGACCAGAGCTATGTGTATGGATGCCTTGCACTCATCCATCTCTAAGATTTCCTCCAGCCTCAGGATCCTTACTGTCGGGCATAGATACTATTTTGATGTCCCCGAATACTGGAGCAGCAGGCCCCTATTCCCTTATGGTTCTGCTATTCGGGAGCTCAATCTAGGCGGCTTCAGGTTTGAAAGGTGCCCCACGTGGATTAGCCAGCTCAGCAACCTCCACAAGTTTTCAGTTACAGTGTGGGAGGTGGCTGATGGTCTCAATTTAGTTTCGGGACTGTCTTCCCTTGCCTTCTTCGAGTTGGAGATTTTGCATGTTGAACGTCAATTCCAAAAGGAAGAAAGGGTAGTCATTCCTGGTGGCGGGGCATTCAAAGCACTCAAAGAGCTGAGGTTGCGCTGTCCAAAGGCGGTACTGACCTTTCAGGCTGGGGCTATGCCCAAGCTAGAGAAGCTTGTCATGTGTTTCCGTTACGAGATGACCCCCCAATTCCTACCGGTTGGCATCCAGCACTTACCAGCCCCCACCCTCAAAGAAATCTGGTTATGTCTGGATGAGGGTTACATGCAGGTCAAAGTGAAAGGCTCCGAGGACTGGGATGATTACAAGTGGAAACGACACTGGAATTCATATAGGTGCAGAGACAAAAAACTAAAACACGATAGGAAGTTGAAAGCCATGTTGCAGAAAGCATTCAAGCAGCATCATCCTGGAGCTGTGATCTACGTTGACTTTGACGGGCACGAGCAAGAATATCTAGAGGAATATAGTGATGAAGAATATTATGAGCAAGATGACAGCAAAGAAGAAGATGATGAAGAATTTTATTTTACTGAAGAAGATTACGACAGTGTTGATGATAAAGAATTTTATTCTACCGAAGAAGATGTCGAGGCTGCTTATCTATTGTACGTGTCCAAAACTTAAGCACAAGCCCATGCTGATCAAAAAGGCAATTAGTTCACCTTATTGAGGCGCAACAAGATTCTGATGGGATGAACATTACTACTTATACAGCTCCAGCACTGGTGGTGGACACGCCGTTGTGTCTTGCGGTCGGAGAAGGGTGCCAAAGCGGACGGGGTGAATGTTTTTCTTTTTCAGAAGACGATTGTTGTAATGAAGAGGATAAAAGAGAAGATTGTTGTAATGAAGAGGATGAAGAGGATAAAAGAGAAGATTGTTGTAATGAAGAGGATGAAGAGGCTGCTGGTCAAGTGAATGAATCCCAAACTTCAGCACAAGTCAGGGCTGACACAAGGCAATTACTTCAGCTGATTGAGGAGCAAAAAGTTTCTGGTAAGCTGTGCATCGAGGCTGAGGTGCCTGTGAATCTGATGGTGGACACGTCACTGCATCTTGCAGTCGGGTCAGAGGGGCAGCCAGTCGGACACGGTGAAGGTTTCGCCATTTTGGAATCCTTGCTGCTGTCTTCACCTTCCTCCCTTGACCTGCTGACACTAGCACTCGCCTCCCCGCTGCACTGTATCCTGCCATCAACTAACTTTTCTGTTGGTATCAGCAATGATCCCTTTGTTCAGGATGGTAACAATGACCTGCTGCTTAGTGATGCGGATTATTATTGTTCGGAACCAGATGATAAGCCTACTTATCAAGGGAATGGATACCAAGCTTCAGCACAATGCCAGGCTAACACAAGGCGATTTGTTGAGCTGATTGAGGCACGGCGAGATTCTGGTGGGATGAGCATTATTAGTGATACGGCTCCGGCTCCGGTGGTGGACACGTCACTACATCTTGCCGTGGGATCGGAGGTCCTGTTGATGTAATACTAGTATGGAGTATGGATTAAAAAGATCCAGTGATGTTTCCTGAACAAGTAGCGTCGACCTTGTTATTGCCTCCAGTGGTTCGCATCTTCTGTATTTAGTTGATAATCATATTAAAGAATTCCAGTGGTGGACACGTCGCTGCATCTTTTGGGCGGCAATGTTGTCGCGGTCATATTTTCTTGGACTGCAGTTTCTTTCCTACTACTATGTATTAAAAAGACAAGTTGTATTCGCTGTATAAGTTGCATGGATCTTTTGTACTTAATTGATATATATATATTACCTACTGTATGTATTGTTGGAGCCACACATTTATGTTCGTATGAGTTTTAATTAGCTGACTCCAATAAGAAAATCTGCAGCAGCATGACGTACGTCATGTTTTTTTTTTTTGGAAATGGAGGCATATGCCCCCGGCCTCTGCATCATGATGATGCATACGGCCCTCTTATTAAAAATCCAGAAAGTAGCGTCACGATTGTCTTACAGCTCGCAAATGGAGCAAAACAAAACAAAAAAAAAACTGGGAAATACAAGCTGGCAAAGACAACCGGAGCGATAAAAATAAGGATAAGTTCTCTAGACTCCTATCCTATTGTGCGAACGCCATCCGAACCGGTTGAATATACCCCGAGCCACCATCTCCCATTGGTTGCACCCAGTAACCAAAGGCTCCCTGGAGTCCATAGGTGTGAGTAAGGACCACGTACGGATCCAAGCTGTAGCTCTGAAGATAACCTGCAAAAAAGTTAAGTTGTATCGTCTGTTAAAAATCATATCATTTCTGCAGTTCCATATGGCCCATAATAGCGCGCATATTCCAATCCTAATACGAGCTGCCATGTTCTGTTCAATCCCAGCTAACCACGTCTCAAACATAGACGCAATATCTACCCGAGCATTGATATTAAAGGCTATATGAATCGTTCTCCAAAGTAACTTGGCAAGTGGGCAATCAATAAATAAATGTTGTATTGTCTCATCCTGAGCACAAAAACAACACCGCGAGTTTCCTACCCATCGCCGCTTAAGAAGGTTGTCCTTTGTGAGAATAACTTGCTTGTGAACAAACCACATAAAGATTTTGATCCGCAAAGGAACTCTAACCTCCCAAATATGCAAAGACCTTGAGAGGGGTCCAGAATTAATCAAATCCGTATAAAAAGATTTCACAGTAAATATCCCACTTTTAGTTAACTTCCATTTTGTTGAGTCCGGCATGTCGGAGAGTCGAACTTCAATCAACCTCCGAAGCAAATGCATCCAGGCTGTCCACCTCTCACCCACTAACGTACGTCTGAACTGGATATTTAAGGGGATAGTTTGAAGGATTATACCTACGTACTCCTCCTTTCGTTGCAAAATATTATAGAGGGTAGGATATTGTAAGGCCAGTGGCGTCTCTCCTAGCCACGTATCCTCCCAAAATCTTGTTGACATCCCGTTGCCAACCAAGAATTTGACCCTACGGAAGAACATGTCCTTCGCTCTCATAATTCCCTTCCAGAATGGCGAGTCAGTGGGTCTGATGGTAACCTGGGCAAGCGTTTTCGTGTGCAAATACTTATTACGCAAGATTTGAGACCACATGCCCTCCGGCTCTGTCTCTAACCTGTATAACCATTTGCTCATAAGGCATTTATTCTTTATTTATAAGTTCTCAATACCAAGCCCCCCTTGATCTTCTGGTCTACACAAGATATCCCATTGCGCGAGGCGGTATTTCCTCTTGGCCTCATCAGACTGCCAAAAGAAACGAGATCTGAAGAAATCAAGTCGCTTCTGGACCCATGAAAGTAAAAACATTGGCATGCTGGTCAGAACTGAGTTAATCAGAACTAGCCGACCGCCATATGACATCAGCTTGCCCTTCCAGCAGCTGAGTTTTTTTTTCAATTCGTTCTTCAATACATTTCCATTCTTTATTGGACAGCTTACGGTGATGAATCGGAATACCCAAATAACTGAATTGGTATAATACTAGTATGGAGTAATGATTAAAAAGATCCAGTGATGTTTCCTGAACAAGTAGAATAAATTCGAGCGCCAGTATTTGTATCTTGGTGTGTTGGGATACCACAGTCCCTCTAACCATCTAACCACAAGTTGGTTCGCATCTTCTGTACTTAGTTGATAATCTTATTAAAAAATGTTATTGGCTCCAGTGGTGGACACGTCGCTGCAGCTTGTGGTCGAAGAGGAGAGGCGGCAAAGTGGGCGCAGTCATATTTCTTGGACTAGAGTTTCTTTCCTGTAACATCGCTGGGTCCTGTTGATGTAATACTACTATTTATTGAAAAAACGAGTTGCATTCGCTGTAGAAGTTGCATGTGTTGCAATTAGGGAAACAATGCTCGACACCCTAATACGAGGACCATCTGAATAAGCTGATGCGGGTGATGGATTTGAAGAGGCAACTTCCTTGAGAAGGCAGATGGAGCGAGGAACCACTATTTGGAGAGCAGAGACATTCATAGGCGATTATCACGGTGCCGCGGCTGCTTGCTATCGAAAGATGCTGCTGCATGCAGGGCTGCAGGCTATGGCCTACGACTGAAGAGAGAAAATAGGTTGTTGTTTTGGGGTGCGCTGTTGCTGGTATTGCTGCCACGTGCTATTGAGAAACAGAGATTACAAGCTGCTAGATGTCACTACTGCATTGACTAGAAGCTGCTACATCATACGGAGTACATCTCAACTTCAGTTTGAGAACTGTTAGCAACCTTTTCTTTTGAGAGAAACCTTGAGCATATGGTGCGCATCGTCCATCATCGAGTTAAACAGTTGTTGTAGGTTCCCCAGATTCACTACCAGAATTTACCCAATTGCCGACGGCCAAATCTATGCCGACGGCCCCCGTCGGCATAGATGGATGTATCCCGACGGCCCAGGTCAGGTCGTCGGCGTAGAAAAGCCGTCGGCGTGCACCAACCTATGCCGACGGGGGCCGTCGGCATAGATCTGCCGTCGGCATCCCAGTCAATGTGCCTATGGCGGCTGGTGGCATAGAGGCGGTCGTCCGCGTATCCATGGGCCCGGCTACCCGGGCGGCGACATCCTTTAACGGCATGAAGCCTACGCCGACGGGGCCTAACGGTGGCCGTCGGCATAGCTATGCCGACAGCATGGTCGTCCGCATAGTTATGTCGTCGGCATAGCTATATATATATGTTTTCTATACATAAGGCACATTTAAGTTAATCTCATTATTTTGTATACATATATGTTTTCTATACATATATGTTTTCTATATATATATATATATATATATATATATATATATATATATATATATATATATATATATATATATATATATATAGGGTGGGTAGGGTGGGTCTATTATGATAACACCCTCTAGAGTCTTATTCTGCACACCAAATCCTTATTCTGATAACACCTCGGCGAACTAAACCCCACCCCACCCACCCGTGCAGCCCACTTCCTCCCGCTGCCATAGTCCCCGCCCCCACCACTTCCTCTCTCCTCTCCACCTCCTAACATGCCCGACGCCTCCCAAGATCCCACCACCAGCGCCCTTCAACCACCGGCGAACCCCATCTACCTCCCACGGCCGGCGCGTCCCGACCTCCTCCCACGGCCGGCGCGCCCCCGACCCCTCCCACGGCCGGCGCGCATCCACCCTCCTCCCATGGCCGGCGCTCCCCAACCACCGGCGTCCCCCGCGGCCATGGTGGGATCCGGCCGCCACCAGCCACCGGCGAGGCCTCCACCACCGGATCCGGCCGCCATGGCCACCGGTGCAGCCGCAAAGCCGACGGATGCGGTCGTGACCCACCACCTCGCGCTCTACCATGTCCCGTAGCCACGACGCTGCCCCCTTCCTTTTCCTTCTCTGGCGACGGATCCCGAGCGGCCGCAGCAGTCAGGTTGAGTTCCGTTGGGATCCATGGCGTCCCGCCCCGCCGGATTCACCGGCTGCTCTGGATCTGGCGATAGGGAAGCTCCATCGCCACCTGGTGCAGGTGCAGCAGTGCACCTCCAGCTGCCCCTGCCTCCTACTTCGGCGACCTGCTGTTTCCCGGAGCCCCGACGACCTCCTACTAGATCCGGCTGCCGCATCGTACCTTCTCCGCACTGCAAGCACCGGCCTCCGGCTTCCTCTTGTCCCCTTCAAAAAATTTTGCCTTTCCAGATTTCACCTGGGCACAAACACTTCTGTTCGCTTTGTGCATCAATGCGGTGTGGCTGGATGTCCAGTCCACCGGCGAGCGTGCTTGCATTCCGGTGTCGGAGGTCGGCTTCCAAGCGCGAGCGGCATGGCCTCTGCCGCAAGTTCCCTCCCCTCGTCACCTCCACCTCCATGGCCGGTCCCCGGATGTGCGTCCGCAAGCTACTACAACTGTTACAGTTCATTTGATGTTTTATTGAAGCTCACTAAAATTTGTTTTGCAGTTAACTATGGAAAAAATGCGCCAAGTTTCCTGGAGTTGGCTCATTTCGTCTCCCCCGACGAGGAGTCCATGCACCCCTAGCCGAACCAGGCATCCAGGACCTTCTCTCGGCCCACGGCGACCTCCTGTGCGCGGCACCACCACTCTTCCTTTGAATCGCGGCATGAAGATTGGAGCATGTGATCAAGCAATGCAAATGGTGCATTTTTTGTGAGGATTTATGTATAAAAATTACAGGGACTCATTTTGTGTTTGCGATGAGACTATTCACTTTTAGAATGATGTTGTCCACTTGCCCCCAACATGAAAATGCAAAAAATTTAGTGAAACAACGAGATGGTAATGCGGTACACTTTGATATATATTATGGCTCACTTGCCCTTGTCTTTGCGGTCCACTCTCGTTCATAAAAGAAAGTTGAAAAAAAGACAACAAAAACCCGTATGAGAAAAATAACGACTGACAAAAGAAATTATGCAGATCGCTTGCCCGTCCGATGCAGTGCGGTTTTCATTCTAAAGCAGTGCGGTCGGCCGTGTGATGTTCATCCCGTAAGTGCAAAAATATTGTTGTGGAAGCGAAAAAAAGTAATGCGGTTCACTTTTTGGTAGTGTTGTCATTCATTTACACCTGACGTGAAGTGCACTATACTTTTTCGTTTTTGAAAAATTTACGTTCGACAAAAGAAATCATGAAGTTCTCTTGCCTGTCTGATGCAGTGCGGTTTTCGTCCGATACAGTGCGGTTTTCTGTCGGATGACGTACACTCGCTGATTTGGGTGTCGCAAAAAAACAAAGTGTCCGCACTTCCGTAATTTTAAAATTGCTCTTAAACCGTAAGGAATTAGAGGGAGCGTTCTACATGAGAAACTTGTGTCTCGACGATATCTTTCCAACAGCGTATAATTTGAATCATTTCGACCAGCGGTTTGTAAAAATTTCTCAAAAAACGGCCGCTGCCTCTCGTAGTCAGGCGCACAATTTTCAAAATTAACTAAAAACCGTAAGGAATCTTAAAACCATTTCTACATATGAAAGTTGCGCCTTGTCCATAGCTTTCCAACGACGAATTACACGCCTCGTTTCGACAAACGGTTCAAAAACTAGAGCGAAAACAGTACCGAAAATTGCAAAAATTTCAAAAAAACGTAATTCGGTGATTTAGTAAATTTGAAACTGCTCTTAAACCGTAACGAATTAGCAAACATAATAGATATGAAAAATATGCGACTTGACGATATCTTTCCAACGGCGTATCATTTGCTTTATTCCAATTAGCGGTTCAGAAAAAATCACAAAAATACGTTCGCTGCCACTCGTAATCCGCCGCACCGTCTTTGAAACTGCTCTTAAACCGCGAGAAATCTCGAAAAGTGTTCAACATAGAGAAGTTGCGCCTAATCCATAGCTTTTCAACGGTATATTATACGCCTCGTTCCGATAAACGGTTAAAAAATTAGAGCAAAAACAGTACTAAAAAAATAACGCGTGCAGTTTTTTTCGACGAGAAGTTCACTAATCTCTATTACAGTGCTCGTCGTCAAAATGATGCAGTGCGCTTCTGTTGAGCGTGCAGTGCCGAAGTGGTGTGCAGAATAGTTATTCTGCTAATATTAGCAGAATAGACCGTCTATATATATTAACACCACTTGTGTTTTGTATGTTGTATGTAGTATCTATCAAAACCGAGAGTATGTACGTGTAATATGTAGTATATAACAATGATTAGGTAGTATATATACTATTTTTCCTATATATATATATATATATATATATATATATATATATATATATATATATATATATATATATATCGATTGCCCCCTCACGGGCGTCGCTTCCGTCGTGTTACGGAGAGGGGAGACGGGACGGGGTACGTTTGGGGTAGCAATGCCGCTAGGTGTTGCGGTGGGCCCTCCTATGGTTGTGGAAGCGTGGTGGCAGGCGCAGGCACCCGGCACGCGGCTCCAGAGTGTGCCCCTCCCCTCACGGGCGTCGCGGCCGCCGTGTCCCGGAGGGGGTGATAACCCACAAGTATAGGGGATCGCAACGGTAGAGTATTCAACCCAAATTTATTGATTCGACACAAGGGGAGCCAAAGAATATTCTCAAGTATTAGCAGCTGAGTTGTCAATTTAACCACACCTGGAAATTTAGTATCTGCAGCAAAGTAATATGATAGTGGCGTTAACGGTAACAAAAGTAAAGGCAACAAAAGTAATGTTTTTGGTATTTTTGTAGTGATTGTAACAGTAGCAAAGGAAAAAGTAAATAAGCGTAAACCAGTATATGGAAAGCTCATAGGCACCGGATCAGTGATGGATAATTATGCCGGATGCGGTTCGTCATGTAATAGTCATAACATAGGGTGACACAGAACTAGCTCCAAATCATCAATGTAATGTAGTCATGTATTCCGTAAATAGTCATACGTGCTTATGGAAAAGAACTTGCATGACATCTTTTGTCCTACCCTCCCGTGGCAGGGGGGTCCTATTAGAAACTAAGGGATATTAAGGCCTCCTTTTAATAGAGAACCGGAACAAAGCATTAGCACATAGTGTATACATGAACTCCTCAAACTATGGTCATCACCGAAAAGTATCCCGATTATTGTCACTCCGGGGTTGTCGGATCATAACACATAATAGGTGACTATAGACTTGCAAGATAGGATCAAGAACACACATATATTCATGAAAATATAATAGGTTCAGATCTGAATTCATGGCACTCGGGCCCTAGTGACAAGCATTAAGCATAGCAAAGTCATAGCAACATCAATCTCAGAACATAGTGGATACTAGGGATCAAACCCTAACAAAGCTAACTCGATTACATGATAAATCTCAACCAATCCATCATCGTCCAGCAAGCCTACGATGGAATTACTCACGCACGGCGGTGAGCATCATGAAATTGGTGATGGAGGATGGTTGATGATGACGACGACGACGAATCCCCTTCTCCGGAGCCCCGGACGGACTCCAGATCAGCCCTCCCGAGAGAAATTAGGGCTTGGCAGCGGCTCCGTATCGTAAAACGCGATGATTTCTTCTCTCTGTTTTTTCTCCCCGAAAGCCAATATATGGAGTTGGAGTTGGCATCGGAGGGTCTCCAGGGGGCCCACGAGGTAGGGGGGCGCGCTCGTGGACAGGGTGTGGGCCCCCTGGTCTTCATCTTTGGTGAGGATTTATTTTTATTTTTTATAAGACATCCCGTGGAGTTTCAGGTCATTCCGAGAACTTTTGTTTTCTGCACATAGAACAACATCATGGCAATTCTGCTGAAAACAGCGTCAGTCCGGGTTAGTTCCATTCAAATCATACAAGTTAGAGTCCAAAACAAGGGCAAAAGTGTTTGTAAAAGTAGATACAACGGAGACGTATCAACTCCCCCAAGCTTAAACCCTTGCTTGTCCTCAAGCAATTCAGTTGACAAGCTAAAAGAGAAAAAGAAAAACTTTTACAAACTCTGTTTTCTCTTGTTGTTGTACTTATGTCAAGCCAGCATTCAGGTTTTCAGCAAAGATCATAACTAACCACATCTGCAATAATTCTCAGGTCTCATGTTTACTCATATCAATAACATAATCAGCTAGCAAGTCATAATAATAAATCTCGGATGACAACACTTTCTCAAAACAATCATAATATGATATAACAAGATGGTATCTCGCTAGCCTTTCTGAGACCGCAAAACATAAATGCAGAGCACCTTCAAAGATCAAGGACCGACTATACATTGTAATTCATGGTAAAAGAGATCCAATCATAGTCATACCCGATATAAATTAACAATAATGAATGCAAATGACAGCTGCGCTCTCCATCTAGTGCTTTTATAAGAGGGTGATGAATCAACATGAAAGTAAATAGATAGGCCCTTCGCAGAGGGAAGCAGGGATTTGTAGAGGTGCCAGAGGTCGATTTTGAAATAGAGATAAATTATATTTTGAGCGGCATACTTTCATTGTCAACATAACAACTAAGAGATGACGATATCTTCCATGCTAAACAAATTATAGGCGGTTCCCAAACAGAATGGTAAAGTTTATACTCCCCCTCCTCCACAAGCATCAATCCATGGCTCGCTCGAAACAACGAGTGCCTCCAACATTCAACGGTCAAAGGGGGAGTTTTGTTTGCAATTATTTTGATTTAGTTTGCGTAAAGCATGGGACTGGGCATCTCGGTGACTAGCCATTTTCTCATGAGTGAGGAGCGGAGTCCACTCCTCTTGAGAATAACCCGCCTAACACGGAAGATAAGGGCAGCACTAGTTAATATATGAGTTATTCGAGCATGCAAAACATAATGTTTATTTGAAGGTTTAGAGTTTGGCACATACAAATTTACTTGGAACGGCAGGTAGATACCGTATATAGGAAGGTATGGTGGACTCATATGGAATATCTTTGTGGTTTAAGGGATTCGATGCACAAGCAGTATTCCCGCTTAGTACAAGTGAAGGCTAGCAAAAGACTGGGAAGCGACCAACTAGAGAGCGACAACAGTCATGACATGCATTAAAATTAATAAACATTGATTACAAGCATGAGTAGGATATACTCCACCATGAACATAAATATCGTGAAGGCTATATTGATTTGTTTCAACTACATGCGTGAACATGTGCCAAGTCAAGTCACTTAAATCATTCAAAGGAGGATACCACCCTATCATACCACATCATAATCATCTGAATAGCATGTTGGCACGCAAGGTAAACCATTATAACTCATAGCTAATCAAGCATGGCATAAGCAACTACGATCTCTAATTGTCATTGCAAACATGTTTATTCATAATAAGCTGAATCTGGAACGATGGACTCATCATATTTACAAAAACAAAAGAGGTCGAGTTCATACCAGCTTTTCCCATCTCAGTCAGTCCATCATATATCATCATAATTGCCTTTCACTTGCACGACCGAACGATGTGAATAATAATAAGAGTGCACGTGCATTTGGACTAAGCTGGAATTTGCGAGCATTCAATAAACAGGAGAAGACAAGGCAATATGGGCTCTTGGTTAAATTCAAAATGATGCATATAAGAGCCACTTCAACAATTTAATCATGGTCTTCTCCTACTGACCCCCAAAGAAAAGAAAAGAAATAAAAACTATTTACACGGGAAAGCTCCCAACAAGCAAAAGAAGAACGGGAAATATTTTTGGGTTTTCTTTTTAATTATTACTACTACAGCAGGAAAAATAAACTACTACTAATTTTTTGGTTTTTCTTAAGGTTTATTAAACACACAAGAAGAAAGCAGGAAAAAGAAAATAAACTAGCATGGATATTACAGTGAAAGAGTATGAGCACCGACATCTAGCAATGAGTGTGTGTGAGCATAAATGTAATGTCGGTGGGAAATACGTACTCCCCCAAGCTTAGGCTTTTGGCCTAAGTTGGTCTATTGCCAGGGATAGCCTGGCGGATACCCGTAGGTGTAGCTGGGGTCGTACTGCGATGCAGCTGCTATCGCCTCCTGAGCTGCAGCGTGGCGTCGAGACGCCTCCGCTCTCCTCTGTACTCATCTGCCTCCTCTCTGGTAATAATATATCTTCCTCTCATCTGAAAATCAATGAAGGCAGGAGCAGGAAGAGTAACATGGACAACATGTCGTTTGTTAAAGGTTAGTCGATACTGGAGAGGTGGTTCAGTCCTCGCAACAAACCGGTGGGAAACCATAGAATCAAAATCCAAATAAGTAGGGAGTAACTCCATATCACCCTCACGAATGTCTATCTCCAGAAAATTAGCTAAGCGGGTTGCATAAATTCCTCCAAAGAAATCTTCGTTATGTCTATTATGATGCAACCTACGAGCTACAATGGATCCCATATGATAAGATTGGTCCCCTAACATAGCACTTCTGAGAATGCTGAGATCAGGGGCACACATGTGACATGCTTCATCCTTAGCATTTATGCGTCTACCTATGAAGAGAGAAAAATAATGTATAGCAGGAAAGTGAATGCTCCCTATAGTGGCTTGCGTTATATCTCTAGATTCCCCCATAGTTACTCTAGCAAGAAAGTCTCTATATTCAGATTTAGGGGGATCCCTGACACTACCCCAAGATGGAAGTTTGCAAGGAAAAGTGAAATCCTCTAAGTCCATGGTAAAAGATTTGTCATAAAGGTCAAACATGACTGAAGGAGAATTACGCGAAGATGAAAACTCAAACCTCCCCACGAATGAACTTGTGAGATCATTATACTGGGGGCATTTGTCAGCTTCAAAGTCCTCAAGACCGGCATTACGCAAATATGCATTAAATTCTTCTTTGATTCCCGCTTGATCCATAAAATTTTCCGAAGGCCATTCACAGGGCCTTACAGGAGCGTCTCTTGGTGGTTCCTCGTCAGCATCACGCATTGCAAGCCTGGGAACTTGCTTCTTTGAAGAACCACCTTGGAACATCTTCCTAAACATATTGTTTTCTCTGAAAAAAATCTGAAATTTTTAGTAACTTCAAACAAAAGTGAACCAACTTCAATAGAACTGATAGCAACTACTCATACAAGTGCCTAGAGCATATATCAAGCATTAGAACTACTTGGAACCATATAAATTTGACATGCAAGCTCAAGAACATGGTCACCTATGCAGCACAAATTTGCAAAGAATAAAGCACTAGAACAAAAACTAATTGGACCAATGGAGGAGTCACATACCAAGGAACAATCTCCCCAAGCAGTTTTGCGAGAGGTGCTTTGAACAAGGAGATCGAAAGTCACAGCAATAGTGGCTGGAACATGAGCTTGAGTTGGTTTTTCGGGTTTGTGTGAGGCAGAGGAAGAAGATGGGTGCAGGGATAAGTGGAGGAGGGCCACCGTGGGCCCATGAGGCAGGGGGGCGCGCCCAGGGGGGTAGGGCACGCCCTCCACCCTCGTGGCCAGGTGGCAGCTCCCATGTAATTTTGCACTAAAAATCCTCAAATATTCCCGAAAAAATCATATTAAATTGGCATGGTATTCTGAGGACTTCTATTTTCGGGATATTTTTATATTGCACGGATAAGTCAGGAAACAGACAGAAAAATACTATTTTTACTTTATTTCTACTAAAGAACAGAAAATATAAAGAGGGTACAGAAGGTTGTGCTTCTAGTTTCATCCGTCTCATGCTCATCAATAGGAATCCACTAACAAAGTTGATCAAGTCTTGTTAACAAACTCATTCCGATTAACATGGAACTGGAGAAATTTCGAATATCACTATGTTACCTCAACGGGGATATGGACATCCCCAATAATAAGTATATCATATTTCTTCTTGACAGTAGGGAGAGGAAATTCAAAACCTCCAAATATAATTGATGCAATTTTTCCAATAGAGTTGATACTATGAACTTGAGGTTGCTTCCTCGGAAAGTGTACCGTATGCTCATTACCATTAACATGAAAAGTGACATTGCCTTTGTTGCAATCAATAACATCCCCTGCAGTATTAAGGAAAGGTCTTCCAAGAATAATAGACATACTATCATCCTCAGGAATATCAAGAATAACAAAGTCCGTTAAAATAGTAACGTTTGCAACCACAACAGGCACATCCTCACAAATACCGATAGGTATAGCAGTTGATTTATCAGCCATTTGCAAAGATATTTCAGTAGGTGTCAGCTTATTCAAGTCAAGTCTACGATATAAAGACAGAGGCATAACACTAACACCGGCTCCAAGATCACATAAAGCAGTTTTAACATAATTTCTCTTAATGGAGCATGGGATAGTAGGTACTCCTGGATCTCCAAGTTTCTTTGGTATTCCACCCTTAAAAGTATAATTAGCAAGCATGGTGGAAATTTCAGCTTCCGGTATCTTTCTTTTATTTGTAACAATATCTTTCATATATTTAGCATAAGGATTCATTTTGAGCATATCAGTCAATCGCATACGCAAAAAGATGGGTCTAATCATTTCAGCAAAGCGCTCAAAATCCTCATCATCCTTTTTATTGGATGGTTTGGGACGAAAAGGCATGGGTTTCTGAACCCATGGTTCTCTTTCTTTACCATGTTTCCTAGCAATGAAGTCTCTTTTATCATAACGTTGATTCTTTGATTGTGGGTTATCAAGATCAACAACAGGTTCAACTTGTACATTATTATCATTACTAGGTTGAGCATCATTATGAACATCATCATTAACATTTTCACTAGGTTCATGTTCATTACCAGATTGTGTTTCAGCATCAGACATAGAGATATCATTTGGATTCTCAGGTGGTTCAGCAACAGGTTCACTAGAAGTTTGCACAGTTCTATCATTTTCTTTTTCTTCCTTTTAGAAGAACTAGGTACATCAATATTATTTCTCTGAGAATCTTGCTCGATTCTCTTAGGGTGGCCTTCAGGATACAAAGGTTCCTGAGTCATTCTACCAGTTCTAGTAGCCACTCTAACATCATAATCATTTTTCTTACTGTGCATTTCATCAAGCACTTCTTTCTGAGCTTTAAGTACTTGTTCTACTTGAGTGGTAACCATAGAAGCATGTTTGCTAACAAGTTTAAGTTCACCTCTAATATTAGCCATATAATCACTCAAGCGTTTAATCATGAAGGTATTCTGTTTTAATTGTCTACCAAAATAAGCATTAAAGTCATCTTCCTTAAACATAAAGTTATCAAACTCATCCAAGCACTGACTAGCAATTTTATTAGGAGGTACTTCAGCTTTATCATATCTATAGAGAGATTTTACCTTTACTACCTGTGTCGGGATATCGGGATCAGGAGGTTCTTCAGTGAATAAAGAATTGAGATCATATACTTCTTCAATAGGCGGTAAATTAAGACCATGTATTTCTTCAGTAGGAGGTAAATTCTTAACATCTTCAGGTTTAGTACCTTTTTCTTTCATAGATTTCTTTGCCTCTTGCATATCTTTGGGACTGAGAAATAGAACACCTCTCTTCTTCGGAGTTGGTTCAGGAATAGGCTCAGTAATTGGCCCAGGAGCTGGCTCGGGAGTTAGCTCAGGAGGTGCCCAATTATTTTCATTTGTCAACATATTATTCAATAAAATTTCAGCTTCATCCGGTGTTCTTTCCCTGAAAAGAGAACCAGCACAACTATCCAGGTAATCCCTGGAAGCATCGGTTAGTCCATTATAAAAGATATCAAGTATTTCAGGTTTCTTAAGAGGATGATCAGGCAAAGCATTAAGTGACTTGAGAAGCCTCCCCCAAGCTTGTGGGAGACTTTCTTCTTCAATTTGCACAAAATTATATATATATATCCCTCAAAGCAGCTTGTTTCTTATGAGCAGGGAAATATTTAGCAGAGAAGTAATAAATCATATCCTGGGGACTGCGCACACAACCAATATCATTTAACTTAGTAAGATGTGCCACAACAGTTTCACATTCATAGCCATAAAAAGGATCAGATTCAACCAAAGTAATTATATCAGGATCAACAGAGAATTCATAATCCTTATCAGGAACACAGATAGGTGAAGTAGCAAAAGCAGGGTCAGGTCTCATCCTATCTCTAAGAGATTCTTTACTCCATTTAACTAACAGCCTCTTAAGTTCGTATCTAGCCTGGCAAGCAAAAATAGCTGCAGAAGATTCCACATCAAAAAGATAACCCTCAGGAATAGCAGGCATATTTTCATCATCACTTTCATCATTGTATTCAGTTTCAATAGTTTCTCTTTATCTAGACCTAGAAATTTGTTCATCTAGAAATTCACCAAGGGGCACAGTAGCATCAAGCATAGAAGTAGTTTCATCATAAGTATCATTCATAGAGAAGTGGCATCATCAATAACATGCGACATATCGGAACGAATAGCAGAAGCAGGCTTAGGTGTCGCTAGCTTACTCATAACAGAAGGTGAATCAAGTGCAGAGCTAGATGGAAGTTCCTTATCTCCCCTCGTAGTTGAGGGATAATTTTTTTGTCTTAGCGACTTTCAAGTTCTTCATAGTGTCCAGCAGATATAAATCCCAAGTGACTCAAAGAATAGAGCTATGCTCCCAGGCAACGGCGCCAGAAAAATGTCTTGATAACCCACAAGTATAGGGGATCGCAACAGTTTTCGAGGGTAGAGTATTCAACCCAAATTTATTGATTCGACACAAGGGGAGCCAAAGAATATTCTCAAGTATTAGCAGCTGAGTTTTCAATTCAACCACACCTGGAAACTTATTATCTGCAGCAAAGTGTTTAGCAGCAAAGTAATATGATAGTGGCGGTAACGGTAACAAAAGTAAAGACAGCAAAAGTAATGTTTTTGGTATTTTTGTAGTGATTGTAACAGTAGCAACGGAAAAGTAAATAAGCGTAAACCAGTATATGGAAAGCTCGTAGGCACCGGATCAGTGATGGATAATTATGTCGGATGCGGTTCGTCATGTAACAGTCATATCATAGGGTGACACAGAACTAGCTCCAATTCATCAATGTAATGTAGGCATGTATTCCGTAAATAGTCATACGTGCTTATGGAAAAGAACTTGCATGACATCTTTTCTCCTACCCTCCCGTGGCAGCGGGGTCCTATTGGAAACTAAGGGATATTAAGGCCTCCTTTTAATAGAGAACCGGACCAAAGCATTAGCACATAGTGAATACATGAACTCCTCAAACTATGGTCATCACCAAGAAGTATCCCGATTATTGTCACTTCGGGGTTGTCGGATCATAACACATAATAGGTGACTATAGACATGCAAGATAGGATCACGAACACACATATATTCGTGAAAACATAGTAGGTTCAGATCTGAATTCATGGCACTCGGGCCCTAGTGACAAGCATTAAGCATAGCAAAGTCATAGCAACATCAATCTCAGGACATAGTGGATACTAGGGATCAAACCCTAACAAAGCTATCTCGATTACATGATTAATCTCATCCAACCCATCACCGTCCAGCAAGCCTACGATGGAATTACTCACGCACGGCGGTGAGCATCATGAAATTGGTGATGGAGGATGGTTGATGATGACGACGGCGATGAATCCCCCTCTCCGGAGCCCCGAACGGACTCCAAATCAGCCCTCCCGAGAGAGATTAGGCCTTGGCGGCGGCTCCGTATTGTAAAACGCGATGATTTCTTCTCTCTGTTTTTTTCTCCCCGAAAGCTAATATATGGAGTTGGAGTTGGCGTCGGAGGGTCTCCAGGGGGCCCACGAGGTAGGGGGGGCGCGCCCAGGAGGGGGGGGGCGCCCCCACCCTCGTGGACAGGGTGTGGGCCCCCTGGTCTTCATCTTTGGCGAGGATTTTTTTTATTTTTTATAAGACATCCCATGGAGTTTCAGGTCATTCCGAGAACTTTTGTTTTCTGCACATAAAACAACATCATGGCAACTCGTAAGTAACAAAGTTGGCATGGTATCATCATAATAGTTGCGGGAGAAAGTCTTCACCTTTTCTTCGCTTGTGTCATTTCCTTATTGCGCCGTAACCATGGATAATCTTCATCATTTATCAGGACGCTGGGGTCAGCCTTGACTTTGAAGGAAGGAATTTCATGAAACTTTTCATAATCTTTAGACATGTCTGTCTTGTCCTCCACTCTCATGATGTCCCTTTTTCCTGAAAGAACTATGTGGCGCTTTGGCTCATCGTATGATGTATTCGCTTCCTTATCTTTTCTCTTTCTCGGTCTGGTAGACATGTCCTTCACATAGATAACCTGTGCCACATCATTGACTAGGACGAACGGTTCGTCAGTGTACCCAAGATTTTTCAGATCCACTGTTGTCATTCCGTACTGTGGGTCTACCTGTACCCCGCCTCCTGACAGATTGACCCATTTGCACTTAAACAAAGGGACCTTAAAATCATGTCCGTAATCAAGTTCCCATATGTCCACTATGTAACCATAATATGTGTCCTTTCCCCTCTCGGTTGTTGCATCAAAGCGGACACCGCTGTTTTGGTTGGTGCTCTTTTGATCTTGGTCAATCGTGTAAAATGTATTCCCATTTATCTCGTATCCTTTCTAAATCAATACAGTCAAAGATGGTCCACTGGACAACAAGTACAGCTCATCACAAATAGTGTTTTCACCTCTGATACGTCCTTCCAACCAACTGCTGAAAGTCCTGATGTGTTCACATGTAATCCAGTCGTCGCACTGCTCCTGGTGTTTGGAGCGCAGACTGTTCTTGTGTTCATCGACATACGGGGTCACCAAGGTAGAGTTCTGTAGAACTGTGTGTGTGCTTGAGACCAAGAATATTCGTTCCTACATATTAATGAGTCCCTTCCAAGCGTGCCTTTTCTAGTCAGTCTCCCCTCATACCGCGATTTAGGGAGACCTATCTTCTTAAGGCCAGGAATGAAGTCAACACAAAACCCGATGACATCCTCTGTTTGATGGCCCATGGAGATTCTTCCTTCTGGCCTAGAGAGGTTACGGACATAGACATATTTCTTTAGGACTCCCATGAACCTCTCAAAGGGGTACATATTGTGTAGAAATACGGGGCCCAGAATGACAATCTCGTGAACTAGATGAACTAGGACGTGCGTCATGATATTGAAGAAGGATGGTGGGAACACCAGCTCAAAACTGACAAGACATTGCACCACATCACTCCTTAGCCTTGGTATGATTTCTGGATTGATCACCTTCTGAGAGATTGCATTGAGGAATGCACATAGCTTCACAATGGCTAATCGGACGTTTTCCGGTAGAAGCCCCCTCAATGCAACCGGAAGCAGTTGCGTCATAATCACGTGGCAGTCATGAGACTTTAGGTTCTGGAACTTTTTCTCTGGCATATTTATTATTCCCTTTATATTCGATGAGAAGCCAGTCGCGACCTTCATACTGAGAAGGCATTCAAAGAAGATTTCTTTCTCTTCTTTCGTAAGAGCGTAGCTAGCAGGACCTTCATACTGCTTCGGAGGCATGCCCTCTTTTTCGTGCAAGCGTTGCAGGTCCTCCCGTGCCTCAGGTGTATCTTTTGTCTCCCCATACACGCCCAAGAAGCCTAGCAGGTTCACGCAAAGGTTCTTCGTCATGTGCATCACGTCGATCGAAGAGCGGACCTCTAGGTCTTTCCAATAGGGTAGGTCCCAAAATATAGATTTCTTCTTCCACATGGGTGCGTGATTCTCAGTGTCATTCGGAACAGCTAGTCCGTCGGGAGCCTTTCCAAAGATTACGTGTAAATCGTTGACCATAGCAAGTACGTGATCACCGGTAGGCATGGCGGGCTTCTTCCGGTGATCTGCTTCGCCTTTGAAATGCTTGCCTTTCTTTGGACAGTGATGGTTGGTCGGAAGAAATCGATGATGGCCCAGGTACACATTCTTCCTGCAGCTTGCCAGGTATATACTATCGGTGTCAAGTAAACAGTGCGTGCATGCGTGGTATCCCTTGTTTGTCTGTCCTGAAAGGTTACTGAGAGTGGGCTAATCGTTGATGGTCACGAACAGCAACGCCTTTAGGTGAAATTCCTCCTATTTGTGCTCATCCCACGTACGTACACCGTTTCCATTCCACAGCTGTAAAAGTTCTTCAACTAATGTCCTTAGGTACACATCAATGTCGTTGCCGGGTTGCTTAGGGCCTTGGATGAGAACTGGCATCATAATGAACTTCCGCTTCATGCACATCCAAGGAGGAAGGTTATACATACATAGAGTCACGGGCCAGGTGCTGTGATTGCTGCTCCGCTCCCCGAAAGGATTAATGCCATCCGCGCTTAAAGCAAACCATACGTTCCTTGGATCACTTGCAAACTCATCCCAGTACTTTCTCTCGATTTTTCTCCACTGCGACCCGTCGTGGGTGCTCTCAACTTCCCGTCTTTCTTACGGTCCTCACTGTGCCATCGCATCAACTTGGCATGCTCTCCGTTTCTGAACAGACGTTTCAACCATGGTATTATAGGAGCATACCACATCACCTTCGCAGGAACCCTCTTCCTGGGGGGGCTCGCCGTCAACATCACCAGGGTCATCTCGTCTGATCTTATACCGTAATGCACCGCATACCGGGCATGCGTTGAGATCCTTGTACGCATCGCGGTAGAGGATGCAGTCATTAGGGCATGCATGTATCTTCTGCACCTCCAATCCTAGAGAGCATACGACCTTCTTTGCTGCGTATGTACTGTCGGGCAATTCGTTATCCTTTGGAAGCTTCTTCTTCAATATTTTCAGTAGCTTCTCAAATCCTTTGTCAGGCACAGCATTCTCTGCCTTCCACTGCAGCAATTCCAGTACGGTACCGAGCTTTGTGTTGCCATCTTCGCAATTGGGGTACAACCCTTTTTTGTGGTCCTCTAACATGCGATCGAACTTCAGCTTCTCCTTTTGACTTTCGCATTGCGTCCTTGCATCGAGAATGACCCTGCGGAGATCATCATCATCGGACACATCGTCTGGTTCCTCTTGATCTTTAGCAGCTTTGTCCGTTGCAGCATCATCGTGCACATCGTCTGGTTCCTCTTGATGTTCAGTAGCATCACCGTATTCAGGGGGCACATAGTTGTCATCGTACTCTTCTTCTTTGCCGTCTTCCATCATAACCCCTATTTCTCCGTGCCTCGTCCAAACATTATAGTGTGGCATGAAACCCTTGTAAAGCAGGTGGGTGTGGAGGATTTTCCGGTCAGAGTAAGATTTTGTATTCCCACATATAGGGCATGGACAACACATAAAACCATTCTGCTTGTTTGCCTCAGCCACTTCGAGAAAATCATGCACGCCCTTAATGTACTCGGAGGTGTGTCTTGAACCGTACATCCATTCCCGGTTCATCTGCGTGCATTATATATAATTAAGTGTGTCAAAAATCATTACAGAATATCATGAATAGATAAGTAAGTGACCAAATTAATAGAAGTTCATCATCACATTAAAACCAAAGTACATACATAGTTCTCATCTAACAACATAAAGCTCTGCAGAGCATCTAAATTAATTAAACCATACACTGAAACTATGTAAAACATTTCAATGCGAAAACAAATGTGATCATAATCGCAACCAATGTAACAACTGATCCAACGGCATAATGATACCAAGCCTCGGTATGAATGACATATTTTCTAATCTTTCTAATCTTCAAGCGCATTGCATCCATCTTGATATTGTGATCATCGACGACATCCGCAACATGCAACTCCAATATCATCTTCTCCTCCTCAATTTTTCTATTTTTTTCCTTCAGCAAATTGTTTTCTTCTTCAACTAAATTTAACCTCTCGACAATAGGGTCGATTGGAATTTCCGGTTCAACAACCTCCTAGATAAATAAAATCTATGTCACGTTGGTCGGCATAATTGTCATAAACAATAAATGAACCAATAGTTATGAAAAGATAATATAAACCACATCTGAATCATAGACAGGACGAGGGCCGACGGGGGCGGATACCAAAACCATCGCACTATATAAGATGCAATAATAAAAGTAAGAAAATTATACAAGTATCTATATAAACATACAAGTAAGAATTTTTTTCCTTTCAGAAAGAAGATAAGAACAAGAGGCTCACCACGGTGGTGCCGGCGACGAGATCGGCGCGGGCGATCGACGGCGGTGAAGACGGGGATGGGACATGACGGACCGCTAAACCTAGACAAATATTAAGGAAAATGGAGCTTGGAGGTCGAGCTTGGAGAGGAGAAAGCTTAAGTAGTGTGGCTCGGGCATTCCATCGAACACCTCGTGTGCATAGGAGGTGAGCTAGAGCACCACAAAGCTCTCCCTTCGCCGGCCACGAAAAACAGAGCACTGGGAGTGCTCTGCTCGCGGGCGAGGGGTATATATAGGGAACTAATTGGTCCCGGTTGGTGACTTGAACCGGGACTAAAGGGTAGCCTTTGGTCCCGGTTCGTCCCTCCACCCGGGGCCAATGGTGGTGGGCCAGGAGCGAGGCCCATTGGTCCCGGTTCGTCCCACCAACCGGGACCAAAAGGTCCAGACGAACCGGGACCAATGGCCCACGTGGCCCGGCCGGCCCCCGGTGCTCACGAACCGGGTCCAATGCCCCCATTAGTCCCGGTTCTGGATTGAACCGGGACTAATGGGCTGGCCGGGCCTGGACCATTGCCCTGTTTTCTACTAGTGGATAGGCTATAAATAGCAACTGAAATTGCAAAATGAATAGCCTATCTTCACTCAACAACTTTAGTACCTATCATTCATAGATATGTCAAGCCCGCTAGACAACATTTGGATGATACTCTAATAATAAAGGTATTAAGCTTTAGAGCTCCAAGATTTGCTCCATTTGGACCGACCAGGGCTAACAAGTTGTGCACAACACACTAATCTAACAACGTGGCGCCTTACGAAGAAAAAGTTATATTTATAGCTTCGGTTTTATGCTTATACATTGCCGTAAATCTTGATGGAGAATGCTGAGGGAGCAAACAGAGGTCAGGGGGCAATGAAACAATTTATGTTTAAACATTGAGTAATGTTTTATATTTAAGCTTGACAACTGCATTGATCTTTAAGCATTTATTTTTAGGATAGAGGGGCCATGGCCTCCTTTGGCTCTATGGAAGCTTCACCCCTGCTTATAGAGGTGATGACTAGATTTTTTTTACCTATATAGCTTCTGAAAGCATTGGCCTTGCGGAATATTTTGCTATCTTGTTTGCAAAAGGCAATTTGTCACAGATATTAGACTTACAAGTTATGAGCGGGCATGCCAACAAAAGTGATGCGATTATTGGAATTTCAGTGGAATGTTTAAAACTAAGAGCGGAGGACCAACCATGACACAAGTGGAGTTGAGACCGGAAGCTATTCAATCACCTAAGGAATTGGAGGCAAATGATGATTTGCAGTAAATTTTCCATTAGCATGCAGGTAGTATAGCATCGCAGAAGAGTGTCTGTAGGATATCCACGGTAGTTCTCACAGATGAGCCGAGCACAGTTAACTTTTAGAGTTTTATGTGCACTCTGTTACCTAAGTTAAAATGGGATTCGATTCTTACCATTTTTCTCTGATGGCAGCTTTGATTCTTAGCTCTTTTTTAAATCCGATGTAAACTGGTGTAATCCATTTTTTTCTGCTGTTGCTACGAAATCTGTGTCCCTCTTTTTAATTCTATTCGACTATACTGGTACATAGACAAATCAAAATATTGCTGGCGCAAAATGCAGCTTGCGCTCAAAGTTGAATCGGCCAAATCGAAGCGCACAGCCAACATTGAGCTCCCAAAAATTACTACCCCAGTAAAACAGGGGTAGACATTTTTCTTTCCTCGATGATGTATGGACCAAACCAGAATGGTGGCTAGACCACACAAAATACTTCTTGCTGGAGCAACACACCGTGCATATACTGCTTGCTGGAGCTAATGGTGAGGTGTAGACCAAACCAGTTAATGGTGGCTAGATACCAAAATACTGCTTGCTGGAGAAACACACCGTGCATTACTGATAGATCTTCTCTAACTAAGCTTTCGCATCCTGATGTCTCCTATTCTAAAGTTCTCTACATTTCCAAATATGCATGTGCACATGCATGTATCTACGCTGCCACTTGCTAGCTAGCCGGCACCTATGTCTATTTCTCTAGCCTTGTTCTTGCTAACTAGTCTAGTTCTTATAGTTGAGAAGACTAGTGTAACACTTGAAGCACAGAAGAAAGTTTTATTGAAATGTACTACATTGTGGTTTGTTGAGAACATTTACCTACATTGAAACCGTTCTAGGACATATATATTACTGTATAGAAGATATTAATAACAGAGTATTTCTGAGATCCTTTGTGCGGTTTGGACTGCTAACCATTCTGCATATCATATAGATCATTATAATTATTGTTCAACTTGTCAATTATTTCCTTCAAAGAGTAAACTTCCCACAAAAAAGTATTGGTAAATCTGCAAGTGCTGATGTGCTAATAAGCTGCATCGATGTTGTATGAAGTGTTCATCCATTTTTTTTCATAGTGCACAACACTTACAACAGATTGTAATTGGTGAATTACTAGCGCCATTAAATCCATGTACCTGTATGGTGGCCAGAGGCCCACAGCACAACCATGCAATATACTTGACTAGTTAATCTTTTGTTATTACCTGAACCTGAAGGCGACAAACTGGTTTGGACTGGACGACAACCAAGATATTTTGTTGACAAAGGACAAGATATATGGACTACATATTAAAAAGTGTATACAATAATGAAGAAATAATACCATCTGATCTGACATTTTGCACAGGAACAAAGGAAACTGATGATGTTAAGTAATCTGTCGCCTGCTGTTTTCTGAAGAAATGTGGCAGAAAATAATACAGTTTCTTAGGAAGGCATGATCAAGGCGTAGACCCGAAAATTTCTGCCCGTAAAATGTACTGCGTTCTTTACTGCCACTTGTAATTTTCTTCTCTGGATAGAGACAGCTAGATGGCTACAACTTTTCTTATGTATTCATTTCCTAATTTGGCCCTTGCTGTTAATAATTCCCACAGGAAGTCTCTTTGGCTGTTGCAAAGTCCGTTCTGATTTCGTGGTGGTGACTAGTACAGATGACTTAGCTAGCTAAAGTTTGTTCATTAGTATCACACTTGCAAGCTGTGGGCGCCACGTGCCACCTTCCGTAGGCCGTAGTCCTTGCAAAGGAAGGAGATGGGAGTGGACAAAAGAAAGATGCAATTGACTAGCTAACAGAACTTCCTCCGATCAGCCTACTAACCAACCAGGCGGCCAACGAGGTTATTGCTGTAATAAAAGTTCCCGGTTGCCTCTCAATCCTAGCTAGCCAGCGGGGGCATGATCGAAAAGCTAGCTATGTTCACTGGTTACAGTTCAATTCCATGCATGCTTGCCATCCATGATGCATTACTCTAAAGAAGGAGAAAACTCCAATAGTTGCTCTCTGCTAGCTTCTCAAAGTAACCCCATCAATCGAAATTTATAGAGCTGCAATATTGCATATGTTTCATTAATGTCCCCACTGGCTACTAATTGCTCAAAGAAATTACGAGGGCCTGGTAGTTTCGTCTATTGGTTGGAGGTAACGAAAAAGAAGGAATGAAAATATCGACGTTTGGAGATATATAAAAAGTTGCAATTCTAAAGAAGGAGAAAAATCCAATAGTTGCTCTCTGCTAGCTTCTCAAAGTAAGCCCATCACTCGAAATTTATAGAGATGCAGTATTGCATGTGTTTCATTAATGCCCCTGCTGGCTACTAATTGCTCAAAGAAGTTGCGAGAGGGCCTGGTAATTTCCTCTATATATAGCTTGTTTCGTTGGAGGTAACGAAAAAGAAGGGATGAAAATATTGAAGTTTTGAGATACAAAGTTGCTCATTTGGAGAAAATCATCATTTATAGGGGTTTAGAGCATCTCTAGCAGATCCCTTAGAAGAGCCAAAACTGTAAAATAATTATTTTTTTACGGTTTTGAGAGGTAAAATTGACCCAACCAGATCCCTCAAAATCGGCTGACCCGATTATTCTTTGAGGAACCTTAAAACGAGCCTCCAGTACCTCAATGTTTAGGATTCGGGGCAGAACTTTCAGTTCACCTTAAAATAAAAAGACGGTGGCGAGAGGGAACTTTCAGGTCCAACGGCCAGAATAGTGCTCATTCCGTCCAAGATCCATCCTGCCACTCTCGATTCCAGCCAAATTTCCTATGGACAGGCCCGATTCGAAGCGATTCTAGTTGATTTCAGCAGGCCGGCATGCTGCTCCTTGGGAGGGACGGTGACATGCCGTTGCCGCCGCAGCTGTTCGTGGATGGGAGGTACGCCGGCGTCGCCGATGAGGTGGTGGCGGTGCACGAGCAGTGGCGGCTCCGGCCGATGCTCCGCCGCGTGGCCGGAAGGCGGCAAGGTGGCAGACTGCATGGTGTGCCTAGTTTGCGGTGGCGAGGGTACATGCAGATGCAGGTGAGATGATGAAGAAGAAGACCACGAGGAATATTTGGTCTTAGGGAAAACAAACTGAGGGATCTATTCTGCCGCAGCAAGCCCGTATAATGTTTTTACAGTACCGCGATATAAGTTATCTACTAGAGATGCTCTTAGGCATGAGAATAGGAAGACGAGCTCATAACATATTAATAACAGGACGGGGAGGGATGAGAATTATGACGTTTTACGGAGAAAAACTTGATACTTCGTCATAACTTCTTTTATCATCACTAACCAAACAAAGGGAACACACTTTTGTATCAAATCCAACATATAATTCACATGATGTACAATACAAAGTATCCGGAGGTGCCAATCGTTTTTTTAACAGGTGGAGGTGCCAAGTGTGTTGTTGAGTTTTTACGATATTGTGGTACATGTTTTTTGTATTTTGGAGTAAATAATAACCGAAAATAATAGTGCAAGTAAAAGTTGTTGCAACTGTTTTCTTATGCTAAAAATACTACTTGCTGGAGCAACACATCGTGCATTACTTGGACCTCACTTCTGACTAAGCTTTCGCATCCTGATGTCTCCTATTCTAAAGTTCTCTACATCCAGAAACAAGAACTCAGGTTCCATCGGGCGCTCCTCAGAGCTTAGAGCGTTTCGGCCGTCCGATCGTTTTCCTGGTGCGATTCCAGCCGTCGGATCTCGGGCTCGGCTCACGTGAGGCGTCAGATATTTACCAGATCGTCGTGAGCCGTTAGATAAAATGGTTACCCTCCGGGCTTGCCACCGCGTGTAATTTCTGTGCCCCACCGAGGGCATTTCAGTCATTTCATGTAGGGGGTATAAAAGAGGGGCGCTCCTATGTTGAACCCTAGCCGCCTCCTCCTCTCCCCTTCCACGCGCCTCCTCTCCTCCCATCCACATCGCCGCCGCCGCCTCCTCCTCTTCTCCCACCCATGTCGCCGCCGCCGCCTCCTCCTCTCCTCCCACCCACATCGCCGCCGCCGCGCCATCCGGCCACTGCTCCGGCGGCGGCCAGATCAGCCACAATAGAGCCCCCCCCCCCACCCCCAAGCAACGACGACGAGTAGCAGCGGAGGGAGGACAAGGAGCATGACGACGGCAGCGGCAGCAGGAGCAGCAGGCCAAGGCGGCGCAGGAGCAGGCCTTGGGCGATACCGATGAGCTCCAATGGCTTGACGCCACCAAAGCTCTTCGGTGGATCGATCCGGCGCCAGGAATCGTCCCAGGCTTCGATGCATCTCCGCCGCCGTCCCCTCCCCTTCCACCCTAGACGCCACACCCCATCACGCGACGGCGATCCTGCCCTCCTGTCCCCCTTTCCTCTCCACTGTCCTAGGTAGAGGCAGCACGGGCGGCGGCCGTGCCATGCGAGCTTCCGTACGTATTGGCGCTGGTTGAGGTGCTCGTTCGTTTGGTGCAATTGTTTTCCTTGTTTGCTTTCGGTTTGGTCAAGGGTTTCATGTGGGATTTCCTTGCAGGTCATCATTGTCATCGTCTGCATCCTTCACACTTCTGGTTTTGGTGAGATATTCTGTTCTTAATTTTTGTATTTTTTCTCTCTGCTAGAGTGAATAGATGTAGGTAGGTTGTTATGGATGGGTTCTGGAGGTGTTTGGATGTATTGGCTGCTTGGATCTGGGTAGAATCCTTTGGATGCATTAGGTCTGTTTGGATAGCCTGGGTTTTTGTTGCTGTGCGGGTGACAGTGCGGCATGGCTAGATTCCTAGGATGTTTTTTGTTGTATTTCTTATTTTGTCCGGTGGCTGTCGGTTTGGCATTGTGTCGTGTTATTGAAATTTGTCTTGATAAATTAATTGGCTGATCTGTTTGTTAGTCTGGGTTCATCCTTGATTTAGGCGTTTAGCTTAAGGATTAGATAAATCACATGACCGGTCATAGGTAATTATAGGGACTATGCATGGCATGGTAATCAAACTGTCATTCTTAGCTGTTTGGTTGGCGCTTGTGATGGAGGGAGGGGGACAGGTTGTTCAGGGGCATGTGCTGTTGGATTGTGTCTCCCTAAATTAATTAGATAGAACCATTGTTGGTTTGCTTTGATTAATCCCTGCTTGATCATTTATCTTAGGGATCAGACATGTGAGATGGTTAGTTACAAAGAGAGTGGAGGTCTATGCCTATTGTGGTTGCAGTCCTGTGAATCAAACCGCTATTCCTAAATGCTAGATTAAATTGGTTGTCTTATCTGTTAACAGATTCCAATTTCTAATTAGGCAGTCAAGAAGTAGATAACTGCACAACTTTGGACATGCATTAGCTGAGTATGCATGTAAATCTGTCTCAATATTAACTGATATGGCAACTAATGTGACCGTTTTGTTTTGCAGGCAGTGGCTATTAAAAAGATACATTACTGGAAAAATAATATGTGAGAACAAGGAGCCAAAAATATTGGAAAATGACCATAAGATGGATAATGGATTCAATGATTTGGTTATTATGGAGGTTGATGGAACTTGGTCTACTGTCGGGATTCAGAGCCATAAAGCATTGGACTTGGACAAGGTAAGTGCGCTGCAGAGTCTCTATCTAGAATATCTATTTTGGGTACTAATAGTTGGCATATTATAGCAACAAACATGCTTAATTATTAGCCTTGATTTCTTGATTAACTACGGATTTTATGCTCTTCCATTTTGTACTCAGTCAGGTAATGCTTTTATGGTTCATGAAGGTGAGATATTTGAAGCTCTACGCTTGTGTGTACCAGAATGGAGAACGTCTCCTTTTTTCAATGGCGATGCGCCGGGAATGTGGCTAAGGGGATCCCGTGGTGCGGGGTGATGACCATGCACAGGCTCCATGGGGGAACGAGGAATAAATCATCCCTCCAGTACATTTCTCTGCAACATTTTAGTGCTACTCTAGCCTTCAATCAGTTTTAGCCTTTAATCAGTTAGCAACTGCCCCTTCCTTTTGGTACAATGCTCTCTACAATTTTATTCCTGTTGTACCACATCTACTTTAATTGTAAGAGACGCATCTTACAGAGTTTTATTATATATGTTTTGTAAATAGATTGCTTTATTAAACACTTGCTGCACAGACCTGGGTACAATTAAACTATGGAGACAATTATACAAGGCTACAAGTGTTTAAGAGTGACTCATGGCTACATGTCTGTGCAGGATACAATTATGGAGACAAGGGGAGGCAAGGATACAATTATACTATTGAGATATAGTTACTGAGGAAATGCTGCATGTATCATATTCTGTTATTATATTTGTATTAGTATCCTCTGATCTGTCATGCCATATCTCCCCAAATTCTAGGTGAACAGAGTCATAAAAATCAACTCAGCATCAGACTATTGGGTGAACAGAGTCATAAAAATCAACTCAGCATCAGACTATTGGGTGAACAGAGTTGTAGAAACCAGAACAGAGTCCCATACTCTCAATGGTGGCAAGTTATTATATTGAATCTTGCTAGACAGTTGCTCACATCGGTACTATGTATGCATGATTTTTTAACTTGAAGATTAGAGGATTATAAGAACTGAGAACATTGCATGGAAATCAGCTTAGCACCATAATAATAAGGTAGTGTATCATGGAATCCGGGCAGGATCACCACTGACTGACATCTTATCTTTTTGTTTATCTGTGTTATATCAATGAATGGGAAGCATCATGATGCTATTCTCCGTTCCATGTTCTGAATATGAGCTAATCGAGCATCTATTTTTGTTTCATATATGCATATGCATTTATTGTATCATTCAGCTCCGTCACCACATTTTGCGGTTCCCGTTTTCAGTTTTCGCGGTGCGGCGGCTTGAACTGACGCTCTCGGCCACGACGCGCCTGGATCAGTCATGTCGATGAAGGGACAAGACTGGCAACCGGTCGTCCGTGCTGATCTTCGACCGAGATAGGTAAGATATCTCTCCCATCTGTTTCTCCTCTCTTGGTATCTTTCAAGATCTGTCACGCTTACACATCTGCGTCATGGAAGTTAGGAAAAGTACATGGGCATTGAGAACACCGACCGCTTCCATTTGGTCGACAGTGGAGGTTTTCTTCATCCTTGCGACATCCAAACTCCAGTCCCCGAGCAAGCTCGCTTCACACTCCCCGCCCCACCCCCTCTTCTTGACTATTTATGGTTTTATGTTTTCATATCATGCTAATAAACCATGTACTGATACTTTCCTGCTGGTATGCCATTGGCGCAAGAGTGGTGATACGCCTGGGCATGATGTTGTTATTGATCGGATGTATGAACGTGCCTATAACTGCTATGCTTGCTACTATTTGTTTGTGAAAAGAGTGGTAATAACAAGATTATACTTGATGTACAGAGTTCAGGTTATCACACCATATGGGTTCAACATGATCTTTTATATGATGTTAACTTTGATGTTCCCGGTCAACATACGCTTTTGCCAAATCACTATTAATGCAACTTTGTTTTCTCCTAGAGCACTGGAAGCAACCACATCATGAGAGGGTCAACGGACGAAAATCCGATGTGTCACCGGCAGTGAAGGTAAAATTACATTGTACTCTCCTGCAGCGCGATCATGTCACCTACCGGCCCACTAAGTGCACATTCTATGTCAGATGTAATTATTCTCTGTGCTAAAAGCATTGATCCTGCGCCGTAGATATAAACTTGCAGTTGTTTAAACCATTCTGCATGCTTTTGTAACAATGATGAGAGCTGTAATGCCCATCTAACTGTCTTGCATTTACATGCATATACATGTGCATTAGTTTTTATCAAATATTGTAGTATGGTATTAATTTGGTTGGATTGGTCAACTGTTCTAGCAATTCTTGCTGCAGTATTCATTCTATAGTATGTACTAGCTCTTAGACACAATTTAGAAGAAAGCTTAACATTTATCTATATTGGAATATATAATCAAGAGCTAGAAAGCAAAAAGTTGAAAATCATAAATCAATGGTAGATAGAATCACAGGTACTTAAAATAACCAAGTGTTGTTTCTTTTCTTATAGTACTGGAAGTTTTGTTAGGGCCATGCATCTTCATACACAGATGTGATATTTTCCAATTGAAAGGTAGCAATGTCTAAAGTTAAATGGTTTCCATACAGTTAACTTTCGTGTTCGGCTACTGATTATTTTAAGTTAAATGACCTGGTAACTGATGCACGTCTGTTTTCACCCTTTATCCTGAAAAATTGTTGCATGCTCGTGTTGTGTGCATACATGTAAGGTTCATGTACCTCATGTGCTTTTAGGTTATTGTCAACAGAAGCAGCTCATGTAGTTATTGTTAGCAGTCATCTAAATACTCTACAGTTCCAGTGGTAGATGAACTGGTCTATCAAATATCCATTGCTTTCTGTATTGCCTAGCCCCGCCTTGATTACATTGTTCTGTTATACTAGATGTTTATTCAACTGTTGTGATAGCATAACCAAGTGTTCCAGTTTTTGTTTTATTTTTTATTTTTCAATTAAATTTGTGTTATCAATTTAATTTAGGATTGTTTTACGTTATAATGAGTTGTAGTGGTCATCATCATCATCATCATCATCGCATATTAATAAATAAATAAACTTTAGCTAGCTAAAAATCATCATAGTCGTCATTAGTTACCACTATTTAATCATCACAGTCATTACCGCTAGCTATCTAATCACCAACATAATCATCGAGTTCACTTTGTAACAGAAGCAAAGATATCATCGAGTTCAACATAATCATCACCAACATCGAAGTTCAGGACAATACGGACATGCATGAGAGAGGACAAGTACTAATTAATTAAGAGCATGAAGTAGCTACTCCTGCTGCTCCCTCTTAGGTAGAATAGCATAGAACATGTATAGCTCTCCTGATTCATCATACTGGAGCATGCAGATGAATCTGTCTCCTAATCTTGGGTTGCGCTTCTCCTTGCTGCCCCTAGTACTTCTCCGCGATCGTTTACAATTTTGCTCCAATCTTTCACTATTAAGCATTCTTCGCTTTCAGAAATCCTGAATGCACTCATGTGTAATGTAGGAAATCTTGGTCGTAAGCTAACCATTGACATGCGACCTTTTGTCTCGATCCACTGAGGCACAACTGTCATCGGAAGTCCCTGTTGATGAAAGAACATCGTATAGTAATTAATATACTAAGCAATGAAAGTTTCGCTTCAAAAATAATGTATGCAAAAGATGCACTAATTAAGGACAAATAGTTAAAATCTTACCATCTTTCGATTATAGATGTGACCGTAGTTCAATACAATCACCATTGGTCGCACGTTTTGAGTACTAACATTTCTAAGTTTAGGAAAAAAAATTGTCTTGACAGTATTAAGATCCTCAAGCCATGAAACATAATGACTTATTTCCTCGCAGTTTAGTTGAGCCCCGGGGCAGTAGTAGGTCCTGTCTACCAAGCGCCGGACATGTTTGCTTGAACCGAAATAAGCTGACAATACAAATTAGTTGTCAACTATTTTTGTATAGTTTCTATCAAAGACATAAACATATGCATCCATAGTTAAGAAAAACTCACATAATGGTAGAACTGGAGGCGTTTGCGCATCGACCCAGATGTCTATATTACCTTCAATATCATCTTCGGACGAATATCAAAGGTGATAACCATATCAGGCTCAAATGCATAAGCCTTGCATAGTGCTTGCCAAGTTTTGCATTCAAAATGGGTGTATGTGTCTCCATTATATAATTTGACGTTGAAAGTATACCCATGCTCCGTCTTCAAGTAAACTCTCTTTACCTCCATATCATCTATAGCACTAAAACCTATCTTATCCAAGACAAAAATTCTTGCATGGCAGGGGATGCGCTAGTAGAATAGTGAAAATTTAAAATTATAAGTTCAAGCAAATGAAGCATAAGTCATGCTTTAAAATTATAAGTTGAAGCAAATGAAGCATAAGTTTTGCATTCAAATAATAATTATCGTTGTGACTTACCGTATCCACTTCGAATGTCTCATTCAGCTTGATGCTGAAGCGCCTGCCATCAACAAGGAAATTTCTGTCGCACAGGCCGCGCTGGTCTTCACAGTGTTCGCACATAATGAAATCTTTTTCGTCATCAGATGACATTTCCTATATGTTCATATAGGTGAAACATTAAACACTTATTACTATCTAACGTTAATTAATATCTAGCCAATTCAAATATATATCTAACTATATATATTTATCTCTAACAATTGACATTACTAGATATTTAACTTTTCTATCTAATTCATCTAACATTGGACATTAATCTAACATTTATATAAACTCAAAATATATAAAACATTAAATAAACAGAAAAACTCATTAACAAATAATATTTTAATTAGATCATCAAATCTCAGATACGACAATTTTCTTACTAAAATAAACTAGTTATATTAATTATTCAACTAGTTCAAATCTCAAATACCTAAAATAAACTACTTGACAATTTTCTTACTAAAATAAACTAGTTATATTAATTATTCAACTAGTTCAAATCTCACATATCTACCTAATTAATATCTAATTAAATTTTCTAAAAACAGAAAACAGAAAATAAGTAAAAAAATATGTGTGTCTGTGTGTATGTGTGTGTGTGTGTGTGTGTGTGTGTGTACATGTGTATGTGTGTGTGTATATATGTGTGTGTGTGTGTGTATGTATCGTACAATGCGCTGGCGACGACGACGGGCGGCGACGGCGGCAAGGCGGCGATGACGGGCGTCACAATGGCGACGGGCGACGACGGGGCGGCGGGCGACGGGTGGCGCGCGACGACGGGCGGCGGGCGACGGTGCGGCGCGAGCGGCGACGCGCGAGAGGTTGGAGAGACGTGAATAAGTAGGAGATGTAACTGAAATTTTCGTAAGTGTTGTATATATAGGAGAGGCCTTTAGTACCGGTTGGAGCCACCAACCGGTACTAAAGGCCAACTTTGGCCAGGCGAAGAGGCGGGAAGACGAGGCCTTTAGTACCGGTTGGAGCCACCAACCGGTACTAAAGGGTGGTCAAAGTTTAGTCCCACCTCACCGGGCGCAGGGCAGCCGCACTGGTTTATAAACCCAGCCGCGGCCACCCCTTCGAACTCCTCTATATAGCAGGCTTGTGGGCCTAAACTCTGCGCACTGCCCTGTGAGTCTGCTGGGCTTTAAGGCCTGTAATTACACATCTGTGGCCTATCAGGCCCACAGGGCAGCGCCCCAATTTTTTTATATTTTTTTTCTTTTCTGCTTTATTTTCTTCTATTTATTTCTGCGTAGTTTTTTGTATAGTTTTTTCTTTTCTGTTATATTTATTTTCTTCTATTTATTTGTGAGTAGTTTTTCATCTAGTTTGCCAAAATTCAACATTTTCAGAGTTCATTTTGTAGTGATTTTCAATTTCACGGTCATTTTGTAAACGATTGAAAAATAGCAAATATAATTTTTTCTTTTCTGCTTTATTTTTCTTCTATTTATTTCTGAGTAGTTTTTCTTTTCTGCTATATTTATTTTCTTCTATTTATTTCTGAGTAGTTTTTTATATAGTTTTTTCTTTTCAGCTATAGTTTTTCTTCTTTTCTGCTATTTTTTCTTTTCTGCAAAACTTGATGGTCAAAGTCTGGAGTTATAACTTTAAAAAAAATGTCGATGTGCAATTAGTTTTTGCCATAACAGAAGAAGTCCGGAGTTGTAATAAGTTATTAAAAATAAAAAAAGAGGTGCAATTCTCGTTAATTTGCTTCGAGCCTTTCGGAATAGTGTAAACTGCACTGCGCATAGCTTCGTGCAGTCTACCGTATTCCTGAAGGCTTGAAGCTAAGCAACGTGGGCATTGAGCCTCTTCTTCGTCGTCTCTGCACTCAGGGCTTATAAACCGCTCGTAGTCCCTCTCACTTCGCGAGGTGGGACTAAAAAACAGCTTACGTCTGGTTCATCCATGAACCGGTACTAAAGGTGCTCGTGGGGCCCCAGCCTTACCTGACACAACCTCATTAGTACCAGTTCGTGGCACGAACCGGTGCTAAAGGTTCGCCACGAACCGATACTAAAGAGCTCCTCCCGCCTAGCAGTTGGAACCGGTACTAAAGAGCTCCTCCCGCCTAGCAGTTGGAACCGGTACTTAAGAGCCTCCCGCCTAGCAGTTGAATGGTGCATACTGAATGCACAAAAAGTCTGGAGTTGTAGTAAGTTTAAAAAAAATGAAATGCCTTTGTAATAGATGAGTTTAATTTCATCATAAACCCGAATACTTCGAAAGAGATTGTCCAGTTTGTAAACGAAGTGCATCAAGTTTTTGCCGTAACCCTCTCTACTTTTTTGAACATGATATGTGGGTAAAATGATGATACCATGCCAAGTTTCAACTTTTTCAGAGTTCATTTGTAGTGCTTTTCAGTTTCCAGGTCATTTAGTTCTCAAAACAAATCATTAAATGCATGAAAAATAGCAAATGAAGGCATACACGGTTGAAAGTTGATGGCGTCGCTTTGAATGGTGCATACTTAACGCAAAAAATATAAGAGCATTTAGATCATGATCTTATATTTCGTTATAGTCTAAATTGTCAATATGATCTTATAACATCAAAAATACTTTGATCATCAATGATCTTTGTGTGTACAATCTGAATTGTCAATATGAGTCATCAACGATTTATAAACCGATGAAGACTCATATTGCGGTTGCAAATTCCACACATAGAGTTCAATGAAGACCAAGTGCTTGTGATAGTTTGAGAAATAACATATTTAAGGTGGTAAAAGGCTTGTTAGGGGAGCGAGGTGGGACTAAAAACAGCTTGCCATAACCTCATTAGTACCGGTTCGTGGTACGAACCGGCACTAAATGGTGATGGTGGGGCCATAGCCTGACCGCAGGATGACACAGCCTCTTTAGTACTGGTTCGTGGCGTGAACCGGTACTAAAGGTTCGCCACGAACCGGTGCTATTGATCGCTGCCACGAACCGGCACTAGTGTACACATTAGTGCCGGCTGAAATTCCAACCGACACTATTGTGCTTCACATTTGACCCTTTTTCTACCAGTGTTGCTTATATTGTTTGACATGTATTCCGTGCACAGATTCACTTGGTTGTTTGATGCATTCGTGCTCTTCGGCGGGACGGTGCAAGGCGCAATTCAGACGCGGTTCCTCGCTGGTTGGACAGCGTTCAAGCGCAACCCCGGCGCGCACTGAGTACTGCCTCGGCTACAACCTCCCTCGATGAGCTCCATCTTCCTCCTGCTCCTCTGCTTCGGCTACTGTATGGGACATGGCCATAGCTATATTGATGTGGTGCTCGTCTGGATAATTCTTTATGCCCTACTCACGCATCGGTTCCTACTTGAGCTCTGTAGTTGTGGATCCATGCCATTTTAGGGTTTGTTGGCTGTTGTTCATGTTTAGTTGCTATCATAGGAGCTCATGTGATGCTCTGGTTTACATGTGGATGCCCTGGTCCTATAGCTATGCTCTTGGATTTGCTAGGTTGATCGGTGGCGTTCGTGCTAGGGCGATGATGATTAATCGTGGCCGAAATAAGTGTGCCTTTGAGCAATCGTGGCACCTGTGCGTATTAGGTTGGATCCTCCCCCTTGTCTCTAGAATCCTTTTTGATCCTGTGATACTTGTTGTTGTCCTTGGATGGTCATTCTTTTTGAGCGATAACAAGGGCAGCTCCACTGTATAAACAGATTGATCTGGTGATAAGAGATGACGGGGGTATGTTATATGATCGAGGAAAGGAGAATCTGAGCCCACTATGCAATGAACCCTGAACCCTTTCTATTTGTATTTAAAGGTATTGCTTATCCATCCAGAAACAAGAAGAGAGGCAACCACCGAGCGTTCTCAGAGCTTAGGCACTCTCGGCCGTCCGATCTGTTTCTTGATGCGATTCCAGCCGTCGGATCTTGGTTTCGGCTCACGTGAGACGTCGGATATTTACCAGATCATTGTGAGTCATTAGATAAAATTCCAATTGCAACAAAATGTAAATACCATGCCCCCACCAGGGCATCTGTGTCATTTCGCGTACCGGCTATAAAATAACTACGGCTTCCTGCGATGAAAACCTAGCTGTTGCCTCCTCTCTCACTCGCTCATGCAGCCATCTCCTCCCTCCCTCCCACGCAGGTGGCTCCCACCAACCACGGCGACGGTGGCAGCGGCCACGGAGGAAAGCGGTAGATCAGCGCCGCCAGCGATGGCGTCCGTGGCGGCTATGCAATGAACCCTAAACCATTTTTTTTGTATTTAAAGGTGTTTCTTATTTATGCTCAAGTGGTGTTCGTGCTAGGGCGATGATTATTACCTTGGCTGGAATAAGTGTGCCTTTGAGCAATAGAGGCACCTGTGGGTATCAAGTTGGATCCTCCCTCTTGTCTCTAGAATCCTTTTTGATCCTGTGATACTTGTTGTTGTCCTTGGATGGTCATTCTTGTTGAGTGATAACCAGGGCAGCTCTACTGTATAAACAAATTGATCTGGTGATAAGAGATGATGGGGGTAGGATATATGATCGAGGAAAGGCGAATGTGAGCCCACTATGCAATAAAACTGCAGCTACCTCCCATAATGTGTGTAGTATTGAAGGCAAAAAAGAACTTTTCATGTCTTGCTACTTTAAAATTGCAAAAAGGTTCATTCTTCCTTTGTTGGTTACTTAACCATGATTTTTGTTTTGCTTTGGTTCTGGCTGAGATACTAAAGGTTGTTAATATGAAATGAACAGACACTTATAGTTTTGTATGCCTCAACTGTAGCTTAGGATCCCGTTTTGTAGTGCTTTGCCTAATTAAAAACAACTCTAATCAATAATAGTTGTTCTTTCCTTCTGATTTGAACTGAGAGAGGGCCACCGATTCTTGATCTTAAGGTGACCCCATTTTTCTATGCCTCATGCTCATGCTGCTCTATGTTCCCTTTTAAAAATTCTTGCTTGCATTTTGGGTTAGTTTTCTACTCTATGTTCCCTTTTAGCGTTCTTTTCGTTGTTCCTGCACTCCCTCTCTACTCTAGGATCAACTCTATCCAATTAAAGTTTAATCACCTCACATACACATACTTATTTATTGCTAATGTTATGTACTGTTACGTCCTTTTACTTGCTTACTAATCATCAATAGGAGCAGCCTCCTGCCTTACTAAACTCTAGCCTTCATCCACCTCTAGAGATCCATGTTCAGGTTAACAATTGCCTATACTACCCGCCACATCTTACTTTCGGTATCATGTTGATCCTGACATTTTTTTAAACAACACAACGAGTACATTCCAAGAAGGCTGAATGAAACATATGGTGTTTGGCATAAAAAAGTGTAATGGAGTTGATTAGAATTTTACATGACATGATCAATCGACAAGCCTTTATTGAGGCACAGACTAAGATTTTGATTTGTCTTGAACAGTGTTCATGTCGAGTGTAAGCTACATACGTTGAGTTTATTTCATTGCAACCAGGGTCATCTAGGGTCTGGCATTATAGTACAAATGTTAATTGGTAGATGTTTTTTAATATAGAGTTGTATTCAATTTGGCTAGGATGTAATCCCAGTGCTCCTTCAGTTATTCCCCAACCAATCACATATTTGCAGTGTTCTTCAGAAGAAATGTCTTCCTACACAAAAGCTACCAGCTGTTGATTTATATTGATTTCTGTCAAAGCGAGTGTAGTTATATAAACCTTAATGAGACATCTTTCAAGAGAGTTTAGCCGTTCCATATTTCTCATTTTGGCATGAGATTAGCACCAGTGACTCATGTGGTGTCTTACATAAGAAGTGTTACATGTCTTGGCATGATTTAATATAAGCCTGTAACGCCGTTTTATTTTCTGTCTGCCATGATTTATCAGTTTGGTCGTTATAAATCTATTTTTCATCAAGCTCGTATCACCGTTTATTTGAATCCTTGCATTTGTGATTAGCTCACGATATAAGCATTATTTATCAAATGAATTTGAAGACTGCTGTACTTGCATACCAATAATAGTATTAACATTTGCTTACTAACTAATGCAGGCAGACTGGGTAGGCTCCTTGTCGGCGTCGGCTTCCCCTGCCTGCCACTCCTCTCCTCTGATGGAGTTGACCTTTGCTGGAGCGGACAAGTTTGGATGCCCCTGCGCCTTTGGTGGTGGGCTAGGTAACCCCCCCCACAAATGCTCTCTCTCTTTCTGTAATGTATCCATGGCCATTTGTACGCATTTCAAGCAGGGGGCAAGCAACTAGCAAAATACTGAATACAAAGCTCGTTGTTGTGTTTTACCAAAGGAAAAACAATAACGACATTACAAACAGCAAGTCTGATTTTTTTTCATGATCGACTCCTTTTGTTACTTTAGCTGAAGACAAAGGCTATGTTTATATGGCTTTGACCTCTGCTTGCCATAACCAAGCTGGATGATCCCAAATAATGTTAAGGTCGACCACATGCATACAACGTTTTAATTGACGTGGAACTGTTGGCTTACATTGTTATCCAAGTAGATTTTGTGTCAATTAGATAAAAAGTTTGAAAGATAAATAGTTGCTCCTAGAGATTACTGCAAAGTAGGTCTCTGGAAGGCATTATCATCTAATAGGTGAGATAACGATCTCCTCAAGCATGTTGATCCTGAGCTAATTTAAAAGTGGAACTCAAAAATTCATCATTGGGTGTGTTGATCAGCTCAGCGATCATTCAGAGTTGAATTCATTTTCTATGGTTTTACAATGAAGGTTTAACTAAATCTAGCAAGGTGTTTCGAAACCTGGATATTTTGTTTCCTTCCTGTTGTTATATGTATCGTCATTGATACTCATTTTTACGTTGTTGGAGAAAGACTTGCTAAAGCCACCCGTAGGATTTCTGAAACCCCAAAGTATCTTTAGTTGACCTTCCTAAAATCCCTAAATTTACTTATGAAAGATAAAGATGGAAAGTGTATGGAGACTCAGAACATTTTTTCCCCAAGGTTTATGCCTCAACTATCCCCTTTTAAGTTTATTGACATGGCCCTATAATAATTAGTAGTAGCCTGTGTTGTATTGTCTTTAACAGTATATCCTCGGATACATAATATCTTTTTTTTCTTTTCTCTTTTGGCTACTGAATTTTATTGCTATTCTTCTGCACATATATGTGATGTGGTAGATTCTTTCTCTCATGTTTTAAGAAAATACTTTAGGATACTTCATGTTTTAATTTTAGTTTTATTGTTATTCTCTATGATCGCTAGATTTCCATTGTGCATTGTTATCCTCTGTCATTAGATAGTGTCTTGTACCCCGTTTTCCTGATGTTTATTTGAATATGTTTTCTTTTATCCACAGATGAAGCCCACCCATTTGTCCGTTCTTCGTCAGGGTCACAAAGTCTTTGTGCCAAGATTCTTCCCTTTGTAAATATGAAAGAAGCTTGCACGATCTATTCACAGACTTGCTCTGCTGCTTTGTAGCCCAACTGTCCTAATTTTGAAATCTGTTCACATGTGTCTGCACATCTATATCTCGTCTTCACTGCATGTTATCCCGTATGATTGCATATGCTAAACCTGGGTTAATATTGACTTAGTATTACCCGTTTGATGAAAACGTTAGGACCGGCACCCTCGCGCCAAGGCGCGAACCCGATCTAGTTTCCTAATATGCATGTGCACATGCATGTATCTATGCTGCTACTTGCTAGCTAGCTGGCAACACCTATGTCTATTTCTCTAGCCTTGTTTTTGCTAACTAGTCTAGTTCTTATAGTAGAGAAGACTAGTGAAACACTTGAAGCAGAGAGGAAAAATTTATTGAAATGTACTATACATTGTGGTTGGTTGAGAACATTTATCTACATCGAAACCGTTCTAGCTAGGATGTATATGTTACTGTGTGGACGTTATTCATAAATGAGTGATTCTGTGATCCTTTGGTTGGTTTGGACTTCTGACTATTCTGCTTATTATACTGATCATTATAATTAATTATTTAACTTGTTGATTGTTTGCTTCAAAATGTAAACTTCAGTACAAAGCTTGGTAAATGTGGCGAATCACTAACTCGATCCAGTTCATCTACTTTTTCATAGTAAACAAGACGTACAGATTGTAATTGGTGAATTACTAGCACCATTAAATCCATGCCACCTGCATCTGAATGGTGTCAGAGACCCAGAAGTCAGCCATGCAATATCCTTGACAAGTTAATCTTTGGTTTTCACCTGAGTATGAAGGTGACGAACTGGTTTGAACTGGACGACGACAAGCAATATATACGGACTACAGATATTAAAAAACTTACTATATAATAAGGAAGAAATAACACATCTGATCTGACATTTTGCACAAAGATAAAGGAAACTGATGATGTTAAAGTAATCTGTCGCCCGTTGTTTTCTGAAGAAAAGTGACAGAAAATTATACAGTTGCTTCGGAAGGCATGATCAAGGCGTAGACCTGATATTTTCTGTCTGTAGAATGTACTGCGTTCTTTACTGCCACTTGTAATTTTCTTCTCTGGATAGACAGCTAGATGGCTTTGACTTGTCTTATGTATTCATTTCTCAATTTGGTCTTGCTGTTAATAATTCTCGCATGAAGATTTGGCTGTTGCTAAGTTCACTCTTACTTCGTGGTGGTGGTTAGCACTGAGGACCTAGCTAGCTAAAGCTTGTTAATTAGTAGCACACTTGCAATCTGGGGACACCACGTGCCACCTACTGAAGGCCGCAGTCCTTGCAAAGGAAGGAGACGGGAGTGGACACAAGAAAGATGCTAGCTAGTCGGCTAGCGAGGTTATCCCTGTAAGAAAAGTTCCCGGTTGCCTCTCAATCCTAGCTAGCGATGTTCACTGGTTACTGTTCAGTTCCATGCATGCTTGCCATGCATGGAAAGCATGCATGGCATTACTCTAAAGAAGGAGAAAATCCAATAGTTGCTCTCTGCTAGCTGGTCAAAGTGTGATAGAGCTGATATCATGGGACCTCTACAGGAGATGAAGGAGCTATGCGGGAACTTCACTAGTTTCAATATGTAGGAGATGCCTCTGGATAAACTTTATGTGCTAATCAGGCTAGTCAGGTTCGTAGGAGATGCCTCTGGATAAACTTTATCCCAGTTTTTCTCCACGATTGTATTACCCGCGAATGTATTACCTTTGAGTAATCAATATAGCTCCTGAATTGCAAAAAAGTAATCCCATCATTCAAAATTTATACAGCTGCAGTATTGCATGTGTTTCATTAATGCCCCCACTGGCTACTAATTGCTGAAGTTACGAGGGCCTGGTACTTTCATGTGTATGTTGTTTGGTTGGAGGTACCTAAGGAAAAGGAACGAAAATATATGTATCCACGTTTTGAGATACAAAGTCGCTCATTTGGAGGAAATCATCATTTATGGCAGTTTAGGCATGATAATTGGAAGATTAACTCGTAACATGCTTGGAGTGTTTGCAAACGATGTAATCGTTGTTTAAGTTCTAATAAAGCTAGCCGTGATGGCCTTTCCGTCAGAAAAAAATAACAGGCCGGGGAGAGATGATAATTATCAGGGAATTGTTTCAAGGAGAACTTGGGAACAAACTTTTGCATCAAATACGACATAATTCACACGATGTACCAAGCATAGTATTCGGAGGCGCCAAGCGTTTTTTTTTATTTTGAACAAGTGAATGTTTTTCTGACCAACACCGTAGTGAAAACCCCTACAGTGAACAGGTGGAGGTGGTAAGCATATTGTCGAGTTTTTACGATGCTAGTCTAATAGTCCAACTAGAATCCTTTTACTAATTATAAAAACACATGGTTGGCATTATTTTAGATAGATCTATGTTCGATGACAAATCAAGTTTCTGCTATTCCTTTCACGAAGCATTTCCATCCTCTCCACCAAGAAGAGACTCCCAAACAACCAGGGTTTCCTTTCCAAACATCGGCGCCTTCAGTGTTGATGGTATGTCTCATCCCCGATGGCTTCTGGGTCATAGAGGAGTGGAGGACCTCGGCCCCTCGTCGTCTAGAGGGACCCCTCTTTCGTTATTTTATGGTTCAACGTCTTGGTTGGGTCTATGTGGTGGAAACAATGTCCCCTAGTAGGAATGATGCCTCCCGCCTTAGATTCCTGTCTCGATGGCGTGCCTAGCGTCGTTGAAGGACGTGTGGTGGTGTGTCTTCCTCGGATCCCAGGCGATTCGGTCCATGCTAGTCTTTGGTTGTACTATTTGGATCCAATCTTCGTTCTTCTTTGGTCATGTGTATACAAGTTTGATCTTTTCGATTTACGCTTCTCTTCATCGATGGTTGTTGTTCTGGTGCGCTAGTCCCGTGGGGTCTTAGCACAACAACTTCCCCGATGTCTACTACAACAAGATTTTCCCCGCTCCTACGAGGCATGTGAGATGACGGCAGCGCGCATTCGGCTCGCTTTAGTGGTCGTAGTCGTCATCAGGTAGTCAACAGACCTATTTGTAACTTTTATTATTTCTGTTGCTCTCTTTACTATCATGACGGATGATGAATAGATTGAAATTTTCTGCCGCAAAAAAGATGATAAGTTAAGTTGAGTAAAACTAACAATTACATTACTTTTTATAAACGGACTTTGAGGCTAATTTTCATAAACTAGTTCAAGTATTTTAACTAAAGCTTACAGTCACTTTTAAAACAAGACTTCCGTATTTTGTCACTATCTAATGCTTATAACGGTTTGGAACTACTTTGCAGCCAATACTCAATGACCGATCATGGGACAATACATGATCCAGCGGGAGACACCATAGACCCTAAGGCACATACTCCAATCGTCTAACAATATAACCAAACTATTCTATAAGGTGTTTGTATTACTACCTCGGATTGTGTTTATTGGGCTCCCTCGTATTTTGGGTCCCATTTATATGATTGGTGAGTGGCATATTTTATCAAGAAATGACTTCAGTCTAGTACCAAAGTTGCATGTAATTTTATTCATCCCATACTCAAAGAGTAAGACTCCAACCTCAACATCGCTTGAACATTGCTCTTTGGGATCGTCGACGTCACCGAAGGCATAACTGCTCTTGATGGCTGACAAGTCCTAGCTAGCTTTTTTTTGTTCCAAGAAAACATGCGTCCCTCTTTTTAATTCCACGGGATTATCCAGGTACTATACGAAACAAAATTTTGCGGACTAAAATTGCAGCTCATGCTCACAATTTAACAAGCCAAATAGAAGCGTAAACCAAATGTTGAAATCCCAAACATTACGACCCTAGTAAACATGGGTAGAATTTTTTGTTCCAAGATACAGGATGACCGCTTAGCCCAATACAAGTTTTCACCAAACCAGTTGATGGCAGGTAGACCACTAAATACTATATGTCGGTTATGGCCATTGGTGAGCAGTATCGCTATGCAGCAGGACAATGTTGCATCAACAAGGCATTACGACGCAGGAATACCATTTTTGGGTTACCTAATAACTTGTTTGTAACCTAGTCATATGCAGTAATTGTTTACAATTCTAAAGTTTTCAGAAAATTTATTTATCAACTTCCATCTTTTATTTGTCAGAAATATCATGACACTCATCAACCAATAAACTGAATAAATCGCTGCCATTTCTTGCAAAATACATGAATATATTTATTCGGCAAACCATTCAGAAATAGTTATCTGTTTTTGGAGACAACATTTGATTATTACCTAGGGTGTCTTTGAATGCCTTGGCTACAACATCATTCTGACTAATAGTATACTCCATCAACCGCGCATAATTTCCTTTATTTAAGAAACATGTGGCCCTCTTTTTAATTCCAGTGGATTATCCACATACGTACACAAATCACAATCTCGATGATACAAAATGCAGCTTGTGTCCAAAGTTTAACTGACCAAGTCGTAGCACACACCATATGTTGAACTCCCAGTAGTTTCACCATGGTAAAAATGGGAAAAAAATTCTTCGGATAAGGGATGGGGAGGCCGAGTACAACATATCGCCAAGTATTACTTGGTTTTGAAGAGACACTACTCTTTGGCATCCTGATGTCTCCTATTCTAAGGTTCTCTACATTTCTAAATGTGCATACGCATGCATCTATGTGGCTACTTGCCCCGCAAAAAAAATCTATGTGGCTACTTGCTAGCCAACCTGTTGCACCGTCATCTATTTCTCTATCCTTATTTTTGTTTTGTGAGGAAATTCGCTAGTCTTGTTTCTGTGAACTATTCACAAGTAAGACACTTGAAGCAGAGAGAAAACATTCCTCGGTTGATTATATAGATCGAGAAATTGATTGGCCTGTATTACACAATGTGGATGGTTGAGAACATTTATCTACAGTGAAATTGTTCTAGGAAATGTTACTGTGAGGAAGATATTTTCATAAATGAGTGATTCTAAGATCCTTCACACAAATGCCTTTCAATAGACGTTAGATGTATTTGTACAATCGGTGTTACTGAGCATTTTAGAATTTGGCACATTTTAATACATTGTTTGCAGAAGGCAATGTGCCACAAGTATTAGATCCACATGATGAGTGAAGGTGGAAATAAAGAAATTAAGGATGACATGTTTGTCTTCTTGCTAAAAAATACTATGAACTATTAAAACATTAGTTTGTTAACTTTATCTTTTAGAACACTAGTAAAAACAATTAATAGTTGTATGCGTAAAGTTCCCATCTATTTTTGTCTTATAAACATCAGCTTCCTGTTGCACTACATATAGGTAGGTCACATAAAGATGTTCAGGACTGGGCATCCTTTTTACCAGCCTCCCTCAAATTTAACGAGTGAACAAACTCTCGTTGGTGAGTAAAGGACACTTAACATGGAAGATATTGACTATCCCCATCACTCCATGAGCGGTACGGGTACACAAAACGGATGTTCATTTGAAGATTTAGAGATGGCACATGCAAATTTAATTGGAATGACATGGTAATACCGTATATAGTTAGGTATGGTGAACACTCGGGGAAGAAACTTGGCTCAAGGATTTTGAATGCACAAGCAGTATTCCCACTTAGTACATAATACTTTTGTCTAGCAAAGATTATAATCAAGTACCACATGTTGGAAAATTCATAACAAAATAACTTCTATGCAATTATACCCAAACATAACTCATTATGTTGTCTTCTTGTAACTTATTTGATCAAGTTTGAAAATAATTAATGGGTGTCGACAATCATAAAAGATGTCCAAGATAGTATATTTTATGTGAAATTTCTCTTCCTTATCTTTCATGAATTGCTTATATCCAATGTTGTGATTGTCAAATTTCAACAGATTTTACTTTGTAAACCCAGTGTGAAATTGTTGCTAAGCATATGGAACAAGTATATTTTCATATTTGTGATATTCAATTCATTCAACAATTTATTCTTAGGATATAAGTGAAGCACAAGACTGAATGACAAACTACTCCAAAAGATATAAGTGAAGAACAAATAGTAGCTATGTAAAGACTCCCTCCAATTAAAAACTTTCAGATCTAATAATTTTATTAAATTGCAAAAAGAATTAAAGGGACAATCGAAGAATAGCACATATCATGTGAACAACTAATATTCCTGAAGTAGGTGACCTAAGGTTTATCAATCTGTGAGAGTTGTATGATGACGTTGGTATCTCTCAAACAACCCTGCAATCAAATACTATAAATCTGTTGTGTCCCCAACATACCCAATACGATGATAAATTGTATAGGTCCACTAGTTCGACAAAGTGAGGGTGATACAAGTGTAGTATATATAGTATATATAGGTTTTCTAATAAAAAAACACAGCAAGGTATTAAGTAGAAAACACCGAGCAAAACGGTATATCAATCCTTAGAAACAAGACCTAGGCTTCATACTTTCACTAGTGCAATCTATGTTCAATGACAAATCAAGTTTCTGCTACATTGACGAAGCCGTCTTCAATAGTATCAGAAAATTTTCAAGTAAACTTGCACTAAGCTAGTAAATTTTGCAGTTAATAAGTTGTAATGGAGCTGAATGGCTTCAGGGCTGGCATATGTTGAGGACATTTCCTACGCACCAATGAGACATAACCTACGAAGTGGAATGAATGAGCAACTACAACCTGTATCAAATGCTCTGTAAGGTACCTGATGATGAACAAATATATGTGCAAACACGTATCTTACAAACCTCATTTTTTTCCCTCTTTCCAATGGCAATCTACAAAGATGGGTAATAACCAGGCCATCACTTTTGAGCCTGTTTGCAGTTATGATGGCGAACTTCTATTCCCAGTCATGCAACATACGATTAGGCAGAATGGTATTCCTCTCTCTACTCCCTCTTCTGAGTCTCTTATATGCCCTGAAAATGTGCTTGTAGGTGCTACGGACATCAAAACAATTGCAGTTGACATACATGATCTCCCTAATTATAAGTAATTTAAAATGACTCTCTCTCTCTATTTATTTTAGAAATTCAAAATGGCTCCCATGATAATATGCATAAGCTAATTAAAATTAATAAATTTAGCTTAACATTGGATGCTAAGCGTAACACAGGCGCTAAGTTTGTTTATTTAATCTTAGCTCTTGTAGAGTCGCAATCATAAGCTCACAGCCCTTGGCACTACTGTTGGACAATTCCTCTCACCTTTAGGTTCTGATTAGCACCTAGGGTACATATGCTCTTTTATGGTTATACGATCTGCTTTAATTATCTTGCTTTTTGCCTTTTCATGTATCTATGGGTTAAATAAATTTGTAAATGAGGAATGTGCATAATTGTAAAAGAGGGTACACACAAATTTGCACATGAGAACTTTACTGTGCAAAATTTTCCACCAAAAGTGCTCCACATTTCTTGTCTCTCATACTCCGTGCATAGGAATTCTACAGAAATGCAACTATAAAAATGTTACACCTGTTAGATGTGTATAGCCTCTTTCTGTATAACCTCCATTTTATAAGGGGCTTTCTTGCACTTTACCACACATGTATATGTTTGGCCTTTGACCCTCAGTAAAGCTAGTTGTTGATTATCCAGCATGGTATTAGATGCTAGGCTAGCCCCTTTCTCCTGCACGCTGCAACTCCGTGCGTCTCGTTCCTACCCTACTCGTCTCCAGCCGTCCGGCCGCTGCATCTCCGGCCCAGCAGGACGCCACCCCGTCCAGCTCCTCCGTCTGCTGCCGCCTCCGTCTCGTCCTGCAGCTAACCCGTCCGGCCGCCCCCAGGTTGGCCGCTACCACGCCTCTCGATCCAGTTTTGGATCGGACGCCCGTCCCTAACCCCCCGCCACCACTCGATCCTTCCTCGCGCGTGAGCGCGTGCGCTCCTGCCTGCTTCTCACGATCCAAATCGAGTCTCTGCGGCAATCGACTTCAAAAAAAAAAGAGAGAGAGAGAGCAACGTCATGTCTTCTTCGGGCTATACCACTTTTCCTAGGTGTTCGATGATCTTTGATGGCACGAACTATGCTGAGTTTGTGGGCTTCATGCACATCCATATGCGTGGCCTTCTTCTATGGGGTGTTCTCTCTGGCGAGGTCCCCTATCCGCTATGCTTCTCAGGTTGCTGCTGGTGGCCCCAATCCCACCGGTGCTGTCGGTCATTGCTGCTGATGCTTCTAAGGCTAACCAAGATGCAACCAAGGCTCTCGATGATGCTGCAGTTGATACTTATAACCGACAGGTATCATCTTACTCAGATGCTCTTTCTATGTACCGTGATGATCTGTCTGATTACACTCAGTGGTGCAGTGATGATGCTCGTGCTGCCGTTGTTCTCACTAAGAGTGTCCTCCCTCAGTTTGCTTCAGAGTTCATGGACTTGGCACAATTGCAGCCATGTGGTCTTATCTATGTCAACGCTATTAGCCCTCTGGTGATGCTCTCTACCTATCTATGGTGCGTCAGGAGCACGCACTCCAGCAAGGTGATTCCTCAGTTGATGAGTTCTATTCTCAGTGCTCTGCCATCTGGCGCCAGATTGACTCCCTTCAGACATTTGTTTGTGGGATTGGCCATTGCTGTCAGACTACCGCGGTCCAATTTGGAGTTTCAGAGGGTCCATGAGTTCTTATCGCGTCTCCGTTCTGAGTTTGAGTCTCGATGTGCTCACCTGCTTGCTCGTGGTCATCTCCTATCTCAAATGTGCTTGCCGAGCTTCGTGCTGGGGAGACCCGCCATCGCTCTACTGGTTTGCTTGCGGTTCCGTCAGTGTTGGCTACCCGAGCTCCTTTGTCGTCTGCTCGTCTCACCGCTCCTGCCTATTCCTTACGGAGGTGGGTCACCCTCCTTATGCTAAGAAGGGCACGTCGCGCCATGACACCTTCTGTGGTTACTGCTCCCGGACTGGTCACCCTGAGTCTGACTATCGCCAGAAGAAGCGGATCAGAGGCGCTCCTCTTCGAGTGGGACTCCAACGTCTTCCTCGCCTTCCAGTGGGACCCCATCACTCACTCACCATGATATTGTACGGCTCAAGCGTCTACTTGCTTCATCTGGCTCCTCGTCAACTGGTTCTGCTGCCGTTGTGACTGCATCCAGCACTCCACCATCGCCGGCATCTACACAATCAGGTACATCTTCGTGGGTTCTGGATTCTGGAGCTTCCTTTCATATGTCTTCTGATTCTTCCTCACTATCTTCTCTTCGACCTCTTGATTCGCCTCTTAATGTTCTCAACACCGATGGCACACATCTTCTTGTTGCTAGTAGTGGTATTCTTTCTACTCCGTCCTTTTCGGTTCCTAGTGTTTCAACTGCTCAACTTACTGATTCTGGTTGTCGTGTCATTCTGGTTGTCGTGTCATTCTTGATACCGACTCTTGCTCCATTCAGGATCGTCGTACCAAGTTTTTGGTTGGTGCTGGCCCCCGGCACTGTTAGTCGGAGGGCCTTTGGGAGGTTGATTGGTTTTGTGTTCCTTCCGCTCCCACCACTTCTTACAGCTCTCATGCTCTTGCTGCCTCCTCGTTTGCGTCCTTCCAGCAGTGGCATCATCGCCTTGGTCACATCTGTGGCTCTAGCTTGTCATCATTAGTGTGTCAGGGCCTCTTATGGTCTGTATCTGGAGATGTTTCTTTACATTGTAATAGTTGTAGACTTGGCAAACAGACCCAGTTACCTTATCCTATCAGCGAGTCGGTATCTCAACGTCCTTTTGATTAGTTCATTCGGATGTCTAGGGTCCTGCTTCCATTGATTCGAAAGTTGGTCATCGCTACTATGTTTTGTTTATTGATGATTTCTCTCGCTACACTTGGCTCTACTTCATGAAATCTCGTAGCAACATTCTCTCTATATACAAACGACTTACTGACATGGTTCACACCCAGTTTTCCACACCTATTCGTACTTTTCGTGCTGACTCCGCTGGAGAGTATATCTTCCAGCTGTTGTGTGGTTTTCTTGCGGAACAGGGTACTCTTGCCCAGTTCTCATGTCCTGGTGCTCATGCTCAGAATGGCGTTGTGGAACGTAAGCATCGTCATCTGCTTGAGACGGCTCGTGCGCTAACGATTGCCGCTTCCCTTCCACCCCACTTTTGGGCTGAGGCTGTTTCTGCATCCACCTACCTCATCAACAATCAGCCATCCACTGCACTGCTAGGTGGTATTCCTATGGAGTGTCTCACTGGTCGTTCTCCTGACTACTCTGCTCTTCATATGTTTGGATGTGTGTGCTATGTCCTTCTTGCCCTGCGAGAACGCAGCAAGCTGACTGCTCAGTCGGTTGAGGGTGTTTTCCTTAGCAACATTGATGAGCACGAGGGATATCGCTGTTGGGATCCTGTTGGTCGTCACTTGCACATCTCGCGTGATGTGAATTTTGATGAGTCTCGCACTTACTACCCACGTCCTTCTTCCTCGAGCTTCTCTATGGAAGAAATTTCTTTCTTCTCCTTCCCGATACACCCTGCTATGTGCCTCCTGCTTCACCTCTTCCTCATGCACCTCTCATTCATTCTCCTTCACCACTGACACCATCTCATCCATCCTCCTCCTCCACCTCTCCACCATCATCTCCAGTCCGTCGCCCTCTCTCACCTTTCCTCTCCACTATACTCGCCGCCCTCCTACTGAGGATACTTCTCCTGATGTGCCTTCCTCTTCTGGTGCGCCTCCCTTAATGCATGCCTCCCCCGGTTCATAACCTCCGTGCTCGGCCTCTCCCCCGTCTGATCGGTACGGTCTCTCTGTTATTGTCGAGCCCACTTCCTATCGGACTGCCATGACTCAGCCTGAATGGCAGCTTGCGATGGCCGAAGAGCTTGCTTCCCTTGAGTGCTCTGGCACATGGGATCTTGTTTCCCTTCCTTCCGGTGTTCGTCCCATCACCTGCAAGTGGGTCTACAAGATTAAGACTCGCTCCGATGGTTCTCTTGAGCGCTACAAAGCTTGGCTTGTGGCCCGTGGTTTTCAGCAGGAGCAGGGATGTGATTATGATGAGACATTCGCTCCTGTGGCCCACATGACCACTGTCCGCACTCTCCTTGTTGTGGCTTCTGTTCGTCATTGGTCTATTTCTCAACTTGATGTCCAAAACGCCTTTCTCAATGGCCAGTTGCGTGAGGATGTTTATATGCAGCTACCACCGGGGTACTATGCCTCTAATAGTATGGTTTGTAGACTTCGCCACTGCCTCTATGGTCTTAAACAGGCCCCTCGTGCCTGGTTCGAGCGTTTCGCCTCTATGGTGACTCCTGCTAGTTTCCTGCCCTATGATCATGATCCCGCATTGTTTGTTCATACATCTCCTCGTGGTCGGACTCTCCTTCTTCTCTATGTTGATGACATGATCATCACTGGTGACGATTCTGACTACATTGCCTTTGATAAGGCTCACCTTCATAACTAGTTCCTCATGTCTGATCTTGGTCCACTTTGCTATTTTCTTGGGATTGAGATCTCCTCGACCCCTGATGGCTTCTACATCTCCCAGGAAAAATATATTCAGGATCTTCTTGCTTGCGCCGCTCTTGATGATGAGCGCACTGTTGTGACTCCTGTGGAGCTCAAAGTTCAGCTACGTGCCTCTTATGGTGACCCTCTTCCTAATCCCACTCGCTATCGTCACCTCGTTTGCAGCCTTGTCTATCTTGTTGTTATGCGTCCTAACATCTCCTATCCTGTTCACATCCTGAGTCAGTTTGTTTCAGCCCCCACCTCTGTCCGCTATAGTCATCTCCTCCGTGTTCTATGATATCTTCGTGGCACGATCTCTCATCATCTTTTCTTTCCCCACTCCAGTTCTCTCGAGCTCCAGGCCTATTCCGATGCTACCTAGGCTAGTGATCCCTCAGATGCGACAGGCCGAGGCCGGTGAGCCCGACGACGATGTGGGACCTGGTTGTGTCCACTCTCGCGCAGAGTAATGGATACCACAGCGGCGACGTCGGCCCTGGAGAGGCCGAGGCCGGCGAGGAAGACGAGGACGGCGTTGGTATTGGAGGGGGACTTGAGGTGGGAGAGCTCGGAGGAGGCCTTGAGGGCCTGGGCTCGGGTGAGGCCGCAGGTGGAGACGAGGTATTCCTCGACGGTGAAGCTACGGTTCGGGGAGATGTGGAGAGTGGTGGCGGAGAAGAGGCGGTGGAGAGGGGAGATGGTGGAGGCAGAGGGAGAAGAGAGCAGCTAGGCGAGGATGGGGCACCGGAGGCGGAGCATGGCGGCAGCGGCGGCGGCTGGGGGAAAGGCAGGTAGGGAGAGGCTTGTGAAGATTCACGTTGGTCTGGGCTGCACTAGGCTGGGCCAGGCTGAGTTGGACAAGGAGTGACGATTTTGTTTTTAAGCCTAAAAAGATGATTTTGTTTTTTCGTCTTATGCTGTCACATTAATAAACTAGCCACTGCTAAAAAAACCAGTGTCACCCGTACGGTCTGGATAGAGGTAGTGTAATAATGGTGCATGCCATAAATAGGAGGGCAATATCACCCTGCTCGGCTGCACCATGACACCATCTACCGGGGCATCTCGCGCTGACAGTCAGCAACAGAGGAGATAACCAAAATAGCAACCAAAGCACAAGAAATTGAAGGAGAAAAGAAGAAGGGCAAGCGCTGGAAGAGGAAGAAGATATGGAGCAGTTGTTGGGACTGTTCCCCTCGGCAACAACCTCGCGGGAGTGCTCTCATCCCGCGGACACACCACTATCAGAACTACCGACTGTCGCCTGAGCCGTCTCCTTTCATCGATGTACCTCACACCAGCAACATCGTGAACCCACGACCATGAGGTCTGCGATAGAAACGGTTGATGGGTGGGCGAGCGAGGCAGGTGTCTGCAAACGCCACCTAGCTAGTGCTTCCCCAATCGCGTCCCCTCCTGAGACGGAGAGAACGCAGCTCACCACTTTTGACCAAATGCGAGAACGTCGGGTGGGCCAAACAAGCCAGACACTGCAACTCGACCTTGACTGTCGTGGCATGCTAGAAAAAAAAGCTCTCAGAGTGCTTGATTTCGTGGGAGCTTAGTAACAGTAACGATACATCATGGTGATCAAAAGGATAAGTATTTCGAAATTTTGTATAATGGACTGAATTCAATATGAGCATAATAGACCAAGTTAGGTTGAATCGTGAGTGAGTGAATATATGTTGTAAACTTCATTAGAGCAACTAGTCAACAACCCGTGCACCTGCACGGGCTAGAACTAATCTAATATTTTTTCCTTTTTTTGATTCATAATATTTATTTTAATCATAATTTAAAAGGGTTGACATGAATTAAAAGTTAGCATTGTGTTGTTTAGGTCATATTTCTTCTTATATATAAATTTCTGGTACTTGGAAAAAAGTAGAATTCATTCTCCTATCAGGGAGCGTGCTTCATCCAACCTTACCTATTGTACCCCCTTCGTCTCTCAGTTTGGATATTTTTCCCTTGATATCTCTGATTGTTTATCACCAGTCATACTTTCAAACTGTCGGAACTGTGCTACCTTTTATTGACTCATGAAATAACTTCCTACCAAATAAGTGATTAACATATAAAATCCTAAAACTTATTTAGGTATGTAAATCACGGGCAGGATTAGATAAGCATTTATTTACACACTAATGCTAATATGGGCAGATAAATTACGGGCTATCATACTGAATATTTATATCTCTTTGCAAAGCACAAGCGATTATCAAGTGCAATAGTAAAGAAATAAGGTGCCGAATGAAATGAATGGGTCAATGTTTACTTATGTAGCTGCAATTCATCCTCATTCTACATTACACCATCCATGCAACTATAATCAACACCAGAAAGTGGCATCAATGTTACTTTAACCAACACTAAAATCCTAAAAGCGAAGCAACTATCTACATTAGTACGTCCATGAAAGGAATTATAACTATGCCACTATGCCAGCCGAGGCATTGAGTAGAAATAGAAGTATCAAATTTAGTTATGTGTGCTCCATGAAAGCAAACTAAGAAATTGCCTTATCACCACAACATCAATTTGGAGTTCAGAAAGCCCTTGCGTTCTAGTCCCTTCTTCACAGGATGAAATCCCATCCCTTATTTTAAGGAGTGATTATCTCTTTCTTTCCATAGTAAAAGAAGGCCCAAGGTCTCCCATCTAGGCTTGAACAGGTGCAATGAAAAAGAAAAGGCTATACCATCATCATGCAACCAACATTGTAATCATAATGTAAAATCACTGCATCAAATCTCATTAAAAATAAAAACTTCAGAGTCGTTCACGTATTCAGGATTTGCAAAATAATGGCCGAAATTGATTATTTCTCGATTCAGAAAAAAAGCATTTAAACACAAATATAAAATCAAGTGCACGCATGACATTACATAGATACCTAACTCCTAATATATATAACACAATTGACGGAATCAAATAGCTTATTAAGAATCTCCTATAGGTACATCAAAATACTGTACCTGCATATGATGGATTACGATCCATATCCTCAAAAGATGTAGACCATGTTGAGCAGAAACTCAATTTAGCGACTCATGAGACTGAGAAATAGTAAAAACAGTGATAAGTTTTCCTATCAATGGGCCTGCAGAAACATGGGAGTTAATTTTATATTTTTGTCAGAAAGAGCTAATCATTATCATGGATGCTTTAATAAGGTACATGAAGTCACCTGCCTGCTCTTCTTACTTTGTAACCTTCCCTCCAAAATCTCTAAAACTTATGATTCTTTGTAACATTAACCTGTGTGAAGTTACAAATAACGACATGCAAATATCATGATCGGAACTGGAGTTCTAGATTTTGTAGAGAAAATATACACGAAATGCAAATCATGAGACAAAAATACTTCTAATTTATTAAGGTCCCAAGGCGAAATTACAAACACATAATCAATATCCAAGATCACTAATCTAAACTCTAGCTCAAATATCACAACCAAAAGCTTCAGGTAATATTTCTATGCTCCATATATTGTTTTGTTCCATTGTAAACTCATATATAAACAAAACTCTTGTTAAAAGAACCATACTGACCAACTGCGAACCATTATGAAGACCAGGTTCTACCTTTTTTATGGACAAAAAAAAGAGACGTACAGGGATTTTAATATTAGAAGTAGGGAGGAAGAGAACTATCAAACTTCTGCAAGCATAGGATTAGAAACATGGCTACCAATTACGGCAAAGAGGCTGTACGTGCTTCTCTAAAAAAATGATTGTGTGCATATGGATGGATGGTATTGCTGTATGTACCTCAGCGACTCGCTCATGCATCCACCGTATGTCTGACTACAGAAGTATCGATGCATCACCAGAATAAAAAAATTCAACTTTTATGGGCTTCCCTATGTGCTGACTACCGATAAGCAATTCGACGCGGTTCTGAATCCGACATACACTACGCGGCCAATGATGTTGCGGCTGCTTTCCGTGATCCATCGCTGACTCTCAGGATGTTGTCCATATAGGATGTAAATTAGAAAAACATAGCATACATGACAGAGATTTCATAGGCAGAGTCAGATGAGAGAATACGTTAGATTTCTATCTTGATGGGAAAGCAAACCGAGAGCGGCAAAGTTGTCATTCAGATTTGCTCGTGGAGTCGCAGTGGAAAATCCTACAGGGATGGAGCAAACTTCAGAGCATGACACCATGTAGTCAACTCCTACAGGGATGCAGGAAAAAATTAACCATGTCACAAAATTTAGTAGAACGTCATGACCTGAGGTAGGCTTGCTATGCCAATTAATTGAATATAACATTCAGAAAACACAGATCGAAAGTTTGGAACGATAGTAATGGAATCTACAGTGATCAGTAAATAGAGTTTTTTCTGGCTGTAGACTCAGGCAATTAGGTAATCTTAAAATTAGTGAGAGACATAGCAGATATTGGATAGATTAGCAGGAGGTAGGCAGTATATCTCCCTTCAGAATAAGGATAGGAAAGCGGTGCTACCGGCGGCAAAAGCACCGACGCGGCTCCTCCTTGGGAATAGGAGGAACGCCGAGACCTCCATGCTTAATTGCACGTCACAAATCAACCATTGATGAAATTGATCTGCGCATATTAGGAAAAAACACGAATTAAATCTTTGCCTTGTTGTGTAGATTGTGCCACTTGCATCACCACTTATGCAATATTGTGGTCACACCAATGAGGGAATTTAAAGCCTGAGTACGTGAGAAAGATGAAGGGGTGAACCCAAGGAATTGATTAGCAGCCAGGAAAGGCAAATTTTTTTACCCTGCGTTCGGAGAGGAGGAAGATCGGGGAGGCCGACCCATTGACTGGGGATGAGGTGCGGAGGGAGGAGTCCTGTGATTTTTTCCAGCGTGGTCCAGGGAGGAGGAAGATTGGGACGACGATCTATTAACTGGGCATGAGGTACGGGGTAGGAGTCCTGTATTTTTTTCCAGCGTGTAGATTAGTTTTGTATAACAATAGCAGGTGGGACAAATCATGAGGACTTCTCATGACCATCCTACGTTTGTAGATACAACTAATAGGAGATCCAATGAACACTTTTGTTTAGTTTTCAGAATTAACGCGGAGGCTCGGATGGTGCTTTCAATTAGTAAATATAAGATATAAGATATAAGGTATAAGACTCTAGCACACCCAGTGAAACGCCAACCCACATAAGGCTTTTGCATTCGTGGAAAAGGATATATGCGGGTCGGCGCGGGCGCGGTTAGACTCAGAGCCCGCAAAACGGACCCATAAAAAAGGATATTCGGTGAATATGCTCTTTTACGGGTCGGCTATGCGGGGTATGCTCGGGCACCGCCGCGTCGACCCGCAAACCGAAGACGCCCAATTATCAAATTTGACATCGATTCTGAAAAATGAGTTCAAATTCAAACAAACACAGTTCACACGCAAATAAAAGCTTAGTTTTGTAGGAAAAACGCAAAAGGGGGTGTTACCAAAGTGACGACCTGTCCGGCATCATCTTGGCCGATCTTAACTCCGTGCCACCGAGTCCATCAAGGTCATCCCAACGACTGAGTCCACCTCCGGCACTTGTTCCAACTCCGGCACTACAATCATCGGCTAGTGCACTGAACGCATCACCGACATTGGTTTCAAACCCCGTTGAGAAAACATCTCCGACACTGTAACACGCACTGGCCGACGCAAGCATTCTCCTCTTCAAGATATCTCTTCTTGCCATATCATGCGATTCTCTAGTGAGGTCGTCCATGTCATTGCACTTCAATGTCATGATCTTGTTCTCTTCGGCAAGCAACTTGGACATGGCTTTGTTTTCAGCGGCACGTACTCTTCTCTCCTCAATGGCCGCTTTGTGCAGCCCCTCGTCCTTGAGCAAATGCCATTTTTCTTGCTTATCCCATGCCTTCTTCTTGGCCAACTCCTTCTTTATCCCCAACGTCTTTGCTAACATCAACTCATTTGAATACAACATAGCATCTGTTGGGGATATAATTACCGAGTGTAAACCGCCCTGAAGGGGCCGGGTTACCTCGTCCATGATCAGGGCCCACGGAGGCGGCCCAAAGCCCAGAGGCGGATTAGGGTCCATTCATGTAAACCGCCTTAGTCTTGTAACTTGAGCTGTAAGATAAGAGAGAGGAGACCGAGCCGGACACTTGTATGAGCCGGATCGGGACTCTGTAGACCGGCCGGGCGTCAGCCCGTGTATATAACTTGAGCTATTGCTCCCTAGTCGCCGAAATCACATCAATCCCATCACAACTAGACGTAGGCTTTTCCTTCATCGAAGGGGCCGAACTAGTATAATTCTCGTGTCTTTGTGTCCGCTTTAACCCCTCTAAGTTAACCCGTACAATGGCCCTGCGACTAAGTCCTTTCACGAGGACATCTGCCGTGACAATTCCACGACAGTTGGCGCCCACCGTGGGGCCTGCGCACGGTGGTGTTGAGTTCTTGAAGGGATTTCTCTCAAGGATCGAGAAGCTCACGATTAGCCAGATGAAGAAGAACCGGCGTGGAAGAATCGTGCAGGATGACCCGGCATGGGAAATTATTTTTAGCAGAATCGACGTGTTCATCGTTTTATGATTAGAGTCGTGATTAATTCTACTGGGTCAAAACCAGAGCTAGGGTTGCATGCGGCCGCCGCAGGCGCCGTACGGATCCGCTAGCCAGATCGTCTCGGAGGACGGCCACAAATCGCCAATCTGTTTTGATGCTGTTCCACGTCATCGCATAGAAAAAAAGATGGACCGCCAAAGAGTGGCCGGAGCACGGAAGATTGATGGGCGTACGTTGCCAACCGTGCGTACATTTGCTTGGGTTACAGCAACAAAAAGAAAGGTGGATCACGACCCGGAAGTGGATAACCACCCCGACCCGGATTGACCGCATCGGGCTTCCAGCTTCTCCCGCGGTTGCCTCTGCGAGGAGCTCACCCGCCGTCTTCGAGTCGCCGGCGCCTCGACACTTTCCTCCGGCTGCGTCCAAGTCACTGAATCGCCATGCCTCAAACCACCACGGCTGCCAGGGCCCTCTCCTCCACTGCCGCATCGTGCCAGCTCCACTCCTCACCAGCACCCCGCGGCCGTTAGCTCCGCGAGCCGCCCCCGCGCGATCCCGCATCTGAGGCGCCGGGCCACCTAAGCCCGCTGGTATCATGGTCGTCCGCGAGCCGCCGCCTACATCGCCGCTGCGGTCCATCCTCACCGGAGTCACCCGCTTCCGCTATGATCCGACCCTGCGCCTGGCTCTGCAGTGCTACCTCACTACGCGGCACGGCTGCGGCCCGCCCGCATCAAGCCAGCTTCACCTTTGCGCTGAATCGCCGCCGGGTCAATCCCCTGCCTAACTGCCGTTCTCCGTAGCAGCCGCCCTCTCTTTCTGGCTCCTCCCACGGCTGCGCCTCCGCCTCCGCCGAACAGACTCGCCCATACGCGTCTTCGTGTCAAACCGCCGAGGTCTCGGCCCGCTTTGTGAACCGCTTCAAACCGCCACCTCGCCAATGCGCCGCCTCCGCGCCTCGGAACTACCGTCGCCGGCTTCGGCCTCTGCCGGTGCGCCCCGCGCCGCCTCCGTCATGGCCGGCTCCACGCGCGGTCGCGTGCTCGCCTTGCACCTGTCCGCTGACGAACCGCCGGAGTTGCTTTAATCCGCCTCTGCGCTGGGTTCGCGCATTGAAGAACCGGCCTCGGGTCAGTGCCCGGCCTTGGTGCGACCACGGCGGCCCTGCGGCGTTGCCTGACGAACCGCCGGAGTTGCTCCGACCCGCCCAGCACCTTCGTCGCTTCACCCCGGGCCGGTCCGGTTGCCTATACTATTGTGTGTTGCAACACATCAGTATGCTGATAGTTCTTCAGCAGCGAACGGGATATATGAACCAGAAAAGAAGATGTGATGTGAGAAAATAAACCGGCACGGTCCTGCCTCCGCCTTGCTTACTTCATCGCTGAGCTGCTGCTGCTTCCACTTGTGATGCCTCTGCGACATGTGTTGACAAGCTTAAGAAACATCAGTGGTACTAGCGGTAATCTGGTTGATGGAAGACCGGCTGATAAAGTATTTTTGACCAACATCCCGGATCAGTTAATGGAAGCAGGATTGACACGTCAATAGAAGTATATGCAAAGATTTGATCCTGGGTTTGGAATTAACGAGGCACATACACCATTCAACCTTCCACGTGAAGACTGTGGCTACAGTCATTATAAAAAGGACAAAGGAAGATTGTCAAACATCTGCGTTCATTCAGCGAAAAAAATATCGGATGATATACACGAAACATTCATCGTCTGAATAAATTAGGTGAAATCCATCCGATCAATCTTTATGATATTTCTTCATTCTTTCGAGAACAATTACTCTCGTTTGTGATCTTTGTGCAGGAAAATTACTCATTATAAGAGTGGCTATCATGCCACAGATACGAAGAGCACATTGCTGGCGTCTGTCTACACCGACAATCGACCGCGCCGGTTTACAAATGCCCGCAGCCGACTCTCCGTCCGCACCGGCTTACGACGCCCGCGGCCGACTCTCAGTTTACGACGCCCGCAGCCGACTCTCGGTTTACAACGCCGTGGCCGACTCGACCGTGATTAATTTCAGCTTTTCCGTGGTGATCATCGACTCCACGATGAATAACCCCTGGCATGATATATCAGGTGAAATCCATCCAATATATTTTATATTGTATATTGCCTTCTTTAAAAGAGCAATTACTTTAGCCTGCAAAGTTGTCTAATGCAGGACCCTAAACCGCCATATTGGTGCAAATTTGAAGGCCGTCAGAAAATTTCCGGCTTAAAAAGAGGAATTCCGGTTTAAAATCCGGCTCAAGGGGAAGATATCTCCCACAAAGCTTTGAAACTCTCAAATCCGGTTCAAAATCCCGGTTCAAGAAGGATTTATCTCTTGCAAAAAGTTAAAGGGTGCCAAAGAGGACCTGTTGCCATGATGTGCGGTTCAGACATGGGTATCATGCCTTATTGTCTTATCATATTATTGATCACTTGGGGGCTTGGTCATGTCTAAACCATAGTCACACCTCTTGATCGGCGCAATGCCACAGTATCACTTGGGGGCTTGGTCGTGTCCGAACCAATGCAACACCTTTTGATAGGCGAAAGCCACCAGATCACTTGGGGACATGGTCAAGTCTGAACCAGTCACGCCTCTTGATCGGCCTAAGGCCATAGAGTCACTTGAGGGCTTGGTCGAACCCGAACCATTGCCACGCCACTTGATCGGCATAATGCCACGGTTTCAGTTGGGGACCTGGCTGACTTGAACCATAGCTACGCCTTATTGGGAGCTTGGTCGTGTCCGACCATGGTAACACCATCTGATCGGCTCAGTACAGCCTCTTTTTGCAAACGGTTTTATCTTTGCCTTTGCTTGAATTCTGCTCTTTTTTGCTAAAGACCTTTTACTTCTGTTGCGTTTTCAACCGACATTGTTAATCCGGTTTGACTGTCAATTACAAAATTGGCGGAACACGGTCAAATCTTAATCCGGAGACTATCTGCCCGGTTTGATTTTCTGTTATCATCCTATTATGGAGTAAACCGGTGTTCATTAACCCGGCTTGACTTTCAATTACAAGTTGTCAGTACATGATCAAATCATAATCCGGAGACTATCAGCCCGGTCTGGTTTGACTACGAGTCGCCAGTATTATATATGGTTAAACCGGTGGTTATTACAACCCGGTACAGTTTCATCGTAAACCGACACAGTATGAAAGGAGTTATCATTACTCAAGATTGGGGTCATCACCCTTACTACAAAAAATTGGTAAACCAATGATGTGATTCAATGTCACAGGTATGATATATTTCATTGATTATTCTTAAAGTGCAGCCTTGGTTATAAACCTGGGTTATATGTTGGGCATTATGACCCGTCCGGTGGTAAACCGCCAGGACACTTTAAACTTGTTGTATGCAGAGACAGGTTGAATAAAGCATGATGATAAATTATCCGGTGTTTATTAAACCGGCCTGGCTTTAAGACAATAAGTCGCCAGTATATGATGAGAAATTATCCGGTGTTGTTAACCCGGCCTGGTTTTGGACTATAAGTCGCCAGTACATATTTGGATTGCGCCATTGGAATCATGCGCTCATAAATCATTTGACTATATTATTCAAATCTTCAAATAGCCAACATGGCTAGATTTTTATTATGGTTATCAATAACCAATATTATGATTGAGGTTTTCAAAGTCGCTTCAGCGCAATGGCTATTATTTCATCAATGGGTATGATTTATTCTACAATGGAGGGAATAGTCCCGAGTTGCTGCAGGCTTACAACCCGGCACTTGGGGGCTACATTATTTAAGTTGAGATTATATCGAATATGCAAGTCTCATGTCGCTGCAAGCATGCACCATGACACTTGGGGGCTAATGTAAAGTAATTTTTTGCTCATATTATTGAAGACCCGACTCATCATATTATACTGAGTCGGCCCTTGGGGGCTACCAATTGCTCCTGTCAACAACTCAAGGTACACAAGTTAAATCCATTATATTGAAGGGTCCACTGCTCAGTTGGTAAAGCACAAGGCTCTTAACCTTATGGACGTGGATTCAAGCCCATGATGGGGGTTACATCATATGATGTTATTTTCATTGAAGTATATATCAAGTCCCAGCTCAATATTATCTTACTGAGCCGGCCCTTGGGGGCTACACATCATTGCTCAAATCTACATGATTATATTTACAAAGTCCCTGCTCATTATTGCATAAATGACCCGGCCCTTGGGGGCTACACTGGTTGAAGTTTTATGAGTATAAGGCAATTTCAAGTCCCTGGTTGCTGCAAGCATGACAACCCGGCACTTGGGGGCTACATAATATGGAGTGTTCAGTTTTTATTAGTGACTGGGATGAACAACATGGATTTCTTCAAAAGTTGCAGTATTGATATTGAAGCAAGTCTTAAACCATAACTTTGTTCTGCTCAAGACTTGGCGGCTACAGGTAATATGCATATAAGGAGAAATATTTTCAAAATTCTCAGTCTTGAGCAAACCAGATTGACCCGGTGTCTGCAACAATCATAACCCGGCGTTGGCAACAATCATAACCCGGAATTATCAGTTTTTGTAACCCGGCAGTTTTGGCAATGATAAACCGGCAAGTTCTACATCTTCAAACCGGATGAATATCAGATGAGTATTTCAAGACCAAAATTTCTTAAACCGGCATTTTGGAAACCGATTCAAGTGGATTATTCTTCACAATATTTTTTTATGAGAGGCCAACATCAGCAATTTGAGTATGAAACTGGTTATTGATCCGGATTTTCTAGAAGGAGGGAATGACAAGGACTTAAGGATGATCAGGTGCCGGTCTACAAGAATTCTTAACCCGGAGCACAACCCGCCAAATTTGTTCTTGTGTTTATATTACGGATCAGTTTAACACGGATAAATCCAAATTAAACTGGGGGCTAATGTCGGGGATATACCCCGCGGTGTAAACCGGCCGGAAGTTAATCCGGCCAGACTTGGCGGTTTATCTGAAGACCCGCCCTGACCTTGGCGGTTTACAAGCAACCCGCTTGGTCGTTATGACTCACTGGTGGTCCGGCGCACTGGACAGACGGATGACAAGGCCCAAGGCCCAGAAGGCCGGTTCACGTTTAATGGTGGGCCGGTTTATGAGGAAAGCGTAAGGATTATTCTCCGAAGGAAGCAAGACTAGGACTCCACTTGTAATAGAGTAATCATAATCCTAATATGACTCCACATGTAACCCGCCCCTTCAACATATATAAGGAGGGGCGGGGCTCCCCAAAGAGGGACAAGCGACAAGCAAGAAACAAACTTAGGGCTATACACAAAGAGGAGAGCCGGTTTATGCGGCGACTCCCTCGTGATCATAATGAGACCTAGCCTCAAACAGCATGTAGGGTTTTTACCGGATGATGTTTCCCGGGGCCCGAAGCTGTCTAAATCTCTGTCTTGTGTTGCGTCTCTCGATTCCGCTCAACCCCTCTCAAGCTACCACATAGATGCGTTGGCCTCGCGACTAAGTCCTGACGCTAAGGACATCTGCCGTGACAATTCCACGACAGCATCAATCTTGTCCCGCAAGCTCGATGCTTCGTGCTCTCTCTTCATCTTCTCCTTAGTCTTCTTGTCACCATCGAGCTTGTTCAAGTTTCTTGGGCCATCATCATCCTCATCTTCATCCATGTTTGTAAGTGAACCTCTCTTCGGTCGGGATTATTTGTCAATCAACTTCCACTTCTCGCACTCTTTGAACAAGTCCCAACAATGCTCTAGTTTGAAGAATTTCTCTTCCGAAGCTTCCATGTCTTTGTATCTTTGTTGGGAAATTTTGTCCTACACAATTTGAACAGAGTCAAATGATGCAATATGATGTGCCCAACTTGGGACGTGAAAACAACTCACATAGTCGGATTCCACGGTTCCACTTTGAGGTGCATTGTGTACTTGTTCCAAGCAAGCTGCCCAACGGCTGCAAATAGGCTTGATCACATCCCAACGCCCTTGGAGTGACCGAAAGATGTGTAGGGTCCTATTGGGATACTTTTCCATCATGCAGAAGTATTGATCTTCGATCCTTTGCCAATACCTATTGGCAGTTTGAGACGTACCCGTGCAAGCAACAAGAGACACTGCACTCCATGCCTTGATCAAGATTTGATCTTCCAAGATCATGTAGTTCTTTGATCTCTGCCTTTTTCATACGCCCCCTCATCTATCTCCTGCAATTCTTCTTCACCGCCGTGATCATCCACGCGGCCCTTCGTTTCATTTTAATCGAATGCAGCGAACGGGACTTGGTCGATGTTAACGGCACTGGTGTCCAACAAGTTCACGAACTTGGAAGTGGCATTGTTCAAACCACCGCTATAGTGAGCGACAAACAAGTCACGAGCTACCGCAAATGGCGAAAAGAAAAGAAAATTGAAGGGAACGAAGAGGCATACCATCCGACAATTTCAACAAACACCTCGCTTGTGATGGAAGCAGCGTCATTGAGCGGCATCGCCGGGGAACCTCTTGCTGGGGCGGAGGGAGTGGATGAAGGAGCCGGCCTCTATGTAGCCGGAATGTTCTTCCGCTTTACGCCCGAGTCTTTAGCGACCTTATCCAAGTTTCTTCCCCGAGTGTTCACCATACCTACCTATATACGGTATTACCATGTCATTCCAATTAAATTTGCATGTGCCATCTCTAAATCTTCAAATGAACATCCATTTTGTGTACCCGTACCGCTCATGGAGTGATGGGGATAGTCGATATCTTCCATGCTAAGTGTCCTTTACTCACCGATGAGAGTTTGTTCACTCGTTAAATTTGAGGGAGGCTGGTAAAAAGGATGCCCAGTCCTGAACATCTTTATGTGACCTACCTATATGTAGTGCAACACGAAGCTGATGTTTATAAGACAAAAATAGATGGGAACTTTATGCATACAACTATTAATTGTTTTTACTAATGTTCTAAAAGATAAAGTTAACAAACTAATGTTTTAATAATTCATAGTATTTTTTAGCAAGAAGACAAACATATCATCCTTAATTTTTTATTTCCACCTTCGCTCATCATGTGGATCTAATACTTGTGGCACATTGCCTTATGCAAACAATGTATTAAAATGTGCCAAATTATAAAATGCTCACTAACACAGATTGTACAAAAACATCTAACGTCTATTGAAAGGCATTTGTGTGAAGGATCTTAGAATCACTCATTTATGAAAATATCTTCCTCACAGTAACACTTCCTAGAACAATTTCACTGTAGATAAATGTTCTCAACCGTCCACATTGTATAGTACAGGGCAATCAATTTCTGCATCTATATAATCAACCGATAATGTTTTCTCTCTGCTTCAAATGTCTTACTAGTCTTATTCCTATAGAACTTGTGAATAGTTCACAGAAACAAGGCTAGCGAATTTCCTCACAAAACAAAAATAAGGATAGAGAAATAGATGACGGTGAAACAGGTTGGCTAGCAAGTAGCCACATAGATTTTTTTTTACGGGGCAAGTAGCCACTTAGATGCATGCGTATGCACATTTAGAAATCTAGAGAACCTTAGAATAGGAGACATCAGGATGCCAAAGAGTAGTGTCTCGTCAAAACCAAGTAATACTTGGCGATATGTTGTACTCGGCCTCCCCATCCTTTATCTCAAGAAATTTTTTCCCATTTTTACCATGGTTAAACTACTGGGAGTTCAACACTGGGTATGTGCTACGACTTGGTCAGTTAAACTTTGGACACAAGCTGCATTTTGTATCATCGAGATTTTGATTTGTGTACGTATGTGGATAATCCACTGAAATAAAAAAGAGGGCCACATGTTTCTTAAATAAAGGAAATTATGCGCGGTTGATGGAGTATACTATTAGTCAGAATGATGTTGTAGCCAAGGCATTCAAAGACACCCTAGGTAATAATCAAATGTTGTCTCCAAAAACAGAAAACAATTTCTGAATGCTTTGCAGAATAAGTATATTCATGTATTTTGCAAGAAATGCAAGCGATCTATTCAGTATTGGTTGATGAGTGTCATGATATTTCTGACAAATAAAAGATGGAAGTTGATAAATAAATTTGCTGAAAACTTTAGAATTGTAAACAATTACTGCACATGACTAGGTTACAAACAAGTTCGTGGGAAAATATTAGGTAACCCAAAAATGTTATTCATGTGTCGTAATGCCTTGTTGATGCAACAGTGTCCTGCTGCATAGCGATACTGCTCACCAATGGCCATAACCGACATATAGTATTTAGTGGTCTACCCGCCATCAACTGGTTTGATGAAAAGTTGTATTTGGCTAAGCGGTCATCCTGTATCTTGGAACAAAAAATTCTACCCATGTTTACTAGGGTCGTAATTTTTGGGATTTCAACATTGTGTTTGCGCTTCAATTTGGCTTATTCAATTTTGAGCATGAGCTGCAATTTTAGTCAGCAAAATTTTGTTTCGTATAGTACCTGGATAATCCCGTGGAATTAAAGAGAGGGACACATGTTTTCCTGGAACAAAAAAAGCTAGCTAGGACTTGTCAGCCATCAAGAGCAGTTATGCCTTCGGTGACGTCGACGATCCCAAAAAGCAATGTTCAAGCGATGTTGAGGTTGGAGTCTTGCTCTTTGAGTAAGGGATGAATAAAATTCTATGCAACTTTGGTACTAGAATGAAGTCATTTCTTGATAAAATATGGCACTCACCATTCATATAAATGGGACCCAAAATACGATGGAGCCCAATAAACACAACCCGAGGTAGTAATACAAACACCGTATAGAATAGTTTGGTTATATTGTTAGACGATTGGAGTATGTGCCTTACGGTCTATGGTGTCTCCCGCTGGATCATGTATTGTCCCATGATCGGTCATTGAGTATTGGCTGCAAAGTAGTTCCAAACCGTTATAAGCATTAGATAGTGACAAAGTACGGAAGTCTTGTTTTAAAAGTGACTGTAAGCGTTAGGGGTCGATCCAAGGAACATCATGCTGGGCGCGAGCACCGATGTAGTCAATCCGTTTGGCAGCCAGAGAAGCATACATAGCACCTGTCATGTGTTTGTGTGGATGTACAACCTTCCCTCCTGGATGTGCATGAAGAGGAAGTACATTCACATGAGTATGCTAATTGAAGGGCCGAAACAACCAGGGAACAACACCAATTTGTATCTAGGGCTGCTGAAAGAGGAGCTAGACACGCTGTGGAAAACGCCAGCCAATACGTGGGACGCGGCAGCGAAACAATATTTCCCTATCAGAGCCGCACTGCTCGAGACGGTGCACGACTCTCTCGGTTACGGATATGTCCCGGGGCTGGTGGTCCACGGATTTTGTGCATGCATCAGGTGCATGGATGACACAACGTATCTCCAGCTAGATAGAAATCCCGGGTCTTCAAAAACCGTGTTCATGGGACATCGAAGGTGGCTTTGCGACGATGACCCATGGAGAAAACGCAAGGATCTATTTGATGGTGAAGCCGAACTCCGAAGACCCCCATGTACGAGGAGCGGCGAGGAAATAGACGAGCTGTTGAAAAATTAGAAAGAGTGCCCACTGCCGGGAAAGAAGCGAAAGGCGCCAGAGCCGCTGCTGAAGGTATGGAAAACGAGGTCTATTTTCTGGGACTTGTCATACTGGAAGATCCTCCGTGTGCCTCACAGCCTTGATGTCATGCATATCACGAAGAACATGTGGGAGAGTCTGCTTGGTACCCTGCTCAACATGCCAGAGAGGACCAAAGATGGGCCGAAAGCAAAGGCAGACTTGCAATCAATGGGCATCAGGGAGGAGCTTCACGCAAAACGCCCTAATGATGATGATGATGATGATGAGGCGAAGGACACGACAAGTCGTCTTAAAGGCAAAAGGCCAAGAAGATTGAATATGACTGCCCTCCCGCGTGCTTCACTCCAAGTCAGAAGGAGATCGAGCAGTTTTTCACCTGCCTCGTAGGAGTAAAACCTCCTTCTGGTTACGCGGGGAAGATAAGAAGATACCTAGACTCAGCGAAGCAGAAGTTCAGCGGGATGAAGTCTCGCGACTGTCACGTGCTGACGACGCAGATACTTTCAGTTGCAACCTGTGGGATCATGGAAGCGCACGTCCGTGAAATGCTATTTGGCCTATGCAACTTTTTAGACGTCATCTCTCGGAAGTCGGTTGGCGTGAGGCAACTCAGAAGGCTACAGGAAGAGATCGTGGTGATACTATGCGAGCTTGAGATGTACTTCCCGCGCACATTCTTCAACTTTATGGTGCATCTGCTGGTCCATATCGTTGAGGACATCATCCAACTCTGGCCGACGTTCCTACACAGCATGGTGCCATTCAAAAGGATGAATGGTGTCATCAAAGGATACAGACGCAACAGGGCAGGTCCAGATGGAAGCATAGCCAAGGGCTTTCTGACCGAAGAGTCCATCTCCTTCTGCACGAATTATCTAGGCATCGAGAACCCATTGGTCTGCCCGTCAACAGGCACCTCGGCAGGTTCGCTAAATGGGGTCGCCGCGAAATGCATGTCGACTTCAAGGGTCGACTCGCCGACTTTGAAAGAGCAAACCTAGTCTCTCTACAACACATAGACGTGGTCGATCCTTGGGTGGTAGAGCACAAAACCTTTATTGAGAAGACGTACAATGACCGAGGCCAACAGAGGACGGACAGAGATATAATCAAAGAGCACAACTCATGTTTCACGCGTTGGTTCAAGGAGAAGCTTCTGTCGTACCCTTTACATGAGGATTCTTCCGCGGAAGAAAAACTCATATTCTCCTTGTCACAGGGCGTCGAGCACAACCTGATGACCTATGAGGCGTACGATATCAACGCTACACATTCTACACCGAGGAAAAGGACATGAAGAGCGATTATCAGAACTCCGGGGTAACGATGGAATCCTACACCGGTAACAACAAGGACAGATACTATGGAAGGATCGAGGAGATCTGGGAGCTGAGCTACGCTAGAGAGAAGGTCCCGATGTTCCGTGTCAAATGGGCCAAGAGCGTCCTAAAAGAAGACCAGTATTTCACCACCATGGTTATACCCGAAGCCAAATCCAAGACCGCGGGCGCAAACGTCACGGCGAAAAATGAGCCATGGGTACTGGCTTCCCAAGTGGACCAATGTTTCTTCATTACCAACCCGTCAAAGCCCAGTTGTGTTGTCGTGAGGAGAGGCAAAAGGAACATCATCGGAATGGATGGAGTCTCCAATGAGCAAGACTTCGACAAGTACGGCGACCCGAAGATGGAAGATGACAACGACGATGAAGTACCATACACCACAAGAAGAAGCAGGACCACCCTACCTAAAGGACGTCCGTTAAAGAGAAGAACTCAAGGGGTTTCGGGGCTAAATTATTCAACCGCGAGAAAAAAGGGCAAGAAGATTGTGAAAAGATAGCTAAGATCGAATCACGACGTGTCGGCCGCGTGTGTGTGTCAGTGGCAAGCTCAATTATTACATGCAACTAAATTATTACATATATCACTTGATTTCAACCATGTCATCTAATTCTAAATCTTTGCACAATGGTTTGATCACTTCATTTGCATTTTCCTTTTCTTTTATCTCAAATCTTAAATTATCACATGCAACTAAAAATCCAAAATAAAAAAAAAGTTAGTAATGGCGCACTAGGAGAAGGTGCCCCATTGTTATCATGATGTTTACGGCGCACCCCTAAATGGTGTGCCATTGATATACCAATTTTTATGGCGCACCACAAAAAGGTGCGCCATTGCTAACCCTCCCCCCACTAAAATAACCCCATTCACTCCCACTTGCTCCCCTCTTCCTCTGGCCTCTCTCCCTCCCTTAGATCCACGTGCCCGATCGCCTCCGTCGCCGTTCGTCGCCCACCTCCGCGGCGACCACCTTCCCCCGTGCTCCTCTGACTGGTCCAACCACTCCACCGGCATCCGCTGCTACCTCTACATCGACGCACGCGAGCCGAGGAGCCGCATAGCACCGGATCCACCTTGTCTTCTTCCTCGGGTCGCCACCGTCTTCCTCAACTCCGGCCACCTCTGCTGCTACTAAGCTCTCTCAGGGCCTCCTTGCGCCTCCCCGGTGAGCTCCGCCTCCTCTCCCCTCTTCCTTCTCGATTTGCCTCGCCCATAGCCATCATGCTCGTCGGGGCCGAACTCGCCGCTGTAGACGTGCTCGTCGCCGTTGATGTCAACTGAGCTCATACGCGTGCTCAGCGTAGCCGTAGGACCCCAACGCGCTAGCCCATGCGCATCGGCGTGCCCGCAAACGCCGGATCCGTTGAGCTCCCGTACGGTTCGCGACCGTTCACACTCTGGCTGCCCCTGGCCACGACCGGCCCTGTACCCCGCGCGCGTCGCCCGTGACCCTGCCTCGCCCCTAGCCGCGGCCTGGACGCGCCCGCCAACGCCCTACCGTGCGCGGCGCTCTGGTCATATCTCAGGGTGGACGCAACGAGCGGGCTTTTTGGCCCGCTCGTGGCCCGAGAAGGACCGGACCGCTCGGTCCCAGCCCGCTAGCAAAATTGGCCGGTTCGGTCCAGGAAATTAGGCCCGCTCAGCACTCGGTCCGGTCCGGTCTTTGACCGGGACCGCTCGGCGGACCGAGAAAGGGCATTCACCGCCGCCGCCGTGCTTCGTCGTCGTCGCCACCGGCATACCCTGAGTGAACCATCATGTCCAGGAGCTTCCCCTCACCTTCCTTCCTCTCCTCCCAGTGCCCCATAGCCTCTTTTTTCCGCTTGCCGTCGCTGCCATGCGTGCACTGAAGCCGTCCGCGAGTTCTCGACCATGCCAGTTCACCGTCCATGGTGTTCGAGCGCCGGAACAACTTCTGTGTTTGTCTCCCTCCCCTCCGGTCGTGTCTCCAGCGATCACCGTCCACTCGCGATTCCATTTTTGCACCGATATCGCCAGCAGCCTCTTGCAGCTCGGCGACCCCGACGTGCTGCGCCGCCTCACGGGCAGCTCGGGCAGTCGCCGGAGGGGATGCAGAGCATGGGAACCACCTTCTACAGGAGCGGGCTCGGCGTCGGGAACTTCCTCAACAGCCTGCTTGTGACGTTTGTCGACCGGGCTACCAGGGCGAGCGCCGGCAAGAGCTGGATCGGTGACAACCTGAACGACTCGCACCTCGACTACTACTACGTGTTGCTGCTGCTACTCTCCGTGGTGAACATGGCGCTCTTTGTGTGTAACTAAGACCAGAACTGCAGCTAAATAGGCACTAAACAGAAGCTGGAAGGACAAGTTGGCTCGGTCCCAACGAGCCGGAAAAGCTTGACCGAGCTGGCATCACTTCGGTCCGGTCCTGAAAATACAGACCGCTGGCAAGCTCGGTCCCGTCCGGTCCGGACCGCCGGCGGCCGGTCCAAACGCCGGCTCGGACCGGGACCGGACCGGACCGGACCGTGTCCAGGCTGAGTCATATCCAGGTGCGCCCTGCCGTGCGCGGCGCTCTGGTTGTATTAGGAGCGCCTGATGCAAACGCCTCCCATTAGGGCCTTATTATATATCTTCACAAAATCCTACTCTAGTAGTACAAATGGTGTTGTTAGCTATAGGATCTGGATTTTTTTGTGTGGATGTTTGCTAAGTTAACTCATCAATTGATTCTCTCTATCTCTTAAAAAAATTCATAAACTGATGGAACCGTTCCCAGAAATAGATAAAAAGGGGATTTCCTTTTCTGGACGAAGGTTCACATGTTCGCCAAGAAGCAGAGTAGCTTAGGTTCAGAGCGTGCCATATTTCAGTTAGCCAGATGCAGTTGTTTATGAAGTAACAACAGCTAGATGTGTCCCATGGAAAGCAATCTCTGCGGAGACATAAAGTAGCTTAGATTCAGAACCGCCTAGATCTCAGTTGAAGAGAAATATTTTTCACTCGTGTATAGTAGGGCATACTCTACATCAGTTCGTGTTGGTGCTGTGCAGGCAAATGTTACACCAAATTATCTTGGTTTCTTTGCAGGGGATATCTCGAAGCGCCAGCTTGAAGAGACGGTAAGCATCAGTTTCCACCGCGCTTGTTTTCTCTCACTTAGTCTTGTAATCACCCGTGGCTTGACGCCATCGCTGTTTTGTGATTAGAGAGCATTATGCTGAACCATTTCCACTGAGTTTTGCTACTGCCCGAGTGTCAAACTGAACTGAACTGAGGCTCCTTCAGTTGATTGCTCTCTAATCAAACTGAACTGAACTGAAAATGGTTGCTACTGTCCGAGTGTCAAACAGAACTGACTGAAAATGGAGGCTCCTACCGAGGCTCCTACTGAAAATGGTTGCTACTGTCCGAGTGTCAAACTTAACTGAACTGAGTTTTCCACCTCCAAGAAAATGTCTATCTGCTGCAAGTTCCTCAAAATTTTGTGCAGGGACAAATAGTTACCCCTTTCTCCTGAAATGTTGATTAATTTCCGTTTCGGTTGAGAATGGGGCACTCCTAGGTCAAGAAAATTAGCAAAGGTCATGACCAATTTTCTTGACCTATAAGGTGCCCGGTTGTCAACCGAAACAAAAATTAATCAACATTTATAGACAATGTTATTTCTACAAAGCAAATATTTCTAAGTGGCTTTTATAGTTTTCCCTTAAGTTGAAATGCAAACTATTTTTTCTTCCTGCAGCAAGAGCAATAGTGCACTTAGTAAGATAGCAATAGTGCACTTGGAACAATCTTTCGGGTAAAGGGGTGTTTATAACCTGTAATGTGAAAATATATAGGATAGAAGAATAGATACTACCCTGATCTCATCCAATAACTCTAGTAGCCTTTTTTCCAATTTAGAGCAAACATGGCCGACAACGATGAGGCCGGCGGTTCGGGCAAGCCATTCTGGGAGCTGTCCCAGGAGATGGAGGAAGAACCTCACCGCTATGAGGACGCCACAGAAGACACCGATCCCGATTACACAACCCCTAGTGGCGTCGGGGATGACACCACTGTTGGTGCCGCCGGGGATGCAACCACTGATGATGGCAGAGAACGCACAGATGGCCGCCAACCGAAGAGGCAACGGAAGGACCGGCGCCCGAACATGCTGGGCACCGTCAAGGACGAATTTACTGAAGTTTCCTCCAGTGGGCATCCAATGGCACCGAAAGAATTAGTCAGTGGGTACGCGGGACAACTCGGGTGCATTCTCCGGAACACCGAGAACTTAAGGCATCGTGACCGAGGGAATTTGCGCAACCTCCTGTTAACCAAGCTGCACGAACGATACAAGTTCCTTGGTGACTTTGCAAACACACGCCTCTCAGGGAATAAAGTGAACAGTGCCACCCTCACGAAGATGAGCACGACCCTGGCTACTTGGAGAGCCGCGGTGAAGAGAAGGATTCTAAGTGGTGATAGTTATGAGAAGATAAGGAGACAAATCCTTCGATCAGCAAAGCTGACTACTTGGAGTTCAAGATCAAGTGCGAGAGCAACGTATCCACGGAATCAAGTCAGTGGGGGAAAGATATGCGGGACTTGAAATGAGGGGTCCACAAACTCGGTCCCGGCGGTTACAGAGTGGCGGAACCTAAATGGGACAAGGAGGACGCGGAGCGTGCCGAGCAAGGCCTACCACCCCTCTTCAATAAATACCATGAAAAGCAGACCAGGAACTATGTGAGGGCCCGGTACAAGGTGGACCCGGTAACAAAGGAGCTTACCACGGATCTGAAGGTGAAGGCGCTTGAGCTTTTTCTGGTAAGGAGCTTGAGCTTGTTCTGGTAAGGAGTACATCCCCGCGTAATTAGCTCCATATGGCTGCATTCTAATTAATGAAGCCAAATTTCTAAATGATTCACTTTCCTTCCGCAGGAAACTGGAAGCAGTAGAGCGGGGTCTCAGAGCTCCCCGCCTGCCCCTTGGGACACCACTTTAAATAGGGCGTTGAATGTAGTGAAACACAAGGATAAGTTCAGTAAGCCGCCGTCAGCTGGTCGTGTGGCCGACAAAGGCTTGTCCACGAAATGGTCGGAATACTATAAGGCTTGGCGAAAGGAGAGAAAGACCAGCTCGGAAAGCTAGGAGCGCCAGGTTAAAGAACTCAAGGTACAGGTGGCGCGGATTCTAGAGATAGTCCAAGAGCAAGTGCGAGACCAAGTGGGAGCGACGATCACCGCCATTATGCCTTCGTTACTTGAGGGGCTGCGTGTGTGGATTGTGGTCGGCCAACAGGGGCCGCCCCCGATTCCCAGCTTCACGGGTAGCAACTCGCACAACGCGTCGGCATTGGTGTCTCCGGCGTCGGCGCCGGCATTGGAGCTTAATGCACCCGGGTGTGGGAAGAATACGCCGGCCGGCACCTCGGCAGCAAGCGGCCCCTCCGTCACTTGCACGCCCACCGTTGGCGGTGCCTCGACATTAGCCGAGCTCGACGCCATCATGGTAACTAAGCCTCGGCCGATGACTTCATCTCCTTGCGTTTGAATGGGCATCCCTGACGCCCTACATGTTTTCGCAGGGCGCCGCCAACGTTCCATGCACTCTCCTACACTTCGTGGACGGCGAGTTGCTCAATGTCGGCAAGCCAAAATCGTTGAACCGGGCAACCGCGTTTTCCACAGTAATCCGATGCAACCCGCCGTGTATAGGGTTCAACTGGTTCGGGTGCTGCGGGGCTGCGACGACTTGTTACCTCTGTATCGACCCCCTGGGACCGACGAAGATGTTGTCATTGTTGGGGAACGTTGCAGAAATTCAAAAAATTTCCTACGTGTCACCAAGATCTATCTATGGAGAAACCGGCAACGAGGGGAAGGAGAGTGCATCTACATACCCTTGTAGATCGCTAAGCGGAAGCGTTCATGAGAACGGGGTTGAAGGAGTCGTACTCGTCGTGATCCAAATCACCGGAGATCCTAGTGCCGAACGGACGGCACCTCCGCGTTCAACACACGTACAACCCGGTGACGTCTCCCACGCCTTGATCCAGCAAGGAGAGAGGGAGAGGTTGAGAAGACTCCATCCAGCAGCAGCACAACGGCGTGGTGGTGGTGGAGGAGCGTGGCAATCCAGCAGGGCTTCGCCAAGCACCACGGGAGAGGAGGAGGAGGAGAGGCAGGGCTGCACCAATAGAGGGAGAAGTTCTCATGTGTGTTGGGCAGCCCAAACCTCAAGTATATATAGGGGGAAAGGGGGCTGCGCCCCCTTTAGGGTTTCCCACCCCAAGGGGTGCGGCCAGCCCTAGATCCCATCTAATGGGGGCGGCCAAGGGGGGAGGAGTGCCTCCCAAGTCAAGTGGAGGTCTCCCCCTTTAGGGTTTTCCCCTTCCCATGCGCATGGGCCTTGGGGGGCTGGTGCCCCTGGCCCATTAAGGCTAGGGCGCCCCGTACAGCCCATGCTACTGTATAGGACGTGGTGGAACAATTTCCGGACCTCCGGACCCCTCCGGAATCCTCCGGAACCTTCTGGAAGCTTCCCGGTACAATACCGAAAAAACCCGAACTTTTCCGGAACCCGAACAACAACTTTCCATATATAAATATTTACCTCCGGACCATTCCAGAACTCCTCGTGACATCCTGAATCTCATTCGGGACTCCGAAAAACATTCGATAACCACATACAAACTTTCTTTATAACCCTAGCGTCATCGAACCTTAAGTGTGTAGACCCTACGGGTTTGGGAGACATGCAGACATGACCGAGACGTTCTCCGGTCAATAACCAACAGCGGGATCTGGATACCCATGTTGGCTCCCACATGTTCCACGATGATCTCATCGGATGAACCACGATGTCGAGGATTCAATCAATCCCGTATTCAATTCCCTTTGTCTAGCGGTATTGTACTTGCCCGAGATTCGATCGTCGGTATGCCGATACCTTGTTCAACCTCGTTACCGGCAAGTCTCTTTACTCGTTCCGTAACACATCATGCCGTGATCAACCCCTTGGTCACATTGTGCACATTATGATGATGCCCTACCGAGTGGGCCCAGAGATACCTCTCCGTCAACCGGAGTGACAAATCCCAGTCTTGATTCGTGCCAACCCAACAGACACTTTCGGAGATACCTGTAGTGCACCTATATAGCCACCCGATTCGTTGTGGCTTTGGTACACCCAAAGGATTCCTACGGTATCCGGGAGTTGCACAATCTCATGGTCTAAGGAAATGATACTTGACATTAGAAAAGCTTTAGCATATGAACTACGATCTTTGTGCTAGGCTTAGTATTGGGTCTTGTCCATCACATCATTCTACTAATGATGTGATCCCGTTATCAATGACATCCAATGTCCATGGTCAGGAAACCGTAACCATCTATTGATCAACGAGCTAGTCAACTAGAGGCTTACTAGGGACATGGTGTTGTCTATGTATCCACACATGTATATGAGTTTCCTATCAATACAATTATAGCATGGATAATAAACGATTATCATGAACAAGGAAATATAATAATAACTAATTTATTATTGCCTCTAGGGCATATTTCCAACAGTCTCCCACTTGCACTAGAGTCAATAATCTAGTTCACATCGCCATGTGATTAACACTCACAGGTCACATCGCCATGTGACCAACATCCAAAGAGTTTACTAGTGTCATTAAACTAGTTCACATCATCATGTGATTAAGACTCAATGAGTTCTGGGGTTTGATCATGTTTTGCTTGTGAGAGAGGTTTTAGTCAACGGGTCTGTAACATTCAGATCTGTATGTACTTCGCAATTCTCTATGTCATATTGTAAATGTTGCTTCCACGCTCCACTTGAAGCTATTCCAAATGGTTGCTCCACTATACGTATCCGGTTTGCTACTCAGAGTCACTCGGATAGGTGTTAAAGCTTGCATCGACGTAACCCTTTACGCCGAACTCTTTATCACCTCCATAATCGAGAAACATGTCCTTATTTACTCCAAGGACAATTTTGACCGCTGTCCAATGATCCATTCCTGGATCATTCTTGTACCCCTTGACTGACTCATGGCAAGGCACACTTCCGGTGCGACACACAGCATAGCATACTATAGAGCCTATGTCTGAAGCATAGGGGACGACCTTCGTCCTTTCTCTCTTTTCTGCCGTGGTCGAGCTTTTAACTCTTAACTTCATACCTTACAACTCAGGCAAGAACTCCTTCTTTGACTGATCCATCTTGAACACTTTCAAGATTATGTCAAGGTATGTGCTCATTTGAAAGTACCATTAAGCGGTTTTGATCTATCCCTATAGGTCTTGATGCTCAATGTTCATGTAGCTTAATACAGGTTTTCACTTGAAAAACACTTTTCAAATAACCCTATATGCTTTCCAGAAATTCTACATCATTTCTGATCAACAATATGTCAACAACATATACTCATCAAAAATTCTATAGTGCTCCCACTCACTTCTTTGGAAATACAAGTTTCTCATAAACTTTGTATAAACCCAAAATATTTGATCATCTTATCAAAGAGTATATTCCAACTCCGAGATGCTTACTCCAGTCCATGGAAGGATCGCTGGAGCTAGCATACCTGTTAGCATCCTTAGGATCGACAAAACCTTTCTGATTGTATCACATACAACCTTTCCTTACGAAAACTGGTAAGGAAACTCGTTTTGACATCCATCTTGCCAGATTTCATAAATGCAGCTAATGCTGACATGATTCCGATGGACTTAAGCATCGCTACGGATGAGAAAATCTCATCGTAGTCAACTCCTTGAACTTGTGAAAAAACTCTTCGCCACAAGTCAAGCTTCATAGACGGTGGCATTACCGTCCACGTCCGTCTTCTTCTTAAAGATCCATTTATCTCAATGGCTTGCCGATCATCGGGCAAGTCCACCAAAGTCCATGCTTTGTTCTGATACATGGATCCTATCTCGGTTTTCATGGCTTCTAACAATTTGTCGGAATTTGGGCCCACCATCGCTTCTCCATAGCTCGTAGGTTCATTGTTATCTAGCAACATGACCTTCAAGACTGGATTGCATACCACTCTGAAGTAGTACGCCTCCTTGTCACCCTACGAGGTATGTTAGTGACTTGATCCGAAACTTCATGATCACTATCATAAGCTTCTACTTCAATTGGTGTAGGTACCACGGGAACAACTTCCTGTGCCCTGCTACACACTAGTTGAAGTGACGGTTCAATAACCTCATCATGTCTCCACCATCCTCCCACTCAACTTTTCGAGACAAACTTTTCTCGAGAAAGGACCCGATTCAAGAAACAATCCCTATTGCTTTCGGATCTGAATTAGGAGGTATACCCAACTGTTTTGGGTGTCCTATGAAGATGCATTTTATCCGCTTTGGGTTCAAGCTTATCAACCTGAAACTTTTTCACATAAGCGTCATAGCCCCAAACCTTTAAGAAATGACAACTTAGGTTTCTCTAAACCATAGTTCATACGGTGTCATCTCAACGGAATTACGTGGTGCCCTATCTAAAGTGAATGTGGTTGTCTCTAATGCCTAACTCATGAACGATAGTGGTAATTTGATAAGAGACATCCTGGTACGCACCATATCTAATAGGGTGCAACTATGATGTTCGGACACACCATCACACTATGGTGTTCCAGGCGGTATTAATTGTGAAACAATTTGCACAATGTCTTAATTGTGTGCCAAAACTCGTAACTCAGATATTCATCTCTATGATCATATCATAGATATTCTATCCTCTTGTCACGAAGATCTTAAACTTCACTCTGAAATTACTTGAACCATTCAATAATTCAGATTTGTGTTTCATCAAGTAAATATACTCAACATCTACTCAAATCATCTGTGAAGTAAGAACATAACGATATTCACTGCATGCCTCAGCACTCATTGGACTGCACACATCAAAATGTGTTACATCCAACAAGTTGCTATCTTGTTCCATCTTACTGAAACCGAGGCTTTTCAGTCATCTTGCCCATGTGGTATGATTTGCATATCTCTAGTGATTCAAAATCAAGTGAGTCCAAACGATCCATCTGCATGGAGTTTCTTCATGCATACACACCAATAGACATGGTTCGCATGTCTCAAATTTTCCAAAACGAGTGAGTCCAAAGATCCATCAACATGGAGCTTCTTCATGCGTTTTACACCAATATGACTTACATGGCAGTGCCACAAGTAAGTGGTACTATCATTACTATCTTATACTTTTGGCATGAAAATGTGTATCACTACGATCGAGATTCAATAAACCATTTATTTAGGTGCAAGACCATGAAGGTATTATTCAAATAAATAGAGTAACCATTATTCTCCTTAAATGAATAACCGTATTGCGATAGACATAATCCAATCATGTCTATGCTCAACGCAAACACCAAATGATAATTATTCTGGTTTAATACTAATCTTGATGGTAGAGGGAGCGTGCGATGTTTGATCACATCAAAATTGGAAACACTTCCAACACATATCGTCAGCTCTCCTTTAGATAGTCTCCGTTTATTCCGTAGCCTTTTATTTCGAGTTACTAACACTTAGCAACCGAACCGGTATCTAATACCCTGGTGCTACTAGGAGTACTAGTAAAATACACAATAACTTAATGTATATCCAATATACTTCTATCGACCTTGCCAGCCTTCTTATCTACCAAGTATCTAGGGTAATTCTGCTCCAAAGGCTGTTCCCTTATTGCGTAAGAACTTAGTCTCGGGTTTGGGTTCAACCTTGGGTTTCTTCACTGGAGCAGCAACTGATTTGCCGTTTCATGAAGTGTCCCTTCTTGCCCTTGCCCTTCTTGAAACTAGTGGTTTTACCAACCATCAACAATTGATGCTCCTTCTTGACTTTTACTTTTGCGATGTCAAACAACGCGAATACCTCAAGGATCATCATCTCTATCCTTGATATGTTATAGTTCATCACGAAGCTCTAGCAGCTTGGTGGCAATGACTTTGGAGAAACATCACTATCTCATCTGGAAGATCAACTCCCACTCGATTCAAGTGATTGTTGTACTCAGACAATCTGAGCACCAGCTCAACGATTGAGCTTTTCTCCCTTAGTTTGTAGGCTAAGAAAATCATCGGAGGTCTCATACCTCTTGACGTGGGCACGAGCCTGAAATCCTAATTTCAGCCCTCGAAACATCTCATATGTTCCGCAACATTTTGAAAACGTCTTTCGTGCCTCAACTCTAAACCGTTTAACTGAACTATCACGTAGTTATCAAAACGTGTATGTCCGATGTTCGCAACATCCACAAACGACGTTTGGGGTTCAGCACACTGAGCGGTGCATTAAGGACATAAGCTTTCTACTGTCCGCATAATCGCTACTTTCAACTTTCAACTATATTTTCTCTAGGAACATATCTAAACAGTGGAACTAAAGCGCGAGCTTACAACATAATTTGCAAAAGGTCTTTTGACTATGTTCAAGATAATTAAGTTCATCTTATGAACTCCCACTCAGATAGACATCCCTCTGGTCATCTAAGTGATCGCATGATCCGAGTCAACTAGGCCGTGTCCGATCATCATGTGAGATGGACTAGTCATCATCGGTGAACATCTTCATGTTGATCGTATCTACTATACGACTCATGCTCGACCTTTCGGTCTCTGTGTTCCGAGGCCATGTCTGTACATGCTAGGCTCGTCAAGTTAACCCTAAGTGTATTGCGTGTGTTCCGAGGCCATGTCTGTACATGCTAGGCTCGTCAACACCCGTTGTATGTGAACGTAAGAATCCATCACACCCGATCATCACGTGGTGCTTAGAAGCGACGAACTTTTGGCAACGGTGCACAGTTAGGGGAAACACCTTCTTGAAATTTTAATGAGGGATCATCTTATTTACTACCATTGTTCTAAGCAAATAAGATGCATAAACATGATAAACATCACATGCAATCAAATAGTGACATGATATGGCCAATATCATTTTGCTCCTTATGATCTCCATCTTCGGGGCTCCATGATCATCATCGTCACCGGCATGACACCATGATCTCCATCATCGTGTCTCCATGAAGTTGTCTCGCCAACTTATTACTTCTACTACTATGGCTACCATTTAGCAATAAAGTAAAGTAATTACATGGCGTTGCTCAATGACACGCAGGTCATACAATAAATAAAGACAACTCCTATGGCTCCTGCCGGTTGTCATACTCATCGACATGCAAGTCGTGAATCCTATTACAAGAACATGATCAATCTCATACATCACATATCATTCATCACATTCTTCTTGGCCATATCACATCACATAGCACACCCTGCAAAAACAAGTTAGACGTCCTCTAATTGTTGTTTGCATGTTTTAGTGGCTGCTATGGGTTTCTAGCAAGAATGTTTCTTACCTACGCAAAACCACAACGTGATATGCCAATTGCTATTTACCCTTCATAAGGACCCTTTTCATCGAATCCGTTCGACTAAAGTGGGAGACGGCACCGCTAGCCACCTTATGCAACAAGTGCATGTCGGTCGGTGGAACCTGTCTCACGTAAGAGTACGTGTAAGGTCGGTCCGGGCCGCTTCATCCCACAATACCATCGACACAAGATTGGACTAGTAACGGTAAGCATATTGCACAAAATCAATGCCCACAACTACTTTGTGTTCTACTCGTGCAAAGAATCTACGCAATAAACCTGGCTCTGATACCACTGTTGGGGAACGTTGCAGAAATTCAAAAAAATTCCTACGTGTCACCAAGATTTATCTATGGAGAAACCGGCAACGAGGGGAAGGAGAGTGCATCTACATACCCTTGTAGATCGCTAAGCGGAAGCGTTCATGAGAACGGGGTTGAAGGAGTCGATTGTCGTGATCCAAATCACGGAGATCCTAGTGCCGAACGGACGGCACCTCCGCGTTCAACACACGTACAACCCGGTGACATCTCCCATGCCTTGATCCAGCAAGGAGAGAGGGAGAGGTTGAGGAAGACTCCATCCAGCAGCAGCACAACGGCGTGGTGGTGGTGGAGGAGCGTGGCAATCCAGCAGGGCTTCGCCAAGCACCACGGGAGAGGAGGAGGAGGAGAGGCAGGGCTGCACCAATAGAGGGAGAAGTTCTCATGTGTGTTGGGCAGCCCAAACCTCAAGTATATATAGGGGGAAAGGGGGCTGCGCCCCCTTTAGGGTTTCCCACCCCAAGGGGTGAGGCCAGCCCTAGATCCCATCTAAGAGGGGCGGCCAAGGGGGGAGGAGTGCCTCCCAAGTCAAGTGGAGGCCTCCCCCTTTAGGGTTTTCCCCTTCCCATGCGCATGGGCCTTGGGGGGCTGGTGCCCCTGGCCCATTAAGGCTAGGGCGCCCCCTACAGCCCATGCTACTGTATTGGACGTGGTGGAACAATTTCCGGACCTCCGGACCCCTCCGGAATCCTCCGGAACCTTGAGGAAGCTTCCCGGTACAATACCGAAAAAACCCGAACTTTTCCGGAACCCGAACAACAACTTTCCATATATAAATCTTTACCTCCGGACGATTCCAGAACTCCTCTTTACATCCGGGATCTCATCCGGGACTCCGAACAACATTCAATAACCACATACAAACTTCCTTTATAACCATAGCGTCATCGAACCTTAAGTGTGTAGACCCTACGGGTTCGGGAGACATGCAGACATGACCGAGACGTTCTCCGGTCAATAACCAACAGCGGGATCTGGATACCCATGTTGGCTCCCACATGTTCCACGATGATCTCATCGGATGAACCACGATGTCGAGGATTCAATCAATCCCGTATTCAATTCCCTTTGTCTAGCGGTATTGTACTTGCCCGAGATTCGATCGTCGGTATGCCGATACATTGTTCAACCTCGTTACCGGCAAGTCTCTTTACTCGTTCCGTAACACATCATGCCGTGATCAACCCCTTGGTCACATTGTCCACATTATGATGATGTCCTACCGAGTGGGCCCAGAGATACCTCTCCGTCAACCGGAGTGACAAATCCCAGTCTTGATTCGTGCCAACCCAACAGACACTTTCGGAGATACCTGTAGTGCACCTTTATAGCCACCCAGTTACGTTGTGATGTACGGTACACCCAAAGCATTCCTGCGGTATCCGGGAGTTGCACAATCTCATGGTCTAAGGAAATGATACTTGACATTAGAAAAGCTTTAGCATATGAAGTACGATCTTTGTGCTAGGCTTAGTATTGGGTCTTGTCCATCACATCATTCTACTAATGATGTGATCCCGTTATCAATGACATCCAATGTCCATGGTCAGGAAACCGTAACCATCTATTGATCAACGAGCTAGTCAACTAGAGGCTTACTAGGGACATTGTGTTGTCTATGTATCCACACATGTATATGAGTTTCCTATCAATACAATTATAGCATGGATAATAAACGATTATCATGAACAAGGAAATATAATAATAACTAATTTATTATTGCCTCTAGGGCATATTTCCAACAGTCATGACCCTCAGCGCTTGCTTAAACTAGTCCATGCTTTGACCAAAGAGCCAGATTCGTTTGGGGGCGGGGGACACCGCCCCACAGACAACACCGCCAGTCGTGCCGGCGCCAAGCCATGGCAAGACCGCCGCAATGCTACCGCCGTCAGCTAATCCGAACATGCATATGGCACATGATCCGGATCACGATAACGGTATATTTTCCAACATCAATAAGTACATCAACGAACATGGGTACGGTGACGAATTCTTGGGGCCTCCTTCTCAAGAACCCAACCATGCAAAAGACGATCGCAATCTAGCTGGTACCGCGGAGAAACCCAATTGCAACAGGCGTCGTCTGGTGTTCAGTTCTCAGGAGACGCCTCCAGCTGCCGCCTTCACCGAGACTCAAATAGCCGAGGTGCGAAATATTATCAGCCCCAACACACTCAAGACGGTGGTCTCTGAGCAGAACTCGATCCCATTACAGCAGAAGAAGCAGAAGTGACGGAAAAGAAAAAAATAACAAGGGTGCGAGCCAGCCGGCACCGAGTACGATCCGTGCTCAGGACGGGCCACCAATATCTAAGGATATCTCGAGGAGGGTGCATGTGGTGGGTAGGCCGATGCTACCGACTAATCAGCTCAATGCTGCAACTGGTGCTATGCGGAGTCTGCATGACTTTGTTCTTTCTATGGAGAAGCGTCGTCTCTTTGAGAATGATGTGGCATACCCGGTTTTCGTGACCAAGGTGCCAGAGGGCAAGGGCTTTGTCGATAGCACCATGGGTGTATGATCGTCCTGCGGTTTGATGACATCTTTGCTATGTTTAACCTTTATCCACTGCACTACATCTTCATTCGGCTATTTTCAGTCAGTATGGAGATGCGGATCATTAGAGACAAGACCCCGCACATCATGATAGTCGACCCCTTCTACATGCGTGCCAAGATCTTGGGCAGCGCTGTGGACCGGCAAGTCGCGAGTTCATACCTCGAAGGCGTCATTCTGGCGAACCCAGATAAGGATAACTTCCCCGTGCCTTACTTTTCCGAGTAAGTCATCCCTTCACCTCCCCGTAACATATGATTTCTTAGATTTCAATTGTTCTTTTAGTTCTAACATTCCGTGTTTTGTGCAGTGACACACATTGCACACTCATCCTCTTAAGCCCGAAATATTACATGGCCACGTATTTCGACTCAGACCGTCAGTCGAAGAAAGACTACACAAATATCAAGAAAGTTCTTGATGATGCTCTCCCCGGCTACGCCAAATCTGGAGGCACCTTCAGGAGGCCAATTTGTAGGTACGGCAAGCACGTGTTAACCCATGTAACGACGTTCCTCTGCGTCAAGCAGTCGCCTGGTAGTCAGTAGGATGCTTACTACGCCCTCCATCACATGCGGGCGATCGTACGGGACCATAATCACCTTATGCTACCAAATAACCTCAAAGAATGGGCCGCACGCTTGTCGGCAATCCAGGACGAGAACATCAGACAAGAATTCTTTCGCATCCAGTCGGAGTTTGCGGAAATCATCTATGAAGATGTCCTTCGTACCTCGGGGCAGTTCTACCTCAAATATCAACTGTCCAACAGTGAAATAGAAACAACGCTACAAATGCAGGCTGACAACAACCGCACATTCATGACCATCACGATAGACGGCGGCTTCATCCACGCTCCGGTCTCTGAGTCGAGTCGAAAGTATTGATGCTATGTAGTTCTGAAATATCGATTAGCTCATGTTGTAATTAAACTTTAATGAACTTGTATGTCTCTTTAGTTTGAACAGTCGTTCAACTTATATGTAATCGATGCTATTTATTAGTAGGATCATGAATCGTGCTATTAATGTGTTGCTTTTCTCTTCCGATCCTTTTGTTGCAAAATTATATATTTCTTATATATTATCTGTGAGTTGCTACTAACGTTTTGTTTGTCTAGTGCACAGAGATGCCATTGTATGTCGTGTACAAGGGTGAGGTTCCCAGAGTCTACAACGACTGGGAGGAGTGTTGGAGACTGGTTCACCATTTCAGCGGTAACAGTTTTAACGGGTACACCACTAGGGTGGAGGCGGATGCTACATACGCACGCTATCTAGCGGGAGAGAGGAGGGAGCGGAGGAGGAACCGGATGAAGATTAGTTTCATCCCGATGATGCTCATCGTGACCGTAACCCTCTTCTATGTGATGGTAGTTTAGATATCGACTTGTAATGTGAAGACAAACTCGCTACTCGCGGTCTCGAGACTTGTAATGTTCTAACTTTGTTCGGTATTTTGAATTTGTAGAGTAATAAGATGAATTATATTCGGAAAGTAATCTTCTATTGTATTTCATAAATCTGCTGTTTATATGTTGTGCTGTTTATATTCTGTGTTGTAATGTATTTTGTAACTTGTGCAAATATCAGAAAAGCAAAAAAAAATTCCTAATATTCATAGTAGTGGCGCACCATATTGCACTTTGGTGGCGCACAAAAATAAACACACCAATGGCGGATTATCTAAAAGTGCGCCATTAGTAACCCAGAGCACAAGGTACACATGGCCCCTTGAAGTAACAGCAGTGGCGCACTTCTGGGCCTAGTAATGGCGCACTTTAGCTGCGCCATTAGTGTCTAGGATACTAATGGTGCACCAGGTGGTGCGTCACTGTTATGTAGATTAACAGTGGCGCACCAGGCGTGCGCCATTACTATTTATTAGTAGTGGCGTGATAATAGTGCCGCACCTATAATACATCATTAATAGCCAAAATAGGTGCGCTACTAACAGCCTTTTTCTAGTAGTGGCTGATGCAACAGTGTCCTGCTGCATAGCGATAATGCTCACCAATGGCCGTAACCGACATATAGTATTTAGTGCTCTACCCGCCATCAACTTGTTTGATAAAAAGTTGTATTGGGCTAAGCGGTCATCCTGTATCTTGGAACAAAAAATTCTAACCATGTTTACTAGGGTCGTAATTTTTGGGATTTCAACATTGGGTTTGCGCTTCAATTTGGCTTGTTCAATTTTGAGCATGAGCTGCAATTTTAGTCAGCAAAATTTTGTTTCGTATAGTACCTGGATAATCCCGTGGAATTAAAGAGAGAGGGACACACGTTTCCTTGGAATAAAAAAAAGCTAGCTAGGACTTGTCAGCCATCAAGAGCAGTTATGCCTTCGGTGACGTCGACGATCCCAAAGAGCAATGTTCAAGCGATGTTGAGGTTGGAGTCTTGCTCTTTGTGTATGGGATGAATAAAATTCTATGCAACTTTGGTACTAGACTGAAGTCATTTTCTTGATAAAATATGCCACTCACCATTCATATAAATGGGACCCAAAATACGAGGGAGCCTAATAAACACAATCCGAGGTAGTAATACAAACACCGTATAGAATAGTTTGGTTATATTGTTAGACGATTGGAGTATGTGCCTTAGGGTCTATGGTGTCTCCCGCTGCATCATGTATTGTCCCATGATCGGTCATTGAGTATTGGCTGCAAAGTAGTTCCAAACCGTTATAAGCATTAGATAGTGATAAAATACGGAAGTCTTGTTTTAAAAGTGACTGTAAGCTTTAGTTAAAATACTTGAACTAGTTTATGAAAATTAGCCTCAAAGTCCGTTTATAAAAAGTAATGTAATTGTTAGTTTTACTCAACTTAACTTATCATCTTTTTTGCGGCAGAAAGTTTCAGTCTATTCATCATCCGTCATGATAGTAAAGAGAGCAGCAGAAATAATAAAAATTACAAATAGGTCTGTTGACTAACTGGTGACGATTACAACCACTAAGGTGAGCCGAATGCGCGTTGCCGTCATCTCACATGCCTCGTAGGAGTGGGGAAAATCTTGTTGTAGTAGACATCGGGGAAGTTGTTGTGCTAAGACCCCACAGGACTAGCGCACCAGAATAACAACCATCGATGAAGAGAAGCGTAAATTGAAAAGATCAAACTTGTATACACATGACCAAAGAAGAACGAAGATTGGATCCAAACAGAACAACCAAATACTAGCACAGACCGAATCGCCTGGGATCCGAGGAAGACACACCACCACACGTCCTTCAACGACGCTAGGCACGCCATCGAGACGGGAATCTGACGCGGGAGGCATCATTCCTACTACGGGACATTGTTTCCACCACATAGACCCAACCAAGATGTTGAACCATAAAAGAACGAAAGAGGGGTCCGTCTAGACGACGAGGGGCCGAGGTCCTCTACTCCTCTACGACCCAGAAGCCATCGGGGATGAGACAGACCATCAACACTGAAGGCGCCGATGGGAGGAAAGGAAACCCTGGTTGTTTGGGAGTCTCTTCTTGGTGGAGAGGAAAGGAATTGTTATGATAGGTAAGAGGTAACTTGAGCTGCTGCCATCATTTGCCAACTGCACTCTTTTTTGGAAAAATTTGCAGCTCTTGATGGCTTCTGATATTAAAGAAGTCTCTAATTTGATAAAGACGGTGCTGCAAGAATGAATCATACTACTGGCAGGAGCTGCACTTGTGAGCTTGCTTCATGGAAATGATTTATGTACTGTACTTTGATTTCTCTCGGTTGTTTGTTTGAATTGGAAACTGATTTCTCTCAATTATTACCTCTCCTTCCACGCATTGCAGTCCAGAAACTGTTAGTTGCTCCATTATGTTGGCCACAGGCCCGCGTCGGACGTCGCTCAGACGTGTACTTTCCGTCAAAGCATGTACGTACGCATCAATAGCTAGCCGCGCTAGCCGGACGATTGGTTTCCTCTGGAGAAAGAAGCACGTACAAACTATCCACGCTATCAATCAACAAGCAGCTGGATTGATTCTGACGTGGACTAGTACATGCATGCACGAAGGCAACCAGCCGCCGGGACGTTCGATCGATACGGCAACTCGACGAAACCCACACACGTGAGAACACGAGGATATGATGGCTGTCGCTCCCCATTGTTTTCTTTGTATTGCTTTGATCTGAGTTCAGTACAAAGATTACAGGGGTCTATGTAGATATATATAGCAGCTAGGACAGGCAAGCTAACCTACTTGGTTTACTCTTCCTAATCCTACTCCTATACTCCTATACGTGACTTGTTCCTGTCCAAGCCGGACAAGGACTCGTGGTTAATTCCAACACATTATGGCTTCTATTGAAGTAGATATTGTATGAATAGTGAAGGTGTCCTGATCACTACGTGATTCTGAAGATAATTATGTTTGCTCGCTGTTTAATATGGAGAATAGCATCCATATTTCTGTATGTGGCTTTCTAAACTTTTATTCTTTGATGATGTGAATTTTCATTTATTTCAGTTGACGGCTTACCTGCGTAGCATTGCTTGGCAGATATTTCTAGGTGTTTTGTTCCTTCCAGATGTTGGAGGAGATGAACCATGGCAGGGCTGGGCATTTGCTATGTTATATACTATACACGTGATTCTGAAGGAGGATCGATTTCGGGGCAGAGGCTGATTGCAATGGGGTCAGACTCGACGACGCTAGCCGATGATACCATGAAGCTGATTTCAACCTATCCGAGGTCGGACTCGATGACCCTAGCCGATCATGCCCTGAAGCAGCTTCAGTAATATGTATTCACGACCTGATGCAGGCACAAAGACGCTCCTACTTCTCTTTTTGCGTTTCGCAGGTTATGTAATCCTTATTTATTTCTCCTAAAGATCGTGGGCAACAAGGTGGCGAACACTTTGCCGTCGCCTGCTTGCCGAAATTTCCAGCTCAGCTGAGGCAACCTGGCTTCTGTAACTTCAGTTTAATATTCTCTGGTCCACAGTTCTTCAATTACAGTTGTTTAGAAGGGAGTGATTTGAATAACCAGTAGATTTCGAGCTGGGTTGGTGGTTTTGATCACGTATGGCCTTTATTTTAGGGCAAGCATTTTATTCTGGAACATAATATTGCAGGGCTCAATATTCTGGGTCCTTCATTTTTCAAATACTAGCACAAATGCATGGTGCATGCGTTGCTATGAAGCCACGAAAAAGGCGAGGAGTTAGGCCAATGGCTGAGGAGATTATTAAGAGTTGTTGCTGTCCCTGTTGTGTGGTCACGGTGAGTAGCACGGAACTAAAACTAATAGCATGATTTTGAGTTAGAGTATATATTCTTTATTAGTTATCTGTCTTCTACAGGAATTTGCCTTTGGTTGATTCATCAAGAGATTTTCATGAACTTCTTGAAATGACAGGTCAGTTCTTGTGGTTTTGACTGCTGACCATTCTGCATATTATATACTCCCTCCATCCTATAATGTAAGACGTTTTTTGACAGTACACTGTGTTAGAAAATGTCTTACATTACGAGATGGAGGAAGTAGATTATTATTACTCAACTTGTCAATTGTTTCCTTCAATAGTTTCTTCCATTGCAACGAACTGCAAGTGGTTGATGTGATGTGACGTGACATCTAATATGCACCGATCTTTAACTAATCCTGTATAATGGGTACCAAATTCGGTAGATGGCAAATCAGTAACTTAGTTCAGTTCACCACCTTGGGTGTAGTTAGTTAATTACATTGCAGCTATATGATCAGAGGCGAGCCAACAACCATGCAGGCATATCCTAGACTAATTATCCTCTGGTTTTCTCCTGAAACTGAAGGTGCGAAACTGTTTGAACAATGCATGTATATTCAAACTGTTGATAGCAAAAAAACTACTATGTAAGAAGGACGAAATAAGACCATGATTTGAGTTTTCGCATAGATAGAGGAAGGTACTCATCTTATGAAATGTGAGTGATCGGTGTTGGCCCTCTTCTAAAGAAAAAAATAAAATATATTAAAAGTAAACTTGTAGAGAGAATGACAGGAACCTTGCCAGAGCTACAGAAGGCAACTAACAATTTTGATAACGCTCATGAACCTGGTGGTGATGGGCATGGTACCGTCTATGGAGCAATTTAGTTGGACCTCCATGTTGCATCCATCAAGAAACTAAAGATGATTGACCCAATCATAAATCAACCATAGGAATTTAATAAGACAGTTTGGTATTTTGGTTGTTGCCTTGAAGCAGAGGTCCCATTATTGGTCTATGAGTTCTTATACAATAGAACTCTTTATGATCATCTTCGTGTCCAAGGATCAAGATCACTGTCATAATATGATTGGCCATAAATAGCAACTGATATTGCCAAATGACTAGCCTATCTTGACTCAACAACTTTAGTACCTATCATTCATAGATATGTCAAGCTTGCTAGCATACTTTTGGATGACACTTTAATAACAAAGGCATTAGACTTTAGAGCTTCAAGATTTACTCCATTTTGACCGACCAGGGCTAACAAGTTGCGCTCGACACACTAGTATAAGAACGTGGCGCCTCACGAAGAAAAGTTATATTTATAGCTTCGGTGTTATGCTTATACATTGTTGTAAAGCTTGATGGAGAATGCTGAGGTGGGCAAACAGATGTTAGGGTGCGATGAGAAAACTTATGCTTAAACATTGAGTAATGTTTTATATTTAAGCTTGACAACTGCATTGATCTTTAAGCATTTAATTTTTTAGAGTACAAGGTCCATGGCTCCCTTTGGCTGTATGGAAGCTTCACCCCTGCGTAGAGGTGATGACAAGAAAGATATTTTTTACCTATATAGCTTCTGAAAGCATTGGTCTTGTGGAACATTTTGCTACCTTGTTTGCGAAAGGTAATTTGTCACAATTATTAGACTTACAAGTTGTGAGCGGGCCTGACAACAAAAGTGATGCAATAATTGGAATTTCAGTAGAATGTTTAAAATTAAGAGAGGAGAAATGACCAATCATGATACAAGTGGAGTTGAGACCGGAAGCTACTCAATCGCCTAAGGAATTGGAGGAAAATTGTGATGTTGCAGTAAATTGTCCATTAGCATGCATGCAGTGTAGCATGGTATAGAAGAGTGTCTGCAGAATATCCACAGTAGTTCTTCTTACACATGAGCTGAGCACTGTTAACTTTTGGACATTTATGTGCACTCTGTTACCTTAGTTAAAATGGGATTCAATTCATATCATTTTTCATGGCAGCTTTGGTCCTTAGCTCTTCTTTAAATCCGGTGTAAACTGGTGTAATCCGTTTTTTTTCTGTTGTTGCTATGAAATCTGTGTCCCTCTTTTTAATTTCATTCGACTATGCTTGTAATTAAAATGTTGCTGGCATAAAATGCAGCTTGCGCTCAAAGTTGAACCGGCCAAATCCAAGCGCACAACCAACGTTGAGCTCCCGAAAAATACAACCGCAGTAAAACATGGGCAAACATTATTTGTTCCAGGATGATGAATAGACCAAACCAGATAATGGTGGCTAGACAGCAAAATACTGCTTGCTGGAGCAACACACCATGCATTACTTAGACCTCACTTCTGACTAAGCTTTCGCATCCTGATGTCTCCTATTCTAAAGTTCTCTACATTTCCAAATATGCATGTGCAGCATGTATCTACGCTGCTACTTGCTAGCTAGCTGGCAACACCTATATATGTCTATTTCTCTATCCTTGATTTTGCTAACTAGTCTAGTTCTTATAGTAGAGAAGACCAGTGAAACACTTGAAGCGGAGAGGAAAACTATATTGAAATGTACTATACACTGTGGTTTGTTGAGAACATTTATCTACATCGAAATCGTTCTAGGACATCTATATTACTTTGTGGAAGATATCAATAAAAGAATGATTCTGAAACCCTTTGTGCGGATTGGACTTCTGACCATTCTGCATAGCATATAGATCATTATAATTATTGTTCAACCTGTCGATTGTTTCCTTCGAAAGGTAAACATACCAAAAAAGTATTAGTAAATCTGCAAGTGCTGATGTGCTAATAAGCTGCATCGGTCTTGTATGGAGTGTTCATCCATTTTTTTTCATAGTGCACAAGATTTACAGCAGATTGTAATTTGTGAATTACTAGCGCCATTAAATCCATTGCACCTGGATGGTGGTCAGAGGCCCACAGGCCATCCATGCAATATCCTTGACTAGTTAATCTTTTGTTATTACCTGAACCTGACGGTGACAAACTGGTTTGGACTGGACGTTACAAGCAAGATATTTTTTTGACAAATGACAAGACATACGGACTACGGATATTAAAAAGTGTATACAATAATGAAGAAATAATACCATCTGATCTGACATTTTGCACAGAAACAAAGGAAACTGATGATGTTAAGTAATCTGCCACCCGCTGTTTTCTGAAGAAAAGTGGCAGAAAATAATACAGTTTCTTAGGAAGGCATGATCAAGGCGTAGACCCGAAAATTTCTGCCTGTAGAGTGTACTGCGTTCTTTACTGCCACTTGTAATTTTCTTCTCTGGATAGAGACAGCTAGATGGCTACAACTTTTCTTATGTATTCATTTCCTAATTTGGCCCTTGCTGTTAATAATTCCCACAGGAAGTCTCTTTGGCTGTTGCAAAGTCCGTTCTGATTTCATGGTGGTGACTAGTACAGATGACTTAGCTAGCTAAAGTTTGTTCATTAGTATCACACTTGCAAGCTGTGGGCGCCACGTGCCACCTTCCGTAGGCCGTAGTCCTTGCAAAGGAAGGAGACGGGAGTGGACAAAAGAAAGATGCAATTGACTAGCTAACAAAACTTCCTCCGATCAGCCTACTAACCAACCAGGCGGCCAACGAGGTTATTGCTGTAATAAAAGTTCCCGGTTGCCTCTCAATCCTAGCTAGCCAGCGGGGGCATGATCGAAAAGCTAGCTATGTTCACTGGTTACAGTTCAATTCCATGCATGCTTGCCATCCATGATGCATTACTCTAAAGAAGGAGAAAACTCCAATAGTTGCTCTCTGCTAGATTCTCAAAGTAACCCCATCAATCGAAATTTATAGAGCTGCAATGTTGCATATGTTTCATTAATGTCCCCACTGGCTACTAATTGCTAAAAGAAATTACGAGGGCCTGGTAGTTTCGTCTATTGGTTGGTGGTAACGAAAAAGAAGGAATGAAAATATCGACGTTTGGAGATATATAAAAAGTTGCAATTCTAAAGAAGGAGAAAAATCTAATAGTTGCTCTCTGCTAGCTTCTTAAAGTAACCCCATCACTCGAAATTTATAGAGATGCAGTATTGCATGTGTTTCATTAATGCCCCCGCTGGCTACTAATTGCTCAAAGAAGTTGCGAGAGGGCCTGGTAATTTCCTCTATATATAGCTTGTTTCGTTGGAGGTAACGAAAAAGAAGGGATGAAAATATTGAAGTTTTGAGATACAAAGTTGCTCATTTGGAGAAAATCATCATTTATAGGGGTTTAGAGCATCTCTAGCAGATCCCTTAGAAGAGCCAAAACTGTAAAATAATTATTTTTTTACGGTTTTGAGAGGTAAAATTGACCCAACCAGATCCCTCAAAATCGGCTGACCCGATTATTCTTTGAGCAACCTTAAAACGAGCCTCCAGTACCTCAATGTTTAGGATTCGGGGCAGAACTTTCAGTTCACCTTAAAATAAAAAGACGGTGGCGGGAGGGAACTTTCAGGTCCAACGGCCAGAATGGTGCTCATTCCGTCCAAGATCCATCCTGCCACTCTCGATTCCGGCCAAATTTCCTATGGACAGGCCCGATTCGAAGCGATTCTAGTTGATTTCAGCAGGCCGGCACGCTGCTCCTTGGGAGGGACGGTGACATGCCGTTGCCGCCGCAGCTGTTCATGGATGGGAGGTACGCCGGCGTCGCCGATGAGGTGGTGGCGGTGCACGAGCAGTGGCGGCTCCGGCCGATGCTCCGCCGCGTGGCCGGAAGGCGGCAAGGTGGCGGACTGCATGGTGTGCCTAGTTTGCGGTGGCGAGGGTTCAGGCAGATGCAGGTGAGATGATGAAGAAGAAGACCACGAGGAATATTTGGTCTTAGGGAAAACAAACTGAGGGATCTATTCTGCCGCAGCAAGCCCGTATAATGTTTTTACAGTACCGCGATATTAGTTATCTACTAGAGATGCTCTTAGGCATGAGAATAGGAAGACGAGCTCATAACATATTAATAACAGGACGGGGAGGGATGAGAATTATGACGTTTTACGGAGAAAAACTTGATACTTCGTCATAACTTCTTTTATCATCACTAACCAAACAAAGGGAACACACTTTTGTATCAAATCCAACATATAATTCACATGATGTACCATACAAAGTATCCGGAGGTGCCAATCGTTTTTTTAACAGGTGGAGGTGCCAAGTGTGTTGTTGAGTTTTTACGATATTGTGGTACATGTTTTTTGTATTTTGGAGTAAATAATAACCGAAAATAATAGTGCAAGTAAAAGTTGTTGCAAGTGTTTTCTTATGCTAAAAATACTACTTGCTGGAGCAACACACCGTGCATTACTTGGACCTCACTTCTGACTAAGCTTTCGCATCCTGATGTCTCCTATTCTAAAGTTCTCTACATCCAGAAACAAGAACTCAGGTTCCATCGGGCGCTCCTCAGAGCTTAGAGCATTTCGGCCGTCCGATCGTTTTCCTGGTGCGATTCCAGCTGTCGGATCTCGGGCTCGGCTCACGTGAGGCGACAGATATTTACCAGATCGTCGTGAGCCGTTAGATAAAATGGTTACCCTCCGGGCTTGCCACCGCGTGTAATTTATGTGCCCCACCGAGGGCATTTCAGTCATTTTGTGTAGGGGGTATAAAAGAGGGGCGCTCCTATGTTGAACCCTAGCCGCCTCCTCCTCTCCCCTTTCACGCGCCTCCTCTCCCCTTCCACGCGCCTCCTCTCCTCCCATCCACATCGCCGCCGCCGCCTCCTCCTCTTCTCCCACCCATGTCGCCCCCGCCGCCGCCTCCTCCTCTCCTCCCACCCACATTGCCGCCGCGACGCCATCCAGCCATCGCTCGTGGCGGCCAGATCAGCATAGAGCCCCCACCCCACCCCAAGCAACGACGGCGAGTAGCAGCTGAGGGAGGACGAGGAGCATGACGACGGCGGCGGCAACAGAGCAGCAGGCCAAGGCGGCGCAGAGCAGCCCTTGGGCGATACCGATGAGCTCCAATGTCTTGACACCACCAAAGCTCTTGATTGGATCGATCCGCGCCAGAATCGTCCCAAGCTTGATGCATCTCCGCCGCCGTCCCTCCTTCCACCCTAGGCGCCACCCCCATCACGCGACGGCGATCCTGCCCTCCTGTCCCCTTTCCTCTCCACTGTCCTAGGTAGAGGCAGCAGGGCGGTGGCCGTGCCATGCGAGCTTCCGTGCGTGTTGGCGCTGGTTGAGGTGCTCGTTCGTTTGGTGCAATTGTTTTCCTTGTTTGCTTTCAGTTTGGTCAAGGGTTTCATGTGGGATTTCCTTGCAGGTCATCATTGTCATCGTCGCATCCTTCACACTTCGGTTTTGGTGAGATATTCTGTTCTTAATTTTTGTATTTTTCTCTCTGCTAGAGTGAATAGATGTAGGTAGGTTGTTATGGATGGGTTACGGAGGTGTTTGGATGTATTGGCTGCTTGGATCTGGGTAGAATCCTTTGGATGCATTAGGTCATTTGGATAGCACGGTTTTTGTTGTTTGTCGGGTGATAGTCACTACGGAATCGCACCCTATGCCGACGGCCGGGCCGTCGGCATAGCCCTGACTAGCCGTCGGGACAGGCCTATGCCGACGGCCCCCGTCGGCATAGGGCCGTCGGCAACATATCCGTCGGCGTAGCCAGGATGATCGTCGGCATAGAACGGCCGTCGGCATAGACCCTATCCCGACGATGGTCGTACATCTATGCCGACGGCACTGGCCGTCGGCAACGCCATCGCCTAGTGGCGGCTGCCGTCAACTGCTGAGCAACGGCGGCTCGCCACGTGAACTATGCCGACGGCCAGGCCGTCGGCATAGAGGTGCCACGTGGCGAGCCGCTGTTGCTCCTGGGTGCTTGCCTATGCCGACGGCCAGGCCGTCGGCTTAGTTTAGAACGATGCCGACGCGCCTGGGCCGTCGGCATAGACGCGCTGCGATGTCGGCAATCGGGCACTCTGGGGTAGAACTAAGCCGACGGCCAGGCCGTCGGCATAGACGGCCACGTGTCGACCCATCGAGCTCACGTCGGGGCCTATGCCGCGACGGCTAGGCCGTCGGCATAGTTTCTGTCCAGTTTTTTTTTTTTTTTTTCTGTTTCTTTTCAGCTCAATTCATTTGAATATACACAGTTTATATAAGAAGCAGCATATATAAGAAGCAGCATCACGTAATAGTAAGGAGCAGCATAGCACAACAAATTCATCATCACACATCATAAGAAACATCGCAAAGCATAAACATATAAGTATCATCACCACCACGCATATAAGAATCTCACAAACAACAATAAGATAAGAAACATCACAAGCATATAAGTATCACAACATCGAGAACCGCCACAATGTGACCCAAAGGCTTAAGCGCCAGGACGTCGAGCACCGCGGAGGTCGTCACCGCCAAGAGCGCCGAAGCCCAGGTCGTCAGTGCTTCCGCCAGCGCTACCGCCAAGACCGCCTCCACCTCCGCCTCCGCCTCCATGGATCGGAGTGGTCGGGCTCCGTGTCTCCGGAGTGCTGCGAAGACCACCGCCAACGGTAGATCCACCTGTTCCCTGGATGTTGAAAAGACATATTAATGGGATATATGACTGTGTTGAAAGGCATGACATGCTTTGGGTGAATAGATTGGGGATGAACTAACCGGCGAGGGGCCAGCGTTCTGTGCCACAAACTCCTCAAAGGTCAGCAGCACTGGTTGTGCTGGAGGGTATTGTGCTGGCTGCAACTCAGGACACCTGCCGGCCGCCATTTCCTGAAAAGCCTGCTCCAGCTGGCGATCCCTCTGCACTTGGTGTTCATGAAGCCTCTGATGCCACGCCATGGTCTCCTGGCGTGTGTACTCCAGGTAGGCCTACGGTATGACATGATGGAACTCATAAAACTACTAGATGCGGAAAATAAAGTGAGCAATGAAGATAAGAGGGAAAATACTTACAGATTGTTGCTCTGAAAGAGGGACGTGAACTGGACACCGGCTGGCTCGTCTGCACTGGCTCAGCTCGGGTCGATCCGACGGCTGTGTGTAGGAGATAGTCGGAGTGACCACAGCATCGAGAACCGCCTCCTGACCGTGCTCCTTGGGCCCCATGCTCACCACCGCCCTGTCGTCCAGATCCGCCGCAATGGGGTCAGGTGTGTCAGGATGTAACTTCAGATACGCTGCGGAGTAGGCCTCCTTCCTCCACGCGGTCTTCTTGCCGTAGTACTTGGGCTCGCCAGGCTTGGGGTCCTTCCGTGTATGGGCGATCTCCCACGCCTGCATGTGTGAGAGCGGCCGCTTCAGTTTTTCCTCCTGCACCACCAAACAGATGTTAGTCATACATAAGAAAGTGATGGTAAATATAAGAAGAAGAATGTTTAATGGGGTTAGTCATACATTAACTGTCTTGTGGAGATAGTGGTTTCGGTTTCCCTGAGCATGTACTCCCTCATTCCCTCGGTTAGCCTTATTTTTGATTCTCATAGCCGCCCAGGCTCCAGCCCCATCACACCAAAGATCCACCAATGCCGCCCAGGACTCGTCTTTTCCATAACACCAATTTGGACACACCTACATAATAAAAGCATAATGGCATGTCAACATGAAACGGTGAAATGTACCACATGGTAATGAAAGCATAATGAAAGCATAATATATGAAAGCATAATGAAAAATCTTTTATACTTACCGCCAAGTACTCGTGCCTCTCCAAGGTAATGCCCATCCTCCGTGCTTCTTCCTTGGTCATCTTCACACCAAGAACGTCGTGGTAGTATGTCGAGATGGCCACATAGCGCACCTCGTCTGCATCTGGCGGGCCTTCTTCTTGCATTGGCGCAGCACGATCTGGTCCGCTCTAGCCCTATGCTCCGGAAGAACTCGATAGAATTTCTAGAATCATGCATGAAACAAGAATGGAAGAAGCCATGAGTTAAATCATTCATGAAACTAGAATGGACTTGTGCTTCTGAAGAGAACTCACCCGTAAAGTAGTGGTCACGGCCTTGGCATGGGTCTCATGGTCGCGTGGAGGGCCGCTTCCCGATGGTCGCAGCTCGTGGCCAAAACCCGACGGTCCGGCTGCTGACCGATCCGGACGATCGACCCGCCAAGATAACTTCAGCAAGACGGTGATGAGGCCGTTGGGAATACGGACCCCTTTAGAATATATCTAGTTGCTGCAAAAGAATGAACTATTAGCATGTGACAAGAAAAATAAATAACAACCGGAATATGCATGTGACAAGCAAAATAATGAACCGCTTACTCTTTTCCCGTGGGCTCAATGAGCCACTTCTGCTCCTCAGTAGCAGGAACCTGCTTTGGTAGCTTTGCGTTGCCACGCAGCCATCCCTTGTTGTCAACCCCCTTCTCGTCACCACCATCATCCCCGCCACCACCCCCCTCCTCGCCTGCCTCCCCCTCCCCAACCTCCTCCTCCTCCTCCTCCTCCTCCTCCTCCCTAGAGTGTACCTCACTAGAGGAGGGTACCTCACTAGAGGAGGGCCTCGAAGACAACACCCGTAAGTCGGTGAGGGTGCGCTCTTTCTGGCCGCGACCCCCTGTAGTGGCTCTCCCCCCAGCACCTCGTCCTCTAGAGGCTCTCCCCCCGCCCCCTCCTCCTCTAGGGGCACCTCTCCCTCGACCTCCTGTGAGGAGTCATCGTCAAGTAGCCGAGGGGGAGGATTACGTGCTCGACCACTCCGACTAGGCAGGCCGACGACCTTGCGTAGGAAACCCACGCCGTCGGCCTTCCCCTTGCCCATGTTCCACGAACCTGCATTGAAAAGAGAAAAAGCAATTAGTAAATGCATAAAAAGGCATGATAATAAACACATTAATAAAAATGCATAAAAAGGCATATTCCTAAACTTGAAACGTACATCTGCTAGAACCCATATGAATCATCACTGTTGTAACCTCTTTCTCGGTCCGTCTCATCATCACTATCAATCATATCATCTTTGTTGTCCGAGGGAGGTGGAGGCTCTTCCTCCTCGTCAGCGTCTTCATTTAACTTTTCTAGCATAAGTATGTCATTTTCATTGACAATGGTCTCACCATCATTCCGTGCATCGTCGACGTTTGGGTCCACATCATCATCACCCAATGGTCTAGCCTCATCGTTTCTAACCACATCATCATCATCATCATCAGGTTGCTCTTGATAGAACACTCCCTCGTATGTCATGGGGTTAATGTTGTAGTAATCGTCTTCATTCGGGTCTGGTAGCTTACCATGTGGCGACACCTTGAACACAACTTCCCAACCCTTTAGATACACTTTCTGACATGGGTAAGGCAGATAATATACTTGTGTAGCTTGGGTAGCCGCAATGAAGAGATCGGCTCCGGCATAGACGGTTGATGGTTTAACTTCGACCAAACCAATGGAAGGCGTATGTTTTACCCCCTCCCGCGGATCGAACCATCGGCATTTGAACACAGGCAGACTTAGGGTCTCACGCCCCTGGCGGAATTTAACCTCGTATATATTTTGTACCCTTCTGTAGTAGTCTACTGAATTTTGACCGGGGGTGTACACTCCAGTATTCATAGTTTTCGGATCGGGGCAGCTGTTTTGGTGCTCCTCTGTATGGAAGCGATACCCATTCACATCATACTTTGTACATGTCATGACGGCAGGGTCAAAACCCATGGAAACCCATCTCAATTCATCATCCATAGATATGTTCGGATCTTTTCCCTACAAGTATAATGGAAATTGTTGCGTGCATTAGTTCGGTTAACTAATAAATGTTGAAGTAGGTATTTAATAGGGAGTGTGAAATTTACTTTCTCCATGAACCAAGCAACAAAAATTTTACGTCCGGGGTTTCCATGACGGAGAAGAGTAAGTGCCTCCGCCTCGGTAGGAGGATTCACTCCCGTCCATTCCTCTTGAACGAAATCACTAAAAAGATAAGCGGTGTTAGACCGGGACTAAGTGAACATGAAACATGATGATGTGGAAGACATAAAGGAATGGTGTAGTGGTATTACCTCATCCACACTTCCTCAACTTCCTTGATGTTGTGCAAGATATAGAACATGAGGTCCTCCCACTCTTGTCGTGGCATGTTATAAGATTTCGAGGCCCCAGCCCTCCCACCTTGCGCGTTGAATAGATCGAGCCTGGGTTGATACTTGGGCTCTTCTATATTGTATCGAGGCACCTTGTTATGAAGATGGGGAACGTGGTCTGGATAGTATGATGTCCTGAGGTCTGACACCTCCTCTAGGATAACTGCCTTAGCTATGGAAGCTTCAATCTTAGCTTTGTTTCCACATTTCCGTCGGAGATGCTTGTTCTGCCTCTCAGGGCCGTACTGCCACCGATTTTGCACAAGGCCCCCCAACAATACCTCGTTCGCGAGGTGCAGAATGAGATGTGTCATCGGAGTAAAGAAGCCTGGCGGAAAGATCTTCTCTAGCTTGACTATCAACTCCGGTGCTGTCTTATGCAATTTTTCAATCACCTCTTTACTTACTTCTTTAGCACAGAGCGTGCGGAAGAAATGGCTAAGCTCGGCAAGCACTCGCCAGACATGCTCGGGGACATAGCCTCGAACCATCACCGACATTATCCGCTCAATCCATACATGGTAGTCATGACTCTTCAGGCCGGTCACTTTGCCCGTTGAAAGATTGACTCCCTTACTTATATTCGATGCATAAGCATCAGTGAACTTCAAAATTTGTTTCAGCCAGATAAGTACTTCTTTTTTTCTGGCGGTTTAAGGACAAAGTCAGCATCTGGCTTGAACCAGTTTTTTCGACCGCCTGTGGGAGGCTTCATGTTCATGCCTGGTCTATCACAAATTCTCTGTTGATCGGCTCTAGCTTTTACGTTATCCTTCGTCTTATCAGAATGTTGAGGATCGTGTGGAAAGGGACTCGCCACATTCTCTTGGTGTGCATCACATCAATATTGTAAGGAAGTTTGAGGTCCTTGAAATAGGGAAGCTGCGAGAAGGGGGTAATGTGAGTCCAGTTGTGCGTCTCACCATATCCCTCGAAGCCTTTGTCTTTGGCTTTGCCTTTGCCTTTGACTTTAGGCTTCAGAGCTTTTAGCTGAGCAAGAACATCTGCCCCCGAAAATGTTGGAATCTCGGTTACTTCATGAACAACCCGGCCTTTCGTGAAGTTCTTCTTGTCTTCCCTGTCTGGATGGTCTAGAGAGAGGCCCACTGGTCAAATCCCGTCCGTGCAAAGTCAAAGGAATAGATCCGGTGGTCAAACGCTACAGGGTTAGGCGGGACGGGGACCCTGGGGGGTAGCAATGCCACCGGAGCGTCGCATCGGGCCCTCGTACATGCGGGGTGGTGTGGTGGCATGTCCAAAGAGGCGGAACGCGTCTCCGGGGTGTGGCCCCTCTCACGGACAGCGATGACACGGTAGTAGACGTTCTGCGGAAACGATGCGGCGTGAATATTACTAAATACTCGGAGCGCGATAAAATCATGAGTTTTTTACATGACGTGGGCACATGTGCTATAGGACCGATGGTAATTTTTCATAATTTTTCATGATGGAGATGTATCTGAACACTTCCCTCTACGTGGATTGCTCTTCGCGCGTCTACGACTGTGGCCGGCGGCCTCCGGGGGCTAGCATACCGTCAAATCTTGCGTAGGAGGCCTCTCACAAGTCTGGAAGTGTTGTGGCGGTTGCAAATGCCCGGCACGCGTCTCCGGTGTGCCCCCCCTCACGGACGGCGCCGCCGCCGGCACCTGGAGGGGGAAAAGGACGCGTCGGGTCTACACGGAGTGGATGTAGCTGTGGGTTTGGCCCGGATGTTGCTCCCGGGTGTCCCTATGGGCGGCCCGACACAACCGGTGGAGAGGTCCACCGGTCAAAGCCCGTCCGTGGGAAGTCAAAGGGCTAGATCTCGTGGTTAACCGCTCCAGGGTTAGGTGGGACGGGGGCCCTGGGGGGTAGCAATGCCACCGGAGCGTCGCACCGGCCCCTCATACATGCAGGGTGGTGTGGTGGCATGTCCGAAGAGGAGGCACGCGTCTTCGGGGTTCGACCCCCTCACGGACGGCGCCGCCGCCGCCGCACCGGAGGGGGGAGCAGACGCGTCGGGTCTACGGAGGGATCTTGCTGTGGGTCCGCCCGGATGTTGCTGCAAAGTGTTCCTATGGGCTGACCTAACACAACCGGTGGAGAGGCCCACCGTCAAATCCCGTCCGTGCAAAGTCAAAGGCTAGATCCGGTGTTCAAACGCTTCTGAGGTTAGGCGGGGCGGGGCCCTGGGGTAGCAATGCCACCGAGCGCCGTGATCGGGCCCTCATACATGCGGGGTGGTGTGGTGGCATGTCCGAAGAGGCGGCACGCGTCTCCGGTGTGGCCCCTCTCACGGACGGCGATGACACGGTAGTAGACGTTCTGCGAAACGATGCGGCGTGAATATTACTAAATACTCGGAGCGCGATAAAATCATGAGTTTTTTACATGACGTGAGCACATGTGCTATAGGACCGATGGTAATTTTTCATATTTTTTCGTGATGGAGAAGTATCTGAACACTTCCCTCTGCGCGGATTGCTCTTCGCGCGTCTACGACTGTGGCCGGCGGCCTCCGGGGCCTAGCATACCGTCAAATCTTGCGTAGGCGGCCTCTCACAAGTCTGGAAGTGTTGTGGCGGTTGCAAATGCCCGCACGCGCCTCGGTGTGCCCCCCGGACGGCGCCGCCGCACTGGAGGGGGCAAACGGACGCGCCGGGTCTACACGGAGTGGATGTAGCTGTGGGTTTGGCCGGATGTTGCTCCGGGTGTCCCTATGGGCGGCCGGCGACACAACCGGGTGGAGAGGTACACTGGTCAAAGCCCGTCCGTGGGAAGTCAAAGGCTAGATCTCGTGGTCAACCGCTCGTGGTTAGGAGAGACGGGGCCTTGGGGGTAGCAATGTCACCGAGCGTCGCACCGCCCCTCATACATGCAGGTGGTGTGGTGGCATGTCCAAGAGGCGCACGCGTCTCGGGTTCGCCCCTCACGGACGACACCGCCGCGGCACTGGAGAAGCAGACGTGTCGGGTCTACGGAGGGATCTTGCTGTGGGTCCGCCCGGATGTTGCTCCAAAGTGTTCCTATGGGCTGACCTAACACAACCGGGTGGAGAGGCCCACCGGTCAAATCCCGTCCGTGCAAAGTCAAAGGCTAGATCCGGTGGTCAAACGCTACTGAGGTTAGGCGGGGCCGGGGCCCTGGGGTAGCAATGCCACCGGGCGTCGCATCGGGCCCTCATACATGCGGGGTGGTGTGGTGGCATGTCCGAAGAGGCGCACGCGTCTTGAGTGTGGCCCCTCACGGACGGCGATGACACGGTAGTAGGCGTTCTGCGGAAACGATGCGGCGTGAATATTACTAAATACTCGAGCACGATAAAATCATGAGTTTTTACATGGCGTGGGCACATGTGCTATAGGACCGATGGTAATTTTTCATAATTTTTCGTGATGGAGAAGTATCGAACACTTCCTCTAAGCGGATTGCTCTTGGCGTCTCGATCGTGGCGGCGGCCTCAAGGCCAGCATACCGTCAAATCTTGCGTGGCGGCCTCTCACAAGTCTCGAAGTGTTGTGGCGGTTGCAAATGCCCGCACGCGCGTCTCGGTGTGCCCCCCCTCACGGAAGCGCCGCCGCCCGCACCGGAGGGAAGCGGACGCGTCGGGTCTACGCGTCGGAACGCACATATATGTTGTGAAAAAAACAGGGAAAAGTAAATAAAAAAGAAAAAAATAGAGATATGCCGACGGCAAGGCCGTCGGCATACCTGCGCACACGGCCACGGATCGATGACGTGCCCAAGGGCGCGGATCAATGACGTGGCAACATCCATGGGCCAGACCTATGCCGACGGCCAGGCCGTCGGCATAGATTTGCCACCCACGGATCGATGACGTGGCGTCTATGCCGACGGCCGCCGTTAGCCCGTCGGCGTAGGTTGACGCCGTTAAAATGCCATCCCCGTCCGGGTAGCCGGGCCCACGAGCTATGCCGACGGCCTCCGCTATGCCGACGGCCACCGTAGGCATATTTCTATCGACGCCGACGGCTAAGATTTGCCGACGGGGGCCGTCGGCATAGATTGATATACGCCGACGGCCTGGGCTGGGCCTTCGGGATAGGCCTATCTATGCCGACGGGGGCCGTCGGCATAGGTTCGGCCGTCGGCATCGCCAGTTATTCTGGTAGTGAGTGCGGCATGGCTAGATTCCTAGGATGTTTTTTGTTGTATTTCTTATTTTGTCCGGTGGCTGTCGGTTCGGCATTGTGTCGTGTTATTGAAATTTGTCTTGATAAATTAATTGGCTGATTTTGTTAGTCTGGGTTCATCCTTGATTTAGGCGTTTAGCTTAAGGATTAGATAAATCACATGACCGATCATAGGTAATTATAGGGACTATGCATGGCATGGTAATCAGACTGTCATTCTTAGCTGTTTGGTTGGCGCTTGTGATGGAGGGAGGGGGACAGGTTGTTCAGGGGCATGTGCTGTTGGATTGTGTCTCCCTAAATTAATTAGATAGAACCATTGTTGGTTTGCTTTGATTAATCCCTGCTTGATCATTTATCTTAGGGATCAGACATGTCAGATGGTTAGTTACAAAGAGAGTGGAGGTCTATGCCTATTGTGGTTGCAGTCCTGTGAATCAAACCGCTATTCCTAAATGCTAGATTAAATTGGTCGTCTTATCTGTTAACAGATTCCAGTTTCTAATTAGGCAGTCAAGGAGTAGATAACTGCACAACTTTGGACATGCATTAGCTGAGTATATATGCATGTAAATCTGTCTCAATATTAACTGATATGGCAACTAATGTGACCGTTTTGTTTTGCAGGCAGTGGCTATTAAAAAGATACATTACTGGACAAATAATATGTGATAACAAGGAGCCAAAAATATTGGAAAATGACCATAAGATGGATAATGGATTCAATGATTTGGTTATTATGGAGGTTGATGGAACTTGGTCTACTGTCGGGATTCAGAGCCATAAAGCATTGGACTTGGACAAGGTAAGTGCGTTGCAGAGTCTCTATCTAGAATATCTATTTTGGGTACTAATAGCTGGCATATTATAGCAACAAACATGCTTAATTATTAGCCTTGATTTCTTGATTAACTACGGATTTTATGCTCTTCCATTTTGTACTCAGTCAGGTAATGTTTTTATGGTTCATGAAGGTGAGATATTTGAAGCTCTACGCTTGTGTGTACCAGAATGGAGAACGTCTCCTTTTTTCAATGGCGATGCGCCGGGAATGTGGCTAAGGGGATCCCGTGGTGCGGGGTGATGACCATGCACATGCTCCATGGGGGAACGAGGAATAAATCGTCCCTCCAGTACATTTCTCTGCAACATTTTATTCCTACTCTAGCCTTCAATCAGTTTTAGCCTTTAATCAGTTTGCAACTGCCCCTTCCTTTTGGTACAATGCTCTCTACAATTTTATTCCTGTTGTACCACATCTACTTTAATTTTAAGAGACGCATCTTACATAGTTTTATTATATATGTTTTGTAAATAGATTCCTTTATTAAACACTTGCTGCACAGACCTGGGTACAATTAAACTATGGAGACAATTATACAAGGCTACAAGTGTTTAAGAGTGACTCATGGCTACATGTCTATGCAGGATACAATTATGGAGACAAGGGGAGGCAAGCATACAATTATACTATGGAGATATAGTTACTGAAGAAATGCTGCATGTATCATATTCTGTTATTATATTTGTATTAGTATCTTCTGATCTGTCATGCCATATCTCCCCAAATTCTAGGTGAACAGAGTCATAAAAATCAACTCAGCATCAGACTATTGGGTGAACAGAGTCATAAAAATCAACTCAGCATCAGACTATTGGGTGAACAGAGTTGTAGAAACCAGAACATAGTCCCATACTCTCAATGGTGGCAAGTTATTATATTGAATCTTGCTAGACAGTTGCTCACATCGGTACTATGTATGCATGATTTTTTAACTTGAAGATTAGAGGATTATAAGAACTGAGGACATTGCATGGAAATCAGCTTAGCACCAATAATAATAAGGTAGTGTATCATGGAATCCTGGCAGGATCACCACTGACTGACATCTTATTTTTTTGTTTATCTGTGTTATATCAATGAATGGGAAGCATCATGATGCTATTCCCCGTTCCATGTTCTGAATATGCGCTAATCAAGCATCTATTTTTGTTTCATATATGCATATGCATTTATTGAATCATTCAGCTCCGTCACCACATTTTGCGGTTCCCGTTTTCAGTTTCCACGGTGCGGCGGCTCGAACTGACGCTCTCGGCCACGACGCGCCTGGATCAGTCATGTCGATCAAGGGACAAGACTGGCAACCGGTCGTCCGTGCTGATCTTCGACCGAGATAGGTAAGATATCTCTCCCATCTGTTTCTCCTCTCTTGGTCTCTTTCAAGATCTGTTACGCTTACACATCTGCGTCATGGAAGTTAGGCAAAGTACATGGGCATTGAGAACACCGACCGCTTCCATTTGGTCGACAGTGGAGGTTTTCTTCATCCTTGCGACATCCAAACTCCAGTCCCCGAGCAAGCTCGCTTCACACTCCCCGCGCCACCCCCTCTTCTTGACTATTTATGGTTTTATGTTTTCATATCATGCTAATAAACCATGTACTGATACTTTCCTGCTGGTATGCCATTGGCGCAAGAGTGGTGATACGCCTGGGCATGATGTTGTTATTGATCGGATGTATGAACGTGCCTATAACTGCTATGCTTGCTACTATTTGTTTGTGAAAAGAGTGGTAATAACAAGATTATACTTGATGTACAGAGTTCAGGTTATCACACCATATGGGTTCAACATGATCTTTTATATGATGTTAACTTTGATGTTCCCGGTCAACATACATTTTGCCAAATCACTATTAATGCAACTTTGTTTTCTTCTAGAGCACTGGAAGCAACCACATCATGAGAGGGTCAACGGACGACAATCCGATGTGTCACCGGCAGTGAAGGTAAAATTACATTGTACTCTCCTGCAGCGTGATCATGTCACCTACCGGCCCACTAAGTGCACATTCTATGTCAGATGTAATTATTCTATGTGCTAAAAGCATGGATCCTACGCCGTAGATATAAACTTGCAGTTATTTAAACCATTCTGCATGCTCTTGTAACAATGATGAGAGCTGTAATGCCCGTCTAACTGTCTTGCATTTACATGCATATACATGTGCATTAGTTTTTATCAAATATTGTAGTATGGTATTAATTTGGTTGGATTGGTCAACTGTTCTAGCAATTCTTGCTGCAGTATTCATTCTATAGTATGTACTAGCTCTTAGACACAATTTAGAAGAAAGCTTAACATTTATCTATATTGGAATATATAATCAAGAGCTAGAAAGCAAAAAGTTGAAAAATCATAAATCAATGGTAGATAGAATCACAGGTACTTAAAATAACCAAGTGTTGTTTCTTTTCTTATAGTACTGGAAGTTTTGTTAGGGCCATGCATCTTCATACACAGATGTGATATTTTCCAATTGAAAGGTAGCAATGTCTAAAGTTAAATGGTTTCCATACAGTTAACTTTCATGTTTGGCTAATGATTATTTTAAGTTAAATGACCTAGTAACTGATGCACTTCTGTTTTCACCCTTTATCCTGAAAAATTGTTGCATGCTCGTGTTGTGTGCATACATGTAAGGTTCATGTACCTCATGTGCTTTCAGGTTATTGTCAACAGAAATAGCTCATGCAGTTATTGTTAGCAGTCATCTAAATACTCTACAGTTCCAGTGGTAGATGAACTGGTCTATCAAATATCCATTGCTTTCTGTATTGCCTAGCCCCGCCTTGATTACATTGTTCTGTTATACTAGATGTTTATTCAACTGTTGTGATAGCATATCTAATTGCTTATATTGTTTGACATGTATTCCGTGCACAGATTCACTTGGTTGTTTGATGCATTCGTGCTCTTCGGCAGGACGCTGCAAGGCGCAATTCCGACGCGGTTCCTCGCTGGTTGGACGGCGTTCAAGCGCAACCCCGGAGCGCACTGAGTACTGCCTCGGCTACAACCTCCCTCGATGAGCTCCATCTTCCTCCTACTCCTCTGCTTCAGCTACTGTATGGGACATGGCCATGGCTATATTGATGTGGTGCTCGTCTGGATAATGCTTTATGCCCTACTCACGCATCGGTTCCTACTTGAGCTCTGTAGTTGTGGATCCATGCCATTTTAGGTTTTGCTGGCTGTTGTTCATGTTTAGTTGCTATCATAGGAGCTCATGTGATGCTCTGGTTTACATGTGGATGCCCTGGTTCTATAGCTATGCTCTTGGATTTGCTAGGTTGATCGGTGGCGTTTGTGCTAGGGCGATGATGATTAATCGTGGCTGAAATAAGTGTGCCTTTGAGCAATCGTGGCACCTGTGCATATTAGGTTGGATCCTCCATCTTGTCTCTAGAATCCTTTTTGATCCTGTGATACTTGTTGTTGTCCTTGGATGGTCATTCTTTTTGAGCGATAACAAAGGCAGCTCCACTGTATAAACAGATTGATCTGGTGATAAGAGATGACGGGGGTATGTTATATGATCGAGGAAAGGCGAATCTGAGCCCACTATGCAATGAACCCTGAACCCTTTCTATTTGTATTTAAAGGTATTGCTTATCCATCCAGAAACAAGAGCAGAGGCAACCACCGAGCGTTCTCAGAGCTCAGGCACTCTCGGCCGTCCGATCTGTTTCTTGATGCGATTCCAGCCGTCGGATCTTGGTTTCGGCTCACGTGAGACGTCGGATATTTACCAGATCGTTGTGAGTCATTAGATAAAATTCCAATTGCAACAAAATGTAAATACCATGCCCCCACCAGGGCATCTGGGTCATTTCGCGTACCGGCTATAAAATAACTACGGCTTCCTGCGATGAAAACCTAGTTGTCGCCTCCTGTCTCACTCGCTCCTGCAGCCATCTCCCTCCCTCCCTCCCACGCAGGTGGCTCCCACCAACCACGGCGATGGTGGCAGCGGCCACAGAGGAGGGCGGTAGATCAGCGGCGCCGGCGATGGCGTCCGTGGTGGCTATGCAATGAACCCTAAACCATTTTTTTTGTATTTAAAGGTGTTGCTTATTTATGCTCAAGTGGTGTTTGTGCTAGGGCGATGATGATTACCTTGGCTGGAATAAGTGTGCCTTTGAGCAATCGAGGCACCTGTGGGTATCAAGTTGGATCCTCCCTCTTGTCTCTAGAATCCTTTTTGATCCTGTGATACTTGTTGTTGTCCTTGGATGGTCATTCTTGTTGAGTGATAACCAGGGCAGCTCTACTGTATAAACAGATTGATCTGGTGATAAGAGATGATGGGGGTAGGATATATGATCGAGGAAAGGCGGATGTGAGCCCACTATGCAATAAAACTGCAGCTACCTCCCATAATGTGTGTAGTATTGAAGGCAAAAAAGAACTTTTCATGTCTTGCTACTTTAAAATTCCAAAAAGGTTCATTCTTCCTTTGTTGGTTACTTAACCATGATTTTTGTTTTGCTTTGGTTCTGGTTGAGATACTAAAGGTTGTTTATATATGAAATGAACAAATACTTATAGTTTTGTATGCCTCAACTGTAGCTTAGGATCCCGTTTTGTAGTTCTTTGCCTAATTAAAAACAACTCTAATCAATAATAGTTGTTCTTTCCTTCTGATTTGAACTGAGAGAGGGCCACTGATTCTTGATCTTAAGGTGACCCCATTTTTCTATGCCTCGTGCTCATGCTGCTCTATGTTCCCTTTTAAAAATTCTTGCTTGCATTTTGGGTTAGTTTTCTACTCTATGTTCCCTTTTAGCGTTCTTTTCGTTGTTGCTGCACTCCCTTTCTACTCTAGGATCAACTCTATCCAATTAAGAGCATCTCCAACAGGCGCCGAACGCGCCGCACGCTAAAAACTGATTTGGCGCGCGCCCAACGCCTGGTTTGGCCTTGACGCGCGTTTGTTCAGCAGCAGCCAAGCTGTAAAAGCTGCAGCAGCAAGAGCTCCAGCAGGCGCGGTAAAAATACAGCGCGCGAACATTTTTTTTGCATAGATAAAAAAACGATGCAAGATATTTTACATAGATAGATAGATAGTTCAACATACATAGATAGATAGTTCGACATAAATAGATAGATAGCCACTACTACGGCATAGATAGATTGATAGAAACTACTCTAAGTCGCTGCCATCACCATCGTCATCCTCGTCGGTGTCGTCCGAGGTTGAGAGCCAGATATCGTCCCAACGTTCATCGTCCGAGGTGAAGAACGACCTCCCACCTGCGGAGACGATATCGCACTGCTCGTTCGCCACTGCCTTCCGCTGACGCCGGTCAGCCGCTCCGCCGGGCGCCTTGCCGTCCTCTCCGCCAGTAGGCGTGCTTTCGTCGGCGGCGTCCTCCGGTGGCGGCGGCGCCACTCCGCCATGGCTCGCTTCGTCCTCCTCGGCGAGGAGGCGGCGCTACCGCCGAGCATGGTCGGCACGGTCGAGGTCGGTGATGAGGCGCGGCGGGCGGCGGCGCTGCGCCTGCTCGCAGCGTGAAGACGTCTCGGAAGTTCATCTGCGACGGGGCCTGTCCAGCGCCACGCCGCCCGCGTCGTCTGTGCGGGCGCCTCGTCGCGCTCCGGAATGTCGAGCCGAGCCGCGTCGCGCGGACCGTATCTCGGCGGAGAACCAGCCGTTAGGCGCGCGCGACGCCGCGATAGCCAAGCTCCCGGCGGCGCGGGCGGCATGGTGGCGCGGTGGTGGCGCTAAAGCTGCGGCGGCGAGCTCGCGAGGGGGGCGTGGCTGTGTGCGGTGCGCGTGGCGGCGCGGCAATTTATAAGCGCTGATGGCGGCGCGCAAATCTACGCGCCGCGTGCGCTTTCTCCAGCAGCATAAGCGCTTCCAGCAGCGATAAGTTCCCGCCACCGCTGGAGCGCGCGGAATCAGCCGGCGCGCGCTAAAACGTAATTTTACCGCGCGGGCGCGCCTTTTGCCGCGCCTGTTGGAGATGCTCTAAAGTTTAATCACCTCACATACACATACTTATTTATTGCTAATGTTATGTACTGTTACATCCTTTTACTTGCTTACTAATCATCAATAGGAGCAGCCTCCTGCCTTACTAAACTCTAGCCTTCATCCACCTCTAGAGATCCATGTTCAGGTTAACAATTGCCTATAATACCCGCCACATCTTACTTTCGGTATCATGTTGATCCTGACATTTTTTTAAACAACACAACGAGTACATTCGAAGAAGGCTGAATGAAACATATGGTGTTTGGCATAAAAAAGTGTAATGGAGTTGATTAGAATTTTACATGACATGATCAATCGACAAGCCTTTATTGAGGCACAGACTAAGATCTTGATTTGTCTTGAACAGTGTTCATGTCGAGTGTAAGCTACATATGTTGAGTTTATTTCATTGCAACCAGGGTCATCTAGGGTCTGGCATTATAGTACAAATGTTAATTGGTAGATGTTTTTTTAATATAGAGTTGTATTCAATTCGGCTAGGATGTAATCCTAGTGCTCCTTCAGTTATTCCCCAAGCAATCACATATTTGCAGTGTTCTTCAGAAGAAATGTCTTCCTGCACAAAAGCTACCAGCTATTGATTTATATTGATTTCCGTCAAAGCGAGTGTAGTTATATAAACCTTAATGAGACATCTTTCAAGAGAGTTTAGCCGTTCCATATTTCTCATTTTGGCATGAGATTAGCACCAGCGACTCATGTGGTGTCTTACATAAGAAGTGTTACATGTCTTGGCATGATTTAATATAAGCCTGTAATGCCGTTTTATTTTCTGTCTGCCATGATTTATCAGTTTGGTTGTTATAAATCTATTTTTCATCAAGCTCGTATCACCGTTTATTTGAATCCTTGCATTTGTGATTAGCTCGCGATATAAGCATTATTTATCAAATGAATTTGAAGACAGCTGTACTTTCATACTAATAATAGTATTGACATTTGCTTACTAACTAATCCAGGCAGACTGGGTAGGCTCCTTGTCGGCGTCGGCTTCCCCTGCCTGCCACTCCTCTCCTCTGATGGAGTTGACCTTTGCTGGAGCGGACAAAATAACAGCATTACAAACAGCAAGTCTGATTTTTTTTCATGATCGACTCCTTTTGTTACTTTAGCTGAAGACAAAGGCTATGTTTATATGGCTTTGACCTCTGCTTGCCATAACCAAGCTGGATGATCCCAAATAATGTTAAGGTCGACCACATGCATACAACGTTTTAATTGACGTGGAACTTTTGGCTTACATTGTTATCCAAGTAGATTTTGTGTCAATTAGATAACAAGTTTGAAAGATATATAGTAGTCTTAAGGTTGTTTGCTCCTAGAGATTACTGCAAAGTAGGTCTCTGGAAGGCATTATCATCTAATAGGTGAGATAACGATCTCCTCAAGCATGTTGATCCTGAGCTAATTTAAAAGTGGAACTCAAAAATTCATCATTGGGTGTGTTGATCGGCTCAGCGATCATTCAGAGTTGAATTCATTTTCTATGGTTTTACAATGAAGGTTTAACTAAATCTAGCAAGGTGTTTCAAAACCTGAATATTTTGTTTCCTACCTGTTGTTATATGTATCGCCATTGATACTCATTTTTACGTTGTTGGAGAAAGACTTGCTAAAGCCACCCGTAGGATTTTTGAAACCCCAAAGTATCTTTAGTTGACCTCCCTAAAATCCCTAAAATTACTTATGAAAGATAAAGATGGAAAGTGTATGGAGACTCAGAACATTTTTTCCCCAAGGTTTATGCCTCAACTATCCCCTTTTAAGTTTATCGACATGGCCCTATAATAATTAGTAGTAGCCTGTGTTGTATTGTCTTTAACAGTATATCCTCGGATACATAATATCTTTTTTTCTTTTCTCTTTTGGCTACTGAATTTTATTGCTATTCTTCTGCACATATATGTGATGTGGTAGATTCTTTCTCTCATGTTTTAAGAAATTACTTTAGGATACTTCATGTTTTATTGTTATTCTCTATGATCGTTAGATTTCCATTGTGCATTGTTATCCTCTGTCATTAGATAGTGTCTTGTAGCCCGTTTTCCTGATGTTTATTTGAATATGTTTTCTTTTATCCACAGATGAAGCCCACCCATTTGTCCGTTCTTCGTCAGGGTCACAAAGTCTTTGTGCCAAGATTCTTCCCTTTGTAAATATGAAAGAAGCTTGCACGATCTATTCACAGACTTGCTCTGCTGCTTTGTAGCCCAACTGTCCTAATTTTGAAATCTGTTCACATGTGTCTGCACATCTATATCTCGTCTTCACTGCATGTTATCCCGTATGATTGCATATGCTAAACCTGGGTTAATATTGACTTAGTATTACCCGTTTGATGAAAACGTTAGGACTGGCACCCTCGCGCCAAGGCGCGAACCCGATCTAGTTTCCTAATATGCATGTGCACATCCATGTATCTATGCTGCTACTTGCTAGCTAGCTGGCAAGACCTATGTCTATTTCTCTAGCCTTGCTTTTGCTAACTAGTCTAGTTCTTATAGTAGAGAAGACTAGTGAAACACTTGAAGCGGAGAGGAAAAAATTATTGAAATGTACTATACATCTACACCGAAACCGTTCTAGCTAGGACATATATATTACTGTGTGGAAGTTATTCATAAATGAGTGATTCTGAGATCCTTTGGTTGGTTTGGACTTCTGACTATTCTGCTTATTATACTGATCATTATAATTAATTATTCAACTTGTTGATTGTTTCCTTCAAAATGTAAACTTCAGTACGAAGCTTGGTAAATGTGGCGAATCACTAACTCGATCCAGTTCATCTACTTTTTCATAGTAAACAAGACATACAGATTGTAATTGGTGAATTACTAGCACCATTAAATCCATGCCACCTGCATCTGAATGGTGTCAGAGACCCAGAAGTCAGCCATGCAATATCCTTGACAAGTTAATCTTTGGTTTTCGCCTGAACATGAAGGTGACGAACTGGTTTGGACTGGACGACGACAAGCAATATATACGGACTACAGATATTAAAAAACTTAGTATATAATAAGGAAGAAATAACACATCGGATCTGACATTTTTCACAAAGATAAAGGAAACTGATGATGTTAAAGTAATCTGTAGCCCGCTGTTTTCTGAAGAAAAGTGACAGAAAATTATACAGTTGCTTTGGAAGGCATGATCAAGGTGTAGACCTGATATTTTCTGTCCGTAGAATGTACTGCATTCTTTACTGCCACTTGTAATTTTCTTCTCTGGATAGACAGCTAGATGGCTTTGACTTGTCTTATGTATTCATTTCTCAATTTGGTCTTGCTGTTAATAATTCTCACATGAATATTTGGCTGTTGCAAAGTTCACTCTTACTTTGTGGTGCTGGTTAGTACTGATCACTTAGCTAGCTAAAGCTTGTTAATTAGTAGCACACTTGCAATCTGGGGACACACGTGCCACCTTCCGAAGGCCGCAGTCCTTGCAAAGGAAGGAGACGGGGGTGGACACAAGAAAGATGCTAGCTAGCCGGCCAGCGAGGTTATCCCTGTAAGAAAAGTTCCCGGTTGCCTCTCAATCCTAGCTAGCGACGTTCACCGGTTACAGTTCAATTCCATGCATGATGCATTACTCTAAAGAAGGAGAAAAATCCAATAGTTGCTCTCTGCTGACTTCTCAAAGTAACCCCATCATTCAAAATTTATACAGCTGCAGTATTGCATATGTTTCATTAATGCCCCCACTGGCCACTAATTGCTCAAGTTACGAGGGCCTGGTACTTTTTTTGTTCAACATCTTGGTTGGGACTATGTGATGCCAGCAATGTCCCCTAGTACTCCCTCCGTCTAGGTGTGTAAGTTACTTTGCCAAAACCAAATAATCCCAAAATACGTAGGAACGGTACATTAACCCCCTCCTCGTTTCTTGTTTCGTGACATATCAACCAACAAGAGATGTGGGTCGTGCATGCTTTCAATAACTTGAGACTACCAAATATGACATGCAGTGGTTAATTCATTGCATGCAATGCTATTAACAAGGAAAAAAACATTAAGTTCTCTCGTTTTCCCCTCTGCCTTGGTCGTGATGCAAAACCTAAGATGACTTATACACCTAGAACGGGGGAGTAGGAATGATGCCTCCCGCGTTAGATCCCCGTCTCGACGGCGCGTCTAGCGTCATTGAAGGACGTGTGGTAGTGTGTCTTCCTCGGATCCTAGGCGATTCGGTCCGTGCTAGTCATTGGTGGTTCCGTTTGGATCCAGTCTTTGTTCCTCTTTGGTCGTGTGTATACAAGTTTTCCGATTTACGCTTCTCTTCATCGACGATGGTTGTTGTTCTAGTGCGCTAGTCCTGTGGGGTCTTAGCACGACAACTTCCCCGACTCACTACAAGGATTCCGGTCTATTGCAACAAAAATTATTGCTACAACTATCTTTTGTTGCAATAAAATGCTATATTTCCACAAAATTCCAGTTCGTGGTAATAGGATCTACATGTTTCCACAATTTCGTTCCATCGCGCTAAGTACTCGTTTTGTTGCAATAGAAGCCATGTATTGCCACAAGATGCATCGTCGTTGTAATATGGTAGTGATATTGCGACAGCCCTGTCCCGTTGCGTGAATTGGTCATCTTGTTGCAATAAAGGCTAGGTATTGCAACAAAGTACATAGATACTATTGCAACACCTCTGACATGTGGCGCTAGTCAGAGATACTATTGCAACAAAGCATGTATTGGTTGTAATAGGGTGAGTTTTTGCCTCACCTTCATTGTGTTGCAATAACTATTACATATTGCGACAAATTGAGCATCCATGGTAATACGTACAACATAATGCAACAATCCTCTAGTGTTGCCAAAAAGGAGCAGGATATTGCAACGATATTCTCTACTGTGCTCCTAATTTTTTCCTTTACTTATTATACTATTTCGCAGGATCTGATTAAAGGGGCGTACTAGTTTACAGAGGTATTAACACATTAGGTACCACAACTTGCACCTAAGTTGCATTTTAGTCACATATCTTGCAAAGTGGACATCGGTGGTACCACAACTTGGAGGAATGCTCTACGCGCGTGCGAAGCGTTGCACACTCGCGGGCGCCCTTCACTTTAGGGTTTCTTGCACCGCCAGGGTCTCCTCCACTCACCCTACTGACCTGCTCCGGTAGCAAGGTCGTGCTCGGCACCCGAAAGACGGCAAGCTCAGTGCCCTTCTCACAAAGGTGAGTCGTGAGAACTGAGCACCACATATTCTCTTCCTAATTTTTCTGTATCTTGCTTGATGTGATGTATTTATATGTGATCTTAATAAAAAAGGAGATTCAATATAAAATTATGTGTTAAATAGAGAAATTGTGCAAGGCTGCATACTAGCTATTTTTAAACACTCCCAGACTTCATTTGAACAGCTCTTCAGCCACCAATTGAGCAGCATAATAGTTGTATCCTAGAGTAATTTTCAGCAAGAATTCATCACCAGTTCAACAACACTACATCAAGATATATACAAGGACATATGACACAAGATTTTAGTTGGATATAACAAACCATCTTAGCGAGATATATAACAAATGTTTCAAAATGACAACACACAAGTTTCAGCAGCTATACTTGTATAGATTGTTCACACAAAATACCATAAGTTCAAGGCAAAGTAGTGAAAATAGCAAAAACACTAAAAGACCATAAGTTCGTAGCAACAGTGTGTACATAGCATCACTGTCAAAAGGAAAATAGCAACAACACTAAAAGAACAACAACTACTCTTCTCTTCTCTTCATCACCAAATTGTTAGTGCTGGGCACTAGCTCTTGTTCCCATTTGCCACAACATATGACCCTATGCAGGCATGCCTTGTTTCAACCTGTTTTATATCAGATTAAACTTCAGGAGAGATATTTCTCGTAGGTAACCATCATAACAGTTCAGGAACTTATATTCATGGCTTACACATGTGAAAAGCACCTTACCAAGAAATTAAAAACTATACAAAGAACCCTTGGTCATCATCCAATTCTTCTTATCCCAAAGGAGCAACATGGCCATCATTTACGTAAGACTCATCATCATCCATATCATCATCAGATTCGAATTGGACATCTTCAAACTCAATAGGTTTTATATTTTCTATGACTGAAACATCAATGTTGGATCCTTCATCATCATTTCTACACCAACTAGTGATCTCTTCAGGTACTGTAATTTTTGGCACTGTAATTTCTGCATCGACGACATCCAGTACATCTGCCTCACCACCCTCATCGGCTTCAACAACTTCATCAAGGCCGACACCATTTAAAACAGAAGGAGCAAACAAATTTCGTGGATTTATTTTAATAACAGTTGCCCAATCAGGGTTCTTCACATCTCTCACATAGAAAACCTGTTGAGTTTGGAGGCCTAGAATGTAAGGGTCTCCCTGGAATTGGTGTAGAGTAGTGTCAAGGTCAATAATTCCATATTTGTCCTTCTTATACCCCTTACTCTCAGTTTTGTTGGCAGGAGGCACATCAAACCAGTCACACTGGAATAGAACAACCTCCTTATCAGGAGGAAAGTCAAGAAATATGATTTTCTTGATCACCCCGTAATAATCAATATTTCCTGTGTTTGCATCGCCCTTGACTATGACGCCACTATTTTGGGTACTCAAGTCCTGCTCTATATAGGAATTCCGAAAGAAATATCCATTCAGAATTGTACGGTTGTATACCCGAGCTAGATGATCAGGTCCTTTAGCTAGTGCATAAATAAGATTGTTGACCTTCCCATCATTGTGGAGTTCTGTGATCTGTTTCATGAAATAGAATATGTGTGAGTGTATTGTACAGCGTTGGTACGTTATTACAAGGAAAATTAGTGAAAATGCGAAAGAAAATTACCCGTCTCTCAAACCAACCAACAAACTCTTCCTTGTGCTGCTTTTTAGGATTAGGAGAATTGTTCCTTCTGAGCTCCTCACGATGTTCACTTCAAAGAGAAATGATTGTTAGTTGAACAGGAAAGTATTAAAGCATATCATGATGTGAATTAAATACATAAGTATCCTTACTCAATCCATGGTGCAGTTTCCTCACAGTTTGTTATTATGAAATGCCTCATTTGATTAATCTCAGCCAAAGACAATGATTCACAAACAAAACCTTTCTTGGAGTAATCAACTGTACTCATTATGCTAATCCCTGTTGGTGATTGATCTGTACCCCCGTCTTCATGACGTTCGGACTGACTTAGCTTGGTAGGCATTCCATCAACGAATCGACTGCAAAAAGTCATGCACTCTTCAAGTATGTACCCCTCTGCTATAGAACCTTCTGGTTGAGCCTTGTTACGCACATATCCTTTGAGCGTACGCAAGTATCGCTCAATTGGATACATCCATCTGTACAAGACAGGCCCTCCCAATCGGGCCTCTTCAGCAAGATGAATTGGGAGATGCATCATAATATCAAAGAATGCTGGTGGAAAGATCATCTCAAGCTGACATAGAGTTTCTGGAATTGTTTTGCTCAACCTCTCCAAATCTTCATCCCTTAACTCCTTGGAGCATAAATCAGAAAAGAATTTACTCAGCTGAAGCAATGGGTTAACAACATTCTCTGGCAAAAGCTTGCGCAATGCAATAGGAAGAAGTTTCTGAAATATAACATGACAGTCATGAGTTTTGAGTCCACTAATCTTGCACTGATCGAGGACTACACATCGCTTAATATGTGAAGCATAGCCATCAGGCATCTTAATGCTCTGCAGAAACTTGAGGAGCATTATCTTTTCTTCCTTTTTTAAAGTATAGCAACCTTTCTTTATGTCATACTTATGCTTACCAGGCTTTGGATGCTGGTCCTTCCTAATTTTCAGGTCCTGTAAATCAAGACGAGCCTTCACACCATCCTTTGATTTCTTATCCATCTCAAGCAAAGTCCCCACAATGCTGTCACAAATGTTCTTCTCGATGTGCATAACATCCAAATTGTGCCTTACGAGCAAGTTCTTCCAATATGGGAGCTGGAAAAATACACTTTTCTTCCGCCAGTTATGCAGGCTACTAGTTTCCGGCCGCTTTCTCTTATTTGACCGTCCAAATGGTGCATGCTGAATGCTATCAAGTTCCCGCAAAACTTGTTCACCTGTAAGTGCCACTGGAGCTTCTCTATTATCTGCCTTGTTGTTGAACAAACACTTGTTTCGACGCCATTTGTGGGTCCTGGGCAGAAAACGTCGGTGTCCCATGTAGCAATGCTTCGACCATACTTGAGCCATAAAAAATACGTATGTTTGTGGCAATACGGGCATGCTAGCTTACCTTTTGTGCTCCAACCACTCAGCATTGCGTAAGCTGGGTAGTCACTAATGGTCCACAACAAGCATGCATACATCTGGAATTTTTTTTAGTTGCAGCATCATATGTCTCAGCACCATCCTCCCATAGAACATTCAGTTCATCAATCAAGGGCTGCAAGTACACATCTATGTTATTTCCTGGTCTTTGGTCCTGGAATAATCATTGACATAATCCAATTTTCTTGTTTCATACACATCCAAGGTGGCAAGTTATATGAAATAAGAATGACAGTCCATGTACTGTGTGATATACTCATGAGCCCAAAGGGGTTGAATACATCTGAAGCAAGGCCAAGCCGAACACTGCGAGCATCTTTTGAGAATTTCTTATAATATTTCTTATCAAAATGCTTCCAGGCCTTGGAATCTGCAGGATGCCTAATTACGCCATCATCCACCCGACCCTCCTTATGCCATTTCATATGTGATGACATATGTTCTGTCATGTACAGCCTTTGCAGTCTTGGAATGAGCGGGAAATACCTTAGAACTTTCTGTGGCACTAGCTTCTTTGATTTACAACTTGATGCATTGTCTTCATCAGTAGCAGGAGTAGATTTCCATCGAGACACATGACAGACAGGGCATTCTTCTGCATCAGCATGTTCATTACGGAATAGCACACAATCATTAACGCACGCGTGTATCTTCTTGTAATCCAGCCCAAGATCTCGGATCACCTTCCTTACTGTAGCGAGATTAGTAGGAATGCAGTGACCCTTTGGCAACACCTGTGTGAACATCTGCGGAACTAAGTCACATGCTCTATTGGTCATCCCAGACACTCACTTGATTTGGTAAAGCTTCACAATGAAAGATAGCTTCGTGAAATCCTTGCAACCTGGGTACAACTCTTTTTTTGCCTCTTTCAATAGTTCGAAGAAGACCTTGGCTGTTGCATTTGGCTCCTGGCTCCTTTCATCACCGCTGGAAGCATCCACATGAATGTCTCCCGCACCTTCACCAATGTGTGCATTGTTTTGCATGTTTGTGCCCCTTATGAGAGTATTGAGCATGTCACATACCCCAGCACCATCATCTACAGCGTCTTCATTATCAGAATATTCAGACATGCTTCCCTCATCCGATTGTTCACCATGGTATATCCAGTGAGTGTAGGTTGGATCCATCCCATTGAACAGCAAGTCAGTATGAACATCCTTTTTCTTTTTCGGAACACTATTGAGACATCTCCTACATGGGCATGGGACTGTTGAGTCTGGGTGAGCACCATCGAAGGCAAAATTCAAGAAATCCTTCATGCCAGTTTGCCACTCAACAGAACCTCTTTCCCTCTCCATCCAGCTCTTATCTCGTGTCATTTTTGCCTTATCTCCGTAAAGCCAGTCCTGTTAAACAAACATAACAGCCGCTTTAGTAGCTGCATTACAGTCAATAGCATCACTAGCTGCATTACAAGACAAGACAACAGGGATACATACATACCAGTATTACTGTCACATGGTAAAGCAAAAATTTATCTATACATTGTAAATCAAAATTTGGTTGATGGAAGAAGAAATAGTATTACTGTCACATGGTAGTATATGTGACATGAGGGTAAATAAGTTCAGTTCCGTAGTTGGCTAGATCAAGAAAAAACAGAAATTCAGAGAGAGACAGTGGCGAGAAAATTTGCCATTTGCTTTGTTTGTCCACCACCTGCATCATGATCCGCTCTTCTGCTCAAGAACATAGCATAAGGGGCAAAGCAAAACATCTGCTCTTCTGCATCTTCTTCCATGTTTGTGCCCCTTATGAGAGTATTGATCATGTAACATAGCATAAGTAGTCACAGGATCAAAGAAAAACAAAACAAAATAATAGACAGCAAAGGTAAATGGTTTAGAAATAGGACTGTCTTTTTGGTAGTATTCTGATTAATCGAACACACAGCCAAGTACTAGCAAGTGAAACAGGATTCAGTAACTACTCATACAGGAAATCAAGATCACTGGGTAGCATACTAAGTATTCTCACAGTAATTTTTCACCAATTAACCCATGTCCATGCAACGAATTCACAGGGTCATATGCAGATCAAAGCAAAACAGTACAGAGTTTCAGAGATTTACAACTAGTAAAGATCTTGTGCGTGATCCTTGAAGAAGAGAAGCAGAAGAGGATCCTTGGGGAAGATCGGCAGCGTGGTGAAGAGGAGCAGCGGCGGTCGCCGGTCAGGGGCGGCAGGGAGGGGCCCCGAGGATTCAAGCTCCCCCGCCTCACTGTCTGGTGAAGCGCGCCGTCAGGGACGAGAGGCCGCCGCCGCCAGCCTCCCGAAACCCTCTTCTCACCTCCCTCTTCCTTCGATCTGATCTCTCCCCTTTCTCTTTTCTTGGTTCGATCTGGTGTCTCCCCTGTCTCTGTTCTGGCTTCGATTTTTTTTCTTTTTTGAGGGGCGACAGAAAGGAAGTCGCGCCGCTTTTCTTTCCGTCGATCCCCTCCTTTGTGGTTCAGCCGCGCGTGGCATCAGACGGGTCGTCTGGTCGGTCGCGCCACTGGGTGCTTCGATCGCCCGGGGCGCGTGGCATCAGACGGGCCGTCTGGTCGGTCGCGCCACTGGGTGCTTCGATCGCCCGGGGCGCGTGGCATGAGACGGGTCGTCTGGTCGGTCCCGCCATTGGGTGCTTCGATCGCCCGGGTGACCAGACACGCTCCTCTGCTGTATATTACTTTTTTTTGAAAGTCGGGTAACGTATATTATTAAAATATGTCCACGCAATTTTTTTACTGAAATATGTGATCGACGTGGCCTTCTTTTTCTGTTTGAAAGAAGATAGTAGTGTAGGGACCATAAATCCAAAAGACCTCATTATTTTTGCATTTTTTAAAAATTAAACTGATATTTATATAGTAATTTGGTTGCATATTTTTTCCTACTTAAGTAGTGTAGGTAGCATATGTCAGCCAACAATCGACACGTATCAACGTACTACACCACCCATGTGATCACTAACGTTGCCTCCGATGATCGGGTCGCCCTCGACGACCAGAAAGACGCCAGCCAAGGTGGGGGGAGCGCGCGCGAAGGGGCGGCGGGGCCTCGCCCTTCTCCTTGCCCGAGAAGAAGCCAGAAGCCCATGGTGGCTACGTTTGTCGCCGACAGGGGACAGATGGATGGCTAGATGAGGACGGGCGTCTCAGAAGAGGTTGAGGACTAACATGTATTTTGTTATTTTCATCCTAATGCAATAATTATTGGGCATCACTAAGGAGTAACGACAATAAAGGCATAAAGAGATAGCGGAAACTAGGCACCGTGAAATATTTTAAATGATTTGTTGATGTCATCGGTGTGTGTACGAGAGATGAATTTTTTTCCTCCCGTTACAACACACGGGCATGTTTGCTAGTGAATACATAAAAAAGGGACAGATAAGACGAGGCGACAGTCCAAGACTTGAAGATTTTTTATATCTAAAAATAGATACATATCCAACCTAAGTGTAGATCCATGATGAAACAACACCTTCCTAATTGGCTGCGGGTGGTTGGCGGACCAGGGTTACGGCGGAGGGGTTGAAGCACCGTGGTACATCACCTACCCAGTCCGTCCACTGGTTGACGGTGAAGGCATCCGTGGACGTGGTGTTCCTCCCACTCCTTCTATCTTACTTTTGGTGAAAACTTGATCTTCGGATCGGACGGTAGCGACGTTCGTGGTCGTGCCCTTCCTGGAGGCATTGTCTTGGAGTCCTCGGTCCGGCATGTCCGGCGCACATCTTCCAAGATGATTGCTCTCCTACTGCTACTGACCTGGGACGAGCACAACAACAGAGCACATGCGTGCAGATTTAGTTAGATCAGGAAGTTTCGTCACAAAGAATGGTTCAGGTTCAGCTTAATGTACACTGAAACTTTGCACTTTTGTTGTACAGAGAGTGGGAGTATCGGGGATAGGATATGTGCATCGAGCAGAGGGAGCCGGTGTTCACTTCAGGTTTCTTGCCTCAGTCAGATCAATTCTGGAGTCCTTGATCTCCTCGTCCTTCATGAACAGCTTTACGTGGGAAGGTATTGGATATTACTAAAAGTTTAGGAGAGCAAATGTATGATAGACAAATATGCAAAATAAGAATGAACTCTTTTTTAGTTGTTCGGTAGCACATCATACACTGATTGCACTGAAACAGGAATTGCTAGACTATTGATGGAGAAGATCATGTGTCCCCTTTTTTTATGTTGTCTAGCAGTGACTTGGGAATTTGTTTAGTAACATGCCAATTTGTTTGACTTTAGATTTCTGGTTCACATGGGTACACATTGGGTACATCTTGACAGTATTTTTTCTGGAATAGTTTCTTTTGAGCATGGCAAATTGTGTAGAACATGATATTTAGTACAATATGGCAAATTGGCAACTAGTGTGTAGTGTTTAGCACTGTTTAGTGTTGTTTGTCCTCCTGCGAGAATTATATTCAGTAATTTGCCATGGCATTTGTCCTCCTGTATTTAGTCTGTAGTGCAAATTTTGTAAACTTGCCATGTGATCAGTACATACAAACTCTAGCTTTGAAATGAATCATGAATCGAATTTTCTCTAGATTTTGCCATGAATCAAAAGTATATATTGTTGAACACTGTTTTGCCATGGCAAAAAGGATTTTATAGCTTTTGGCATGCCTCTAATATAGCTTTTTCCATGTCACCACTATAACTTTTGGCATGACATACACATATTTTTTTACCATGGCAAATTTGCTAATCTATTTGCCATGCCTCTAATATAGTTTTCGCCATGTCACCACTACAACTTTGGCCATGTTCACATGGAGTAGTAAAAAAAACAAATTTGAGTTGATTGTAGAAATATGTGTTTGTTTCCCTTTTTTTGACTTTGTAGGATTGACGATGACCACATTAAGCATTGCAACTTTCAAGAGATTTGATTTTGCTTTTGTACTTACTACTGCAAATCCACCCAGGTAATTTTGCCATGTCAATTAACATGCAGTATGTTTGTGCCATGGCAAACATTTTACACCATGGCAAATTTGCATTCTTTTTCATTTCATTTACACGGCAAGTCTTCAAAACATTTTAGTATTTCCTCCATCTCGATATATATCTACAACCTAGAAAATTACCTAAAATCTAATTACTTTTTTTAAACAGAAAGAGTTACTTTCCCACCACCTAATTTAGGTGTACTGTTGTTTGCGCCAATATCTTTTAACCTCCTGCGAAAAGGTCCCAAATTAGCGTCTTTGTTCCCACCAAAAAATTAGCTTCCATTAAATACCTTCCTAACAACCCACGAATATATAATTCTAGACCAAACGACGGCGTCTTCACGGGCGATTGGATCTCAGCTCTCGTCTCGGTTCATCTGTGCTGCCGGCGTCAACAGAGTGAACCACATCAGGTGCACGGCGTCAGGTTAGTCCTCCTCCCAATCTCCTCCATCGCTGAAAAATCCAGTCCTCCTCGATCTCCCCCTCCTCCCTCTCCTCTGCGCCCGCCTCTGTCCGGCCGGGATCAAACCCCCCTCCCCCACGAGCTCCTCCTCGGTGCGCGGCTCTCTCGATCCAGATCCATTCAGAGGGGCTGCCCCTTCTCTCCTCCGCTCGCCGCTTGGCCGTAGAAAAGAAGTCAGGGCAGGGGACATGCCACCGCCGGTGGCATTTTCCCATCGCACCTCGATTTGGCCGCCTCGGCGGAGGCGCTCGCGGCCTGGAGGGTCGGCGCAGCGCCTCACCTTGGCCTGGAGGCTGGCCGCCATGGAGCTCGCCTCGGCCTTGAACTTGGGCTCGACGGGGCCTCCCGGCCCAGTTCATGGCCGCAGCCGTCTCAGCTGCGCACGCCGGCGTCGTGACGTGGTGGGCAGGCGCTGGTTACTGCCTCACCCGACCCCAGCGTGCCCGGGGTGCCTGCAGGCCTCTCCACCATCTCTGCTCCTGGTTCGCTCTGTTTCCTCGTGGACGCCAAAGGGGGTCGTGAGCATTAGATTGGTTTTTGAGTATTAAATCCATTAACTGAAAGATATAGACGTACTCTGTATGTACAAAGCTAGCTAGCTAGCTAGCTACTACAAGCAGCTTAATTGATTGTTGTATGAGCAGCTTCCTGCTTGATGCTTCATCTGCACGGTACGCTTGCTTGTATTTTTGTTAGATAAGTGCCGGCTGCTTGCTGCATCTGTTGGCATTACATTGATTCGCCGGCCGCTTTGCCGCTGCATATCCAGGTTTAGTCATCCTCTGCATTGCATTTGATTCAGATTATCATCAGATATTTGGTCTTACACGAGTCACATTGGATTTTTTCCCTATAGACTCAGAGTAGTATTTTCATGAACCTATCACTGATACTTTGCCTTTCATGTCCATTCACATATGTCTGGTTTACCTACACAAAGGCACAATGATGAATTTTACGGAGGATGCTCCTGGTACACAACATCCTTACTTCATAATCACCTATCTGAATGGTGCAGAACATCAATACTTTGTTAATGCTAAGTCCCATGATTGTCTTTTGTGTGCAGTAAAGAAAGGCTCTGTTCTCTTAACAAGGATGAAAAGTATAACGGCATACAAAAACCAACGTGGACAACCCAAATCTGGTAAATTGTTTAGCATTTGCTATAATGCATAAAATCTTGGCGTGGGTTAAATAGCTAAACCTTCAAGACTACTAAATCTTTTACAGGAACTCCAGAACAATCTGACATTCCAGTGTCTGCTAATGACATGTGTTCCCTTGCTGAATGGCTATCCCATGCTCGCCGCAACCATGCGCTACTACAGGATGGTACTTACTTTCGTTTACATTTGTGTCATCATTTTTACAATCTAATGCTGAGTAATAAAAATTTTCTTGTATGATCTGGGCTGTAGAAGCTGGTGGACAGAAGAAGAAAGGGCGAGGTGTTCTAAAACGTTTTAAAGCATCTAAGAAGCGTTTTGCCAATGGATCTGCAAAGCTAAATATTACATTCTCTGAAAAATTGGGTGGTACAGTAGGAATGAACTATCGTTCGTTCAAGGATGACGTGGTAGTCATAATGAAAAGAAAGTTACCACTCATTGGAGTGAGGACGTGGTCGGACATTCACCCTACCATTCATCGACTCATTGTTGCAGATATGATAGTGCGTACAACATTTTTCACATGTGTTATCTTATTTTACCATTGATAATGCAGTTCTTATGTATATTTATTTGTTGTATGCTTTACAGGACAGATGGGACCTAGAAGATACACCAGAAACAGAAGAAAAAGTTCTCAAAATTGCGAAAGAGAGATATAGAGGCTGGCGATCAACTCTAAGCTCCACTTACAAGGCATACAAAACAGATGCAGCTAGATTGGCTAATCTGCCGGAAGATTTACAACCAGAAGAGTGGGAATGGATGATTGAGTACTTTGGCACTGATTCAAAATTTCAGGTTATCTCTAAGATCACGGTTTGTCTATTATGTGTTAAGATGAAATGGCTAGTCTCACTGGTAATATCTGGTTTCAATGAATTGATAGGAACGCAGCCAAATGAACGCCGATAACCGTAAGAAACAGAAGACGAAACACATAATCGGATCAAAATCTTACTCGCAAGTTAGTTTTGAGAAGGTATGAGTCCAACTAAATATGTATGCCTTGCTGCTAAATATGGTGTCATGTTTCAAGCATCTCATTGTTATATTACTTGCATAGAAACTTGGAAACTGGAGAAGAGCCAGATTGTATTGCTCTATGGGAACTCACCCACACAAACGATGGAACATGGTCTAACACAGATTCCCAGAAAGTTTACGTGAGTACACTGACTTTTGGTTATTCTATAGTTAGTCAATGATGTGAATTCGGCATGTTTCATCATCAGATGCGATTATTCATGCGTTGGACCGTGTTATTCTTGTTTCATCTTTTATAGTGTCAATATTGATGCTGCACCTATAATTGTTATTTCATTTTTAGGACAAAGCACTTCAAGAGGTTAAAAACAAACAAGCTGAAACTGAAGGTCCACTTTCAAGTGTGCAGAAAAACAATATTTTCCAGATCGCTTGCAAAGACACGCTGGAATGCAAGTCATCGCAGCCTCGTGGGTACGGGTACATGGCCAAAACTTCAACTAGTTCTGAAAAGTTCCGTATCCAGATTGAAGAGCAAGCTCGTGCTACAGCAGCCACCCAGGAGCGAAACTCTCAGCTCAGCCAGCAGGTCAATGACTTAGAAGATCAACTACAAGCTGAACGTGCTAACACACAAGAGACGATTAACTTGGAGCGTGCTGAGAGAGAAAAACTTGAGGAGAGGTTAAAAGAAGAGCGTGCTGAAAGGGAAAGATTGTTGCAAGAGGAGGGAACATCAAGACTGGAATTTGAAAAAAACATGATGGCAACGTTTGTAGAATTGAGCAAACAGATGGGAACCCAACAGGTGATGGCAACGTTTGTAGAATTGATCAAACAGATGGGAAGACCATGTAAGATTTATGTTGCTTACTTGCATTGCTAAAAGTGCACTTCTATTTACAGGTGCCTACGAAGAGGGTTGACAAAGAAAATAGTAATCCAAACTTGCAAAATATTCTTTCACAGACATCTAGTCCTAATAAGACTCCAGTTTCAAGGACGACTGCTATTTATTCAAATGCGCTCATACAAGCTGCAGCAAGGCAATCTCGAATGTTTAAAGCAATGGTAAGTCACAACCTTGTTTTCTCTTCATGTTCACTTGCATTTTATACTTCATTGGTCTTCATAATTAGCTAGCTGCTTCTTCTCTTTTACCATGTGTTGTTGCTGCATCGAGTCACAACTTAAACAAAAAACGAATATGTGCTAGCTAGGGACATGAACTTAACTGAAACTATACATCTAGTCATAACTTAAATCAATAGCAGGAGCTTTTAGTAGATGTACGATCGGATGATGGTACCATTCTATATGCACGAGAAGGATGTCATGATCATGCACGTGATGCCTTCGCTGATGAGTCCACTGCAATGTCCCATGCAGTATCTCTTCCTGCTGATATAGGGGTCGTGAGGGTCGTTTTTTAAATGGACTCGCAACTCCTGATGGAAGCACTTAATATCAATAAGGTGGACTCGTCGGCCTATGCTGCTGTTATTGAGGATACCAAGTACCCGCTCAAATTATGGTTTTCCTATTATGAAATAAATGTATGTTGTCGCTTGGCAAACTCTGTTGCTCATGCGCTTGCTAGTCTTGATAGGATGTTAGAACCTAACTGGAATGGGGAGATTGACGTACCAGCCCTTGTGGCTGCTCCGTGCTTTGGGTGATTCATCCCAGCACCGTTAAGTTAAAATCAATGTTTTTTTCTCAAAAAGAAAACTTTTAGTAGATGTACTTGTGGTTATGCCTTAGCCATTCACACTTGTATAGTTGTTCTGATGCCTTAGTTATATGCTTGCTGACACAGTATTTGCTAGTTAGTCTAGTAATAGTTTTTAACAATGGAGCTGGCGTAATTGTATGGCGTATGTTATGTTCGACTCATTAACTAGAACTTTTTTTATTTCTTGGTTGCAGGATCCAAAGAACTAGCTGGACTAGACTCTAGATCACGGGCAGTTTAGTCTTTGAAGTTAATTAGGATGGCTAAATTACATTTGAGTTTTATTTGATGGATATTTTTTATCAGAATTATGAATTGTATGAATCTACATATTATATGTATGGTTTTGAATATTGTAATTGAAAGCTTGTATTTTTTTTACTGTTGCAATAGATTATTACCACAATCCACTTTTGGTTGCCACATGCTAGCACCACTAAAAATATAGTGTTGCATCATATCTCAGTTGCTACGCCTATCTGTTTTGTTGCACTAGGATGTTGCAATGGAGCATTTTATATTGTTGTAATAGCTTGGCGCCACAAAAAATTTCATGATGCGATAACAGTTTGGCGCCATCAAAGTAAGTTTGTTGAAATAGAGTATCGCCACGGAAAGTTTAAATTGTCGCAATAATTTCTCGCTACAAAGATGTTACTTGTTGTGATACCTATTTGTCACCATAAAAACAAGTATGTTGCAATTTCCTGTTACGACGATTGGAATATTTGTTGCCAAAAGTTAATGCCACAAGCGCAGTGGGTAGTGGCAATATGCCTAATGCTATGCAAACTAGAATTGTTGCCATAGTTTATTGCCACAAGTATAGTGGGTCGTGGCAACATACCTAAACCCACGAAAACAAGGATTGTTGCCATAGTTTGTTGCCACAATTGACTATTGCCACGAAAGAGTAATGCGCCACGAAATGGCCGTCGTTGGCATAGGTTGTTGCCACAAATGTCTATCGCTATGACATATCAGTCTCCACAATTCATTACATGTTGCATTAAAGCTATCTCCACAAATCAAATTGTGGCATCAGGTGAGTGTTGCCACGGGAAAACATGTGGCAACTTTCCGCATGGATGTTGCAATAGCACACTTTATTGCCACAATTGTTTTTTCGTGGTAATAACCTATTACCATGTGTCCAGTCGCAACGGCTGCCAACGAATGTCGTTTCGTGGCAATAGGTACTTATCGCCACGAAACAGCATGTATTGCAACAAAATTCTTTGTTGCAATAGACCCGGATCCTTGTAGTGACTCTACTATAACAAGATTTTCCCTTCCCCGACTATCTATTATAACAAGATTTTCCCCGCTCCTACGAGGCACGTGCAAGGATGGCGGCGCGCTTTGGCTCGCTTTAGTGCTTGTAGTCATCGCCAGGTGGTCCACAAACCTGGTTATAATTTTCATTACTTTTGTTGTTCTCTTTACTATCATGACAGACGATGAATAGATTGAAAGTTTCTCGCGTAAAAAAAATGAGAAGTCAAGTTGACTAAAACTAACAATTACATTACTTTTTATGAAAGGACTTTGAGGCTACTTTTGATACACTACTTACAGTATTTTAACTAAAATCTTACAGTCACTTTTAAAACAAGACTTCCATATTTTGTCAATATCTAATGCTTATAAAGGTTCAGAACTACTTTGCAGCCGATACTCAATGATCGATCATAGGACGATACATGATCCAGTGCAGGGGTGTGGACAGTGGCTTTCATCTGTTTAGCTATGTGGTCGCTCTGCTAAAGAGCATTGCCGCATATCTTCTGGAACGCCATGAAACGCCGACCGGCTCGCCAAGCTCCACGCTAGAGCAAAGGAAGGAGGAATTGAGGGGATGCACGACGTTCAGCAGCAAGAACCTTGGTCGCGCTGCTCACAGCGCGGGGTGAGTATGGAGGGCAGCTGCGGGCGGTTGGAAGTGGCCTGAGGGGCACATGGGAGGCGCCGCAGGTGCTGCTGGCATGCGCAGGCGCTGTCCAGGTATGGCCTCGCGGCTGTACCAAGCCGTTGTGGGCGTGCAGAGGAGTTGTTTAGACGCGTTGTCGCGATAGGACGAATCCGAGGCGGAGCACCATGGAGGCGTTGTGGGCGTGCGGCGGGGCCATCTAGGCGTGCGGTATCGATCTCGTGTGGTGATGTGGTCGTGCACACTGGAGCTCGATTGTGACAACGGCTCCATAAGAATCGGAGGATGAGATGCGGAGATCAAACCGCCATGTTAGATGCATCTTGGCTTTTTAGCTACCTTGTCTATTACAGAAGATGGAAGGGCAAAAGACCCGGGATATGGCTGTTAGAAGGGATAGAGAGGGATTGGTGGAATCGATGATCAACTAGAGTCTCGTGGACATATATATAGGAATACATATAATCAACTTGGAGTACAAGACAAGTCAGATTATCCTATGTTTCCTAATAATCACAATACTCAACAACGGCGGCCTACTAAATCAAGCTCAGATCACATTGTTCATAAATAAATGCATCACACTATTTGTTTATTGAATTTTTTTTTTCTAAGATGACATGTGTGGGACATGTATGATGAGGTTGATAGGCTGCGTGTTAAGATAAATAAATAGTGGAGATGAACTTCTTAGGTGTATAGGATATGTGTAAAAATAGCAGCAGGCTAATCAACACCATTAAAGGCACATGTATTGTGATAAGTGGTACTCCCTCAGTCTAGGTGCATAAGTCACCTTACAAGAATCAAATAATCCCAAAAAACTTAGGCGTGGTGCATTAACTCCTACCTCATTTCTTGTTTCTTGACATAAATAAAGGAATCAACCAATAAAATTTGTGAGGCGTGTATGCTTTTAATGACCTGAGACTAACAAACACGAAGTGGTTAGTTAATTGCATGCAATGCTATTAACTAACAAATAAACATTAAATTCTCTTGTTTTTTCCTCCGCCTGGGTTGCGGTGCCCAACCTAAAATGACGTATGCACCTGGACGGAGGGAGTACCACTTATAAAGTCCAACACTTCATATACAAGATGTTGTTTGTATCATTATAGGAAATCTCAATACTCTTCCAGCAGATGGAAATATTTGTAGTTCCCTCCAAAAAACGGCTCAAAGATCCTGGGTAAGATTCCATGATTAGAACAAATTAATTGCATAATCAGAACTAATAACATTTCCTGCATTACTAAAAAGTTTTGAAAGATGACAGCACTGACCACTTGACTTGCCTAGACACATTTGATTCAGCTAAAATGGATTGCGACATACCCACCATCTAGTTATTGTGGAACCTGATGTTCTTCCTCTGAATATTACAGCCACGATTGTGCATAGAGTTGTCCGGTTACAGAGAAGGAGAGGTACGAACTGAAACAACAAAGAGGCAGGCGACAATTAGAAGGTATCTGCAAATAGAAATCAAACCCATGGCAATTAAATTAAATTGGCTGGCTGATCAAAATTGAAATGGATATGTATATTTGAAAGGTGAAAGAAGAGGAGGTTGAGGTATACCTCCTAGTTCTCCTGTATAGATGAGATTGTGGCCCTCATCCTATACATCATATATACGTGCCGAGCAGGGGCGGATCTAGGCCCTAGGCCGGGGGGTGAGGCCCATTTCCTTTGTGGGCTGTAGCAAAAGTACTGTAGCAATTGCTACAGTATATGAAGGGGGCCCGGGGCGCTGATCTGGGCTGGATCCACCCCTGGTGCCGAGTGCACCGATCAATGCAATTATGTTGCACGGCCTAACTTTGTCTTGCACAATGTTGTATTTGTAAATCTCTATGATCCCATATTCGAACAATAAAGAAACTCATATTCGCTCTCTAATCCACCTAGCTGCTCTGCTCTCTGTACGACCACATCGATAACGAAATCAATCACGGCCGCAGAAGCAGAGCCTCCCAGTTGGCTGGTCGAGGAAGCTCGGGCGCAAGGAGAAGAGCGTCGCCGGCCACGTCAAGAAGCTTTAGGCCAACTCCAACGCACAACCCCAAACAAACGTCCGTTTTATCCGGATTTCGTCCGTTTAAGGTGGCGATAGGTGTCAAAAATGACACGAGTGTCCGGCTTCAGTTTGAGGCGCCCACCGCAGTGACCCACCCCAAAAAAGTCCGCTGCCCCCGCGCCACCTCGCACCCGCTGCAGGCCGCGTCCATGAGCTCCGGCGCGAGGTCCTGCTCCGCCCAGCGCCAGCGCCCTCCGCCCGCCCAGCCGCGGCGCGCGCCCGACCTCGGCCGTCACCAGCTCGACCCGGCCGTCCACGCGCCACAGCGCCGTCCACTGAAGCTCGACCCGGCCGCCGCGAGCTCGGCCCCGTAGCGGGAGCACGGCCAGCACGCCACGCCCGCCCGCCCGCGCGCCGCGCCGCGCCCCCCCGCCCGGCAGCGAGCTTCGGCAGCGCCCGCGCGCCCGCCCCGCCGGGCGCGGCGGCTTCGGCGCGCCCTGTCCTCGTCGTAGCAGCCGCGGGCCTCGTCGGCGATGGCGCGAGACCGCGGAGACCCTGCGCGCCAGTCGCCGCCGGGCCTACCGCAAGGCGCGCTTCGTTCTTGGCGGCGCACACCACGCCACTGCCTGCGATACTGCGCGGCGTTGGCTGCGGGCCTCAACGACGGCGAGGCGAGGCCCCACGCACCATGTCCGTTTGGGGTCGTGCCGCCGCGCCCGCCGCCCCGCGCCGCTGTGCACACATGCCGCTGCGCGCCGTCGCGCCCCTGTTTGCTCGCCGCTGTGCCACGGTTGGTGGGGAGGTGGGTGGAAAGGGAGGAGAGAGAGAGGGGTGGAAGAGAGAGAGAAAAGCGGGGTAGGTGGGAGAGAGATTGACATATGGGCCAGGCCGGACACGAGCGGACGAGGGACGAGGCTGCTGCGTCCGCTTTCTGTCCGCTTTTGCCTCAAAACGAGACCAACTTTGGTCCAACGATGGGGTGAAACGGACACGAAACGGACGAAAAAGCAAAATAGGGTCTGCCGCTGGGCCGTCTGGTTTGTCCGTTTTACCCCAAACGGACAAGGGCGGACAGAATAGGGTCGCGCGGTGGAGTTGGCCTTATGTCCTCCTTACCGTGCGCTCGCGTCCTGCTCCCTGCTAAGGGCATCTCCAGCCGTTGGCCCCCCAGGGGGCGTCTAAAAGCGCCGCCTGGGGGTGAGCCGGCGCAAAAAATGGCCCTGGGGGCGAGTCGGTCCCCAGCCGTCGGCCCCCAGGGCCGCCCCCAGGCGCGTATTTAAAAAAACCGTTCGGCGAAGTTATGATAAAAACTAGTTAAATTTCGGCCAACCATGGCAAGTTTCGGCGAAATTCGTCCAAACATTACATTAACCTAATCTAAAAAAAAGAAAGGGGCTGAAGTCGTCGCCGCCGTCGCTGCCATCGTCGTCGTCGGCCTTCTCCTCCTTGACGCGGGTGCCCCTGCTGGACCCCTGCCCGGCGTCGTCTTGGCGAACAGGCGGCGGCGCGTCGTCGTCGTCGTCGCTGTCGCATAAGACGACGACCCCGCCTTCCTCGCGGCCGCGTCGGCGCTCCTCGAAGCGGCGTAGGGCGGCGCACTGGCGCTCCTTCTCATCGAACTCCGCCTTCACCGGCGCCAGCCCCGGCTCCGTCTTCACCGGCGCCAGCCCCGGCTCCGTCTTTGGCTTGACGAAGCGCGGAGGAGCCGACGAGGACGAGGCGCGCCGGCCGCCCTCGTTGATGACGATGCCGGCGCTGCGAGTGCGCCAGCCGAGCGGCGTCTCCGCCGCGGGCTCGGCCTTGACGCCGAGCAGCGCCGGAGAGCCGGAGGAATGGGAAGAAGAGCGTGATGAGGAGGAAGAAGAGGAAGCGCCGAACCTCCTTGGCGCCCATGGCCCGACGCGTCGGTGCTGCGCCGGGGCGGCCACCCTCGCCTGGGGGTACGCCAACGGCGGGTCGTTGCCGCCCTCGAGGTACGTGAGCACGCCCTCGAGTGTGCATCCGGGGACGCCCCACCAGAGGTGGCGCCCCTCGCTGTTCTGCCGGTCGCCGACCACCGGCGCGCCGTTGGTGGACGCCAAGCGCTGCTGCTGGCGGCGCTGGAAATACGCCGCCTAGGCCGCGTGGTTGTCAGCGGCGTACTGGGGAGGGAGCGTTGGGCGTCGGCGAGGGACGCGCGCACGATCTCGACCTCCTCGGCGAAGTACCTCGGCTTCGCCACGGCGTCGGGCAACGGGGGAATGGGCACTCCCCCGGCGCTGAGCCTCCACCACGTTGGCCCGGCGCGCATGTCCGGCGGCGCCAGGATGTTCGCCTGGAACAGGAGCCAGGACTCTTGTTCGTGGAGCGAACGGCGGCCGAAGCCGTTGGCCGCCGCCTCGTCTCCGGGGAAGCGTTCTACCATGGCGACGGCTGGGCTGGGCGGGCTCGGGAGAGGTAGAGGGAGGGGCTGGGCGGCGGCGCTCCGGAGAGGCAGGGAGAGGGAGGGGCTGGACGGCGGCGAGGGGCGGGGCTGGTGTGGGCACAGGCGAGTGGAGGCCGCCGGCTTTTATAGCCGGGCCGCGCCCGTGTGTACGCGTGCGAGGGAGGGGAGGCGCCGTCCCGTGATGAGGAATCAATGGCAAGGCGGCGGCAGCCTTGCCATTGATTCCCCGTGGGAACCGAGACCGTTGGGGCAAGATGAGGCGCCGAGTCGCTGACGCGGCTGGCCCGCGTCTTTTTCGCGCCAAAACAGCTCGCCGGGTTCGGGCTGGGTCCGCCGGCGCTGTTTTCGGCCAAAGCGGACGAAAATCAGGCTCCTGGGGGCGCGACTGTTCCGTTTTTTAGACGCCAGCGCTAAAAAATCGCCTGAGGAGGCCTTCCTGAAGGCGCGGCTGGAGATGCCCTAATGGGCTGCGCCTGCGCGCCAGAAGACACGACCTCCCACCTGATCCTGCAACGGCCACCTCTGCTCCGGTCGCCGGCACTAGTCGTACAGCGGAAGCAGGAGCACGGACATCGATTTTGAGGAGACGTGGCTGGGTTTCTAGAGGGGTCATCACATCGATTTTCTGTTTGGCATTCGTTCCGGCGAGAGAGAGCCAAGTTGATTCGATCCAAGTTGAAGCTAGCCCGAGGGTTCAGGTGTACCGTAGATCAATCAAGCAGCCTGTCTGCTTGCTTGTTTGCTACCTTGCATATACCTGTGCTGCTGCTGCTCTGGTGATTTGATCCGGGGATTCAAAACCAACAAGCGCACACCCAGCGTTGAACTCCCAGTAAAAACATGGGCAGACGTTTCTTCTCTCAAGGGGAGAGTGGCTAGGCCAAACCAGTTGATGGTTGCTAGACCACTAAATACTGGATGCCGGAGCAACACACCGAGCATTACTCAGCTCCCATCCCTGACTACGCTCTTGCTTCCTGACGTCTCTCATTCTAAAGTTCTCTACATTTCCAAATATGCATACACATGGCATCTATGCTGCTGCTTGCTAGATAGCCGGCAGCACCTTTTGTCTATTTCTCTAGCCATGTTTCTGCTAACTAGTCATAAGTTCTTATAGTAGAGAAGACTGGTGAAACACTTGAAGCTGAGAGGAAAAAATTATTGAAATGTACTATACATCGTGGTTGGTTGAGAACATTTATTTACATTGAAACCATTCTAGGACATTTTAGTGTGTGGACGATATTTATAAATGAGTGGTTCTGAGATCCCTTGTGTGGTTTGGCCTTCTGACCATTTTCTGCGTGTATTTATAGATCATTATAATTGTTCAACTTATGGATTGTTTCCTTCAAAAAGTAAACTTCCCAAAAAAGTCTTGGTAAATCTGCAAGTACTGATTTGCTAATCAACTGCATGAATCTTGTATAGTGTACGCACCAAGCTTGGTAAATGTGGTAAATCACTAATCCGATCCAATTTATCTAATTTCTCATAGTGCACGAGACGTACAGATTGTAATTAGTGGATTGCTAGGGCCATTAAATCGATTGCTAGGGCCATTAAATCCATAGCATCTGCATGGTGTCAGAGACCGAGAAGCCAGCCCAACAAGTTAATCTTTGGTTTTCACCTGAACCTGAAGCTGACAAACTGGTTAGGACAGAGTTTTGGATTTCGTCCGAGATTTCCAATTTTCGTCCGAAATCCGTCAATTTCGTCAAGGCCCGGTATAAATATAGCCCGGCCAAAAAATTCGGCCTTTTTTGAACTTCTGGCCCGGCCCATGGATCTACCGTACGTCCCCGATGGTATAAAAGGCCATCCTGAAGCCTTCCAACCCTAATTTTATCCTCTCGTCCTCCCCTCCTGTTTACACCGCGGCGGCGGCTGTTGGCGACAGAAGTCGAGCGAAGGGCGGCAGCCCCTCCTCCTCCCATCCTCCTCCTCCGGCAGTCCACATCTGTACCGATTGTCAAGGCAACCCCACCAGTCAGCAAGCAGGAAGAAGATCGAGTCAAGGCGCTTGCTGACTCGACAGAAGGATCGGCTCCTTAATGGGCCGCGGTGTCTTGGGTGCGTGGCCTTATGGGCCGTATCGAGCCTGCGAGCTCGGGTGATAAGTAGGTGGAGTGACACCGTCAATGGGCATGTATCGAACTGAATAGACAGAGAGAGGCTGCTCTTCTCCTGGTTATCCTTCCTTCCTCCTCCTATCCAATCTCACCTGCTCCCTTCTCCTCCTTCCTCCAGATCTGGTTGATTAGATAGATCGGGCCTGTTACAAGTGGTATCAGAGGTCAGGCGATCTGGAGAATCCGTACAGCAAGCCGCGCTACGCTACCAAACAAGCTACGAAAGCCGCGGCGATGGAGGAGCAATTGGCGGCGCTGGCCAAGGCGGTCAACGACAGCCGCACCGCCAACGAGGCCCGGCTCGAGGCCATCCAGACCTCGCTCGAGCTATGGCGTCCCGCGGTCACCAACCTGCAACAACAACTCGACGAGCTCCGATCCCAAGTGGGGCGGATCGCTCTCCACCCCGCGCTGGCAGATCCGCAACAGCCACCGGCGGAACAAGTGGGGCACGGCGCGTCGATCGAGCCGGCGGGCGACATCGAGCACCACGGGCCATCTGGCCACGGCGAGATCGACAAATCCGGGGGTCGGGCACACGGGGTAGTCACTACCCTCGCGCCACCTCCGGACAAGGGTGCGTACTCACCTCGATCTATCATACCTGCTTCTCCTCGCGGTGCTAGGGATCCAGATATGGAAAAGAAAGGCACTCAGGACAGCCCGTTCGTCCCATTCACGCATCACGCCAAGGCTTTTTGCCTAAGATGGATTTCCATCATTCGATGGGGAAAATCCACATTCGGAAGACCAGATGTGAAAAATATTTTGATGTGTATGGAGTGGCGCCGGATCTATGGGTTCGAGTAGCCACGCTGAATTTCACTGGTCCAGCGGCCAGATGGCTGCAACTCCATGAGGCGCAGAGTTCCTCATTCACTTGGGCGTCGCTCTGTGCTGCTTTGTGTCATAAGTTTGGTAGGGAACAGTATCAGTCTCACCTCCGTCAGTTTAACACCCTCCGTCAGTAGGGACCGTGGCCGATTACATGACACGATTTGAAGAATTGATGCACCATATATTAGCTCACAATCCAGCGTTTGATCCAGTGTATTTTACTACCCAGTTTCTAGATGGTCTTAAAGGAGAGATTCGTGCTGTTGTTATGCTTCACCAACCAAAAGACTTGGACTCCGCCTTTTCCTTGGCTACATTGCAGGAGGAGCTGATGGAGGCGTTACCACGACGGGAGTACAAGAGGCAAGATGCAGTTAACCAGAGACCACCGGCGCAACGGCCTTTGCTGGCGATTGGCGCCCCACCAGTCCGGCAGATGTTGCCAGGACCGCCACCTGCAGCGGAAGATCGACGGGCGATCGATGCGGCAAACCCTCAGGATCGCCGCGATCAAGGCAGAGGCGATGATCGGGTAGCAGCCCTCCGTAACTACAGGCGTGCTCGGGGGCTCTGTTTCAAATGTGGTGAGCGATGGGGGCAAGGACATCAATGTGGGTCTACAGTTCAATTACATGTGGTTGAAGAACTACTCGAGCTGTTGCAAACTGATCAGGGCGTTCCAGTGGTGCCAGACCCCGATTCGGATGAGGACGTCCTGATGTGCATATCCAAGGGAGCCACCACGGGACAAACCACTCCCCGTACAGTCCGGTTGCTGGGGCAGATAGGCGGACAGGAGATGTTGATCCTTGTGGATTCAGGCAGTTCTCATAGCTTCCTCGATGTCTGATGGTGGCGCGACTTCAACTGCCAGTTCAAGCCATGACCACGGTTGCAGTCAAAATAGCAGACGGGGGAACTCTATCATGTTCAGGTGTGGTGCAAGAGTGCAGATGGAAGACACAAGGACATGAATTCGTCACCGATCTCAGAGTCTTAGCGCTTGGGTGCTATGATATGATAGTGGGCATGGACTGGTTGGAGTCATGTGGCCCGATGTGGATCGATTGGTCGAAAAAACAACGATATTTAACCATGGAGGGCAGCAAATTCAGTTGACAGAGTGCAAACGAAATTGCAACAAGTCCAACCAATCTCCTCGGCTCGGTTGTGTGCAATGGAAGAGGCTAATGCTGTGGCTCACATCATCTGCGCATGCATGCTGTGGGAGACGACGTGGTAGTGGAACACATACCGGTGGAAGTACAAGCAGTGTTGCAGGAATACAGTGCGGTGTTTGAAAAGCCTACTGACCTACCTCCACACCGCACTTGGGACCATGCAATCCCAATCATCCCTGGAGCCAAACCAGTCAACATTCGGCCGTATCGATATACCCCAGAACAAAAGACCGAGATTGAGCTTCAAGTGAAGGAAATGCTTAAGGCTGGACTAATCGTACCTAGTGCCAGTCCGTTCTCCTCGCCAGTGCTATTAGTAAAAAAGAAAGATATGACATGGCGCCTCTGCGTGGACTATCGCCACCTGAATGCAATTACACTAAAGAGCACATATCCACTGCCAGTCATTGACGAGCTGCTCGATGAGCTTGCAGGATCATGTTGGTTCTCGAAACTGGACCTACGAGCAGGCTACCACCAAATCCGGTTGAGAGAGGAGGATGAACCAAAAACAGCATTCACAACTCACCAGGGGCACTTTCAGTTCCGGGTGTTGCCGTATGGTGTGACTGGCGGACCAGCAACGTTTCAGGGAGGAATGAACATAGTGTTTGGTCCTTTGCTCAGGCATGGAGTGCTCGTCTTTATGGATGATATCCTCACACATTCAGCAACACTGGAGGAACACGTGGAATTGCTGCGACAAGTATTGAGTATTCTGGCACAACATGGGCTGAAGGTCAAAATGTCCAAATGCTCATTTGCGCAACGCAAGATCGATTACTTGGGGCACACAATAAGCAAGGAAGGTGTGGCCACGGACGAGACCAAGATTGCAACAGTCCGTGACTGGCCGCGACCAGAGTCAGCTCGCAAGCTGCGAGGCTTCTTGGGGCTTGCGGGATACTACCGTAAGTTTGTCAGAAACTTCGGTGTCATATCCCGTCCTCGGCAGACATATGTGAAGAAGGGCACCCTCTTTATTTGGACACCGATAGCGAAACAGCATTTGCAGAGTTGAAGCGGCGCTAATCCAGGCCCCGTGCTCGCTTTACCCGACTTTAACAAGAAGTTCATCGTGAAATCGACGCAAGTGCTACGGGCGTCGGTGCAGTCCTGATGCAGGATTCCCACCCCTTAGCTTACCTGAGCAAGGCATTGGCGCCCAGCAACCTGGGCCTGTCAGCATATGAAAAGGAGTGCCTTGCCCTGATCTTGGCAGTCGATCACTGGCGGCCGTATTTACAGCATGCAGAATTCCTCGTGCGCACCGATCAAAAGAGTTTGCTGAATCTGACAGACCAGAGGCTCAACACACCAATCCAGCAACGGGCCTTCACCAAGTTGGTAGGTCTACAGTTCCAGATCCAGTACAAGGCAGGCATCACTAACAAGGCAGCGAATGCGCTCTCAAAGCGCGAACATCACACCGAAGCAGAAGTGGCAGCGATTTCAGTTTGCAAGCCTGCCTGGTTAGAAGCAGTTGTCGTCAGCTATCGCCAAGACAAAGAAATTCAAGACAAGATGGCGCAAATCACGCTCGACCCTGGAAATGACTCGGATTACTCCCTGAAGGATGGGATCATGCGTCACAAGGGGCGTATTTGGATTGGCTCGGATAGCACGATCCAGCAATCGCTGATCAAGGCCCTCCACGACAGTGCTGTGGGTGGACATTCAGGGTTCTACGCCACGTATCACAGAGTCAAGAACCTGTTCTTCTGGAAAGGCATGAAGGCTCAGATTAAGCAATATGTCAAGGAATGTGTCATCTGCCAGCGTGCGAAGACAGAACGAATCTCTCCAGCGGGGCTGTTGCAACCCCTTCCCATTCCAAGGCGCCCGTGGACGGTCGTATCACTGGATTTCATTGAAGGTCTTCCCAAATCCGGAGGTCATGATGTGATTTTGGTTGTGGTGGATAAGTTCTCCAAATATGCTCATTTCGTGCCACTGACTCATCCATTCACAGCTCTGACAGTGGCTACAGCCTTCATGAAAAACATCTTTCGGCTTCACGGGCTGCCTCTGGCTATTATATCTGACAGAGACCGGATCTTCACAAGTGCAATCTGGCAGGAATTGTTCAAACTGTCTCAAACCCAGCTACGTTTGAGTTCGTCATACCATCCCCAAACTGACGGGCAGACAGAGCGCGTAAATCAGTGTTTGGAGGGATACCTGCGCTGTGCAGTACACTCGTGCCCAGGTAATTGGATCAAGTGGCTATTCTTAGCCGAGTATTGGTATAACACAACATTTCACTCCTCTCTGGGCGTACTCCTTTTGAAGTAATCTACGGTCATCTGCCACGGGAGTTCGCAGTCACTCAAGTGGAAGAAAGTTCAGTGCCGGACTTGGCAGCTTGGCTACAAGAACGAAAAGTGATGGCTGAACATTTACAGCAACAACTGAAACATGCTCAGGACCGCATGAAGGCTCAAGCAGACAAGCACCGCACAGACCGTTCGTTCGAGGTGGGTGACATGGTTTTCCTCAAGCTTCAGCCATTCATACAAACATCAGTAGCCCAGCGCCCGTACCAGAAGCTTGCGTTCCGCTACTACGGTCCATACCAGGTGCTCGCTAAGGTCGGCAAGGTGGCATACAAACTTCAGTTACCAGCAGACAGTAAGATACACCCTGTGGTGCACGTCTCTCAACTGAAGAAGGCTGTCGGTCCTAGCACCCTGGTGAGTCGCGATCTTCCTCCTGTCAACTCTATTCTGCAGGCTGAACACCAACCGGAGGCAATCCTGGACACCAAGTTCGTTCGCGTCCAAGGAGAGATGCAACCTCGTCTCTGGTTCAATGGAGCGCGTTGCCAGCGACGCCGCCACAGGAGGAACCCGCGAACTCCGTCGCCGCTTTCCAGCGACTTGCTTGGGGACAAGCCTCACCTCAAGGGGAGGATGTAACGATTGTCAAGGCAACCCCACCAGTCAGCAAGCAGGAAGAAGATCGAGTCAAGGCGCTTGCTGACTCGACAGAAGGATCGGCTCCTTAATGGGCCGCGGTGTCTTGGGTGCGTGGCCTTATGGGCCGTATCGAGCCTGCGAGCTCGGGTGATAAGTAGGTGGAGTGACACCGTCAATGGGCATGTATCGAACTGAATAGACAGAGAGAGGCTGCTCTTCTCCTGGTTATCCTTCCTTCCTCCTCCTATCCAATCTCACCTGCTCCCTTCTCCTCCTTCCTCCAGATCTGGTTGATTAGATAGATCGGGCCTGTTACAACATCCTCGTCGTTCTCCTACTTCGCATCCACTTCTCTGGCAGTCGACGGCCTCATTCACTTCGCATCTACTCATCACCAAATGTCTTCCCAGGCAGCGATAGGGAACAAGATAAAGGCCCGCGTTGGAGCTGCAGCACTACAAAGCCAGACCTTTATTATTTCTATCACTTCTTTTCGCTTGATGACAATGAAAGGCCGAGATTGTTCACTACTTTTCAGATTGTTAATTCTGGAATTCGTTGATTTTGCTTCAGTTTCCCCATGGTATATGTTTTTGTTCTGCTTGGTTCCGACTTTTTGAGAACGGGCTTGCTAAAAATCAGTCGACTGAGATTTAACCAAGTCTCGAAGTCTCAGTCGACCATGCAACATTTTGTCCCAACGTTTGCAACCTTTTTTCCTACCGTTTGCAACATCCGTCTTATTGGTTGTAGCATGTTGTCCCTCATAGATTGTAGCACAACGTCTCATCAGTTGTAACATCCGTCATTGACGGTTGTAGCATTTTAGTCACATCGGTTGCAACATCAATTGTCATTACTTGCAAAATTGTCGCAACATTTTTCAACATCGGTTGTAGCATCTAGCCGTGCCGTTTGCAGCAAAAAAACTACGATGACGTCACTCGACTGAGACTTCGTCAAGTCTCAGTCGACTGAGTTCTAGACAGACCCTTTTGAGAAATTTCGTTCAATTTTCTGTCATTTTCCGTTCTAAATTCCAAATTTTAGTTTATGCATTTCACCCGAGTTTTCCTGAAAAATTAGCGAAAACCGGATTTCTCCATTTTCATTTGGGCCCGGTAAAAAACCAAAAACAAAATCCAAAATCTTGGTTAGGATTGGACAACAAGCAAGATATACGGACTACAAATAATAAAAAAGCTTACATAATAAGGAAGAAATAATACCATCTGATATGAAATGTTGCACGGAGATGAAGGTATCTAATGATGTTAAGTAATCTGTCACCAGCTGTTTTTTGAAGAAAAGTAACAGAAAACTATGATCGTGTTAACTGATGATCATACTGTAATTTTCTTCTCCAGAAGCTAGATGGTCATGACTTGTCTTATGTATTCGTTCTCAATTTGGCTTTCGATGTTAGTAATTCTCACAAGAAGATTTGGCTGTTGCAAAGTTCATTCTCACTTCGTCGTGGTGATTAGTGCCCATCACTTAGCTAGCTAAAGCTTGTTCATTAGTAGCACACTTGCAAGCTGGGGGCGCCACGTGCCACCTTCCAAAGGCCGTTGACCTCGAGGTTACCTACACCGTTGCTGATCACCTAGACGTATGAGGTTGCACGCCAATCACTTGACGACGGAGACCCGTGGTACTTGCAAAGAGAGGAGATGAGGTTGAGGGTATATAATGGTCGTCCTTGCAAAGGAAGGAGATGGAAGTCGACACCTCAAAGATGGAATTCAGTAGCTAATAGAACTTCCTCCGATCAGCCTACTAACAAATCAGCCGGCCAACGAGGTTATCGCTGTAATAAAAGTTCCCAGATGCCTCTCAATCCTAACTAGCCAGCTCTAACATGATTGGGGAGCTCAAACGCCATGAAAGATCACGACAAAAAGCTAGCTATGTTTACCGGTTACAGTTCAGTTCCATGTTTGCCTGCCATGCTTGATGCATTATGCAAAAGAAGAAGAAAACTCCAATAGTTGCTCTCTGCTAGCTTCTCAAAGTATAACCCCATCATTCAAAATTTATAGAGCTGCAGTATTGCATGTGTTTCATTAATGCCCCCACTGGCTAATAATTGCTCAAAGAAATCACGAGGGCTTGGTAGTTTTTCCTTCTGTAGCTTGTTTGGTTGGAGGTAACGAGAAAGAAGGAATGAAAAATATCGAAGTTTCAAGATACGAAATTGCTCATTTAGAGAAAATCATCATTTATGGTGGTTTAGAGCATCTCTAGCAGATCTCTTAAAGAGCATGGTAATTAATATAGCCAGCACCTGTCTATATAAGACTACCATGCCATCAAGAGTTAGCAATACCATTCACTTATACAGTAGGGTTGGCTCTTAGCCTAGTGATTTTTTTTTTCACTTTCTCTCTTTCTCTTTCCTCTCATTTACTCATTTTTCCTAGGATCATGTCTAGAGGCTGGCTCTTGCATTAGAGCCCAATCTCACCTTTTTTGCTTTTCTCTCTCCTTCACATGGGCAAAAATACCATGTAAGAAGCCTTACAGCCCACTATTGTACTTGCTCTGAAAGAGCCAAAACTGTAAAATAATCATTTTTACGGTTCTGAGCAGAAAAACTGACTCGACCAGATCGCTCAAAATCGACCGACACCCCCCTCCTTTATAGGAAACCTTAAAATGAGCCTCGAATACCTCAAATGTTTAGGATTCAATGCAAAAAATTTAGTTCACCTTAAAATAAAAAGACGGTGGCGGTATTCAGTGTAAAGTCATGGTCTGATTTGTAGAATTGTCGACCTCAATGACAAAAGATGTATCTCGCCTTGTTCTGATAATGGTAGCTTTCATACTTCTTGTACCTAAACAATACTTGGTTTTTTTTCCTTTCCACAGTAAACACTACTAGATCTAATTCAAACATATTTAGTTTCCATGATTATAGGTTCACGGGGTGCATCCTAGTAAAGGCCCATTTTATTCCCTAGAAAACAATTTGAAACATGATAATTGCACACCCAAGAATGCTTAAAGAGATCATAACCAATAGTCATTATTTTTCGAGAAACTCCGCCTGTAATTTAGTATCTACTTGCTAGCCTGAATTAGCTCAACCTTAAAGTTCATCCATTTTATTTTTTGCGATTGGTCAAAGATGTTGTATACGCATTTCTTGGTGAGCAACAGATTTGTCAAGCCCCTTCAATTCTAGTAACCAAGTTGCATGATTTTCACCCTGAAAGGTTGGAGCAAGACTCCAACCTCACCCCAGGCACCAAAACATCACCTAAACCTTGCTATTTGGGATGATGGCTGACACGTCCTAGCTAGCTTCTCATTCTGTTTTTCCTTTTGTTGCTACAAAATCGGTGTCATTCTTCTTAATTCCACGAGATGATCTAGGTACGTAGGCAAATCAAAATGTTGCCGGCAAAAAATGCAGCTCTGCGTTCAAAGTTGACGGGCCAAATTGAGGCGCACACCCAACGTTGACTCTGGAAGGTATCTAGTAGACCAAACCACTTGATGGTGGCTAGACCAAAAAATACTGCTCGCTGGAGCAACACACTGTGTATTACTCCATCATTATCTCTCGCTATGCTTTCGCATCTGATGTCTCTCATTCTAAAGCTCTCTACATTTCTACTAAATATGCATGCACGTGCATATACGCTGCTACTTGCTACCTAGCCGGCAGCACTTTTGCCTCTTTCTCCAGCCATGTTTCTGCTAAACTCGTCACAAGTTCTTATACTTCGTCCCGAAATAAGTGTCTCACCTTTGTACTAAATTTAGTACAGAGTTATACTAGAGTTAAGACACTTATTTTGGGACAGAGGGGGTACTCCCTCCTTTTCAGTTTATAGGGCTTATCTAATTTTTTTCGTTTTTTCAATTTAAAGGGCTCATCTCCATCTCATTTTATGATTACGAGGGCATTAAATCTTTGCATGCAAGAATTAAAAATGAATACAGCAATGCATTCAATGCTCCTGGTCATCTAGTGGCTAAACATGTATGCACTGCAATTAATTCAAATTAATGCATCGGTTTAAATTGGGTATTTTTGTAAAGTATGATATACATTTCTTCACTCACCATATGCCTTGGTTGGTGAGATTTTAGATTTGAGCCAAAACTAGTAAAACACTTGAAGCTGAGAGGAAACAATTACTGAAATGTACTATAGGAAACAATTACTGAAATGTACTATACATCGTGTTTGGTTCAGAACATTTATATACATTGAACTATTCTAGACCCGCAAAACAAAAACATTCTAGGACATATTACTGTGTGGAAGATATTCGTAAATGAGTGATTCTGAGATCCTTTGTATGGTTTGGACATGTGACCATTTTGAGATCCACTGTATGGTTTGAAAAAAATTCATCGATTACGAGTCCTGAACACAGCTCGACCTCCGCAGCTTCTGAGTCCTGATTGAACCATCCAGCACCTAGACTCCAGCCGCCTGAATCCTATTCGACGCCTTAAACATCGGTTATCAACACAATTTGCAAACGGGCGCACACCGCATTCTTCGCACTAGGCCGGCCCATCTACCATTTTTTTTCTGTTTTAAAATGCAAAAAGCTGTGCGTTGTGTCATTTGAAAGTGAGACATTCTGATTTTATAAAAAGCTATGGTAACCAACCAAGCAGGCCACCGAATGTGATTATTTACATCTTTTCTTCCTTCTTTTTTCTTTCTTAGTTTTTGTTTTATTATCATTTTTCTAAATGTGTGATTTTTTTCTTCAAAATCCTGAACTTTTTTTATGATTCGTGAACTTTTTTTTCTAATTCGAAGATTTTTTTCAAACCCAATTATTTTGTGCTAAATTTGTAAAATTTTCTTCAAAATCGATGAACCTTTTTTAAACCGATGAACATTTTTCAAAATGGAACAACGTTTTTCTCAAAATATTGAACTTTTTTCAAAACTGATGAACTTGTTTTGAAATTGATGAACTTTTCTTCAAAACCGATGAACTTGTTTTTTCAAAATTGATGAACATTTTGCCAAATTTGTCATTTTTTCTTTGAAATTGCTAAATTATTTTGAGGGATTTCCGCAAAAAGAAATCTAGTTTGAGGGAGTACGATCGAGAGCAAACGTGCATGTGCATTCAAGAGCGATGTTTATTTTTTGAGGTAGTGCGATCAAGAAGGAATCAAAGTTGTGTTTTTAATGGGCTGACCCCATTGTTCGTGTGTGTGGGCGCTAACAAGGTCAACCTCGGCGCTTATGGCGCCCTATAAGAGGTCTCCTCCAGCCACGCTCAATGCTCTCCTGCCTCTGCTTGAGCCTTGGGACACATTTGACACATCCACCTAAGCCTCCACCCCCATATGAGCCTCGCCCAACATGCCTTGCGGTCGAGCCGCTGCCCTAGCGCTCCTGCACCGTTGTCCTGTCGCCGCTGCTCGCCCAATCCATGGGGATCGACCCGATCTCGCTGAGGCTTCCGTTTATTGCACGATTATGTCGTAGTTGTTTCCGTATGATTCGATCTCGCTTTCGATTTCTTCCTCTGCCGTTAAATCTTCTATCAATGGACCACCTCGTTCCTCAACTTCTTCGTGATGCGATCTAATCCATGGGGCTCGTGCCCGGTTGTTTCCCTCAATCGACCATCGAGACAACTAATAGCTTTGGTGATTTTCTCTAAGATTTCTTTCGACTCTTCACTAGATCAAAGATCTACATCCATCAAACAAACTAGCTCATGATACCATTTCTTGAAATAATCCACGCATAGTCTATTATCTGAGGACAAAGTAATCACACGAGGCACCTCACCAAGATTTGTTAACGGGGTTCACCGACATGGCTACACCCCGGGCCTTACTACAGGTGCTCCTCCCCATGATACTACTACAATACCACACATTGCTCACCCGGGCACGGCCCACACAACCAGCTCCTGCGTGCCTGTGCTATTATGTTGGCATGAGTTACATCGTGTGTCTACCCCTCGGGATATAAGAAGAGGGCTAGGATACTAGGGTCAAACTAGAACACTATGTCATACCTTGTCTACACATCGTACAACTTCAAGTCCAACTATAACCTTCCTTGTAGAAAATATTCGGCCAGCAAACTCCACCTTGGTGAATATTCTTCACCACCTTGAATCCATCCGCGCGTCAAACCTCAATGGGCATTGGACTTGAGATTATACCATGAGGACCACTGCTACTTCCGGACTACATGTCACCCTACTTGCAATTATAGTTCCGCCTTATATTCTCCATAGTCAACACTCAAGCAAAATTAAGTTACTCTTTACTCTAGTTTGTGTTCCCAATTTCTAGAGTATCCGTTCAACACCATACAAACCGATCACTGTCTGCGTGAAAATAAATAACTCACATATAAGAGTACCTGAACTCCATATCCGAGCTCTTTCTTGACTGATGTCTAAAACTTAAAAGAATTTCACCGCCGCCCTGTGTCACCCTGAGTCAACGCAGTTGTCTCACCCTTTTTTGGATAGTCTTTGACATGTCCCACAGCTACAACACTCTGCCTCCTTATGTAATGGTCATTCGCACTTTGTCATGTGCACCAAACACCACAAAGAATACGAAAATTTCAGGATAAAAGGTGCATGTATGTTAACAACTACGTCCTTTAGTCCGACGGTGAGCCGTGGAGAGCGTCTGTCTTACTCAAGTGCAGATGGTTCAGTAAACACATGTTCACCACGAACTCCACCGTGTCCGTGGTACTCCCACTGACTGTGAGGTTGCATGCACTGTAGGAAGAAACGAACGACAACAACCGCAAGATGCGATGGGTGGAGAGATACAGTCGGAGCTTGGGTGATCTTGTCCTATTTCTTGGGATCCCGACGAGTTTCACCGAGAACGCCGCTCAGTTGGGCTTGGACGGCGAGTGTGCTTACTTTGTCTACCAACATTATTTCTTCAAGTACAACCTCATCCAAGGTGAAACCGAACTCATGGACTCGCCGTCTTTGGGACGGTTTTCCGTTGCTGTGCATGTGTGGCTTCGACCCCAAGAACTTCATGAAAGGCTTAGGCTCCATCTGAACAAGAATGGCAATAAGCAACCATTTGGATGTACAGTGGCCTTTTGGAGTTTAGTAGTGGCTGGATGGAGTTTCGTTGCACAATTGTTTTGAAGAGCTTCCCCTAGTCTTTGCTATCATACGAGCATTAAACATTGTTTTCATTGCAATATGGTGTGTCTTATTTTCAATGTATTACTAGTATGTGGAAAGTTTTGGTAGAATTACTTCCCACTTGGCCGCACCGGCATGCAGGTCTTGGTATAACCCAAATGCCTAAACCGATTGGCTTGGTTGACTGACCCTAGGCCTGGGGTGGCTAGACCGACGAATCACAAAGATAAACCATTGGATTTCATCGTGCTTCCTTTCACAACCTCCCCGGATATCCCATGGTGCGGCCACGGTCTACAATCTCTTCCCTTGGTCTCCACTAAGCAACCCACCTTCGTCGTACTTTTGTCATTCCTTGTCTGCCTCATGCCACAGCTCCACATGTGGGCGACAATTGCACCTACTTCTCTACATCTTTAGGATACCGTAGTACTCCCAACTACGCCCCAGAATACCATACAGATCTGGCCATCCGCATGAAGGGGCAAGTTAGTCAATTCCCAAAAGGCACCGAGGGGCAGTTTTGACTTTTGCACGCACAATTAGGGCATGTACAATGGTGCTATCTTAGAAATGTCACTTAGGATAAACGATGAGATGGAGGAGAGAGAAGTCATAAGAAAAGGCTTGTCTTCTTTTATTTAAGAGATGATCTCTTAGCATAATATGTCTAATCATGTTTTTAGAATAGCCCTTAGTCCATGTTTTTAGAATATTGATCTCTTAGCATAATATCTTATCAACCATTGTACATGCCCTTAGTCCATAGTGCAACACGCTCGATACTTAAAAAAAAGCCAGCACGCTCGATCTAAATCCCATTTCATTTCAGTGGTGGTAGCGTAACCCTCGCGATCGGACTGGCGTGGCGCCGATGTTCCGCCGTCTGACAACTCCGCCCAATGCGGAGATTGCGGACGCCCGACAATACCGCGCGCCGCCATGCCGCCATCCGACACCACTATGCGCCACCGTTGTGTCGCCATCCAGGACGACGTTCTTCGATCCTGCCACCGAAGAGTTTTAGGCTGCGCCGCCACGTGCCGAGTCAATCGTTGTTCCGCCGGAAAATTAGACAATAGGTTCGTGGCCCCGTTTTTCTCAGCCATGCCTTGCAATCTGTATAGATAGACGATCAATTAATTGATCTTATCGAAAAAGGCTTTCGCCCCGCTTTATATATATCTACTCCTAATGGAGCAGTTGATGAATAGTCCACCGGTTATTTTTTGCTGGTTTTATTTCGTCAACCCACCCACCTCTGTCAAATCGCTGGTTTTTATTCGTCTACAGCGCTAGGGTTAGCCCAGCCGCCACGCTCCTTGTCCCACGCCGCCGCCCAAGGCCCGCTACGCCCCCACCGCTCCATCCACCTCTCCTCCTACCGAGCATCCACGGCCACCGCCGGCCCGCCGATGGAGGACTGGCCATCCGCCCGGGTCCGGGAGTCCTTCATCGGCTTCTTCGAGTCCAAGGCGCACACGCCGTGGCCGTCCAGCCCCGTGGTGCCCGTCGACGACCCCACGCTCCTGTTCGCCAACGCCGGGATGGACCAGTTCAAGCCATCGCCGTCTCCAACCACCCCCATCTCTGATCCTACCCGAGTATAGGGGAGCCACCGTTGCCGCCGGGGACAAGGTCGCTGTGGAAACTGTCGCTACGTCAGGTCCTTCGATCTCTCCCCTTCTCGCCACTCCTCACGGCCATTCCCTACATCAAGGAGGAATGCATGTATTTACATCTGACACTAATGCTATGAGGAAGGCGGCCTGGATCCTCCATCCTAACTCAACATGATCGTCTTTTCTCTGATCTATTTGTGTGTTCAACCGTCTCTTCTCTGATCCTGACTCACGCTAGATACAATGGGATTGCAACATGATTTGGCAATGCCCATCTCTTCTTGATGCCATTTAATGACAACTGGATTTCTCACATGTTATGAGTTTATAATCCATACAATTTTTTATTTCATCACTGTCAATATAGTTGGATGATGCGATGGTGATATCTTCAATTTTGACAGAGGAGCGACAGAGGGATCCGTTAGCGGCGGAGGCGATTTCATCTAGCTGCTCGGTTCCATCATGCAGCTGCTGTGCCACCACTGCCGGAGCTCGTCCTCACATGCCCGTCGACCATCTGCATCTCCTTCCACCTGTCGCCCAAAAGTGAAATTGCCCTGCTGCCCCGTGCTTGTCCTCTCATGCATGAAGCCGTTGCATATGCAAATGCAGGTAATGTGCACATATTTGTATGCGTGTATGTAGACATGATTGAAAATTCAGTTTACGTGATGTGTGTCTTCAAAGAATTTGGCAGTTTTGGCACCGGGTTTGTTTGGTCGAACACATCATCCCAAACATAAGTAGAACATGGACAGTTATGAGATAGAGCTGATTGATACATGGTCTGATACATGGACCATCAAACCATAGAACTGGATAGTTTTCTTCACTAATTGTACCAATTAGCTAGCAACTTACCTTTGAGTTCTTTCCGAACTACTGTAATTGTTAGATACAGCCGAGTTTGAATATTTATTAGTAGTATGTACAGGTTTATCATTGCTGATATTGTTAGGTATGTCCATTGTTTAATGAAGCTTTACAGTTCGTATGTACTCAGCTATTTGTGGTTATACTGATGCTAATCTTGTTCCCCAGTTTATCTCGACATCAAACATTCTAAGCTACCTTTTTGACAGTAAATTGGTGAACTAAGAAATGAAGACTTGCTCCAAAAGTAGTAGTGACATTTATTGTGCAGATGATTCCGATAACTTCTCAAACAAGTCCACAATATCATTCGCCCAGTAGATGGCTGGAGAACGCAGAGAGTGCCAACGATAACCTCATACAAGTGCAACAGAGCAAGGTGATGAATTCTCCCATGTTTCCTAATCTGAATCTTCGCTCGAATCGCTTGATTGTTTGTTCCAGTTTGCTGTTACAGTACAATGATTCCTAATCTGAATCTTCGCTCGAATCGCAAAATTGTGTCCAACCTGAGAATTTAATTACTTAGATACATGTTTTGGCACTTGATTTTGCTTAACATCGTATACCTTTGAAGGTTATACATCGGGTTGATGCATACACATAAGATGTGCATTTGTGGCTTTATTCCAATTTAAACCCCAAGTACGTTAGGCTCGTTAGAAATTAAGGACGCATATCAGAAGAGCAATTCATTATTCTTGTAGAAAGAGAATATAGTTGCCTGACGTTACATGTAAACCATTTTGTTTTGGCAGATCACATGTTGTTAGTTTCCGTCCACTTACACTCTACGAAGACACCACATTCTCAGAATGTATTCTGATGTTACAGAAATAACTTGAGATCTGTTCAAATTTTAATATTATCAGTGTTCTCATCTTATAGTGCTATTGATATGTAATTTTGTATATTCTGTTGGAAAAGTCAATTTGGCTCCCGGGCCCCAAAAAAATTGAAATGAGAAAAAAATCAAGACAAATTGTTTTTGTGTACTTAGTCACATCCAAATGCCACATGCAAATTTTGAGTCAAAATGCGATTAAACATTTTGGCTTGTGAAAAAGAAACAAATCGAACACCAAAAGTTACCACAATTTGTTTTTTTTTGCTGACAAAACATCACAGCTCTGTTTTGCATGAAAATTGCCATGCATACTTGCGAAAAACTAATACAATCATCTACAAAAAAAATCAGAATTTTTCAAAAATATTTAACATTTTTTTCATGATACTGTTCACCCGGGAGCATATGCTCCTGGGAGCCAAAAGGCCAGCCCTGTTGCTTCCTAGGTAATTTTAGATCTATTAAAATTTTACATTATTGATGTTCAAATTGGACAAAGTATTCTGTTTTGGTGAATATCCTCGGCGGTTAGAGCCAAATGTTATCTTATAGTGCCTTGTTGTAGACATAAATGGTTGATTTGGAGAATACCCTCATCGATGAGGGTGAACAGCAATTGAAAGTGCATGGCTCTGCGAATCTGGTGATTATAATGAACCATATACATACGCTGAAGAAAAGACTGATTCGATAAGAACATTTATTTTAATACAATTGATTTTCTTTGATCTAACTCTTTTAAATAGTATTGAATCTAATTTCCAAAAATGTGTATTTGGTTTAGATGACGAGGGAGACTACCCGATAGATGGAATTGATCCTTCTATTAGTCTGCTGGGAATAATTATCCGTATGTAATAGTTGAGAAAGAGAAGGTTGTGAGTGATCAATGACAACATGGGAAATGATGTTACAATAGTCTATGTGTCTGTTTACTTAAATGAACTATTTTCATCATTGCAAAAATGTTTTGAGGATCTTGAGTATTCCTACCTTGTTGATCATGCATATGAATGTGGCAAAAGGGTATGTCTTCTTTCTCATTATTTCCAGCGTCTACGGTGAGTGAGTCAGTGAGTTAGTTAGTGAGTGAGTGAGGTAGGAATGGGGAGAGTGACAAAGTATGAATCAATAGAATACTAAGACAAAGTATGACATACTGCCCTAATTTTCACACCTCTCCCATTATTTTTGCAGCTATGTAATCTTCTCAAATCAATATTCGAATTGCCTAAAACTGATCTTCAGAAGTCAGTATACCAGCATGGTGCAGGTGCATAATTTGTCTTATAAACTGACCTTGCCACACCATGCTTCAGATTCTTTATTCCCCATTGCAATCAAACCTGACAACTGAACAATTCTAAAACTACTCATGGTGAAACCATATCACGGGATATCGTAATCATGCAGACATATCGGACAAGAGTATGAACGTCAATGATGATTTAGACAATGGGTATGTTCTCATTAAGCAGGAGGATATAGTCGATGGGATTGGATGCGTACTTGCTGTCGCTGAAAGAAACTAAGGTATGCAAAATTTAGTTCACCTTTGGTTCGTGAACTCTTGGATTATATGTGTACTTGGCTTTTCTTACGTAGTCCTTCATGAATATGGGCCTAAGTGTTCAACTATCTAACAAATCTTGGATTCTGACTAAAAATCATGCTTATTTTATGGTGACAATTGATGCTTTAGATGATTACATATCTCTACTCCTAATGTCTGAGTTGGTGAATAGTATCCACGATTTATTTTCGCTGGGTTTTTTTCAACCGGTTATTTTTGTCCCCCCGTCCCACCCACGCACGCCCCCCCTAAAAAAACCACTCCGCAAAAGAATCTCCTATCGATCCCCAGACGCCCGTCAGACGCACCTTGATCCCTCGGCGCCAGTGCACAGCCGCCCTCTTCCGTCTCCCCACCCATAGTCGCTCTCTTCCCCGCCGGCGCCGCCCTCAGCCGATCGACCAGGTAGAAGCGCGCCCATGTCGATTCGGTGGCGCCGCCGTGGGAGGGACGCCTAGGGTTTCTATTGCTGCGGGCGTACGGGCGGTGGCGGGTGCATCAGTTTGATGGCGAGTGGTGGGGGCGGAGCGGAGCGGCCAGGATCGGGGTGCGTTTGCTGCGCCGCGGGTTTGGGAGTCTCAACGGAATCCCTGCGTTCGCTGGGTTCCGGCGTGATCAGAGTCGCCCGCCGTCTTGCATCTGTATTCTTTTTTATGGGCATCTCGGCATCTAGATGCTGTCTGATTGATGCTTACTGTTGACCGGCAGGGATCAGGGTCAGGGGAGGCATGACGGAGGCGTTCGACATGTACCATCGGTCTGAAATTGGCAAGGCCCTGACGGAAACGCTGACCAAGATGGTGGGCAGAGGTGCGCTCAGACCCGGCATGCCATTGCTGTCCTCCTGCAGTTCGACAAGGTTCCCTCTGCCGGCTCCCCTGCTCCTCCTCTTGCCTCCTCCCCACGCACATGATCACCGCCAACCCTCCAGATCAGCCGGACGAGTAAGCGGCAATCAACCTGCCCTCCACGCTAATTGTGCCCAGCTCCAACCCAAACGCACCCATCCTCCTCTCGCCATCGTCGCACGCCGGTTCATCCTCGTCGTAACCGCCCGCAGCTGAACCGGCAGGCATAAAACCTAACGGAGCCACAGAGGCCGTTACACGAACATGCGGAATCCACTTTCGCGAGACACCTTCGCGGGCCTGCTGTTCCTTTACACATCGCGGGCGCTTGGCGGAGGCAGTGCGCGTGTGTGCATCCTCCGAGTCTAGCTTGGAGGCGGCGACATGGTTAGGCGCCACTACTTGCTCTGTTTCTACAGCCGCTACTTGTTGTAGCTCCTGCAAGATTGCTGTACCTGCTTATGGTAAGTTCTTGCTGTAGCTGATGCTTGTACATTTTTTATGTCAACAAAAAGTTTGTAATGCAAGTGGCAGGTGACAACTTACACAATTGGGAGTTTTGTTATATCCAGTTAAACACCTGGTGTAAATGTGTTATAGATACTTATAGACTGTTTTTGATGTGTTTTCCTCATGAACCAGTGTCTTAGATTATTTCGTAATTTATCATATATGTAAATAATATTATCACTGAAATTTTATAAGGCTGTGTAAGTTTAAAGATTGATTCGACGTCTTTACATGTGAGTGTGATAGACTACAATATCTTCATAAGTATTATTTTCTGTAGTTAGATTTTACATGATGTGTGCTACGGTTCAGACCTTGCTATTTAGATATTGTGCCTTTCATGATTTATTGAGAAATGTTGGTAAGTGAAGTTTGATTAATCACTTGTGTATATGGTTTGGGTAATTACTAAAATTGAAGAGTGTGCTTAGCCTGAATGTGTAACAGGGCGTGAACAATATATTTAATCGGAGTCAAGGACTGTTGAGTACAAAAAGGATGCCTCGCAAAAAAAAATGTATAAAATGGATTGATATTTGAATTATATTACTAATCCAGCCTTTTTCCATCTTGCGACATTTGACTTTGTGAGCAGTGGCTATGTGGTGGTATCTATGATGAGTATCGCTACTAGGGAGGCTTCTTGAGGTGAGGTACAATTATATTGTCTTTGAATTAACTAAAATCATGCTATCGCTTGATATGTACACCAACTCCATGTAACATTTTATCTTGGAGATTGAAAGTAAACAACCGTGTCCTATGGAGTCTACTGTCTAGGAAGTTCAGAGATGGAACGTTCACGGTCTGTTAACTACAGAGATAATCCTAAAAAAGTAAGTCCATACTAGCATGATGAAAAGGTACAATTTTTTTTAGCAATTTTGGGGAAATTGTTACAAATTAATATGTCCATTTCGTCGATTTGCAGGATTCACTTTCCTCTTCAGTTGATAAAGTTTCTCTTTTTGGAAGAAATATGTAAGTAGCTAAATCTTTGGAATCTATGTTTGTAGAGAACAGACAGCTTAATGCCTTGGTGAGTTCTTCTCCAGCAGATTCAAATAGAGAATTAGTGATCAGAGAATTAAGCGCATGTCCGCAATGTTTTTATACAGATGTTTTATATACCATGACGGTTAGATCCGTGCCACACATGGGAGTTGCCGTGGCAGGCTCGAGGCAGCATGGTGCGGAGGCAGGAATGAGGCAAGAGGCTGTGCGTCAGCGCGTCATGGTGCACAACGCCGTGCAGGGTGAGCGGCGGAGGCCTCAGGTCCTTCACTTGGCCGGGTTCGAGTTATCTGTTTTTAAGATGAACATGATCTTGGTGGCTGTTTCAGATCTTTAATATCCTAAAAGCAGCATCACCCTGGACTGGACGTGCATCTTTCTAATCTCCTGGACAATTGCTGCTGCATGGCACCCTAGGCTTTATATTCTGGTAATACAAATACCCATCTGCCTCCTCTGTTTTGACTTATTTTTCTGGCACCATAAAGTTACAATAAGCTCCCCTTGTAATGATATATCAAGTATATCATCAAAGTAGGTAAATTGCAGTCCCTCCTCTGTTCTGAGTAACTTTGTTCGCAAGGGGGCTTTGGTATGTCAAACTCTTTCCAGGAATCACAAAGATATTGCAGCTAAAGTGCACCAGTGTCGCTGGTGAATGGCATGAATACAGGGAGTAGAGTGTCACCAAATGATTCATCTATGAGCTATGGGTTGTCAAGGCTACAGTAGTACTTATAAGCTAATACCAATATTATTTGGAACAAATGTATTTATTTCAAGTCATATAGATCATGGTTATGGAAAGAGAAAGAATATTTTCATGTAGCATCTCTGTTCCTTTTGTTGTATTTCCGTATCCTACTTGTATTGCCGTATCATTGTACACTTGGCATGAAATGGTTCCAAAAGCCAAAATCCTGTTGTAAATTGTAACAGTTCTTTATTTTGTTTTTTGTAATGCCTAATGCCTTCAGATCCTGTTTGTTGTCATGAGTAACTTTGTTCGCAAGGGGGCTTTGGTATGTCAAACTCTTTCCAGGAATGCTTTTGAATATTGTTTTTTGTAATGCCTAATGCCTTCAGATCCTGTTTGAATCACAGTAAAACTGTAGTGGAAATAGAAGTATCAGATCACCAGGACATCAGGACATGAAAATGTTCACTGTTATGTTAAATGTACCCCACTGTACTATTTTGTAAGCTTGAATGCTTGCAACATAGGAGTAGATATTTGTTGTAACGTTTAAATGCTTTTGAATATTGCATGTGTGCTTCCCTAGGGCTAACCGAACAAGTAAATGAGATTAGAAAGGAAGGGGATTATGGGGAGCCGGTGACAGCAGGGGATATGGTAACAGAATAAAGCCTGAAGGTGAAGGCCAGGTCTGACCCAAATTGAGCGAAGGCGGCCACTTCGGGTACTGTGCCAATTCCAGTTTTGAAGTACCGCAGATTTGTTTCGTAGGTTTCAACTGAGCAGCAGACCTGACGCGACTAATGGATAAGCCAATGTTAATAGCTGGTCTAATTCCGCGATAAATGAGCTGTGTTTCCAAACAGATTTGTTCATCTGTAATGGAGATCACATTGGTGGGGATATAGGCCGATACGTCTCCAGCTTGTGTTTCAATCACAACTAACACAATTGAGCTACCTGTTGTAATCAGTTAGATATTCAATTATGTTTGGAAACAAGTAGATCCTATCAGCATTTGATCTCTTCAGATTATTACACATTTAGGATTGCAACACAAGTAGCTACATATGAACTTAAATTATAAGATATGTATTCAAATTTTAAATTCTATTAAGACATGCATTGCACGTGCATACAAACTGGGGGACTCGCTCTGCAAACAAGATGCTCCTCCATCACTGTCGGAAAGAAGTCATGAGGCACTCTCCTGCGAACAACCAACACGACACGATGTCCATGTTGTTGATGTTGCAAAGCTATCGGGACCGCCGCCCTGACGTCCACAGCGAGGAAAACAGGTGCCATAGGACAAGGTGCACTCCAGACTTGCATAGATACTGTGTGCAGGTGCAACCTCCAGTCATATGTGTGAGCTGAATCTACTTCCTTTTCTTTGTGTTCAAATATAGTGTAAAAATAATGTTTATTTTTCTATTCAACCTACCAGATTTTTTCTGGAATCAAGTGCCAGACATGTCTTTGCTGATTGCACCAACGGAGATGCGGGAGTGGTGGACATGTGGCACGGGAAGGTGAAAGAAGGGAGGTTCAGGAAGGAGAGGGAGATGACAAAACTGAGAGAAAGGAGGGAGACACCAAGGAAGGTGGCATGGCAAGAAAGCGAAGTTGTGCCCAAGGTTAGACCGTGATCGTGTACAACTGTTACCTTTCCATCAATGCTCAAGTTCATTGTCATTTTTAAAGTCCAACACTTGATGCTCTACACAATTGTTGTCGGGGAAGATGGTAAACTTAGTGAGGTTGGGGTTATTATGAAGCTCGGTGTTTGGTGGAGTTGTCTCGCGGTAAAGAGGACAAGGCATGCAAACATGAGTAACTGATGAATTTGAAAAATCACTTCCATTTTTTCTAGGAACATTGAATATAATTTATTTGGTAAAGAAAGCGGTAGAGAAGACCGTGTTTTTGGACCTTCAGGTGAAGCGGAAATTATAACATTGTGCTATCAAATTATTGTTCATTGATTGTTTGATCAAGTTGTTGACACATGTTTGCTGTATGATAATTTTGCCAAGTGAAGTATGTGTTTGAATCAAGTATCACCCACTTATTCTTTGATTTTATCAGTTTTGCTAAATCTCATGTGTGATTTTTGTTGTTGTTGTTGTTGTGTCACTAACTTTCTGCTTTGCACGAGGCCGAAGACGAGGATGACATGAGGAGAGCCGGCTATAGCGAGGTCGAGCCGTGTACGAGCTGGGACAAGTCGGAGACTTAACCAGTGAGGGTGCATGGGGGTGCAGGTGGGGGAGGGGGACATCTGAGTTGTTCATCGAGGATGGTCGGGGGCGGAAACTGACATGGCAGTGAGGGAGGGGGGTCGAGGGGAGGGGAGGGAGGTGATAGCCGCCGGTTGCGGGGATGAAGTCAGGCAATTAGGCTTGGGTAGGTCACGATGGAATATGAGCAACTGTCATGGGAAAGGAGGGAGAAGATGAATAGGTGGTAGTGTGTTCCTATCCATTGGATATTGATTTATGGCCATAAATAGAATGAATGACGGGTAGAGTATTGTCAAGTACCTGACGTATGGGTGTCCCCTTAGTTATTTTTCAATCATTTGCTCGTAGCAACGCACGGGCATTCTACTAGTAAAGCATAGATCAACAGTATCCGGTACAACCGCACTCACCCACCACAAACGCACACACACACCCAAGGCAGGATACATAGGCGCTGAGCGCAGCAACACACTCCCTAGCACTACAAGAGCCGCTGGGGGCTCCAGCCGTGAACATCGCGAAGAAGTGAAGCCGCATATGACGAACCGTGGGCTCCAAGGCGGTGCCTTCAGGAAGGATACGGTACCGGAGCGCCGCCACCGCCCGATCCGAGGATCAGAGTTTCCTCTGGAGCAACACGACGGACAGTGATAGACGCGACGACGCCTTCAAGAAGGGAGCGATCTTCGTCGTCGCCAGTCCGTCCGAAGATAGAGTAGGTTTTCACCCCGGCCAACACTCACCGCCCCCGAACGCCACACCCCGGCTACCACGCCGCCCACACAGCCGTGGTATCCGAGCAACACCGAGGCACGAGCTCTGCCCATGAGCACCGCGCCACCACCACAAGGGCCGCCGCCCCGGAATCCAAGACCTTGACACCAAGTCCCCTGAGCCCCATCGCTACCCCAACCGCAGAGACGGGCGGAAAGGAACCGCCTTTCGCACCCCTGGCCGGACCCAGCGCCGAGACCCAATAGGCCGGCCACAACAAGCCTCCATCGAGCCGTCCTGCTACACCGGGCGCGAGACGAGCGCAGTCCTGCCGCCGGGCGCGAGATGGGCCGGTCCTGCTGCCGAGCGCGAGACGAGCGCAATCCTGCTGCCGGGCGCGAGACGGGCCAGACCTGCAGCCGGGCGCGAGACCAGCTCAGTCGTACGACACCGGGTGCGAGACGGTCGATGGACCGCAGCCGGGAGACGGCTAACCCTCCGGCAAGAGAAGCGAACGGACACCGAGGAAAGGGGTCGAAGGCCACCACCACCACCACCACCGTGCACACAAGGAACCGCGAGCACATCCCAGGCCAGGCCCGACACCTCCTACCCGAAGCAACAGCTCTGATCCGCCCCGGGCCTCGAGCTGGCCCGCCCGAGCACCTCGAGCTGGCCCGCCCGAGCACGAACCCTAGATCTGCGCCGACCCCGTTGCGCGTGCGGCCGGCGCCGCACCACCAGCGCCCGCCCAGCCCCGCGCACCGTAGGCACATCTCCGGGGGCAGGAGGCCGCCACCACCATGCTACGCTGCCCGCAAAGCCCCAGCTACAGCACTGTCGGAGCCCGCAAGGCACGTCCACCGCCCCGCCCCTGCCAAGGCCCTAGACAAGCCCTAGCCGGCAGCAGGGCACCACCGCCGCCGGTCCCTGCAGCCAAGAAGCAGAGATGACCCACCGGCCAAAGCCGCAGCGGCCCGCGCCGTCCGCCGGCCGAAACCGCCGCTGCCCGGACACGCACCTCCGCCACGCAACCCTTCACGCCGCCGCCATGTCCGCGCCAAGAAGCATGCCGAACGCCGCCGCGCGCGCACCCAGCGCCAGCGCCGCCTCCAGACACGAGGAGGTCGGCCCGCGCCACACCTCCACGCGAGGGAGAAGCCAGGCCCCGCCGCCGCCGGCGCCAGTCGGGCTTCGCCCGGCCGTGCCCTTTGGCGGCCGCGAGGGTGGAGGAGGGCGGGGGAGGGTTGCTGGGGCGGAGATCGGAGGCCCTCCCCGACGCCCCGCGGGTGGCGGCGGGGGAGGGGATAGGGTCGGGAGGGGCTCAATTAATTGATCTTGATCAGAGTAGAGTTATACACTGTCACTCATACTAGCTAATTCAAGCCATAGATCACCTTCAATTTCCATCAGATCACCTAGAATGTCACCGATAAATTTGGTTCAGAGGGGTATTCGGCCCCTTTGCAGTCACGGGAGGGTGTATGCACGGACCTCGGTCATATGGACTCGGAGGAGGTGCAAGATAAATCAAAACGTCCATGGAAGAAAAAGTTTTATCGTACATCCACGATGCACAGAAGCGTGAGAATAAAATTCAAATGTTTCATGATGAGAAATGAAAGGGATCTTTTGGAACAACAGAGGTCTTGCTGACTTGGCTAAAAGTAGGTTCCTGATTAAAACTTCCATTGAACAAAGACTGGCCTTTATTGCTCTACCTGAGACAAGTAGGGACAATTTTACATCACAATTTCTGAATACCTTTTCCAGCGGTGTTGATTTTGATTGGCATTGTTTACCTCCAAGGGTAAGATCCGTGGGATTTTACTTAGGTCAAGTGCGAGATGTTAGAAGTGGTGAATGTTGTACATGGAGACTTTGTCGTTAAGTTCCGAGTGCGATGGAAAGTTGATGGGTTTAGATGGGGTTGACGTCTATGCGGTGGCGCAACCTCAACTTAAACCGGACTTTCTGGCGGAACTTGTGCTAGTTTGTGGGGTATTGTCAACTTCGACGGAATATTGTCATTCTTTTTTAGTACTATTATAGAAAGCATGGATATGAGGGAGATTGACCCCACCTGTAGACAATTCACGTGGGCGAACAATTTGCCAAACCAACTTATGATAAGTTGGATAAAGTTCTTGCCAGTGTAGAGTGGGAACAAAATTCCCCTTAGTAACGGTGCAATCATTACAAAGGGGAATTTTCGATCATACCCCGTTGCTCGTTGACTCCGGGGAGGTGACCCATGCGGGCAACAACAATGTCTTCTGTTTTGAACTATCGTGGTTTGAAAGTGAGGGCTTTATCGATCTTATTGCCCGGGATTGGGCCAAGGTGACCAAGGGAAGATCTAATTCTGAGAGATGGAAATATAAGAACATACATTTTCGACAGTTCTTGCGAGGCTGGGCAAAGAATGAAAGCGCGATTTATAGAGTGGAGAAAGAAGGTTGATCCGCCTTATAAATGAGTTAGACATGGAAGCTGAATCGATCTTATTAGATGCGAATGAATGTACTTCTAAGACAGAGGCCGAGGAGAAGTTATGAGTACTTTCCAGAGAAGAAGAAATGGAATGGGCAGTAAGGGTGAAAGTGCGACAGGTTGGCGAGGGACATGAAAACACACAATTTGTCCATATGATTGCAATTGGAAAGCATAGAAAGAAGAAGACCTTTCAGCTTGAACAAGATGAAGGTACAAATGTAGGGCCAGAGGACTTAAAGTTGTACATCTCTAACTACCACGAAAAACTTTTTGGAGCATCAGAGGACAACTTTGTGTCGCTTGATGAGTGCGAGGTTAGGGGTTTAACTCTGCTAGGGGCAGACGAGAATAAGATTTTGTCTGCACCATTTACTGAGGAAGAGGTGTTTGAAGCAATAGAACAAATGAAGAATAATAGTGCACCAGGACCTGATGGTTTCCCAGCAGAAGTTTTGCAAGAGATGCTGACATATCATTAAGGGTGACCTTATGCCTATGTTCCATGACTTGCGTTTAATGGCCAACTTCAGCTCTTCCACCTTAACTTTGGAACAATTATGTTGTTGCCAAAGAAGGAGGAGGCAGTCTGTATCGAGCAGTTCAGACTGATATGCCTGCTTAATGTGAGCTTCAAGATTTTTACCAAAGTGGGTATAATATGGCTGACGAGAATTGCACATAGTATGGTGCAACCAACTTAGTCCGCTTTTATGCCATGCAGGCACATACTAGAGGGTGTGGTTCTCTTACATGAAACATTACATGAAGTACAGTCGAAGAAACTAGATGGAGTGATCTTCAAAGTGGATTTCGGGAAGGCATATGATAAGGTTAAATGGTTATTCCTCTACAGGGGGTGAAGGGTTTTGATGATTCCTGGAGGAAGCAGCTGGAATCCTTTGTGCAAAAAGATAGCGTTGGTATTAGGTAAATGAAGACGCATGTCATTATTTTCGGACACAAAAGGGCCTAAGACAAGACGACCCGATGTCGCCTATTTTGTTCAACATAGTGATAGATATGTTGGCAATCCTCATTGGCAGGGCCAAATAGGACAGTCAGGTAGGTGGGTTAGTACCACATCTAGTGGATGGTGGTGTATCCATACTACAATACGCATATGCCATGATTATTTTCATGGAACTTGATATGGAAAAGGCTAACATGTGAAGCTAGTCCTATGTATTTTCGAACAATTGTCGGGATTGAAGGTCAATTTTAGCAAAAGTGAACTGTTCTGTTTTGGGAGAGCCAAAGAAAAATAAGATTCATATAGATAATTATTAGGATGTGAATTGGGATCCCCACCATTTACATATTTAGGTATACTAATTCATCATTGCAAGTTATCTAATAAGGAGTGGAAATGCATTGAAGATCGATTTGAAAAAAAAAAGGCTGCTGGAAGGGTAATCTTATGTCTATGGTGGAAGGCTTGTTCTGATCAACTCGGTGTTGACAAGCATGCCAATGTTTCTGTTGTATTTCTTTGAAGTGCCTGTAGGGGTACAGAAAAGGTTAGACTTCTACCGATCAAGTTTTTTCTGGCAATGTGATGGAAACAAAACAAAATACAGGCTTTCCAAATGGGATATTATCTGTCGATCCAGGACCAGTGTGGGCTAGGTATCGAAATCTTAGAATTCAAGAATAGATGCCTGCTCAGCAAGTGGTTGTATAGGTTGTCTGTTGGGGCTGAAGGTATGTGGGTATAAATTTTGCAGAATAATACTTACATTCAAAAACTCTAGCCCAGGTTACTGCCAGACCTAATGATTATCCTTTCTGGAAGGGGCTAATGAGAATGAGAGTTTCTTTCTTCCACAGAACCAAATTTATCATTGGGAACGGTAACATGACTGGACTTTGCGAGGATACTTGGTTAGGGGAGATGCCACTGGCATGGCCACATAATATCCTTCTCTGTAAAATATTATGCAACATAAGGAAGCTTATGTGGCTACAATATTACGCTCTATCCCCTGAATATCTAGTTCAGAAGGTCTCTAGTAGTAGACCGATGAGATAGCTGGTTACAGCTCGTGCGGAGGTTGATGTGTGTTCACCTCACTGATGAGCCAGACATGATTTACTGGAAACTATCCGTCAATGGGATATTTCCCGCCAGGTATATGTATCTAGACTTAATAAACTCTGGTCCAATTCCAAAATGAAGTCATATTTGGAATATTAAATTCCCTTTGAGAATCAAGATATTCATGTGGTTTGTTCACAAGGAATTTATTCTTACAAAGAATAACTTAGCCAAGCAAAGATGGGAGGGTAGTGAGCGATGTTGCTATTTGTGATCAATATGCGACTATAGAACACCTCTTTCTCAAATGTCCGCTCGCCAAACTTTTATGGCGTACGCTTCAAGTAGCCTTTAATGTTAACCCTCCATCTAGTATTAACACATTATTTGGGTCGTGGCTAGATGGAATGGAGCCGAGTATTGCAGGACATATTCGGATAGGAATATGTACACTACTATGGGCGATATGAAACTGTAGAAAGGACATGATTTTCAACAGGCAACCTCTTATAAATTTGTTGCAGGTCATATACAAAGCCACATCTTTGATCCGTACGTGGTCCTTACTCAGCCATGCGGAAGCCAAGAAGCATATGGCTATTGGGTGCAACCATTGGGAGATGGTAGCACGGGTTATTTACAATCGGTTTGGATGGCGGTCCAATAATAGACTAGGTGCATAGTCATCTAGTACTACTTTCGCCGCTTGTGGCACATTTATTTTTAATCTTACTTTAGCTCTTTTGATAGCGACTTATGCATCACGGACCTTTTGTGTGAAATTTTAGATTAGTAATATGGCTGCATGCATCATTCAGATGCAAAGACTGGGGTTTTTCCTCCTTTTCAAAAACAAAACACACTAGAATGTCACTGCTTAATAATCAATCAGCTGTAGTGATATGTAGTGATATGTCATGCCACATTTGATCCTTCTTTGAAGCAATCAGCTGTGATCCTAGAGAGTAAACATCGTTCTCTACGGAAAACTGTAAAATATGATGTTCCTTTTCTATAAGAAGAATGTCCATGGAAGCCAATGAATCTTTTAGGCTACTTTTTGTAGTTGTCGTGTAGTTATTAACCATGTCGTCAGCATACTTTTTGAGCTGGTTTTCCCGGATACACAAACTATAACCCAACAAACATTGGTAACAGGCCAAAAGCAACATACGGTTGGATGGTTGGGAGGACAATAGTATCCTTAGCCCTCCAGAGTTTAAATCCTGATGCTCACATTTATCTTGAATTTATTTCAGGATTTCTGACAATACGTGTTCAGTGGAAGGAGACGCGCCCTCGGTGGGAGGAGACGTGCTGGCTCAGTCTCTCAAAAGTGCTCATGGGGTAGGGCCTGTGTCTGTACATTCATATAGATGAATGTATGCACGTATGTATTAGCGTCTGTGTCTGTACTATGTTAAAAGAACATTGGTAACGGAAAAATAACCAAATATTAATCTATTTCTATCAATATAGAATGCCTAGAAGGGACAGATTAAACAAATCTCACCCCTCAAACAATGTTAATCCAATGACCTATGTTACTTAATGATGAGCGCTCCGGCAGATCACAATCCTTTGAAGAGAGAAATCCATGAGAACAAAACCATGAGCTGAATTCTCTGATTTCCATCTTCCAGTAGACTCGCGAACGTACCACATCAGCAACAAATCAACGGGCTGCACAGATCAAGAGTCGCCCGGCCGCCGGCCGCTTGATGAACGTACACCAGCAAATAGGCAAATAGTAGATGAAACCACGAATTGATTCGTGCCTGGCGTCGTCAAAATAGGAACGAAGGAGGAGATATACTAGAAGATATCCCGCGTGTTACTGCAGGATTTGGATAAATCAAAATTTAAAATACAAATAACTTATTACATTTGATTTTGTATAATTGTAGCAATATCATTTATACCTAATAATAAAGGGTTATTGTTTCTTGCGATATGTCATCCAAATTGTTCTTAAAGTTGCAAAATATTACCCATCGATGCCGCCTATCAGTGATAAAAAAGTTTCACACAAGAAAATCCTAGCTTGTGCCGGCCCTTGCAGCAGAAACCTTCTAACTGCGCTCTGCGCACTGGTAGAAGACACAACGCCCGTATTCGGGCCGGCCCATCCCCAGGCGGCCTGTTTTTTATATTTTGTTTTACATTTTTTTCTTTTCCGCTTTAGTTTTTATACTTTAAATAATTTGGGACTTCAAAAAGTTCCAAAAAAAATAAAAAAATAAGAATTTTAAAATAAAATATTTATTAATTCATAAATGTTAATGGACTCACAATATGTTCGTGATTTTTAAGAAAATGTTCGCGTGTTTGAAGAATGTTCGCAATTCTGAAAACAAATGTTACGGAAATCAAAAAATGTTCTTAATTTTTTGAAATTTTTGTGTATTAAAATAAATAAAGAAATAGTACAAAATTTCGCCAATTCAAAAAATGTTCATGAATTGAAAAATATCAGAAAAATTCTAAAACTCTTCTTGACTTACAATATAGTTTATTGATTCATAAAATGTTTGCTGATTTCAAAAATTATCATGCATTTCAAAATATGTTCTTGAAATCAAAAAAATGTTCTGGATTTCAAATATTGTTCCACCAAACAATTTTCAGTAAAATCTTCTCCGAATCAAGAAAAATGTTTTAAAGAATGCTCGCAGTTTTTGGAAAAATGTTTTGAAATAGTATATAATGTTCATGAATTCAATTCATTGCTTTAGAAAATGATCAAAAATATTGAAAAATGTTCACAGATTTTAAAAAAATATTCACGATTTCAAGAAAATGAGAGTGATAGTGTATCTTGGTGACGCAGCAAAATGTGGTCATGGCAATTGGAGATCATTATATATTTTTTTCTCCTATTGCAACACACGGGCCGTTTTGCTTTGCATACAAAATGAATAAATGTAAATAGTTTCCTCTTGATGGTTGAATGTTGTGGTGAGTCTTTTTCCATACATGATTGCATGTTGATGTGGGTCTTATCTCATTAATAAGTGTATGGTTAGGTGACATGCTTGCATTCTGAGTTAGACTACCTCCATCCCAAAATAAGCGTCTCAACTTTGTACTAACTTTGGTAAAAATTGTATTAATGCTAAGACACTTATTAGGTATATAGGATTTGACGACTTGCCTCGTAGATCCGATTTTTACACGGCATGGTGCATGCCTGTTGGTGGCCTCGTCCGTTTATACCTGAGATTTTTTTGGGAGAGAAGATTGTTGTCTTGATCAGTAGCATCAAGCCATATCCCCGCAAGACGCTCAACCTCCAACACGTATATTTCTGCGGTAGCTGTGCACACGTATATTTGTGCGAAAAGAGTACATGATAATCGTAAATATCTGGATCATCTGGTACGACAGACGGCACCATCATACTCCGGCCTCAGATACAATCGCCTGAAAAAAATTAAATGCAATCGCAATTGCAGTCAATTTCCACATGTTATTAATTGTTATTACTGTGTTTTAGTACCAACAACGACATGCCATCACTTTATTAGACGTCAATTTTATTGTTGTCTTGATCAAGTTGTACTAGGATCAATAGACGTCAATTTTATTGTTGTCTTGATGGGAAGCATCAAGCCATATCCCAGCAAGAGGATCAACATCCACCATGCACGTATATTTCTATAAAAGCTCTGCACACATATATTTGTGCGGAAATTTTTTATGCTAATCGCAAATTTCTGGATCATGTAGTGCAGGAGAGATGGACAACACGTCATGCTTAGACCTCAGATGCAATCGCCTGAGAAATTAAATGCAATCACAATCGCAGTCAATTTCCACTTCTTATTAGTTCTTATGGTCTAGTACCAACGACCACATGCTATCATTTTATTAGACGTCAATTTTATTGTTGTCTTATCATAATAGTACCAGGATCAATAGACGTCAATTTTATTATTGTCTTGATGGGAAACATCAAGCCATATCCCGGCGTATTTCTGCAGAATATGTGCACTATATTTGTCCTGAAAGGCTGTAATGCACCCGTCATGCTCACACCTCAGATTTCGTTCTTCGCAAATATCTGGATCGACTGGTGCTGGAGAGACGACACCGTCATGCTCAGGCCTCACATACATAGATCTGTCCGAAAAACTAAATGTCAATCACAATCACAGTCAATTTTCACTTGTCATTAGTTGTGATGTTCTACCAAAAATAATGACACATGCCATCACTTCATACTGAAAGTCATTTTGCACGTTACCGGCAAATGCCGGCACATCTGCCACCGTCCACTTTCTTTGAGATTTGTGTGATTGGGTCCCACTACGGTCGTATATGCATGTATTGCACACTTTACCTTTTGTGTAGAGTCAAACCACTGCGCGGGGCCTAGCATAGTCAGAAAAAGGACATATGCATAGACTTAAATTTATCTGGTCGTGAGTGTAGTACGCTACTCACACATCTCTCTCTCTCTCTCTCTCTCTCTCTCTCTCTCTCTCTCTCTCTCTCTCTCTTCCTCTCAAACAAATCCATGGACTTTATTTGATCACAGACAATTTAAATCACCCGTATCTTTTAGAATATAAGTTCGTTTGTGAACTAATTTATATAGTTGAACTCCTGACGCCATGAACTTAGAACTGACCAATCTTTGATACATTTGAAACACGTTTTTGATGTTTCACATTTCATATATGAAAAACCTATTTCACTAGAAAAATGTGAAACAAACCTGTTTCCAACAGACGTATGTGTAACAAACCTAATTTTCACTGGAAGTATGTGAAACCAACATATTTCACTCGAAATCTATTTAACCAAAATATAAAACTGAAATGTCAACTTGTGAAATAGATGTGTTTTCTATGAAACGTGCCAGTGGAAAGTGAAATGCAACTTCTGAAAATGAAATCAATATGAAATTAAAATGTTTACAAGTGAACCCGATTTTATTGAAAATGTGTTATTTAAAAATGTGAAACTGGAACAGATGTTTTTTTTTGTGAAAAGTGTACTGAAAAGTGAAATGTGGGTTTTGAAAATAAAAATAATATAAAACTGAAATGTCAACTTGTGAAATATGTTAATTCACTTATCAAAACAGTGTTATTTCGGAACATTGGAATTGAAATAGATGTGTTTTTTTGGTAAACAAGTAGTGAAAAGTGAAAAGTGGGTTCTGGAATGAAAACAATATGAAACTGCAATATCAATTTTGTGAAAATGATTACTAGGAAAGGTGTAACAGTTTATTTCAAAAGTGTGAAATATGTTATTTGGAAAATGTGAAATTGAAATATATGCGATTTTTGTGAATTAAGCCAGTAAAAAGTGAAATGTGGTTCTGAAAATGAAAACAATATGAAACTGAAGTGGCATTCTGTGAAACTGGTTATATGGAAATGTGTAACAATTTATTTCAAAAGAGTGAAATAAATTTTTCCAAAAATGTGCAATTTGAAGTAGGTGTGATTTATGTGAAATATATTTTATGAATTTTGAACCAATTTGAAACGTACCCAAAATCCGTCTTATTTTAAAGGTCTGTGTGACAGGAGTTAAAGATGGTAAACGATTCCCTTCAACCGTCGGATCCTCCTCGCTCATCGACTCCGTCCCTGGTGTGATGTGTGTCCCCGTGGGACCCATCACCACATGATCTCCTTCGTGCTTACCTGCAGCTCTCAGCTCCCAGACGAACCCTAGCCACTCGTCCACCTCATCCCGACCCCCTCCTCCTCTCGCCCGATCCAAGGACTGGCAGACGTGCAACCGATCCCGCTCCAGTCGGTGCCGCCCCTTTCCACCGGAGCTCCCTCCGGCCACCATTCTCCCGCGCCACCGCAACCTCCTTCCTCTTACCCTCCCGTCCGCCTCCCCTTGGCCTCCCGTCTTGTCCAGTTCATCTTTCCTTGAAAAAGAATTCTGCAACAACGTTCATCTTGCAAAAATCCTCAAGCAACATCATCTATGTTGCAAAAAATAAAGACAAAAAAAATTCTCCAACACCATCTTTGTTGCAAAAATCCTCACACAACATCATATATGTTGGAAAAAATGGTGAAGACGAAAACAAATTTTTTTTGCAACACCACCTCTATTGTAAATGTTTCTGCAAAAAGATGTCAGTTGCAACACAACAGAGTCTAACACTTCGGTGGTTTCGCAACAAAGAAGCTGTTGCAGAGCAAGTTGCGCAACATCTACCTCGTTGCATTTCGAGACACACACGTCAGGGGAGATCCGGCGGCTATTTGTGGTCAATCCAACGGCAAAGGGGGCGGCCGATGTTTCCAATTCATCCACCAGCAGACGCGTAGCAGCCCCTTCAAATATATAAAAAGTTTTAGAATCAAAAGTTTGGTTTAAGAGATATAATTCTTTGAAGTTGGCAAAGGTGAGATAAATGAATCAATTATTTTGAAAGAGAGTAGAGTAGAGAGAGAGAGAGAGAGAGAGAGAGAGAGAGAGAGAGAGAGAGAGAGAGAGAGAGAGAGAGAGAGAGAGAGAGAGAGAGAATGAGAAGCACACACATGCAAGCCCCCCATCTGACTAAAAGCTGTTTTCGATGGCACCCATGTACCGTATTTGCATATGTATTTCCAAAGAAATATAATTTGCTTTTTATAATGCACAGTACCGCACGCATCTTAAAATCAAAACAGGCGGCTATAGATCTGTGCAATTTTCCATTTTGTCACTTCATATGCAACCCAAAGAGAAGGCATCTCCTAGTATCAATCCCCACCATTCATTCTCGCATCAGGAAGCGCTTATCTACAGCTAAGACAACACCCGTGTTCTCCTTTCAGATTACTAACCTCTTTGTATATAAGAGATAAGACCGGGCCATCCAGCCACACACAAATCCATCAACTCCACTACGCTACGCTGCGCCTTGGCTGAACACTCGTCACTCGGGCCCTCACCATGGAGCAATCGTCATACTACCTCTGCCTCTTCTACAGCTAGACAAAACTCATGTTTTCCGTTCAAATTACTAACCTCTTTGTACTATAGAAGAGACATATGTATATAGCCTAGGGTGTGCGTGGTGTCGCCTTTGTATCCGGACGGTTGTTGAAGTCGGTGCTGTATATATAAAGCGGAGCGCGGGCCTTTTTCGTCAATATTACCAATTTTCAACATGAGAATCAAATGAAAATGGATTCGTTATTTCATGTTGTCGTGGAAATAAACAACTAATAACATGTGGAAGTATGTTTTAGTACCAACAATGACATGCCATCACTTTATTAGACGTCAATTTTATTGTTGTCTTGTCTTGATCATAGTTGTACTAGGATCAATAGACGTCGATTTTATTGTGGCCTTGATGGGAAGCATCAAGACATATCCCGGCAAGATGCTCAACATCCACCATGCAGTATATTTCTACAAAAGCTCTGCACACATATATTTGTGCGGAATAATTGTATGCCAATCGCAAATTTCTGGATCATCCCGTGCAGGAGAGACGGACGGCACCGCCATGCTCAGGCCTCAGATACAACCGCTTGAAAAATTAAATGCAATCGCAATCACAATCACAGTCAATTTCCACTTGTTATAAGTTGTTATGTTTTGGTACCAATAACGACCTGCCATCACTTTATTAGACGTCAATTTTATTGTTGTCTTCTTGATAATAATTGTACCAGGATCAACAGACGTCAATTTTGTTGTTGTCTTGACGAGAGACATCAAGCCATATCCGGGCGAGATGCTCAACATCGACCATGTGCGTATATTTCTGCTGAAGCTGTGCATAGGTATATTTGGTGCGGAAAGACTGCAAATGCACCGTCATGCTCACGCCTCAGATTTCACGCTTCGCAAATATCTGGATCAACCGGTGTAGGAGAGACGACACAGTCATGCTCAGGCCTCGGATACATAGATCTTACCGAAAAACAAAATGTTAGCAGTCAATTTCCACTTGTGATTAGTTGTGATGTCTTTATTAAATTCATGCTCCAGCCACCTCATCCAAAACCTCTCGTCACGTGTAGTCTTATTTAGTCCTTACATGCGGGCTTTATGTTGGCCGCTTGAACTCAAGACCTCCTGTTCTATATTATATTGAATTCAAGCTCCAGCCAGCTCATCCAAACGTTGGAACCGATGAAGGGACACGAGCAATATATTTCAACAGTTTTACCAACAACAACGACGCATGCCATCACTTCATGTGCAACCCAAAGAGAAGGCATCGCGTATGTATCAATCCCAACCATTCGCTCTCGCATCAGGAAACGCTTATCTACAACTAGACAACACCCGTGTTCTCCGTTGAAATTACTGACCTCTTTGTATATAAGAGATAAGACCGTGCCTTCCAGTCACACACAAATCCATCAGCACCACCACGCTGCGCCTTTGGCTGAACACTCTTCACTCGGGCGCTCGCCATGGAGCAATCGGCGTACTGCATCTGCCTCTTCTTTGCTCTCCTACTTCCTCTCCTGCTTCTCAAGCTCAACAGCAAGCGTGGCAGCGTGCGTCTTCCACCTGGCCCATGGCGGCTGCCGGTCATCGGCAGCCTGCACCACCTCGCCGGTAACCCGCTCGTGCACCGTGTCATGGCCGACCTCGCGCGCCGGCTGGACACGCCGCTCATGTACCTCAAGCTCGGGGAGGTGCCGGTCGTGGTGGCCACGTCCCCAGAGGCCGCTCGCGAGATCATGCGGACGCACGACGTAGTCTTCGCGACGCGGCCGTGGAGCCCCACCATGAAGATCATGGTCTCTGAAGGGGAAGGGCTGGTATTCGCACGCTACGGCACCCTGTGGCGGCAGCTCCGCAAGATCTGCGTCCAGGAGCTTCTCAGCGCGCGCCGCGTGCAGTCGTTCCGCCACATCAGGGAGGACGAGGTCGGCCGCCTCGTGGCTGCTGTTGCGGCGGTGCCGCCCGGGGAGCCCGTGAACGTGAGCGAGCGGATCTCCGTGGTCATCGCCGATTCTGCGGTGCGCGCCATGATCGGGGACAGGTTCAAGAGGCGGGAGGAATTCTTGCAGTCACTCGAGGAAGCGCTGAAGCTCGCCACCGGGTTCAGCCTTGGTGACTTGTTCCCGTCGTCGTGGCTCGTGAACTTCATCAGCGGCACGGCACGGCTGGCGCAGGAGAACCACCGCAAGAACTTCGAGCTCATGGAGTATGCGATCAAGCAACACGAGGAGCAGAGGGGCGCCTCCTCGGCCAACGGCGACGTGGAGGAAGGAGTAGAGGACCTAGTGGACACGCTCTTGAGGATTCGAAAGGAGGGTGGCCTGGACGTGCCTCTCACCATGGGAACGGTCAAAGCAGTTATACTTGTAAGTGCACCAGCTCCTTTGCTTCAGATTACCTTGTCCTCTACGATGTGTTATACTTAAAAGATGTTGTATCAAACAAATATAAATACAAATTTTCGAAGTACATTCAAGAAAGATTGGGGGTGGGGGAGAGTGTATTATTCAAGAACAAAAGAGTTCTTCCCTACACAAGCTAAGGACAATAACCGGACCGGATTGGATACACACAACCGTGTGATCCTCCGTCCTACCAAAGTTTCCTAGAACATGACTAACATTATTTTGCTCTCAGTGAATATCAGTAACTACACACTTGCTTACGCCACTAAGTCTCTTCACTTCGAAAACTAACCATGGCATATTCAGAACGGTCCTGCGACACTGAGTTCACCAAATGAAAAAGGTCAAGCATTTTCTAGGAGAGAGTAATTTAGCAACACACTATGTCTTTTAATTTGTTTTTTCTTCACTTCACTCTGAATCCAAGAAACAATATATGTTATATTCACTATTATTCTGGAATTTGCTACTTGATGTCTCACTTTTAAGGCCCGGCCGATCCTTGAATGCCTAGAATATTTTGCAATTTCTAAATTGTGTAACTTGACATACTACAGGATTTATTTGGCGCCGGGAGCGAGACATCAGCTACCACGCTTCAATGGGCCATGTCGGAGCTGATGAGGAACCCAAATGTGATGCAGAAAGTACAAGCTGAAGTACGTGACAACCTCCAAGAAAAGCCTAAAGTAACTGAGGATGAATTGGCCAATCTCAAGTACCTCAAACTTGTCATCAAGGAGACGATGAGGTTGCATCCAGGCGCACCATTGCTTCTCCCTAGGGAGGCTAGGGAGGCTTGCAAAATCCTCGGGTACGATGTACCCAAAGGAACCACGGTGTTAGTGAATGCGTGGGCGATTGGTAGAGACCCTAAGCACTGGGAAGACCCCGAGGAATTCAAACCAGAAAGGTTCGAGTCCGGCACAATTGACTTCAAAGGCACAAACTTCGAGTACATACCATTTGGGGCGGGACGGAGGATGTGCCCTGGAATGACGTTTGCTCAAGCCAACATTGAGATTGTGCTCGCCGCACTTCTCTACCACTTCGATTGGGAGCTCCCGCCAGGGGTGAAACCTGATGGGGTAGACATGACAGAGAAGATGGGCGTCACTGTCGGGCGAAAGAACGATCTCTATCTACACCCCGTGGTTCGTGTGCCTCCGATTTGATTTGCACTTGCATTAATACATGAAGATGAATTCACATCTACAAGTGCCTTCTATATATGTTCCGTTTTCTAATGTGGAGACGTATGGAGAAGTATTGTTAACTACATCACTCCTAACCTAGAATCAAGTTCTATATGTAATGAATGTGTATGATTCCTATATTCATGACTACTAGGAAGGTTCATCACACCACAAAATATCCAGGTAAATAATTTTCTCGTAAAGAATTTAAATCGCTTCATCATAAAATTAAACGCTCATGTATCTTGTAGACTTGTGTCATTCTATGGCAAGCCGTATCGGGTCTCTATTGGCCCTGTTTGAGGGGAAGTGGATTGGGAAGGCATATTAATGGCAGACGGAGATATTTGCAAGGATGAGTGTCCGCCGGTTACTTCCATTGTTTAAGCTATTCCCAGACGTAGGGAAGAACTAAAGGGACAATAAATGGAGGCACAATCTTGGGGGAAGTGTGTGATACCCTGTTTTAATTGGAATGATAGACTACTCATGTTAACAATGCACACCTTCTTTTCCGGAAGCTCATCTCCAAAGAACATCTAGGTTAAACATGCTTGGCCTAGGGTATTTTGAGGATGGGTGACTAGATGGAAAGTTGTTACTATGTGCGCGTGAGTTAGCGCAGACTGCATACAAAAGACAAGGTTTGGTCTGTGTGGTCAGTTATGATTCTAGGTGGTAGCTAGGCATAACAACATAATGGTATCGAAGCAGACCCACGTGGTTACACGAGCATGTTTGGGGGCTCATACATGTGGCGCCTGGCTTGTGTGACCTATCATGGCACACGACATGGCAAATGTGCCAGCACTAGACACATGGACATGTGCCAAGAGAGTACACTCCAATTGGCCGACGAGAGCGTAGGTTCCACTGAGTGTTGGTGTATGTGACATCTAGCTTAATAAGGATGATGCACTAGTCACATCAATAAGATGCACCTTCTTTTCCTAGAAGCTCATCTTTAAAGAACCCGTAGGTTAAGCATGCTTTGCCTAGGACAATTTGAAGATGGGTGACTCATTTCTTCTTACATCGGTATAGATTGTAAGGTAGTTAGGCCCCCAAGTACATGAATTTGTAGCTAGTACTAGGTTTTCCCTCAATTGAGAAATCAAGGTATCAATCTGTGGTAAATAATATTTTTTGTATTTTTAAAATAAATAATAACTGAAAACAGGAGTACGAATAAAAGTTGCTCGGAGTATTTTGTATGCTAAAAATTAGACTGGAGTTCATAGATTCACCAAGTTTATCTCTCCATGAGATAAAAAGTGCGGGAAGTAACATAGCCATGTGGAAAAGTGAATACGAAATATTTCATGCTCATGCTAGACTATGTGTAATATTTTGATCTTATATAGGCAGTACATGCACAATTCTATAGTCTGAGACTCTCCCTGCATATACACCTAATAATCCAGTTTTTGGCTGAGATTCTCTCCGCATCATCAAATTATTAAGTATAAAACAGATAATTTCCTTAAGCAAGAGGATATATTGTTCTTTCATGATTTTAGTAGAGGACTCATACAAAAAATTATCCTTTGTGGCAATAATACAATACAACCCTTTTTCTAGTTACTATCACCATAGTCGTTTATTTGCAAGATTAAACCTAGCTAACACACACCTTTTTCAACTACTGATTACCCATCAAAACTAGTTAAAATAACACCATTAACTAGATAAAATTATGCACCTATAAATCAAACCTATGGCATAAACACAATCTGAATATAAATAAATAATTCATTGCATATGTTTTAGACCATAATCATGTAGGGCAACTCAATTAATCACAATAAGATAGAGAGGGGAAAACACCATATGATCCAACTATGTTAACAAAACCCGCAATACATCAAGATCATGCCAATACAAGAACACGAGAGAGAGAGAGAGAGAGAGAGAGAGAGAGAGAGAGAGAGAGAGAGAGAGAGAGAGAGAGAGAGAGAGAGAGAGAGAGAGAGAGAGAGAGAGAGAGATTAAACACATAGCTACTGGTACAAACCCTCAGCCCCGAGGGTGGACTACTCCCTCCTCATCATGGTGGCCGCCGGGATGATGGCCACCGGTGATGATTTCCCCCTCCGGCAGGGTGTCGGAACGGGTTCTTGAAAGGGCTAGTTATCGACTATAGGGGGGGGGGGTGAATGATTTTTATGGAAGTCTTCAAAACATGCGAGTTTCGAAGACAAACAATATAAACAACACTATCCTTATGAAGTGGAAGGTAGACTACACTAGACAAGTCATAGTCAAGTATTCAATGAAGTGAAAGCATGAAGACTAATAGCAGCTAGGTAGTAAAGATTAGGATGGAAGATAGTACGAAGCCAATCAGAACAGACAGTCACAAAGTGAAGTCAAACAGATAATACAAGCAGACAATGACTTCACGAAGACAAATTGTAAGTAAAGAGGAGTAAGAGATAGAACCAGTGGCTTCAGAAGGACACATGATTTGTTGGACCAGTTCCAGTTGCTGTGACAACTGTACGTCTGGTTAGGGAGGCTGAGATTCAACTCAGAAGACCTCGTCTTCACCTTATTTCCCTTGAGCTAAGGACACACAGTCCTCGCCCAATTACTCTGGTAAGTCTTCAAGGTAGACTTCCGAACCTTCACAGACTTCGTTCACCGGCAATCCACAATGACTCTTGGATGCTCAGAACGCAACGCCTAACCGGCTGGAGGATTCACGGTCCTCAAGTGTAACAAGTCTTCAGATCACGCAGACAGAAAGACTTCAGTGATGCCAAACACTCTTTGGGCTCTGCGTGGTTTGGGCTTTGTCCTCGCAAGGATTCTCTATCAAAAGCTTCGGCGGTGGGTTGCCCTCAAAGGACAAAAGCCGTGTACTAACTCTGAGCAAACACCAATTTATGGTGTAGGGGGTGGGCTATTTATAGCCACTGGGCAACCCGACCGGATTTGTCCGAAATGACCCTGGGTCACTAAGGAACTGACACGTGTCGCAACGGTCAGATTTCAAACACACGCGTCAACTTGACTTGGGCTACAAGTAAAGCTGACTTATCCGACACAGGATAAGATTTGCTCTCATTGTCTTTGCTCGAAGACATAGGATTTGGTTTGAGCATCACTTCAGTCACTCTGACTTTGTTCACTTGGACCCCACTTAACAGTGCGGTGGTTCCTATGACTCAACAAAAAAGAAAAGGAAACAATGAAACAACTAAGTCTTCGTGCTCCATAGTCTTCACTCAATGTCTTCTCGTGTCATAGTCTTCAATGTGAATATCTTCACAGACCACCATTGTCTTGAAAGTCTTCACACATTTTTAGGGGTCATCTCTGGTAGGTAAACCGAATCAAGGAGGGACTACTACCTGTGTTATCCTGCAATTCTCACAAACACATTAGTCCCTCAACCAGGTTTGTCGTCAATACTCCAAAACCAACTAGGGGTGGCACTAGATGCACTTACAATCTCCCCCTTTTTGGTGATTGATGACAAACTGGTTGAAGTTTTCAACGGGGATAAAAGTATGTGAAATTGTAAGGATTAAGATATTGTCTTCATAGATGGCAAAAAGGCTCCCCCTGAAGATGTGCATATAATTGTTTTGCATTGGAATGCAAATGCACATGACAGGTTGTACTTGTGGAGATCTTCTTCACCATATGAAGACAATACATCATGCATGAACAGATACACAGGAATAATGATATGCATAATGAAAACTGGACGTCTGCGGAATGAGTTCATGCGGGATTTATCATCGCATATGCGGAATTTATCATCGCATCACACAGAATAGCAGAAAAAGTAGCAGACGACCATCAAGTTCAAGTGTTACAACTCAAAGAATCAAATGTAGAAAAACGAGAGTTGTAAACACTAGGCAAAAAGTATATCAACCACCCATTTGGACCCGCTTGAAGACTATCAACCTATGCTTCTCCCCCTTTTGTCAGTAAGGACCAAAAAGGTTTGAAGACATAGGCTCTACTCGTTCCCATGAGGAGTAGGTGAAGCAGCACGGTCGTCGTTAAGGTTTGGTGGTGCAGATGAACTTGGTGCAGTGTCGATTCGCGCTGACGATGGAGGTGGTGAAGTAGCATCGTCTTCATCATCGATGACACGGGCATTCACTGTTGCAGCAGAAGAGGAGTACTCAGAGTCTTCAAGAGATGGAGTGCGCCGCAGTACAACCTTTCTGGGAGGTGTTGTGTCAAATTTGAATCATTCAGAGAAGCCATCGTGGTGAAGATCATCTTCAGGACACATAAGCGTCAGCCCTTTCCATGTTCGCCGACAGGTTTCATGGGCGACAAAGGCATTCTTGGTGGCAAGGTTGCAAATTTTGTTTACGTCCACCAAGAAGCTTTGCATCTGGCGCTTTAGCTAATCATGATGCTTATCCTATTTCTGATGAAGGGCAACGAGAAGCTCTCGGTCATTGAGAACACGAGATCGCTTCCGAGGCCGTTGAGCAATTGTGCTTTCAGTGGCTTCAGTGTGGGCAAGGTGAGGTGCACGCGTAGTACCACCTAGGGGATAAACACGAGTGGCAGCCAGTACTCCTTCAATGGGCTGAGTGAAGCTTTAGGGATCTGCATTGTGAAGATGATTTGGCTCCTTGGCAGTCTCTGGGTTGATGGCTTCAACAGACATATCAACCTCTGGCAAAAAGATGATATGGTTGCGTGCAGAGGGCTGATAGTTGAAGGCAGAGTGGAGCTTGATCAGACGCATGATCCAGGGATGCAGCAAGTTGGCGATAAAGAAGTCTTGTGCATTGAAGCATTTGCCGTGGAGAATATGGAAGAACAAAGTATTCATTGCTCCTTCCAGCTTAGCATGTGGAGAATGTCCTTTGATGGGCCAAAGAGTTCGCCATATAATGTGATAGATGGTACGTGGCAGATACTCAAGGTCTTCAACAAGGAACTCCTTAGGATATTCTGCATCTGGAGGCAAAGGCTTCATCATGCTAAGCATCTGACTCATGTTGGGTTCAGGCTTGTGAAAAATACTCTCCAAAGAAGCACTGTGAAGCTGACAACCAGGTTCATATAGATCACCTGGAGTGGGCAGGCCAGTAAGCTCAATGACATCAAGAGCTTTGGCTTCATAATGGACATTTCATGTCTTCGGATCCCTGTTGTAGCCATGAATATGAAGGGTGGCATAGAATTGGAGCAGTAGTTCTTCATTCCAGTGCTCCTTGTCAGTGACGAACTGCAATAAGCCAGACTCTCTGAAGCAATCCAGCGCTTCTTCCAAATAGTGCAGGCCAGTTATGGCTTCAGTGTCAAGACGCATATGTGGGAATATGCGACCTTGATTTTATAAAATGCATGAGTAATAATTGTGCTGCTGCTAGCTCCGGAACCTATCAGATGAAATCTTCTGCTTGGTATAAGGGTTCTTGTCGCTATCAAAGAAGGTGTTATGTGCAATGAAGCCATTGACATTGAATGATCCCAGTGCAGATGCAGTACCTGGAAACCTTGGCAGCCTAGGCTTAGGCTTCTGAACCTGAGGCCTGTGCTCCACATGATAGTCGAACTGAGGTCCTGGAGCAGGCGGAGGAACCAGAATTGGCCATTTGACTGTGACAAGCTCGCCTTGGTAGAATGCTTGCTCAATTGTGTGTTGCCTAGGAGGCGGAATAGGAGCAGTGGCATTCGTAAGGGCATCTGGCTGCACATCTGTTGCAGGTGCATCATTGGCTTCATTGGCTTCTGGCACATTGTTCAGTGCAGGCTCCACAGTGTCTTCAGCCATGACAACGTCATTGGCTTCAGTGGTGTTATTAGTGGCAGCCTCAGGATTCTCAACCTCCACTTGAGTAGCTGGAGGGCCGGGCACAGACACGTTCTCTTCTAGAACGACTTCTTGGGTGGTAGGGGGAGTAGCAGCATGCTCTTCTTCTTGTCTTTCTTCGGTTGATGCAGCCGGATTTTCTTCAACAACATTTGCTTCAGACGAGGGAACTGTTACTGAAGGATTATCTTCAGGGAACACATGTCGTGCCACTGAGCTGGACAAGTTTGAGTTTTCTTCTGTGATGGTAGTCATAGAGACGGATGGCCTCAGGCCTTTGCGAAGCCGTTGGAACACGGGCGACGCTTTTGGTGACGGTGTGGTCTCCATGTAGTTGTCATCATTTGAAATGGGGCTGATGACTGGCACTGGTGAAGGACGGGGTGTACTTGGTGAGTCTTGATTTGGAGTTTCTGGTTGGGGGCGATCAGCCCATGAGGCACCTTGTGAGATTGGCGTCAAAGGACGACCAATACTGATGAGCTCGCTGTTCGTTAGAACAGGTGATGATACCGTTGGGCGCTCAATCTGAGGAAGAACTACATCATCTTCTACATTGTCATGGGGACCAATGTCTTCAGTCGCGATGGGGTCAACGACTGGAACTTCTTGAGCTTCCGGAGCCTCTGTGGAAGCAGGCTCATGAACGATCAGCTGACGCTCTTGATTTTCAGTAGCAGGATGGGCAAAAGCAATGGGTTCAACAACAAGGGGCTCTGTGGGAGCAGCCCGATCTCTCTTCTTGGTTTTTCTCTTCTTGGGGGGTGGTGCATCATCAGTAGTGCGCTTGATTTTGCGCTTTCTGGCTTCGGCTTCAGCTGCCTTGGTTTTCTGCTGATCTGAAGCCACTGTGGACACCTTAGGCTTCGAGCCTGTCATGCTAGCTGGGAAGACAATGTGAGGTTCTTCCCGCCGTGGAGCTTCAGTCTGTGCCACAGTATGCTTCTTCTTCTGCTTGGCAGCCATCTTGGGGTCAATGCCAGGACGCCCAAGAGCCTTGCGCTTTTCAGCTTCGTCGTAAGCCTGAACACACTTTGCAGCTAGAGTTTTCATGCGCTCTCTTGAGCCTTTGGCTTCCTCTCATTTCTTGTGAAACGTCTCCTTGAGGTCATTGAGCATCACCTTGAATTTCTAGACATCAGCCACACTCAGCTTGGCCACATGCTTCTTGAACTGTTCCTTCTCAAAATCAATCTTGTGCTTCAGTTCAACAATTCCCTGGGCCAGAGCCAGCTCAGGAGCAATGGTGCCTTGAAAGGAGACTCTAAGGCCAATAGGGAGTTGAAGATTATCAAAGCTGATATCTTGATTGTCGAACCATTCATCAATGAAATTGTGCAAGATGTTCACATCGAAGAGGGGAAGATCATTGAAGATCTCCACCTCTTGCTTGCCTTGATCAGCTGCTCGAGAGCATCATTGCCAAATTCTTCATCTGAAGACAAATCAATGGCTTCAGATTCGTTCCTTAGAACGGAAGCAGGTGTCAGTGCTTTACTGCGTTGCTGAACAGGTTTCTTCTGTGGCTTCTCACGCTTTTTGGAGATGCGAGAGAGATCTTCAGAGTTGTTACTGGGAGCAGGAGGGGCAGTTGCCAATGGCTTCACTCGTGAAGCTTTTGGAGCAGCAGATGACTTTGAAGCTTTAGCCTTCTTTTGCTTCTGCGGCTTTGGAGTAGGAGCTGGAGCTTCATCAGTGTCAGCACCATCATTAGAATGATCCACTTTGGCACCTTGGAAAGCAATGTGAGTGATGAGGCCAGCATGGTTGTAGAAGGGGCCGATCCTGTTCTCATTGGCTTCACGGGTTCCATCGTCCCGAGGTGAGGAAGAACCAGGGTTGAAGTCAAGCCCTTGAGCCTTCTTGTTCTTCGCAGCTGAGTCTTTGGCGAACTGGTAGTTGCGCTTGAACAGATGGTCCTCATGGCACCACAGCAGAGAAGAAGGATCAACGTTCTCTGGCTGCGGTCCGCGAATCATGCATGGATAGAATTCTCGTTGGATGGCTTCAGGAAGGGACGGGTGAGGGAGTCCTGGATTAGGGGGTGCCCGGATGGCCGGACTATAACCTTTGGCCGGACTCCTGGACTATGAAGATACAAGATTGAAGACTTCGTCCCGTGTCCGGATGGGACTTTCCTTGGCGTGGAAGGCAAGCTTGGCGATACGGATATGTAGATCTCCTCCCATTGTAACCGACTCTGTGTAACCCTAGCCCTCTCGGGTGTCTATATAAACCAGAGGGTTTTAGTCCCTAGGACGAACAACAATCATACCATAGGCTAGCTTCTAGGGTTTAGCCTCTCTGATCTCGTGGTAGATCTACTCTTGTACTACCCATATCATCAATATTAATCAAGCAGGAGTAGGGTTTTACCTCCATCGAGAGGGCCCGAACCTGGGTAAAAACATCGTGTCCCTTGTCTCCTGTTACCATCCGCCTAGACGCACAGTTCGGGACCCCCTACCCGAGATCCGCCGGTTTTGACACCGACATTGGTGTTTTCATTGAGAGTTCCTCTGTGTCGTCATCTTTAGGCCCGATGGCTCCTCCGATCATCAACAACAATGCGGTCCAGGGTGAGACTTTTCTCCCCGGATAGATCTTCGTATTCGGCGGCTTTGCACTGCGGGCCAATTCGCTTGGCCATCTGGAGCAGATCGAAAGCTACGCCCCCGGCCATCAGGTCAGATTTGGAAGTTTGAACTACACGATTGACGTCCGCGGAGACTTGATCTTCGACGGGTTCGAGCCACAGCCGAGCGCGCCGCACTGTCACGATGGGAATGATCTAGCTCTGCCGCCGAATAGTGCCCTGGAGGCCGCACCCGTGTCCGGTCCGACACTTAGCTCGGAGCCGACTGCGCCAATCGAGGACGGGTGGCTGGACACTACCTCGGGGGCTGCAATCTCTATGGCGGTCGAGCCGAACACCAGCCTTGTCCTCTACGAAGCTCGTGACTCGAAGGTGCCGGACTCTTCTCCGGACTCCGAACCTTCCGCGCCCCTGCCAATCGAATCCGATTGGGCGCCGATTATGGAGTTCGCCGCCGCGGACATCTTTCAGCACTCGCACTTCGGCGACATTCTGAATTCACTAAAGTCTCTCTCTTTATCAGGAGAGCCCTGGCCGGACTATGGTCAGCAAGGTTGGGATGCGACGACGAAGAAAGTCAAAGCCCACCCACCACCCACTTCGTAGCCACTGTCGATGATTTAACCGACATGCTCGACTTCGACTCCGAAGACATCGACGGTATGGACGCCGATGCAGGAGACGACCAAGAACCAGCGCCTATAGGGCACTGGAAGGCCACCTCGTCATACGACATATACATGGTGGACACCCCAAAAGAAGGGAATGGCGATGGAACAACGGAGGATGACCCCTCCAAGAAGCAGCCTAAGTGCCGGCATCAGCGGCGCCGCTCTAAATCCCGCCAAAGCAAAAATGGCGATTCTGGCACGGGAAATAGTAACACCCCGGACAGTGCCGAAGACAACCCCCTCCAGCAGGATTCAGCACAGGAGGATGGAGAAGCCAGCCCTCATGAGAGAGCGGCAGATAGAGAGGTAGAGGACAATAATTGCATGCCTCCCTCTGAAGATGAGGCAAGCCTCGACGACGACGAATTTGTCATGCCTGAGGATCCCGTTGAACAAGAGCGTTTCGAACACAGGCTTATGGCCACGGCGAGCAGCCTCAAGAAAAAACAGCAACAACTTAGAGCTGACCAAGACTTGCTAGCCGACAGATGGACTGAAGTCCTTGCGGCCGAAGAGTACGAACTCGAACGCCCCTCCAAGAGCTACCCAAAGCGCAGGCTACTACCCCGATTAGAGGAGGAAGCACCTAAACCTACATCACCAGCGCACGATGCGGCCGACCGGCCACCTCATGGCCGCGACAGAGAGGCCTCTCGGCCCTCCACTCAAGCCGCACCCCGGCGTCACTCAAAAAATACCAAGGCACGGGGAAACGCGCCAGACCTGCGAGATATATTGGAGGACAAGGCAAGTTAAACAAGATCAATCTACGGATCATGTGGGCACCCCATGACACGTGACGATAACCGTCATGCCGGATATGGCAAATCCGGCCGGGCCGAACACAGTAGACAAAGCTCATTTGAGCTACGTCGTGATATAGCCCAGTACAGAGGCGCCGCACACCCACTTGTTGGAAATATGCCCTAGAGGCAATAATAAATTAGTTATTATTATATTTCCTTGTTCATGATAATCATTTATTATCCATGCTATAATTGTATTGATAGGAAACTCAGATATATGTGTGGGTACATAGACAACACCATGTCCCTAGTAAGACTCTAGTTGACTAGCTCGTTGATCAATAGATGGTTACAGCTTCTGACCATGGACATTGGATGTCGTTGATAACGGATCACATCATTAGCAGAATGATGTGATGGACAAGACCCAATCCTAAGCCTAGAACAAAGATCGTAGTTCAGATGCTAAAGCTTTTCTAATGTCAAATATCTTTTCCTTAGACCATGAGATTGTGCAACTCCCGATATCGTAGGAATGCTTTGGGTGTACCAAACGTCACAACGTAATCGGGTGGCTATAAAGGTGCACTACAGGTATCTCCGAAGTGTCATTGGGTTGGTACGAATCGAGACTGGATTTGTCACTCCGTAAACGGAGAGGTATCTCTGGGCCCACTAGGTAGGACATCATCATAATGTGCACAATGTGACCAAGGGGTTGATCACGGGATGATGTGTTACGGAACGAGTAAAGAGACTTGCCGGTAACGAGATTGAACAAGGTATCGGGATACCGACGATCGAATCTCGGGCAAGTACAATACCGCTAGACAAAGGGAATTGTATACGGGATTAATTGAGTCATTGACATCGTGGTTCATCCGATGAGATCATCGTGGAACATGTGGGAGCCAACATGGGTATCCAGATCCCGCTGTTGGTTATTGACCGGAGAACGTCTTGGTCATGTCTGCATGGTTCCCGAACCCGTAGGGTCTACATACTTGAGGTTTTGGGGCTGTCAATAGATGAGTTTCACCTCTCCCTGGCGCAGCCCTACCTCTCTCCCTTCTCCTCTCCCGCGGTGCTTGGCGAAGCCCTGCAGGATTGCCACGCTCCTCCATCACCACCACACCGTTGTGCTGCTGCTGGACGGAGTCTTCCTCAACCTCTCCTCTCTCCTTGCTGGATCAAGGCATGGGAGACGCCACCGGCTGTACGCGGTGTTGAACGCGGAGGTGCCGTCTGCTCGCACTAGGATCTCCGTGATTTGGATCACGACGAGTACGACTCCTTCAACCCCGTTCTCTTGAACGCTTCCGCTTAGCGATCTACAAGGGTATGTAGATGCACTCTCCTTCCCCTCATTGCTGGTTTCTCCTTAGATAGATCTTGGTGACACGTAGGAAAATTTTGAATATCGGCTACGTTCCCTAACAGTGGCATCATGAGCTAGGTCTATTGCGTAGATTCTATGCACGAGTAGAACACAAGTTGTTGTGGGCGTTGATTTTGTTCAATATGCTTACCGTTACTAGTCCAATCTTGTTTCGACGGTACTGTGGGATGAAGCGGCCCGGACCGACCTTACACGTACACTTTGTTGGGGAACGTTGCAGAAAATTAAAATTGTTCTACGGTTTCACCAAGATCTATCTATGAGTTCATCTAAGCAACGAGTTACGAGAAAGAGTTTGCATCTACATACCACTTGTAGATCGAGTATGGAAGAGTTCGAGGGAGTGGTGATGATGAAGACGTTCCCAACGTGATTCCGATCACCGATGACCAAGTGCTGAACGGACAGCACCTCCGCTCAACACACGTGACGGGACGACGGCGCCTCCTTCGCCTTGATCCAGCAAGGAGTAAGGAGAGGTTGAGGAAGACAACTCCAATGGCAGCACGACGGGCGTGATGCAGATGGAGGGACTGTTCTCCCAGCAGGCTTCGCCAAGCTTATGCGGAGGAGGAGAGGTGTTGGGAAGGGGAGGGCTGCGCCTTCAATGGTGTGTGCAGCCCTCCCCTCTACCCCTCTATTTATAGGGGAAGGGAGGAGGGGGCCGGCCCCTCTAGATGCATCTAGAGGGGGGGCGGCGGCCAAGGGGAGGGGGGCTTGCCCCCCAAGCAAGGGGGGCGCCCCCCTTAGGGTTCCCCCCTCAACCCTAGGCGCATGGGCCAAGGGAAGGGGGTGCGCCCAGCCCACCAGGGGCTGGCTGCCTCCCACGCAGCCCAAGTGGCCCCCGAAGGGGTGGCCTCCCGTGGTCCTCCTCGAACCTTCCGTGGACCCTCCATAAACCGATATGACCCAAACTTTTCCGGTGTCCGCTTGACGACTTCCCATATATAAATCTTTACCTCCGGACCTTTCCGGAACTCCTCGTGACGTCCGGGATCTCATCCCGTGACCAGACACTTGGTCACTTTGAGCTCATTATGATGATGCACTACCGAGTGGGCCCAGTGATACCTCTCCGTCATACGGAGTGACAAATCCTCGCCTCAATCCGTGTCAACCCAATGACACTTTCGGAGATACCTGTAATGCACCTTTATAGTCACCCAGTTATGTTGTGACGCTTGGTACACCCAAAGCATTCCTACGGCATCCGGGAGTTACACGATCTCACGGTCTAAGGAAGAGATACTTGACATTGGAAAAGCTCTAGCAAAACGAACTACACGATCTTTGTGCTATGCTTAGATTGGTCTTGTCCATCACGCCATTCTCCTAATGATGTGATCTCGCTGTCAATGACATATGATGTCCATAGTCAGAAACCATGACTATCTGTTGACCAACGAGCTAGTCAACTAGAGGCTCACTAGGGACGATTGTAGTCTATGTATTCACACGTATTACGATTTCCGGATAATACAGTTATAGCATGAATAAAAGAAAATTATCATGAACAAGGAAATATAATAATAATGCTTTTATTATTGCCTCTAGGGCATATTTCCAACAGTCTCCCACTTGCACTAGAGTCAATAATCTAGTTTACATTGTGATGAATCGAACACCCATAGAGTTCGGTGTTGATCATGTTTTGCCCATGAAGAGGTTTAGTCAACGGATCTGCGACATTCAGATCCGTATGCACTTTACAAATTTCTATGTCTCCATCCCGAACATTTTCACGGATGGAGTTGAAGCGACGCTTGATGTGCCTGGTCTTCTTGTGAAACCTGGGCTCCTTGGCAAGGGCAATAGCTCCAGTGTTGTCACAGAAGAGTTTGATCGGCCCCGACGCATTGGGTATGACTCCTAGGTCGGTGATGAACTCCTTCACCCAAATTGCTTCATGCGCTGCCTCCGAGGCTGCCATGTACTCCGCTTCACATGTAGATCCCGCCACGACGCTCTGCTTGCAGCTGCACCAGCTTACTGCTCCACCATTCAACATATACACGATCCGGTTTGTGACTTAGAGTCATCCAGATCTGTGTCGAAGCTAGCGCCGACGTAACCCGTTCTGACGAGCTCTTCGTCACCTCCATAAACGAGAAACATGTCCTTTGTCCTTTTCGGTACTTCAGGATATTCTTGACCGCTGTCCAAAGTTCCTTGCGGGATTACTTTGGTACCTTCCTACCAAACTTACGGCAAGGTTTACATCAGGTCTGTACACAGATAGCATACATAATAGATCCTATGGCTGAGGCATAGGGATGACACTCATCTCTTCTTTATCTTTTGTCGTGGTCGGGCATTGAGCTGAGCTCAATCTCACACCTTGCAATCAGAGCAAGAACCCTTCTTGGACTGATCCATTTTGAACTTCTTCAAAATCTTATCAAGGTATGTGCTTTGTGAAAGACCTATGAGGCGTCTCGATCTATCTCTATAGATCTTGATGCCTAATATATAAGCAGCTTCTCCAAGGTCCTTCATTGAAAAACACTTATTCAAGTAGGCCTTAATGCTGTCCAAGAATTCTATATCATTTCCCATCAAAAGTATGTCATCTACATATAATATGAGAAATGCTACAGAGCTCCCACTCACTTTCTTGTAAACGCAGGCTTCTCCATAAGTCCGCATAAACCCAAACGCTTTGATCATCTCATCAAAGCGAATGTTCCAACTCCGAGATGCTTGCACCAGCCCATAAATGGATCGCTGGAGCTTGCATACTTTGTCAGATTCTTAGGATCGACAAAACCTTCGGCTGTATCATATACAGCTCTTCCTTAAGATAACCGTTAAGAACGCTGTTTTGACGCCCATCTGCCATATCTCATAATCATAGTATGCGGCAATTGCTAACATGATTCGGACGGACTTAAGCTTCGCCACGGAGAAAAAGTCTCATCGTAGTCAATCCCTTGAACTTGCCGATAACCCTTAGCGACAAGTCGAGCTTTATAGATGGTGACATTACCATCCGCGTCCGTCTTCTTCTTAAAGATCCATTTGTTTTCTATCGCCGCCGATCATCGGGCAAGTCACCAAAGTCCACACTTTGTTTTCATACATGGATTCTATCTCGATTTCATGGCTTCTAGCCATTTGTTGGAATCTGGGCCCGCCATCGCTTCTTCATAGTTCAAGGTTCACCGTTGTCTAACAACATGATTTCCGTGACAGGGTTGCTGTACCACACTGTGCGGAACGTGTCCTTGTGGACCTCGAGGTTCAAGAGCAACTTGATCCAAGTACCTTGATCATCATCATTAATTTCCTCTTCGGTTGGTGTAGGCATCACAGAACACTTTCCTGAGCTGCACTACTATCCTGTTCAAGAGGTAGTACTTCATCGAGTTCTACTTTCCTCCCACTTACTTCTTTCGAGAGAAACTCTTTTCCGTAAAGGTTCCGTTCTTGGCAACAAAGATCTTGCCCTCGGATCTTAAGTAGAAGGTATACCCAATGGTTTCTTTAGGGTATCCTATGAAGACTCATTTTTCCGACTTGGGTTCGAGCTTTTCAGGTTGAAGTTTCTTGACATAAGCATCGCATCCCCAAACTTTTAGAAACGACACTTAGGTTTCTTCCCAAACCATAATTCATACGGTGTCGCCTCAACGGACTTAGACGGTGCCCTATTTAAAGTGAATGTAGCTGTCTCTAGACCGTATCCCCAAAATGATAGCGGTAAATCGGTAAGAGACATCATAGACCGCACCATATCCAATAGAGTGCGACACGACGCTCGACACACCGTTACGTTGAGGTGTTCCAGCGGCGTTAGTTGTGAAACGATTCCACATTTTCTTAAGTGTGTACCAAATTCGTGACTTAAATATTCTCCTCCACGATCTGATCGTAAGAATTTTATCTTTCGGTCACGTTGATTCTCTACTTCATTCTGAAATTCCTTGAACTTTTCAAAGGTCTCAGACTTGTGTTTCATCAAGTAGACATAACCATATCTACTCAAGTCATCCGTGAGAGTGAGAACATAACGATATCCTCCATGAGCCTCAACGCCATTGGACCGCACACATCGGTATGTATGATTTCCAACAAGTTGGTTGCTCGCCCATTGTTCCGAGAACGGAGTCTTGGTCATCTTGCCCATGAGGCATGGTTCGCATGTGTCAAATGATTCATAATCTAAAGACTCCAAAAGTCCATCAGCATGGAGCTTCTTCATGCGCTTGACACCAATGTGACCAAGGCGGCAGTGCCACAAGTATGTGGGACTATCGTTATCAACTTTACATCTTTTGGTATTCACGCTATAAACATGTGTAATACTACGCTCGAGATTCATTAAGAATAAACCATTGACCATCGGAGCATGACCATAAAACATATCTCTCATATAAATAGAACAACCATTATTCTCGGATTTAAATGAGTAGCCATCTCGCATTAAACGAGATCCAGATACAATATTCATGCTCAAACTTGGCACCAAATAACAATTATTAAGGTTCATAACTAATCCCGTAGGTAAATGAAGAGGTAGCGTGCGACGGCGATCACATCGACTGAACCATTCCCGACGCCAGCATCGTCACCTCGTCCTTTTCCAGCCTCCGCTTATTCCGCAGCCCCGCTGTGAGTTACAAATATGAGCAACGGCACCGTATCAAATACCCAGGAGTTACTACGAGTACTTGGTAAAGTACACATCAATTACATGTATATCAAATATACCTTTGGTGTTGCGGCCTTCTTGTCCGCTAAGTATTTGGGGCAGTTCCGCTCAAAGGACCCCTCCCTTGCAATAAAAGCACTCAGTCTCGGTTTGGGTCCATTCTTTGACTTCTTCCCGCAACTTGCTTACCGGGCGCGGCAACCTCCTTGCCGTCCTTCTTGAAGTTCTTCTTGCCCTTGCCCTTCTTGAACTTAGTGGTCTTATTGACCATCAACACTTGATGTTCTTTCTTGATTTCAACCTCGGCTGACTTCAGCATAGAGAACACTTCAGAATGGTCTTTACCATCCCTGCATGTTGTAGTTCATCACAAAGCTCTTGTAGCTTGGAGGAGCGATCGAGGATTCTGTCAATGACCGCCTCATCGTGGAGGTTAATATTCAGCTGGGTCATACGGTTGTGCAACCTGATATCTTCGAATGTGCTCACCGACGTAACTGTTTTCCTCCATCTTACAACTATAGAACTTGTCGGAGATGTCATATCTCTCGACCGGCGTGAGCTTGGAAAACAAGTTTCAGCTCCTCGAACATCTCATATGCTCCGTGATGCTCAAAACGCTTTTGGAGCCCGGTTCTAAGCTGTAAAGCATGCCGCACTGAACGAGGGAGTAATCATCAAGACGAGACTGCCAAGCATTCATAATGTCTTGGTTCTCTGAAACGGAGCGCCACCTAGTGGTCCTTCTAGGACATATTGTTTCTGGCAGCTATGAGGATGATCTCAAGTTCCGGACCCAGTCCGTATAGTTGCTGCCGTCATCTTTCAGCTTGGTTTTCTAGGAACGCGTTGAAGTTCAAGTTGACATGAGCGTTGGCCATTTGATCTACAAGACATATTATTCAAAAGTTTTAGACTAAGTTCATGATAATTAAGTTCATCTAATCAAATTATTTAAATGAACTCCCACCAGATTAGACATCCCTCTAGTCATCTAAGTGTTACACGATCCGATTCGACTAGGCCGTGTCCGATCATCACGTGAGACGGACTAGTCATCATCGGTGAACATTCTCATGTTGATCGTATCTTCTATACGACTCGTGTTCGACCTTTCGGTCTCCGTGTTCGAGGCCATGTCTGTACATGCTAGGCTCGTCAAGTAAACCCTAAGTGTTTTCGCGTGTGTAAATCTGTCTTACACCCGTTGTATGTGAACGTAAGAATCCATCACACCCGATCATCACGTGGTGCTTAGAAGCGACTTAACTTTAGCAACGGTGCAGTTAGGGAAACACTTCTTGAAATTGTTGTAAGGATCATCTTATTTACTACCGTCGTTCTAAGTAAACAAGATGTATCAACATAATAAACATCACATGCAATTATATAGTAGTGACATGATATGGCCAATATCATAAAGCTCCATTGATCTCCATCTTCGAGGCTCCATGATCATCTTGTCACCGCATGACACCATGATCTCCATCATCATGATCTCCATCATTGTGCCTCCATGAAGTTGTCACGCCAACGACTACTTCTACTTCTATGGCTAACGCGCTTAGCAATAAAGTAAAGTAAGTTACATGGCGTTCTTCAATGACACGCAGGTCATACAAAATAAAGACAACTCCTATGGCTCCTGCCGTTGTCATACTCATCGACATGCAAGTCGTGATTCCTATTACAAGAACATGATCTCATACATCACAATATGTCATTCATCATTCATCACAACTTGGCCATATCACATCACATGACAATTGCTGCAAAAACAAGTTAGACGTCCTCTAATTGTTGTTGCATCTTTTACATGGCTGCAATTGGGTTCTAGCAAGAACGTTTTCTTACCTCTAATAACCACAACGTGATCTTGTCAACTTCTATTTACCCTTCATAAGGACCCTTTTCATCGAATCCGCTCCAACTAAAGTAGGAGAGACAGACACCCGCCAGCCACCTTATGCAACTAGTGCATGTTAGTCGGTGGAACCGGTCTCACGTAAGCGCACGTAAGGTTGGTCCGGCCGCTTCATCCCACAATACCGCGGAAGCAAGATAAGACTAGTAGCGGCAAGTAAATTGACAAGATCCACGCCCACAACTAAATTGTGTTCTACTCGTGCAAAGAGAACTACGATAGACCTAGCTCATGATGCCACTGTTGGGGAACGCTGCAGAAAATTAAAATTTTCTACGGTTTCACCAAGATATATCTATGAGTTCATCTAAGCAACGAGTTACGAGAAAGAGTTTGCATCTACATACCACTTGTAGATCGAGTGCGGAAGCGCTCGAGGGAGTGGTGATGATGAAGACGTTCCCAACGTGATTCCGATCACCGATGACCAAGTGCTGAACGGACAGCACCTCCGCTCAACACACGTGCGGGATTTACGGCGTCTCCTGCCTTGATCCAGCAAGGAGGAAGGAGAGGTTGAGGAAGACAACTCCAATGGCAGCACGACGGCGTGATGCGATGGAGGGACTGTTCTCCGCAGGGCTTCGCCAAGCTTATGCGGAGGAGGAGAGGTGTTGGGAGGGAGGGCTGCGCCTCAATGGTGTATGCAGCCCTCCCTCTACCCCTCTATTTATAGGGGAAGGAGGAGGGCGGCCCCTCTAGATGCATCTAGAGGGGGGGGCGGCCAAGGGAGGGGGCTTGCCCCCAAGGGGGGCGCCCCTTAGGGTTCCCCCTCAACCCTAGGCGCATGGGCCAAGGGAGGGGTGCGCCCAGCCCACCAGGGGCTGGCTGCCTCCCACGCAGCCCAAGTGGCCCCCGAAGGGGTGGCCCCTCCCGTGGTCCTCCGGAACCTTTCCGTGGACCCTCCATAAAACCGATATGACCCAAACTTTTCCGGTGTCCGCTTGACGACTTCCCATATATAAATCTTTACCTCCGGACCTTTCCGAACTCCTCGTGACGTCCGGATCTCATCCGGACTCAACAACATTCGGTAATCACATACAAGTCTTCCTATTAACCCTAGCGTCACCGAACCTTAAGTGTGTAGACCCTACGGGTTCGGAGACATGTAGACATGACCGAGACGCTCTCCGGTCAATAACCAACAGCGGATCTGGATACCCATGTTGGTTCCCACACGCCTCGATGTTGTCATCGGATGAACCACGATGTCGAGGGTTCAAGCAACCCCGTATGCTTTTCCCTTTGTCGACGGTATGTTACTTGCCCGAGACTCGATCGTCGGTATCCCAATACCTCGTTTAGTCTCGTTACGCAAGTCACTTTACTCGTGCCGTAATGCATGATCCCGTGACCAGACACTTGGTCACTTTGAGCTCATTATGATGATGCACTACCGAGTGGGCCCAAGTGATACCTCTCCGTCATACGGAGTGACAAATCCTGTCTCGATCCGTGTCAACCCAATGACACTTTCGGAGATACCTGTAATGCACCTTTATAGTCACCCGATTACGTTGTGACGCTTGGTACACCCAAAGCATTCCTACGGTATCCGGAGTTACACGATCTCACGGTCTAAGGAAGAGATACTTGACATTTGGAAAAGCTCTAGCAAAACGAACTACACGATCTTTGTGCTATGCTTAGGATTGGGTCTTGTCCATCACGTCATTCTCCCAATGACGTGATCTCGTTGTCAATGACATATGATGTCCATAGTCAGGAAACCATGACTATCTGTTGACCAACGAGCTAGTCAACTAGAGGCTCACTAGGGACGTATTGTAGTCTATGTATTCACACGTGTATTACGATTTCCGGATAATACAGTTATAGCATGAATAAAGACAATTATCATGAACAAGGAAATATAATAATAATGCTTTTATTATTTCCTCTAGGGCATATTTCCAACACACTTACGTGAGACAGGTTCCACCGACTGACATGCACTTGTTGCATAAGGTGGCTAGCGGGTGCCAGTCTCTCCCACTTTAGTCGGATCGGATTCGATGAAAAGGGTCCTTATGAAGGGTAAATAGCAATTGACATATCACGTTGTGGTTTTGCGTAGGTAAGAAACGTTCTTGCTAGAAACACATAGCAGCCACGTAAAACATGCAAACAACAATTAGAGGACGTCTAACTTGTTTTTGCAGGGTATGCTATGTGATGTGATATGGCCAAGAAGAATGTGATGAATGATATGTGATGTATGAGATTGATCATGTTCTTGTAATAGGAATCACGACTTGCATGTCGATGAGTATGACAACCGGCAGGAGCCATAGGAGTTGTCTTAATTCATTGTATGACCTGCGTGTCATTGAACAACGCCATGTAATTACTTTACTTTATTGCTAACCGGTAGCCATAGTAGTAGAAGTTATAAGTTGGCGAGACAACTTCATGGAGACACGATGATGGAACATATATATCTTTCGGCGCCAGTCTTTCCTACCTTACCTTAACCCCGCTTTCAGATGGACAAATATTCTTATCTGCGGATCTATTCAATGCCGGAATTCGACCCGCTATTAATGTGGGTATTTCTGTTTCCAGAGTAGGATCCGCGGCTCAATATAAAAAAAACCGAACTTTTTCTATTATCTATTAATGTGTATCTATCCGTACCGTAATAGAGATCATGATGATGGAGATCATGGTGTCATGCCGGTGACGATGATGATCATGGAGCCCCGAAGATGGAGATCGACAGGAGCAAAATGATATTGGCCATATCAGGTCACTATTTGATTGCATGTGATGTTTATCATGTTTATACATCTTATTTTCTTAGAACGATGGTAGTAAATAAGATGATCCCTCATTAAAATTTCAAGAAAGTGTTCCCCCTAACTATGCACCGTTGCGAAAGTTCGTCGTTTCGAAGCACCACGTGATGATCGGGTGTGATAGATTCTTACGCTCACATACAACGGTGTAAGCCAGATTTACACACGCGAAACACTTAGGTTAACTTGACGAGCCTAGCATGTACAGACATGTCCTTGGAACACAAGAGACCGAAAGGTCGAGCATGAGTCTTATGGAGGATACGATCAACATGAAGATGTTCACCGATGATGACTAGTCCGTCTCACGTGATGATCGGACATGGCCTAGTTGACTCGGATCATGTAATCACTTAGATGACTAGAGGATGTCTATTCGAGTGGGAGTTCATGAGATGAACTTAATTATCCTGAACATAGTCAAAAGATCTTTGCAAATTATGTCGTAAGCTCGCACTTTAGTTCCACTGTTTTAGATATGTTCCTAGAGAAAATATAGTTGAAAGTTGACAGTAGCAATTATGCGGACAGTAGAAGGCTTATGTCCTTAATGCACCGCTCGGTGTGCTGGACCTCGAACGTTGTCTGTGGATGTTACGAACATCTGACATACACGTTTTGATAACTACGTGATAGTTCAGTTAAACGGATTAGAGTTGAGGCACCAAAGACATTTTTGAAATGTCGCGGAACATATGAGATGTTTCGAGGGCTGAAATTGGGATTTCAGGCCCGTGTCCACGTCAAGAGGTATAAGACCTCAGATGAGTTTTCTAGCCTACAAACTAAGGAAGAAGATCTCAATCGTTGAGCTTGTACTCAGATTGTCTGGGTACAACAATCACTTGAATCGAGTGGGAGTTAATCTTCCATATGAGATAGTGATGTTTCTCCAAAGACATTGCCACCAAGCTACTAGAGCTTCGTGATGAACTATAACATATCAGGGATAGATATGATGATCCTTGAAATATTTGCGATGTTTGACACCGCGAATGTAGAAATCAAGAAGGAGCATCAATTGTTGATGGTTAGTGAAACCACTAGTTTGAAGAAGGGCAAGGGAAATAAAAGGGTACTTCATGAAAACGGAAAATCAGTTGCTGCTCCAGTGAAGAAACCCAGGGTTGAACCCAAACCCGAGACTAAGTGCTTCTGTAATGAGGGAACGGACACTGAAGCAGTACTACCCTAGATACTTGGTAGATGAGAAGGCTGGATAGAAGTATATTGGATATACATTATGTTAATGTGTACTTTACTAGTACTCCTAGTCGCACCATGATATTAGATACCGGTTCGGTTGCTAAATGTTAGTAACTCGAAATAAAGGCTACTAAACAGAGACTAGCTAAAGGTGAGCTGACGATATGTGTCGGAAGTGTTTCCAAGGTTGATGTGATCAAGCATCGCACGCTCCCTCTACCATCGAGATTGGTGTTAAACCTGAATATTGTGGTGTTTGCGTTGAGCATAGACATGATTGGATTATGTCTATCGCAATACGGTTATTCATTTAAGGAGAATAATGGTTACTCTATTTATTTGAATAATACCTTCAATGGTCTTACACCTAAAAGAATGGTTTATTGAATCTCGATCATAGTGATACACATTTTCATGCCAAAAGATATAAGATAGTAATGATAGTACCACTTACTTGTGGCACCGCCATGTAAGTCATATTGGTATAAAACACATGAAGAAGCTCCATGTTGATGGATCTTTGGACTCACTCATTTTTGAAAAATGTGAGACATGCGAACCATGTCTATTGGTGTATACGCATGAAGAAACTCCATGCAGATGGATCGTTTGGACTCACTTGATTTTGAATCACTTGAGATATGCAAATCATACCACATGGGCAAGATGACTGAAAAGCCTCGTTTTCAGTAAGATGGAACAAGAAAGCAACTTGTTGGAAGTAATACATTTGATGTGTGCAGTCCAATGAGTGCTGAGGCACGCAGTGGATATCGTTATGTTCTTACTTCACAGATGATTTGAGTAGATGTTTAGTATATTTACTTGATGAAACACAAGTCTGAATTATTGAAAGGTTCAAGTAATTTCAGAGTGAAGTTGAAGATCTTCGTGACAAGAGGATAAAATGTCTATGATATGATCATAGAGATGAATATCTGAGTTACGAGCTTTGGCATGTAATTAAGACATTGTGGACATTGTTTCACAATTAATACCGTCTGGAACACCATAGTGTGATGGTGTGTCCGAACATCATAGTTGCACCCTGTTGGATATGGTGCGTACCATGATGTCTCTTATCGAATCACCACTATCGTTCATGGGTTAGGCATTAGAGACAACCGCACTCACTTTAATAGGGCACCACGTAATTCCGTTGAGACGACCCCGTTTGAACTATGGTTTGAAGAAACCTAAGTTGTCGTTTCTTAAAAGTTTGGGGCTGCGACGCTTATGTGAAAAAGTTTCAGGTTGATGAGCTCGAACCCAAAGAGGAAAAATGCATCTTCATAGGATACCCAAAATGGTTGGGTATACCTCCTAATTCAGATACGAAAGCAAAAGTGATTGTTTCTAGAAACGGGTCCTTTCTCGAGGAAAAGTTTCTCTCGAAAGAATTGAGTGGGAGGATGGTGGAGACTTGATGAGGTTATTGAACCGTCACTTCAACAAGTGTGTAGCAGGGCATAGGAAGTTGTTCCTGTGGCGCCTACACCAATTGAAGTAGAAGCTTATGATAGTGACCATGAAGTTTTGGATCAAGTCACTACCGTACCTCGTAGGGGGACAAGGATGCGTACTACTTCAGAGTGGTACAGTAATCCTGTCTTGAGGTCATGTTGCTAGACAACAATGAACCTACGAGCTATGGGGAAGCGATGGTGGGCTCATATTCCGACAAATGGTTAGAAGCCATGAAATCCGAGATAGGATCCATGTATCAGAACAAAGCATGGACTTTGGTGGACTTGCCCGATGATCAGCAAGCCATTGAGATAAATGGATCTTTAAGAAGAAGACAGACGTGGACGGTAATGTCATAGTCTATGAAGCTCGACTTGTGGCGAAGAGTTTTTCACAAGTTCAAGGAGTTGACTACGATGAGATTTTATCATCTGTAGCGATGCTTAAGTCCGTCGGAATCATGTTAGCATTAGCTGCATTTATGAAATCTGGCAGATGGATGTCAAAACGAGTTTCCTTACCAGTCTTCGTAAGGAAAGGTTGTATGTGATACAATCAGAAAGTTTTTTTTCGGTCCTAGGGATGCTAAAAGGTATGCTGGCTCCAGCGATCCTTCTAAGGACTGGAGTAAGCATCTCGGAGTTGGAACGTGCGCTTTGATGAGATGATCAAAGATTTTGGGTTTATACAAAGTTTATGAGAAACTTGTATTTACAAAGAAGTGAGTGGGAGCACTATAGAATTTCTGATGAGTATATGTTGTTGACATATTGTTGATCAGAAATGATGTAGAATTTCTGGAAAGCATATAGGGTTGTTTGAAAAGTGTTTTTCAATGGAAAACCTGGATTAGGCTACTTGAACAATAAGCATCAAGATCTATAAGATAGACCAAAATGTTTAATAATACTTTCAAATGAGCACATACCTTGACATAATCTTGAAGGTGTTCAAGATGGATCAGTCAAAGGAGGAGTTCTTTCCTGAGTTGTAAGGTATTAAGTTAAGAGTTAAAGCTCGACCACGGCAGAAAAGAGAGAAAGGACGAAGGACGTCCCCTATGCCTTAGACGTAGGCTCTACAGTATGCTATGCTGTGTACCGCACCTGATGTGTGCCTTGCTACATATCTGGCAAGATGGTACAAAGGTGATCAAGGAGTGGATCACCAGATAGCGGTCAAAATTGTCCTTAGAGGAATAAGGATATGTTTCTCGGTTATGGAGGTGATAAAGAGTTCGACGTAAAGAGTTGCGTCGATGGAAGCTTTAACACCTATCCGGATAGCTGTGAGTAGAGATACCGGATACGTATAATGGAGCAATAATTTGGAATAGCTCCAAGTGGAACGTGGTAGCAGCATCTACGATATGACATAAAGTTTTGCGAAATACATAGGGATCTGAATATTGCAAACCCGTTGACTACAACCTCTCTCACAAGCATAAACATGATCAAACCCAGAACTCATTTAGTGTTAATCACATAGTGATGTGAACTAGATTATTGATTCTAGTAAACTCTTTGGATGTTGGTCATATGGCGATGTGACATGTGAGTGTTAATCACATGGCGATGTGAACTAGATTATTGACTCTAGTGCAAGTGGGAGACTGTTGGAAATATGCCCTAGAGGCAATAACAAATTAGTTATTATTATATTTCCTTGTTCATGATAATCGTTTATTATCCATGCTATAATTGCATTGATAGGAAACTCGGATACATGTGTGGGTATATAGACAACACCATGTCCCTAGTAAGCCTCTAGTTGACTAGCTCGTTGATCAATAGACGGTTACAGTTTCCCGACCATCACTAGTGCAGAACCGAGCAATAGCACCGGTTCAGTAGGACCTTTAGTGCGGTTCCATAACCGGCACTAAAGTGTGGGCACTAAAGTTTCCCTTTAGTACCGGTTCAGCACGAACCGGTGCTAAAAACAACCACGTGTACGAGCCAGCTCGGGGCACTCGAGTTTTTAGTACCGGTTGGTAACACCAACCGGTACTAAAAGGTTTGGGGGTTTTAGTTTTATGATTTCTTTTCATTTAATTTTGTGTTTCCATTTTAATTCTTTTTCGCTTGCTGGTATTTTACGATACTACACATTGTACACGTTATGCATATATATATATATATATATATATATATATATATATATATATATATATATATATATATATATATATATATATATATATATATATATATATATATATATATATATATATAAAATAGAATTTCTAGTAGAACCAATCATGCATATATATATATCATCAATGTCTCACAAACCACCATATTAATTAATTCACACATACACACATGTATAGCTATATACAATTTCTCGTACATATGCATGTTGCCTTTGGAGCCAGTGGCATTAGCCTAATTGGTGCCTTGAACACGATGACAATCGGAAGTGGTTCATGGGGCGTAGCGGGTAATAGTATTCTCCTTGGTTTATGACCTGGTCGAGCAAAAATCCCGCTATTTCCTCTTGAAGTGCTTCTACGCTCCGTTTCTAGGAGCTTGTCCCGCACCTCTGTGAACCGTTAAGAAGGAGATCAATATGCATGTGTATTAGTTGTGTGACTAGATATCGATAATGGTGTAAAATTGTGAATAGTGTTACGACAAGCGTACCCATTCCTGTCTTTGAGATCTGCTCCTTTCGGACGCCATCATGCGAATGTTCTCATAAACGCAGAATGCACACAAATCAGTCCCTACGCCTGCTTCAGGGCCTTTACGAGAATGGAATTTGATCAGATAATAATTAATCAAGCATGATAATTAAAGAGATGGCAGCTAGCTAGCTAGCTAGTACTATAATTACTTACCTTGGGTCGAAACCATTTAAGCTTTTTTTTCCATTCGCCTTCCGACGCTGATGAACCTTGCCCAAGCCCTGCCCGCCGACAAAGAAAATGAATAAAGGGTTATAAATAGTTCATATCATGAAATGACGAACTAAATAGGCCGAGATATATAGTTAATAATGATTGAAATTACCTGTTGACTATCCCAAACAAGATGTTATAGTCAGTATTTGCTTTGAGTAGTGAGTCCAGTATTTCAACTGTTCAAGGCCAACTTTAATGATACACAAGATCCAGTGAAATCTGCATGCACACACGTTTGCATGTCTTAATTAAGCGGGCATATGTAAGCAAAAACATGTAGCTAGCTAGTAGGCAAAAACAGAGAATTTGTAGTACAAGACAGTGTGACTCACTGGAAGTTGTAAGGAAGTAGTATATCTTCATTGTATTTGAGGCGCTTCAAGAACTCTAGCATGCTGTCCTCTACCTGCTTTTCATGATGTGGATTTATTTGCCATGTGCATTCATTAACTGTGTTTGGGTCAATGAACCCAATGCCATAGCGTCCACCTTTTCTCATTTCATACATCTTCATCCTGCATAATACCATAGAAAAGAATATAGTGAGGATAATTACAGGTAATGATTGATCAAAAGGATCACTACAGCTAGCTTGAGACTTAAATTACAGAAAGAAATCACTTACGCACAATAGCAATCGATTTATAGATTTGTCGAGTGCGTCTTGATTGTATAACTGAAACAGTTCAGAATACTCAACGGTCACAACTTTCTGATGGTAGTAATGATCCTTCTTGACTTGCACCATGAGGGACTCTCGATTGGATCTCTTGGTAATGTCCATGTACCATTGATGCAATTCATACATTCTCGTTGGGAGCTTCTTGACCTCGTCTGGCTTGACCAAAGGTTTGCCCCGGATATATTTCCATTTTATTTCATCCTCTGTAAGCACAGGCATGGGCTCGATCTCGAGGAGTTGTCCAACAATGATGTTGAGAACTTCAGCCTGCATTATATGGTCCTTGGTTATTACCACATTGCCCACCTCGAACGTAAACTGTTTGCCCACAATAATATTGGGCGCAGATCTTCACGTGTTGTTGGCACAACAAGCGAGGGATCGATTATGCCGCCTGTTCTCCCAGCTGGGAATGGTTTTCCGCATTTTTGACAGCTGCTTGTTGTTTGCTCGATCCCGAGCTCGCCTCCTTCGTGAGGCGTGCTCGGTTTAAATTCCTGATGTGGCGCTCATAGTCTGTGTCAACAGGCTTGGGAGCTGGTGGTTGAGCCATCGAATGAAGTGGTCAATCGTTTCCTCGGGCACTTTCTCCTTGGCGGTGGTGGCGGTTTGGTGCAAAATGGGCTTCCACCTCGGCCTTCGATATGGCTGCGTTTTCCTCCTCGGACTTGTCATGAGGCCTCTGCGGAAGAGGCGTGAGGCTTGGACCATATTTATATCGCTTGCCTCCGCCTGTACTTCTGTACTACCTCGACTCGTGCCGCCACGCACCATAGCTGCGGGTGTCTCTTCTGCGATTTCTGAGGCGGCGGAGGCAGTGGCGACGGGCTGAGTTGGGCGAGGAGGAGGGCTGGCTGTGCGGACTTGGAGGAGGAGTGGCCTGAGGTTGTGCGGACTTGGAGGAGGAGGACGTCTGGCGCTATGGCGGACTTGGAGGAGGAGGAGTGGCCTGACACTTTGCCGGACTTGGAGGAGGAGTGGCCTGACGCTGTGCCGGACTTGGAGGAGGAGGAGTGGCCTGACGCGTTTGTGGACTTGCAGGAGCGGGAGTCTGCTGACTCGGTGGCGGACTTCGACGAGGAGTCGGCTGACGTGGTGTCGGTGGCCTTCGAAAGAGGATGCAATCCTTTCTCCATAGATGATACGATGTTTGGCCTCTCCGAGAAAGTGCTCATCGTCACCTCCAGGAATGTCAAGCTGTAGCTCCGAATATGGGTCCACCACCTCATCAACCAAGACACGAGCATAGCCAGCTGGAATCGGGTTGCAATGGAAGGTTGCCTCGGGGGGATTTGTAAAAGCAACGGCGTCCGCCACCTTCATGGATATGTTCTTCATTTTGAAGTGTAGCTCGCAGTTAGTGTTCTCCGTGATGTCATCCACGGGGTATCTATCCAGCATTGCGTCGTCCGGGGCGGAACCCATGCTGCTTCTCGGCATGGATGGGGTGGTGCTATCCAATGCTGGATTATCCGCTAGCTGCTGCAGCTGCTGAGACCCCCTTTGCTGGCTAAGTGAGTCGATCTGCTCCTGCTGCCGCTGGAATTTGACTGCCAATTCCGCTTGACTTGCTTCTAGGCCTTGAAGGCGTTCATAGTCCCGCTTCCTCTGCTCCTCCTCCATCTTCCTCTTCTTCTCCTCCATAATCTTCTTTCTCGCACGGGTTACGTAGTCGGTGTTCCAATCAAAACCCCTCATACCACGGAATAGCGCCCTTGCCTCGTGTTCTTCCCGGGTGTTCAGGATTTCCCAGGGCACGCGTAAGCTCGTCATTCTCTCTGTTGGGCTGGAACACCCCCGATCGTGCCTCTTCAATTGCAACAAGTATCGCATCGTCGGCTCCGTTCAGACATGCCTTCGTCGAAACTTTTCCTGTCTTCGGGTCCAACTCCCCCCCACCATGCGCATAGAACCAAGTCCTGCACCTGGGGGGCCAGCTCTTAGTATCCGGAGTGACACCTGCATCCTCCATCTCTTTCTCAGACTTATCCCACTTAGGCATTGCCACCGCATAGCCACCTGGCCCCAGCTTATGGAACTTATCCTTTTTTTGGCATTCTTCTTGTTTATTCTCGACCGTTCCTTAGCTAATTCTGAATCCCTGAATTTCACGAAATCGTCCCAATGAGCACGTTGGTTCTCTAGTGTTCCCTCGAATACTGGAGTCTTCCTTCCTCCCTTGACGTACTTGTCCCATTCACGATTCTTGTGGATCTTGAATGCAACCGCCATCTTCCTAAGAGCAGCGTCCTTGACTTTCTGCACATCTGCTTCTGTGAAATGATCTGGTAGGGTGAAATGTTACATGAGAGTATCCCAAAGCAGACCTTTTTGTCTGTTGTCGACAAAAGTAACATCTGGACGTGGCTTTGCTGGCTCTCTCCATTCTTGAAGGGAGATCGGGAGTTGATCCTTCACAAGAACTCCGCACTGACGAACGAACTTGTCCGCAATCTTCTTAGGCGCTAATGGTTCGCCATTAGGTCTGATTGCCTCGATATTGTACTTTACGCCCTCCTTCAACTTTTGTTCGGGCCTCGTTTACGTCTGTTGCTCAAGATTTGCTCGATCCGGATGGCTGAAAGAACAAAGATCGATTCGTTAATACATCTTCAAGTCATTTCAAACATGTGATGATCACCAGATGCCTGCTTATATAAATATATATACCTCGCCGGTCTTTGTTGTTTCAAGATCAACATTTTCTTCGTCATCATCATAATCATAGTTCATGACTTCATCAATTCGGTCGTCGCGATCGAATATCATATCACCCTCTCCGGTGTTGTTTAGAAATTTGGAGCCGTCATAATCTTCTTCATTCTGATCATCATCTGGCCCGTGAGGATGGCGTATCATATCGAACATGGCCTGTTCTCCCTCTCTGCCGGTATTGTCCGCCATAGCTTTTATTTAACTAATCCAAAAGAAATATAAAACAATTCAGTATTCAAATTACATCGTCTCGAATAATAGATATAATCTTGAATACATCGTCTCGAATAATAGATATAATCTTGAAAACATCGTCTCGAATAATAGATATAATCTCGAATACATCGTCTCGAATAATAGATATAATATCAAATACATCACTGGCTAGGTAGCTAATAAAGATCGAATACTACAGAAGAATCTAGGACACTCGCGGTTCCTGCGGCGTGGGCGGTGGACACCCAAAGAGAAGCAACCCTCACAGGATCATAGCTGAAGTGAGATCCCTGAAGAAACTGCCAGGTATTGGAGAACCTGCCACCCTCTAACGCAACCATGTAGCGATGGACGTGCTCGTCCTCCTCCCTGACACGGCGACGTACCACCTCCGGCGGGGCCGGCTCCCTCCGCACCGAAACTGGCCCACGCGAACGCCACCAAACGAGATCAGGGTCGACGACAGGACCCGGGGCCGGGTTCCTCATCAAGCGGCGCCCTCCGAGCAGCACCTCCCAGTGCCAGCCAGTGGAGCCAGTCCGGACATGGGTCAGCTGGACGTCGTCGCGGACGTGTCGACGGCGAGGATGCGGGTCGGGCATCGTCGAGAACAAATACTAGCTATATGCCCGCAAAAAGTAACATTTTTTTAATGATTGGATTTTGATAACTAAAATTTCTAACATTTCTATATAACTAACATTTCTATAACATTTCTAACAATGCTATATATAACTAACATTTCTATAACATTTCTAATATTTCTATAACTAAAAAACAGAAAAAATTATAACATTTCTATATATATAACTAACATTTGTATAACATTTCTAATATTTCTAGAACTAAAAAAAAGAAAAATTTCTAACTTTTTTATAACTATTTCTATAACTAAAAAACAGAAAAATTTCTAACAATTCTAACTTTTTTATAACTACTAGTCATCAACCCGTGCATTTGCACGGGCTAGCACTCTAATATAAATATGACAAAGTTGGTATGAATTAGAAATCTTGGACACTATAATATGAACACATTGTTATGTATTATTTTTATTATATATGTAGACAACACGGTTACAAATTGAAAAGCAGGTGCATGTTTTATGTATTTGTGACATATAAGATTGAAAAGGCGTATTGGATCAAGTGCCATATAGCAGCATATATAAGAAAACAGAACTCCTCCCTCTAGAACATAGTAGAACATAGAATTAATTTCACGAAGTTTTGTTTCATTGTAAAATAATTTGTTTCTATATACAACAATGGACATGCACGGTTTTTTATCAACGTTTGTGATACTTTGGCAATTAAAAGTTCTTGTCTTAACCAATAGATCCTTAATAAATCCATTTGTGATTTTCTCATACCTTGAGAGTCACTTATTATTCAGATTTGAAGTTCTTGTGGTAACCAATAAATTCTTACATGCGCTTCATGAAATTAGTAAAGCAGATCTGCCTTTCCCTTGCAGAAGAACGACATGCTCTCTTTTGTTAGATTGTTTATTAGGATTAGTAAGCAGTACAAAATTTTACTGTATTTAAATTTGAAAAAATATTACTTGTGGAGATGTAGGATAGATCTGCATTTTCTTATATCACATGGATGTTCATTGGTTATAAATATTATGGAAAACTTTAATAATTAAAATTTTATGTGCTTACATTTATTTTTTGCGTAGGACACCTGTCAAATGTTTTTTTCTTGTACACGGTGTATCTGAAAAATGATGTAATGTTGAACTCATTATTGAGGGCATTGATCGGTTACCCTGTGCTATCTGTACCAACAAAACATGCCAATGAAAACTGAACCATAATTTAAGTTGCCTAATGGGGCCAACAAAAGAAATCGAAACTGTACTGTGATTTTTTAAAAATAATTTATTCCTCAAAATAAATAAATAAGCATCTAACCTAATATGATTTCCTACATTCATGATCTCCTTGACTATGTCGATTAATCTTGAGTCTTAACTGGAACCAAGTCTCTTCTTGGCGCATGCTGCCGGTTCATCTGGCCGCTAGTCTCGACCAACTTCACATCCGTATAATTAACAAACGTCGGCTTCAATCTCCCTTGGAAAAATATATAGAATCCACAAAACATGGGAGTTTTTTTATCTACCACGTAGAAAAATAAATTAGATGTATGTTAGATTGAATTGCGAGAAAACTGTAACTGCAAAACTGCTGACTTGTGACACTTGGCTCCTTCTGCTTCAAAGTTCAAACAGCCGTACAACTCCTCCTTCTGCGAAATTAACTATTGTGGGATAAATTAAGGTGCTGGAATATACATGTTGCAAGGGACTTAGAATACTGAGATTGAACGGTTGAAGAGGAACGCAATCAGCAGCCCTAGACTTGCATGTTTGAGTAGATTGTATTTGCTAAATGAACATATGATCATGAGGTAAAATCATGTAGTGGAATATACTGCTTAGATTGCTTGATTGGATCATACTTGTTATCAGCACCATGAGGCGAAATCATATACAAACACACGATGGATTGCCGTACTTCAAATTTGAGATTGAAAACTTGAGGAGGAACGTAATAGCTGATGGATTGCTTGCAAGGTGAGATTTGCACCTGATTTGATGAAGAAAAATTGCCTCCAGCGGCCATTGGTAGTGGAGCAGGATTGAAGGCAGGAGGAGGCAGCGTCAAAATAGAGGAGTCCATGGAGATTTAATTCGGCAGTTTTTTCTTTGAGTTCGCAGAATATTAATTGATGGAGACTTTTACGGGCAATCAACAGGATCATGGATCTTTTCCTTTTTCGGGGGAGTTTTTATGGGGGTGGTGGCTTACGGGCAATCACCAAGATTTTTTTTATTCTTTTTTCGTGGGAGATTGGTAGTGGAGCAGGATTGAAGGGAAGGAGGAGGCAACGTCAAAATAGAGGAGTCCGTGGAGATTTTATTCTGCAGTTTTTTTCCTTTCAGTTCACATAATATTTTATTGATGGAAACTTTTATGGGCAATCAACAGTATCATGGATCGTTTCCTTTTTCGTGGGAGTGTTTAACGGGATGGTCGCTTACGGGCAATCAATAGGATCTTTGTTTTTTTTCTTGTTTCTTGGAAGTTTTTGAGGGGACGGAGGCTTTCCTTCTTTTTTGTAGAGGAACGGTTCGATGCTTTATTTGATCCATTCACAACATTAGACGTGTCAGAAGCTTTTTTTTTGTGGGATTGGACAATCTGTATTACATAAGTTTTCTTTCTATCATGTCCGCAAGTTTTACAATCCAACGGTGGAATTAATTTTAATGATGTGGATTAATGAGACGACTTTAAAGGTGCCTCCAATTAGTAAATATAAGATTTCTATAACTAAAAAACAGAAAAATTTCTCACAATTCTAACATTTCTAACTATTCTAACAATTCTAACATTTCTAACTATTCTAACAATTCTAACATTTCTAACTATTTCTGAAAAAAAGAAAAATTTCTAACAATTTCTAAAAAACAGAAAATTTTCTAACTATTTGTATAACTAAAAAACAAAAAATGTATGTGTGTGTGTGTGTGCGCTCACCGGCGAGGCGAGGGACGACGGGGGGAGGCGACGGGGGGCGCGCGGCAACGGGGACGGCGACGGGCGCGGTGACGACGGGGATGATGACGACGGGACAGGGGCGGGCGGCGATAACGGGACGGGACAGACGGGCAGGCGGCGGCAGCACGAGGGCGTCTGAGGCGGCGCCGCAGCACGGGACGGGACGACGCAGACGGGCCGGGCGGGCGCGGCGGTGGCGACGGGACGACGGGACGGGACGACGGGCGGCGACGACGTGGGCGAAGGCGGCGGCGAAGCGGCGACGAGGATGGAGACGTCTGAGGCGGCGGCGGCGACGGTGCAGAGGAGAAGAAGCGGATGAGAAACTGAAATTTTCGTAAGTGTTGTTTATATAGGAGGGGCCTTTAGTACCGGTTGGAGCCACCAACTGGTACTAAAGGCCAGTTTTGGCAAGCCCAAGCGGCGGGAAGCGACCCCCTTTAGTACCGGGTGGTGGCACAAACAGGTACTAAAGGCCCCCCGTTTAGTACCGGTTGGTGCCACGACCCGGTACTAAAGGGGTGCGCTTCAAGCAGGTGCGGTCTTGACAAGTTTAGTCCCACCTCGCTAGCCGAGGGGCGACCGCACTGGTTTATAAACCCCCGTGCGGTAGCTCTCTCGAGCTCCTCTCCAAAGCAGGCCTACTGGGCCTACGTGTTCTGTGCTGCCCTGTGGGCCCACTGGGCCTTTGCGGGCATGCATCCTGGCCCAACAACAGGTTGGGTTTCTATCCGTATGCAGGCCGCTCTGGCCTAGTAGGCGGGCTTTTTATTTATTTATTTTTGCTTTAGGTACAAAAAATTACAAACTTTCTATTAGTGCCCGTAGTTTTCAAATTTGAATAGTTTAAATTTTGAATTATTTGAAATTAGTGTGAATCACTAGTTTGTGAATAACTTAACTTTAAAAATCAGTAAAGGCATGAAAGAATTTGTTTGCACATAAAATTTCTTCACGTTTCAAATGCCAAAACACATAACTACCCTAACTATTACAGAGATTCCCCTCTGGGTGTGAAACACAGAAGAAAGTGATGATAGTGAAGCCGATCACATCCCAGATCTTTGGGTGTGAAACTTTTTCTTCGCGTGTGTCCCTTTGCGCCGTAACCATGGAAAATCTTCATCATTTAACGGGATGCTCGGGTCAATATTCACTATGAATGGAGCAATTTCATCAAACTTTTCATAATCTTCTGACTTGTCTGTCTTGTCATCCACTCCCACGATGTTTCTCTTCCCAAAAAGAACTATGTGCGCTTTGGCTCATCGTACGATGCATTCGCTTCCTTATCTTTTCTTTTTCTTGGCTTGGTAGACATGTCCTTCACATAGAAAACCTGTGCCACATCATTGGCTAGGATGAATGGTTCGTCTGCATACGCAAGATTGTTGAGATCCTTGTTGTCATTCCGTCTCGGGTCTTCCGTTACCCGCCTCGTGTCATATTGACCCATTTGCACGAAACAAAGGGACCTTTAAACCACGTCGATAGTCAAGTTCCCATATGTCCTATATATAACCATAATATGTTTCCTTTCCCGTCTTGGTTTCTGCATCAAAGCGGACACCACTGTTTTGGTTGGTGCTCTTCTTATCTTGGGCGATCGTGTAAAATGTATTACCATTTATCTCATACCCTTTGAAAGTCATTATATTCAAGATGGTAACTGGGACAGCAAGTACAGGTCATCTTCAATAGAGGTGTCATGCATGGTGCGTGTCTCGCAACCAGTGGCGAAACTCCTGGTTTGTTCACGTGTAATCGAGTCATCGAGACCGCTCCGGTGTTTGGAGCCTAGCAAATTCTTGTGTTCATCCATATACGGAGCCACCAAGGCGGAATTCTGTAGAACTGTGTAGTGTGCTTCAAAGAGAGAATGTCCGTCCATACATATTATCTGTTCCCCTCCTAGCGTGCCTTTTCCATCCAGTCTGCCCTTATGCATGATTCAGGAACACCAATCGGCTTAAGGTCAGGAATAAAGTCAATACAAAACTCAATGACCTCCTCATTTTGATGGCCCTTGGAGATGCTTCCTTCTGGCCTAGCACGGTTATGAACATATTTCTTTAAGACTCCCATGAACTTCTCAAAGGGGAACATATTGTGTAGAAATACAGGACCCAAAACTAGGACGTGCATCATGAAGTTGAAGAAGGATGGTGGGAACACCAACTCGAAACTGACAAGACATTGCACCAAATTATTCTGTAACCTTGGTATGATTTCTGGATCGATTACCTTCTGAGAGATTGCATTGAGAAATGCACATAGCTTCACAATGGCTAATCGAACATTTTCGGTAAAGCCCCCAATGCAACCGGAAGCGATTGCGTCATAATCACGTGGCAGTCATGAGACTTTAGGTTCGGAACTTTTTCTCTGCCATGTTTATTATTCCTTTATATTGACGAAAGCAGACGGTACCATAATACTGAGCAGGCATTCAAAGAAGATTTCCTTCTCTTCTTTGGTAAGAGCGTAGCTTGCATGACCCTGATGTATGCCGTCTTCTCCGTGCATACGTTGCTGGTCTTCCTGTGCCTCAGGTGTATCTTTTGTCTTCCCATACACGCCCAAGAAGCCAAGAAGGGTCACGCAAAGATTCTTCGTCACGTGCATCACGTCGATTGCGGAGCGGACCTCTAGGTCTTTCCAATATGGCAGGTCCCAAAATATAGATTTCTTCTTCCACATGGGTGCGCGTCCGTCGGCGTCCTTGAACAGGTTGTCCGCGGGATAACTTTCCAAATATCACCTTCAAATCCTTGACCATATCATGTACATCAGCACCAAGCGGTGGTGAGGCTTCGTCCGTGATCCGCCTCCCTTTGAAATGCTTGCCTTTCTTTCTTACGGGATGCCTGCTCGGAAGAAATCGGCGATGTCCTGGTACACATTCTTCTTACAACTATTAAAATATATCTTGTCGGTATCATCCAAACAGTGCGTGCATCCGCGGTATCCCTTGTTTGTCTGTCACGAAAGGTTCTTGAGAGCAGGCCAATCATTGATGGTCACGAACAGCAACGCCTTTAGGTCAAATTCTTCCCCATGTGCTCATCCCACGCACGTACACTGTTCCATTCCACAGTTGTAAGAGTTCTTCAACTAATGGCCTTAGGTACACATCAATGTCGTTGCCGGGTTGCTTAGGGCCTTGGATGAGCACTGGCATCATAATGAACTTCTGCTTCATGCACAACCAAGGAGGAAGGTTATACAAACATAGAGTCACAGGCCAGGTGCTATGGTTGCTGCTCTGCTCCCCAAAAGGATTAATGCCATCTGTGCTTAGACCAAACCATACGCTCCTTGCGTCATCTGCAAACTCCTTCCCGTAGTTTCTTTCGATTTTTCTCCACTGCGACCCGTCAGCGGGTACTCTCAACTTTCCGTATTTCTTACGGTCTTCTCTGTGCGATCGCATCGCCTTGGCATGCTCTTTGTTTTGGAACAAACGTTTCAACCGTGGTATTATAGGAGAATACCACATCACCTTGGCAGGAATCTTCTTCCTGGGGCGCTCGCCCTCGACATCACCAGGGTCATCGCGGTTGATCTTATAGCGCAATGCACCACATACCGGGCAAGCGCTCAAATCCTCGTACTCACCGCGGTAGAGGATGCAATCATTAGGGCATGCATGTATCTTCTGCACCTCTAACCCTAGAGGGTAGACAACCTTCTTTGCTTCGTACGTACTCTCTGGAAATTCATTGTCCTTTTGAAGCATATCCTTTATCATTACCAGCAACTTTCCAAATCCCTTGTCAGATACACCATTCTCTGCCTTCCATTGCAGCAATTCCAGTGTGGTGCCCAGCTTTTTCTTGTCACCTACGCAATTTGGGTACAACAATTTTTTGTGATCCTCTAACATGCGCTGCAACTTCTTCTTCTCCAAATCACTTGCGCAGTTTCTCTTTGCATCGGCAATGGCCCGACCTAAATCATCAACGGGCTCATCTGATGCCTCTTCTTCAGCTTCTTCCCGCATTGCCGACTCAGCTTCTTCCCGCATTACCGGCTCGGCTTCTTCCCCCATTGTTGTATCATCGTATTCAGGGAACCCATGGCCAGCATAGCTGTCGTCGTCCTCTTCTTCTTCATTGTCTACCATCATGACCCCTCTTTCTCCGTGCTTGGTCCAAACATTATAGTGGGGCATGAAACCAGACTCAAACAGGTGGACGTGAATGGTTCTTGACGTAGAGTAATTGTGACCATTCTTACAGCCAGCACATGGACAAGGCATAAAACCATCCGCCCGCTTGTTTGCCTCAGCCGCAAGCAGAAAAGTATGCTGCGCCCTCAACGAACTGGGAGAGCATCGGTCATCGTACATCCATTGCGGCTCATTTTCATTACACAACACCGAATAGACCAAATTAATACAAGTTCATACATAAAGTTCATACAACACTTAAATGCAACAAACAAATAACTCTCTAGCTAAAGCATTTAAATGCAACAACAAATGCGATCAAGATCACAACTAAGGTAACAATTGATCCAACAACATAATGATACCAAGCCTCACTATCGATGGCATATTTTCTAATCTTTCTAATCTTCAAGCGCATTTTCTCCATCTTGATCTTGTGATCATCGACGACATCGGCAACATGCAACTCCAATTCCATCTTCTCCCCCTCAATTCTTTTCAATTTTTCTTTCAAGTACTCGTTTTCTCTTTCAACTAAATTTAACCTCTCGACAATAGGGTCGGTTGGAATTTTTGGTTCACGTACCTCCTAGAAAAAATTTCTATGTCAACTTTATGGGCATAATTTGTCATAAACACGAAATGCAACTAGTTTTAAAAGAGAATATATATACCACATCCGAATCATAACAAGGACGAGGGCCAACGGGGACGGATATCAAAACCATGGCACTATATGTATAACAAACAACGTGCGGGTAAGATAATTATATGAGTAACTATATATCCAAATCACGCAAACATCAATTTTTATATAAAATTTCATGAACAAGAGGCTCACCAAAAGGTGGTGCCGGCGACGGGACGGTGACGGTGGTTACAACGGAGATTTAGAAGGCACTAAGTAAACCACACTACATATGCAAACTAAGTGTTATTTTTGACCTCAAATTTCATATAAATCAAATACTAGCACATATATATATTTCCTCCGAAATTACTAAACTCACAAATTAATCACTATATAAAGCATTGCAAGAGCTAATCTAGGAATGAGCGATGAAAGGACAAAGTTGCTAACCTTTGTGATCATTTGAATGGATGGGGGCCTTCAAATCTTGACAAATTTTGGGCAAAATGTGTGATGAGCTCGAGAGGAAAAGGGGAAGAACAGAGAGGAGAGGGGAAAGGGGAAGAACAGAGCGAGCTCGGGTGGACGAAGGGTTTATGTAGGACGACCTTTAGTACCGGTTCGTGCCAAGAACCGGTACTAAAGGGCCTGGAGGGGCCCCAGTCTGACAACATCCTGCCACCACTCTCATTAGTACCGGTTCATGGCACGAACCGGTGCTAAAGGTTCGCCACGAACCGGTACTAATGAAAGCGGCCCAGCTAGCCGTTGGAACCGGCACTAATGTATACATTAGTGCTGGCTCAAATTCAAACCGGCACTAATGTGCTTCACGTTTGACCCTTTTTCTACTAGTGCATGGACATTGGATGTCGTTGATAACGGGATCACATCATTAGCAGAATGATGTGATGGACAAGACCCAATCCTAAGCCTAGCACAAAGATCGTGTAGTTCGTATGCTAAAGCTTTTCTAATGTCAAGTATCTTTTCCTTAGACCATGAGATTGTGCAACTCCGGATATCGTAGGAATGCTTTGGGTGTACCAAACGTCTGGCGTAATCGGGTGGCTATAAAGGTGCACTACAGGTATCTCCGAAAGTGTCTCTTGGGTTGGCACGAATCGAGGCGGGATTTGTCACTATGTAAGCGGAGAGGTATCTACGGGCCCACTCGGTAGGACATCATCATAATGTGCACAATGTGACCAAGGGGTTGATCACGGGATGATGTGTTACGGAGCGAGTAAAGAGACTTGCGATAGCGAGATTGAACAAGGTATCGGTATACCGACGATCGAATCTCGGGCAAGTACAATCTGATTAGACAAAGGGAATTGTATACGGATCGTTGAGTCCTTGACATCGTGGTTCATCCGATGAGATCATCGTGGAACATGTTGGAGCCAACATGGGTATCCAGATCCCGCTGTTGGTTATTGACCGGAGAACGTCTCGGTCATGTCTGCATGGTTCCCGAACCCGTAGGGTCTACATACTTGAGGTTTTGGGGCTGCCAACAGATGAGTTTCACCTCTCCCTGGCGCAGCCCTACCTCTCTCCCTTCTCCTCTCCCGCGGTGCTTGGCGAAGCCCTGCAGGATTTCCACGCTCCTCCATCACCACCACGCCGTTGTGCTGCTGCTGGACGGAGTCTTACTCAACCTCTTCCTCTCTCCTTGTTGGATCAAGGCATGGGAGACGTCACCGGGCTGTACATGTGTTGAACGCGGAGGTGCCGTCCGTTCGGCACTAGGATCTCCGGTGATTTGGATCACGACGAGTACGACTCCTTCAACCCCGTTCTCTTGAACGCTTCCGCTTAGCGATCTACAAGGGTATGTAGATGCACTCTCCTTCCCCTCATTGTTGGTTTCTCCTTAGATAGATCTTGGTGACACATAGGAAAATTTTGAATTTCTGCTACGTTCCCCAACACCACTATGCTTCACAGATGAAGTAAGGGATCATCAAATCCCCGAGGGTTTCAAACCCGTAAACATTGAATCATACGATGGCACAACAGATCCGGCAGTATGGATCGAGGATTATCTCCTTCATATCCTCATGGCTGACGGTGATGATCTTCACACCATGAAATACCTCCCACTCAAGCTTAAAGGACCAGCTCGGCATTGTCTTAACAACTTGCCAGCAGAGTCAATTGGTTGCTGGGAGGACCTAGAAGCCGCATTCCTCGACAATTTCTAGGGCACCTATGTGCGACCACCAGGCGCCGATGACCTAAGCCACATAATTCAGCAGCCGGAGAATCGGCGGACAATTCTGACACGGTTCCTAACCAAGAAAAATCAAATAGTCATTGTCCGTCGCAGAGGCCCTCGCAGCCTTCAAACATAACATCCGTGACGGGTGGCTGGCCCGGCACCTAGGACAGGAAAAGCGAAATCCATGGCAGCCCTCACAACACTCATGACCGCTTTTGCGGGAGAAAACAACTAGCTAGCTCATAGCAATAACATGACCAAGAGCCCTGGTAATTCGGATACCAAGGACAGCAATGGCAGGTCGCGTCGCAACAAGCACAAGCGCCGCATTAACAACGACAATGCTGAGGATACGGCTGTTAATGCCGGATTCAGAGGCTCTAAACCCGGTCAGCGGAAAGAGCCATTTAAAAGAAATACTCCGGCCCGTCCAGTTTGGACCGAATACTCGATCGCTCGTGCCAGATACACGGCACCCCCAAAAAACCAGCTAATCACACCAACAGGGATTGTTTGGTGTTCAAGAAGGCAGGCAAGTTAAGTGCCTAAAACATAGACAAGGAGCCCCGGCCGCCGAACAATAGGGGACTGAAGGGCTTCCTCCCACAAGTGCAGATGGTGAACATGATATATGCAACCCACATCCCCAAAAGGGAGCGGAAGCGTGCACTCAGGGACGTATATGCGTTGGAGCCAGTCGCCCCAAAGTTCAACCCGTGGTCCTCCTGCCCGATCACTTTTGATCGAAGGGACCACCCCACTAGCATCCGCCATGGCGGATTTGCCGCATTGGTTCTAGATCCAATCATTGACAGATTTCACCTCACTAGAGTCCTTATGGATGGCGGCAGCAACCTGAACCTACTTTATCAGGATACAGTGAGAAAAATAGGCATAGATCCCTCAAGGATTAAACCCACAAAGACAACCTTTAAAGGCGTCATACCAGGTGTAGAGGCCAACTGTACGGGCTCAGTTACACTTGAGGTGGTCTTCGGATCCCCGGATAATTTCCAAAGCGAGGAGTTAATCTTCGACATAGTTCCGCTCCGCAGTGGCTATCATGCACTGCTCGGACGAACAACATTTGCAAAGTTCAATGCGGTGCCGCACTACGCATACCTCAAGCTCAAGATGCCAGGCCCTCGAGGAGTCATTACGGTCAATGGAAACACCGAACGCTCTCTCCGAACGGAGGAGCACACGGCGGCCCTCGCGGTGGAAGTACAAAGTAGCCTCTCAAGGCAATTCTCCAGTCCGGCTATTAAACGTCCGGACACCGTCAAGCGCGCCCGAAGTAACCTACAACAAGACCGCCTAGCACGTTCCGAGCACGCGTAGCAATGCGGCCCCAACCCCATCCCTCGCGAAATTGCGAAACCAGTACTACGCGTACATAATTACGCTCTGGAAATACCATGGGCATAGGGGGAGGGGCATGACCACGGCATGCCCAAAATGCGGCTCAACCGCACTAGGGGCTCCCGATTTTGTCATTCTTTTTTCTTACTTTCAGGACTCCACTCTCCGGAAGGCCTGTCCGGCAGTACAATCGCCGAACACACGATGCAACAGCCAGGGAGGCAGAAAGCTACGTCGAATGTCAAGGTGGTCTCTATAACGAGCTAAATACCTATCTTACATACCATCCCGCAGCCCGCCCCTGGAGGGGGACATGTCAAATAGTCCCATCTCTTGCTTATCGCACTATTTGTATCGTTCTGCTTTTACCGCAGCCTTTTCGAATAAACAATACATAGATTTTGTCTATCATTGCATTCCTTTTTTTGTAAATACGTTCAGTTATGACATTATGCAACCGTACACTTTAGTGCGGCCAATACACCAGGGCTTAAGTACCCCGAATATGGTGTGAAAGTCCGAACACTCTCACGAGTCGGCACCCGAACTTATAGCATTATATGCATCGGCTCGAATCATGTCTTGGGTCAATAGTTGGGTTTGCCCGGCTCCCATGTTTTGGTACCTTCGTTCCTTATATCGGCTAAGGTAGCGCTGGGAGAACTACTGCGATTGTGCCCGGTTGAGCTAGGTTAAGCACCTCGATGAAAGCTAAAACTGACCATCATGATAGGGCGAGAGCTGGTCGCTGTTCGAGAGGTTTCGAGTCCCTAAAGACTTATGCCGCTTAGAGCGAGGTGCCGGCTTTGTCCGGCCTAGGCGTTGATAGCGCCCCGAACTCGGTCTTCCGAATACTAGGGGCTTCACCGAAATTTAAAATTATAGAATTCTATGGCTAAGTGAGAGTGATAAAGCATTATAGTCTGATTGCCTTGTTCGTTGTGCTGAGCGCCTCCCTCGAAGGACCCAAGAATGGGAACAAGAGCGCTCAGGTTTATCCCGAACACCCCAACCCTCGTGGCATGGGGGCAGAAGCCAACGACTCGCCATCTCTCAAATTTAATAAACGGCCGCACAAAAGGTAATATTTTAAATTCAAAAAGCGTTGCTTAGCACATATGAACAAGTTTTCAGCGCACAGGATAACACGAGTGAGTTTACTCAAAAATTACATCCTTGGAACATTCATCGGCCATAAGGCGGGCACCCTTCAGGATGCCCTCATAATACATCTCGGTCTTGCGATGCTCCTTGCCCTGCGGTGGCCCATCTATCACCAGCTTATCAGCATCCATCTTACCCCAGTGCACTTTAACACGGGCAAGGGCACTACGGGGCCTTCGATGCATACGGAGCGCTTGATGACTTCAAGCCGTGGACAGGCATCCGCCAGCCGCCTCACCAGCCCAAAGTAGCTCACAGGCATGACCTCCCCAGGCCATAGCCGGACCATAAGGCCCTTCATGGCCTGTTCCGCCACCTTGTGGAGCTCGGCCAGTTGCTTCAGCTGGTCGCTCAAGGGCACCGGGTGTCCGGCCTCAGCTTACTGAGACCAGAACACCTTCTCCGTCGAGCTCCCCTCCTCGGCCCGGTACTATGCGGCAGCGTCGGACACACTGTGGGGCAGATCTGCGAATGCTCCTGGAGAGCTTCGGACTGGGGTAAGTAACAAGTAATTCACTTTCACGTGCTTGCTTTGCATAAAGAATGTCTTACCCGCCGCTATCTTCTTCATCGCCTCAATTTCCTGGAGGGCTTTTTGGGCTTCGGCCTTAGCAGATTTGGCGCTCTCAAGGGCCGAGGCGAGCTCAGACTCTCGAGTCTTTGAGTCAAGCTCCAAATTCTCGTGTTTTTTCACGAGATCCTGGAGCTCTTGCTGCACCTCCGCCACCCGCGCCTCCTGCTTTTCTCGCTCGGCGCGCTCCACGGCCGCATTCTCTTCGGCCTTGGACAATGCTTTCTTCAGCGTCGCCACCTCGGTTTTGGCCCCTGTAATATTAACATTGGTCCTGTCAATTTTTGCAACCACATTTTTTTACATATTTGCGTAAGGTATTACTTACCTTCCTTGTCCTCGAGCTGCTTCTTGGCAAGGCCGAGCTCGTTCTCGGACCGCTCGAGGCTCTGCTTCAATGCATCGACCTCCGCAGTCAGTGCGGCAGATGTCAGCAACGCAACCTGCATTCCCATATTGACATACTTATGTTAGACTCCTGCGTATATCTTTTAGATCCTCAGTTCGGCTTTTCTTCCCGAACACCAAATTGAGCATCAGGGGCTACTGTCTATGTGGTAATATTTTTACATATCTTAAATACATACCTCAAAGCCTATTAGAAGGCTGGCACAGGCTTCAGTCAGCCCGCTCTTGGCAGACCGAACCTTCTGGATCAACTCACTCATAATAGTGCGGTGCTCCTCGTCGACGGAGGCGCCGTTAAGCACCTCCAGCAAACTATCCGGTGCCTCCGGTTGGACGGAGGTCACCAGCGTCGTAGGCTTGCCCTTCTTACTAGGGGGCCGCCTGCCAGGCTCCGGAACCGCTGAAGGTTCCGGTGCGGTGTCCGGCCCAGGGTCAGACTTGGAGCCCTTGGGGGTTTTGTCCCCTTTGCGCCTGGAGTCCGGGAAGTCGCCTTGCGGCGCCTCCAGGACCACCTCCTCCTGGCTTGGACCCTTTTGGGACTCCACCTCGGCATCATCCGCAGGGCGAGGGGAGGGGGCGGCCGGAAGTGAAGTGCTATTCACATCCGACGAGCTTATGGTGCCGCTCGACGACACGCCGACCTGGGCTCGGGGCGGACTGCATGATTATATTTGGCGTCAGAAGATACTGTGCAATAAAGGAACACCATGAGTTATTCTGGTATCCGGATACTTACGATTTTGCCAGGGGCTTGGCCCTGGATGGCCACTCCTCTTCACCGTCGTCGGCGTTGGTGGAGTAGTCTAGAGGAAGGGTACTTTCTTTCTTGGACCCTCCGCCCCCCCCCCCGGTTGGGGGGGCCTTCCTTTTCTTCTCTCCCCCCCCCCCCGCTGGGGGAGAGACCTCTCTTTCCTCCTCCTCGTTTTCGTGGGAGGAGTCCGCCTCGGAGTCATCAGACGATGAGTCCGACACCACCAGGCACCGGTAACTCTTTCGAGTTCCCGTGGCCTTCTTCTTGGCCTTCTTCTCTGGCACCACGTAAGGTGCCGGAACCAGCATCCCCTTCAAGCGGGCGTCCGCTGGGTCTTCGGGCAAGGGAGCCGGACAGTTGATCTGCCCGGACGTCTCCTGCCAATCCTGTCAAAGTTAAGGGAGTTTAGATCCCGCATAGGGTCAAACTATGAAAAACAAGTATCCCGTGAAGGGTAAAACAGCTTACCGCGTTGGCTTGATGCTGCGCGCTGAATCCGCGATCCTCGGTAACGGATGCGGGAGCCTCGGCGCCCTTGAACAGCACCTTCCAGGCATCTTCGTACGTAGTGTCGAAGAGCCTGCTCAGGGTTCGGTGCTGTGCCGGATTAAACTCCCACAAGCTGAAAGCCCGTTGTTGGCACGGGAGGATCCGACGGATGAGCATGACCTGGACTACGTTGACGAGTTTGAGCTTCTTGCTCACCAGGTTTTGGGCGCATGTTTGGAGTCCGGTCAGCTCTTCGAATTACCCCACGACAGGCCCTTCTCTTTCCGGGAGGTGAGCTGCGTGGGGATGCGAATCGAATTGGGGCCGCTGCCCATTCAGGGTCATGCGGCTCGGTGATGTGGAACCACCCGATTTCCACCTTTATGGTCTCTCTGAAGAGCCCTCGAACCATAAGGCGTTGGGCATCTTGCCCACCATGGCACCTCCGCTTTCTGCTTGGCGGCCGCCCACTACCTTGGCTTGTAATTGAAGGTCTTCACCATAAGCGAAGTGGGGCTGGATCTTGAAGGAAGGCCTCGCACTGACGATGAACGCCGAGATTTTGAGGATGAAGTTCGGGGCCAGATCGTGGAAATCCAGGCCGTAGTATAACATGAGCCCCCGGACAAATGGGTGAAGTGGGAAACCTAGTCCGTGGAGGAAATGGGTGAGAACACCACCCTCTCATGGGGCCTAGGGGTGGGGATGAGCTGCCCCTCGTCAGGGAGCCGGTCTTGCGATGTCATTGGACAAGTATCCGGCTTTCCTCAGCTTCTTGATATGTCCCTCAGTGACGGAGGAGACCATCCACTTGCCTCCCACTCCGGACATGGCTGGAGAAGGTTGAGGTGGGATGTGCGGACTTGGGCGCTGGAGCTCGAATGCGCGAAAATGGATAAGCAAAGGAGGAAGAAGGCATAGATGAAAAAGTTGGATCCTTATCCCCCTATATGGGCGGACGAGATTGCACGTCCCCACCCTCCTGGTAAAACTCGCTTATCTCCCAAGTGTCGTAATTAATAGCACGGTTGGGTTACCCACGCCCGTATTGATGAGAATCCCGGAATAAGGGGACACAATCTCTGCTTCGACAAGACGTGCCAAGGAAACCGCCCCGCTAAGTGCGCTGAGGTGGGACAGTAAAAACGATTCGGATAAAGACTTGGCCGTGGTGTGATGTCACGCTGCGGAATACGTCAGCAGGTTGGATTTGTGTAAATATTACTCTCTCTACGGTGGTATGTGGAACTTATTTTGCAGAGCCGGACACTATCCTTGTGTTCAAAATCTTCTATGAAATATTTGGAGGAGGAACCCGCCTTGCAATGCCGAAGACAATCTGCGCGCCGGACTCATCGTCATTCAAGCCTGGTTCAGGCTCTTGAGGAGTCTGGATTAGGGGTGTCGGATGGCGGACTATAACCTTTGGCCGGACTCCTGGACTATGAAGATACAAGATTGAAGACTTTGTCCCGTGTCCGGATGGGACTTTCCTTGGCATGGAAGGCAAGCTTGGTGATGCGGATATGTAGATCTCCTCCCATTGTAACCGACTCTGTGTAACCCTAGCCCTCTCCTGTGTCTATATAAACCGAAGGGTTTTAGTCCGTAGGACGAACAACAATCATACCATAGGCTAGCTTCTAGGGTTAAGCCTCTCCGATCTCGTGGTAGATCTACTCTTGTTCTACCCATATCATCAATATTAATCAAGCAGGAGTAGGGTTTACCTCCATCAAGAGGGCCCGAACCTGGGTAAAAATATCGTGTCCCTTGTCTCCTGTTACCATCTGCCTAGACGCACAGTTCGGGACCCCCTACCCAAGATCCGCCAGTTTTGACATCGTGTCCGTGGTTGAAGATTTTTGTACACAATATCTCCCCAGGGTCCCTTGATGGCATTCTTCTCTGCATATTCTTTAACGACGAAGCGGTATTTGAACCATTCTTCTGCCCAATATCTTCGAATCCACTGGATTCGATTCTTGCGGCAGGTATAGGTTTCCTCAGGGTCTGTTTTGTACAGCTCGTGCAAATCTGGAGGCAAATCCTTGGAAGTGTTACCACGGCGCTGTCTACCTCCCTTTCGTGCTGACTTCACAGTTGCCATGAAGTTTAAACTGAAGGGCTTCAGAACGTGCAATGGCTTCAGACGGCTGGTCAATCAAGAACTGGCTTCAGGTGAATTGATGTGACTCTGCAAGAATTCTGCAAACGAATGCAGACTAGCTATGAGAACCAAGGGATTCTCCCATGGACATGTACCTATGACAGCATTAGAGGTGCGAGGGAAGGGGAAGAGGTCATATGCATTCTCAGAAGATTTTGAAGATAAATCAGTTTGAAGACATTGACCTCATAATGCGAAGACATTCACTTATTTGATGAGAGTTGGTTCCAGAGTTGTACAAATCCAAGAATAAGTACAAGTGAGGAATCTAACTTGTAAAGAAGCATAAGTGAATAGACTATGCAGAATATGAGATGCAGAATGAGATAGATTCAAGTTTGGAGATCTAGAAACCACTTTTGGAAAAAACGGATGAATCTATCAGATCGAAAAGACGGTAAAAAGTAAAATTTTATTACCACACGAAGAACTGCTAGACGGAGCGAAGGAAGAGGCCGAGCAGTTCGATCTCCCGTGCCCTAACTTGGAGACAGAAGACACCTACGGCGACGGCGGAGATGACGAGGTCTGCGGCCGGCGCGAGGACAGCGTCGAAGAAGTCGCGGTAGCTAAGCGCTTCGTCGTCGGCATCGTCGAGAGCTAGCGGAGGCGCTAGGGTTTGCGAGAGGTGGGAAGGAGAAAGAAGAATTTTTGACTGAGATGTGACGGGTATTTATAAGGACAAAGACGGCACAGCGCAATTACGCAGGTGCCCCTGGTGGTTGACATCTGACGGACACGTGGCAAACATGCAACACCTTGGGAGTTGTTCCATGTTCCCACGCACGCCTGGATTATCAGGATGGTCGTTCCGAATTCTCCGGGTTTCAGGAAAATAGGATAAAGTATTAAAAAATAGATATAAATGTTTGTCAGATTGACTTCAGCTCACAAGGTCTCAGTGAAGACAATCGATAGTTTTCAATAGAATGCATATGACTTAGAGATAGAGTTGAGGTAGAAGCATAGATAGGTTAGGGTCCGATCACATTCACTTACTCCAAAAGATTCAACACGAAGTCATAGCTATAAGTGAATGCTGTAGAGGACAGAACACAGATAAATATATATAGTACTAGTCCAATTCAACCAATTGAAGATAAACTTGAATATAAGCCAAGGATGAACTATGCAAACATAACGCCAATAGAAACACTTCAAACAAAAGTTTGGTGGTGGCGTTACCCACCGTATAGGAAGTATTAGACCCAAACACGCGGCACAATTGTCGTGGCGCTCCGAAGTCAAATTCCGCATTAATGTATTCACAATTAGAGTGTATGTCTTCATTGATTGAAGATATACATTACTTCGTGTGTTGCACATCTAAGTCATTAAAATGCATAAGTGTTTGGATGTGTGTCCATTCACAGGACATTTGAGGATTCCAAGATATTTAGCTCACACCGAACTTGCAAAACCTTTTCTCATCCAAGGGCTTTGTGAAGATATCAGCCAACTGTTCTTTCTGTCTTGACATGAATGATATCAATATCTTCCTTCATAACATGATCTCTAAGAAAGTGATGGCGAATTTCAATGTGCTTTGTCTTGAGTGCTGAACTGGGTTGTTGGCAATCTTGATGGCACTCTCGTTATCGCAATAGAGAGGCACATTCTTGAGATGGATACCATAGTCTTTGAGAGTTTGCTTCATCCGGAGAAGCTGAGCACAGCAGGATCCAGCAGCAATGTATTCAGATTCAGCGAGAGAGAGATACAGTTACGCTTCTTTGAAGACCAACAGACAAGAGATCGTCCCAGAAAGTGACATGTGCCTGATGTGGACTTGCGATCAACCTTGTCACCAGCATAATCAGCATATGAGAATCCAACTAGATCAAACTCTGAGCCCTTTGGATACCATAATCCTAGTGTTGGGGTGTGAACCAAATATCGAAGAATTTGCTTCACAGCTAAGTGATGCGATTCCTTTGGTGCCGCTTGGAATCGGGCACACATGCAAACACTAAGCATTATATCTGGCCTAGATGCACATAAGTAAAGCAAAGAACCAATCATGGAACGATATACCTTTTGATCGAACTCTTTACCATTGTCGTCGGGACCCAGATGACTTTTGGTTGGCATTGGCGTCGTGTATCCTTTGCAGTCTTGCATTCCAAACTTCTTCAGGCGATCCTTGAGGTATTTTTCTTGAGATATGAAGATGTCATTGCGTTGTTGATGGATTTGGAGACCCAGAAAGAACATCAGCTCGCCCATCATGGACATTTGATATTGCTCTTGCATCATGTGACCAAATTCATCACTCTATTTCTTGTTGGTGCAGCCGAAGATAATGTCATCCACATAGATTTGGCACACAAATAGTTCACCGTCATATGTCTTCGTGAAGGGTGTAGGATCTAGTGAACCAGGTTTGAAGCCTTTGCTCTTCAGAAAGTCTTTGAGTGTGTCATACCAAGCAAGAGGGGCTTGATTGAGGCCATACAGTGCCTTGTTGAGCTTGTATACCATACCAGGATGTTTTGGATCTTCAAAGCCCTTAGGTTGTGCGACATATACTTCTTCTTCTATCTTTTCGTTGAAAAAAGCACTTTTCACATCCATTTGATACATAAGAATGTTGTGATGATTTGCATAGGCTAGCAGTATGCGAATGGCTTCAAGTCTTGCCACCGAAGCAAATGTTTCATCTAAGTCAATTCCTTCCACTTGAGTGTAACCTTGCGCAACGAGACGAGCCTTGTTTCTGACAACTTGACCATGCTCATCTTGCTTGTTGCGATATATCCATTTGGTGCCAATGATATTGTGCTTCCGAGGATCAGGACGCTTATTCAGCTCGAACTGTTGAAGCTCTTCTTGCATAGCTTGAATCCATTCAGGTTCCATGAAGGCTTCATCAACTTTCTTGGGTTCAGTGATTGAGACAAATGCAAAATGCCCACAGAAGTTGGTTAGCTGTGATGCTCTTTGAGTTGCTTTTGAACGAGTGAGTGGACCAGGTGCATTCAAGCTGTCAATTATCTTCTCAATCTGAACTTCATTTGCAACACGAGGATGAGCAGGACGAAGATTTTGCTCTTGCTGATCAATGTCATCATTTGGGGAATTGTCTTCGGACTGGGCATTGTCTTCAGGTTGATTAGGTGCAAAAATTACAAGCTCCTCTTCAGATTGATTCTCAGAGGGTATGATATCTCCAATTCCCATCTGCTTGATAGATTCAATTGGAGGTACTTCATCTAGCACATTTGGCAGGTGCTCTCTTTGCGAGCCGTTAGTTTGATCGAACCGCACATCCACAGTTTCAACCACTTTATAGTGAAAGAGGTTGAAGACTCTGTAGCAGTGCGAATCCTTTCCATAACCAAGCATAAAACCTTCATGTGCTTTCGGTGCAAATTTTGAAGTGTGATGTGGATCCTTGATCCAGCACCTAGCACCAAATACTCTGAAGTAGCTTACATTTGGCTTCTTACCAGTTAGGAGCTCATAGGATGTTTTCTTCAGAAGCTTGTGAAGATAAACACGGTTGATGACGTGGCAAGCAGTGTCAATGGCTTCAGGCCAGATCTTCCATGGAGCCTTGTACTCATCAAGCATCGTTCGGGCCATCTCAATGAGAGTTCTGTTCTTGCGCTCGGCGATGCCATTCTGCTGAGGTGTATAAGGAGCAGAGAACTCATGTGAGATGCCAAGTGTATCCAGATAGAGGTCGAGGCCAGTGTTCTTGAACTTCGATGCGTTGTAAACCGATGTGCTTGATCTTGGCGTCATAGTTCGTCATGGCACGATTGGCAAAGCGTCTGAAGACATCTTGCACTTCGGTCTTGTAGAGGATTATATTTACCAAAGTATATCTAGAGTAATCATCAACAATTACGAAGCCATAGAGGCAAGCAGTAGCATTGAGAGTAGAGTAGTGAGTAGGGCCGAATAGATCCATGTGAAGCAGCTCAAAGGGTTGAGATGTAATCATGATTGTATTCGAGGGATGCTTGGCCCTAGTCATCTTTCCAGCTTCGCAGGCGCCACACAGATGGTCCTTCTTGAACTTGACGCCTTCGATGCCCACGACATGCTTATTCTTCGTGAGAGTGTGCAAGTTCTTCATGCCAGCATGCCCTAGCCTTCGATGCCAGAGCCAGCGTTCTGAAGCCTTTGCTAGAAGACATACGGCCATCTCTGGTCCTACTGAGAAATCTACCATATATAGATCATCTTTTCGATACCCTTCAAAGACTAGAGACTTGTCAGATTCCATTAGTACAAGGCATCGATATTTTCCAAATAGCACAATCATGTTTAAGTCACAAAGCATTGAGACAGACATTAAGTTGAAACCAAGGGATTCAACAAGCATCACTTTATCCATGTGTTGATCCTTTGAGATTGCAACTATACCTAGACCCAATACCTTGCTTTTACCAGTGTCTGCAAATGTGATGTGACTTTTGTCTGATGGACGTAAGGTTGAGTCCATGAGAAGACTTCAATCACCAGTCATATGATTAGTGCATCCACTATCCATAATCCATTCTGAAGCATGAGGTGTCGTAGCCTACAGTGCAGTTAGGGGGATAGGCTTCACCAAGAGTATTGTGAAGCATAAACATTTGACGGGCAAGAGGATTATCAAAGGTCAGATAAAGATTAGGACTGATAGGATGTTTGGCAAACGATTCAGGAACAAAATACATAGTAAGACCATTTGGGCATTTGATCTTGCACCCTACAAGATGTTTTAGGTCCCCAGCAATAGCATCAGACGCCTTTGATTTCCGGCTGGAGACCTTTCCCTGCAAAAGAAAGTTAATTCTTCTTAACCACCCACATCTTCAGGGGTGGCTTAGAAGCAATGATTCTAAGTGCAGCATCTGATAACTTCGGCTTTGGAGCCCTAGCAAATAGCCTTGCAGGAGAAGAACGATACTCATATGAATAAGCAGAAAAGTTCTTAGTTCTATGAACATAGCAGTTTGAAGACACACACTCATATTCACAACTATGAGTATGGTTTCCCCGCAAAACATTGGCGTTAGGGTGAGTCAGGTGAGTCCTCTGTCTGTATGAAGCCTTTGGGTCATATGAAGCCTTTGGTTTGGGATTTGTCTTCTTCCCAGGTGGTGTCATGATGACATTCACAGGAAGATTCTCAAGACAACTTCTGGGAACCCAGATCTTCTTCATAGGTGGCCCGTTCCTGCAGTTAGTACCAATATACCTGGCAAACACTTCACCATTCTGATTCTTAAACAGTTTATCATTTGCATCAAAGTATTCTTCAATGACAATTGGGTTAGCACAGGTGAAGCCAGATAAGGTGGATGGATCCACTGAAGGTCCCTTTGCAGCAACCCATGTGGTTTTGGGTCTTTTCGGGGCTTCGATAGGAGCCATCAACATTCATTTTCCTCTCGAACCCAACACCCTCTTTCCTAGGGTTTCGGTTCAGAATCTTCTTTTTGAGGACATCGCACAGTGTCTAATGCCCTTTGATACTTTTGTACATCCCTGTTTCAAGCAATGTCTTCAACCTAGCATTTTCATCAGCAATAGTAGTGGTATCCTCCATGAGAGGGTTAGTTACCACATCAGCAGTTGAAGGTATTGCAACATAGCAGCGATGGGACATTCAGCAGCGATGATAGCGTTATCACGCTCAAGGCATTTTAGACAAGGTGGTTCAAATCCTTCCGGAGCGGAACTGATCTGTTGAGCGCGTAGTGACTCATTCTCTTTTTGAAGATCTTCATGAGCCGCTCCCAATTTCTCAAACTCTTGCTTCCTTTGAAGATAATCATAGGAGAGCTTTTCGTAAGTGGTTGTGAGTGTTTCATGACGACTTTCAAGTTCCTGGTACTTAGCATGAAGATTTTTAATGTCTTCAACTAAGGACTCAGAACGGGTCATTTCCGCGTCCAACAGGTCATCGCTTTTGTCTAACAGTTTTTGAGTATGTTCCATATCTTTCTGTTGTTCAGTTGCAATTTTAGCAAGTGTTTTGTAGCTGGGTTTGGATTCACAATCAGAGTCATCTTCACTTGATGTTTGAAAGTAAGCGCCGAGTGATTTTACCTTGTCACCACGTGCGATGAAGCAGTAGGTGGGAGGCGAGTCATCCTCGTCATTATCATCAGTGTTGGTGACGGAGCCATTGTCTTCGGTGTTGAAGATGGACTTGGCGGCGTAGGCAGAAGCTAGGGCCAGACTCGCAACACCCGAGTCAGACAACCCCTCAGACTCCACCTCCGCCTCCTCTGAAGCAGACTTCTCTTCTGAATCCATCTCCTTGCCAACAAAAGCACGGGCCTTGCCAGATGAGCTCTTCTTGTGTGATGAAGATCTAGAAGAAGACTTGGAAGAAGACTTTGAGGATTTCTTCTTCTTCTTGTCATCAGAATCATATTCTTTGCTCTTTTTCTTCTTCTTCTCATTGTCCCACTGTGGACACTCAGAGATGTAGTGACCAGGTTTCTTGCACTTGTGACAGGTTCTCTTCTTGTGATCATAGGCAGAAGCTTCATCATTTCTTGAGCTGGATTAGAAGACTTTCTGAAGCCTTTCTTCTTGGTGCATTTCTGGAACTTCTTCACAAGCATAGCAAGCTCCTTTCCAATGTCTTCAGGATCACCAGAACTGCAGTCAGATTCTTCTTCAGATGAGGAAGCAGCAGCCTTTGCCTTCAAAGCTCGAGTTCGGCCATTGTTGGGGCCATAGATATCTCGTTTCTTAGATAGCTGGTACTCATGTGTGTTGAGCCTCTCAAGTATGTCAAAAAGATCGAGAGTCTTGAAATCAGGGCGTTCTTGTATCATCAGGGCTAAGGTGTCAAATGAGCTGCCAAGAGATCTCAGTAGTGTCTTCACTATCTCATGCTTTGTGATCTCAGTGGCGCCGAGTGCTTGGAGCTCATTTGTGATATCAGTGAGCCGATCAAATGTGAGCTGGACATTCTCGTTGTTATGTCTCTTGAAGTGGTTGAAGAGGTTGCGGAGAGTACTGTTACGTTGATCTCGCTGGGTTGAGACGCCTTCATTGACCTTGGATAGCCAGTCCGAGACTAGCTTCGACGTTTCCAGAGCACTCACACGGCCATACTGTCCTTTGGTAAGGTGACCACAGATGATGTTCTTGGCAGTAGAGTCCAGTTGAATGAACTTCTTGACATCAGCAGGGGTGACACCTTCACCAGTCTTGGGAATGCCATTCTTGACGACATACCATATATCAACATCAATGGCTTCAAGATGCATGCACATCCTATTCTTCCAGTAGGGATATTCAGTGCCATCAAAGATGGGGCACGCAGCGGAGACTTTGATTATCCCTGCAGTCGACATAGCTAAACTCCAGGTGGTTAAACCGAATCACATAGAACAAGGGAGCACCTTGCTCTAATACCAATTGAAAGGGATAGTTATCGACTAGAGGGGGTGAATAGGCGATTTTTATGAAAGTCTTCAAAACATGCGAGTTTCGGAGACAGACAATACGAACAACACAATTCTAATGCAGCGGAAGGTAGACTACACTAGACAAGCCATAGTCAAGTATTCAATGAAGTGAAAGCATGAAGACTAATAGCAGCTAGGTAGTAAAGATCAGGATGGAAGATAGTATGAAGCCAATCAGAACAGATAGTCACACAGTGAAGTCAAACAGATAATACAAGCAGGCAATGACTTCACGAAGACAAACTGTAAGTAAAGAGGAGTAAGAGATAGAACCAGTGGCTTTAGAAGGACACATGATTTGTTGGACCAGTTCCAGTTGCTGTGACAACTGTACGTCTGGTTAGGGAGGCTGAGATTCAACTCAGAAGACCTTGTCTTCACCTTATTCCCCTTGAGCTAAGGACACACAGTCCTCGCCCAATTACTCTGGTAAGTCTTTAAGGTAGACTTCCGAACCTTCACAGACTTCGTTCACCGGCAATCCACAATGACTCTTGGATGCTCAGAACGCGACGCCTAACCGGCTGGAGGATTAACAGTCCTCAAGTGTAACAAGTCTTCAGATCACGCGGACAGAAAGACTTCAGTGATGTCAAACACTATTTGGGCTCTGGGTGGTTTGGGCTTTGTCCTCGCAAGGATTCTCTCTCAAAAGCTTCGGCGGTGGGTTGCTCTCAAACGACAAAAGCCGTGTACTAACTCTGAGCAACCACCAATTTATGGTGTAGGGGGTGGGCTATTTATAGCCACTGGGCAACCCGACCGGATTTGTCCGAAATGACCCTGGGACACTAAGGAACTCACACGTGTCGCAACGGTCAGATTTCAAACACACGCGGCAGCTTGACTTGAGCTACAAGTAAAGCTGACTTATCCAACACATGATAATATTTGCTCTCATTGTCTTTGCTCAAAGATATAGGATTTGGTTTGAGCATCACTTCAGTCACTCTGACTTTGTTCACTTGGACCCCACTTAACAGTGCGGTGGTTCCTATGACTCAACAAAAAAGAAAAGGAAACAACGAAACAACTAAGTCTCCGCGCTCCATAGTCTTCACTCAATGTCTTCTCATGTCATAGTCTTCAATGTGAATATCTTCACAGACCACCATTGTCTTCAATGTCTTCACACATTTTTAGGGGTCATCTCCGGTAGGTAAACCAAATCAAAGAGGGACTACTACCTGTGTTATCCTGCAATTCTCACAAACACATTAGTCCCTCAACCAGGTTTGTCGTCAATACTCCAAAACCAACTAGGGGTGGCACTAGATGCACTTACAGGTCTAGATTGGCTTTTTGCGGCTAGAGAGGCTTGTGACGATGAAACTTCCGATCTAGGGTTATTTCTGGGGGTTTCTGTATTTATTGGGCTTTTTCGCGTTGGTCTCATGCTAATATGGGCCAAGAGTAGCCCACAAGATACCGGGGATGAGCCAGCCCCACCTGGCACACCCTGGTGTCTTGTGGGGCCCTCGTGGCTCTTCTGGACCTCACGCGAAGCTTCTAATAATCGTCAAAAAGTTTCGCTGCATTTGGAGAACTATGATTTCTGCACAAAAAACAACACCACGGTAGTTTTGCTCAAAATATCGTCAGTCCGGGTTGTTTCCATTCAAATTATACCAAAATCATTTAAATTGTTTTAAACATGGCATGAATACTTCATAAATTATAGATGCATTGGAGACATATCAGCATCCACAAGCTTAATTCCTACTCGTCCTCGAGTTGGTAAATGATAAAAGAAAAAAATTATAATGTGTGAATGCTAGCAAAGTGCATATGTTTGATCAATGATAATTTCAATCACTTTTCCTAGCACCATAACAGCAACTCTTTCTCATAAAACTCATCATGATAAAGAAGCAATCAATTCACATGTTACGGTTCCAACAGTGCCTTCTCTTGAAACTTAAAAACCTTTATTCTTAGTCACCAAACAATTGCAAATCAACTTATCCTCGACAAAGTCTAAGTAAGAGCTCCACATACTCAACCATCATATGGTCTTCTATGATTGGTAGTACTCAAAGCATATTTTTAGAAAAAATTGTATCTTTCAAACACAGAGAAAGATAGGAGCTTAATGTTTCGCCTCCCAACTCATTTATCATAGAGATAATTGTCAACAATAATAAATCATGATAAAATATATTTGACTGGTCATATGTGCCTAGATCTTTCCCTATCACATGATACTTGCCAACTAGAGAATAATTGAGGTCGAAATGAGAATGCATACTATTGACTCTTGCATAAAAGGAAATAATGAAAAGGAAAAGATAGGCCCTTCGCAGATGGAAGCATAGGTTTGTCATGCGCTTTTTATTTTTGGATACACAATCTCTTAATGCAAAGGAACGTCATATAATATTGCCCCTACCTTTATTATGCATTCCGTCGTTTTATTACTTTGCCATCACAAGTTTGTACAACGCTTATTTTCCCTTACAATAAAAGATCAAACATATTTAGGAGCAATTTCTATTGCTTTATGCACCAATGACAACTTATTTGAAGGATTTTATTCAATCCATATGTAGGTATGGTGGACACTCATGGCAAGAAACTAGGTTTAAGGGTTTTTCGATGCACAACTAGTATCTCTACTTAGTACGAATTTTTGGCTAGTAAAAGATCCTAATCAAACACCACATGTTGGAGGATCCATAATAATATAACTTCTATGCAAATATACACAACCATAACTCATTACGTTGTCTTCCTTGTCCAACTTCAACTAATTTTCTCAAGTTTGAAAATAATTAATGGGTATTCACAATAACAGAAGATGTCCAAGATAATATATTTATATGTGAAAGTTCTCTTCTTTATAATAATCATTCAAGAATTGATTGTATGACCAATATTGTGATTGTCAAGCTTCAAAATATTTCACTTTCTAAACCCAATGTGAATCTACTACTAAGAAATATATGAACATATAATTTCAACTTCATGGTATTCAATTCATTGAACAATTCACTCATAGGATATAGGTGAAGCACAAGAGTAAATGACAAACTACTCCAAAAAGATATAAGTGAAGATCAAGCGAGTAGTTAAGTAAATGGGTAGCTATTTGAGGACTCTCTCTTATTTAGAAACTTTAAGATCCAAGTATTTTATTAAAATGGAAGCAAAACAAAATAAGATGACATTCCAAGAATAGCACACATCATGTGAAGAAACAAAAACTTAGGCTCAACCGAGGCTAACCGATAATTGTTGATGAAGAAAGGTGGGATGCCTACCGGGGCATCCCCAAGATTAGATGCTTGAGACTTGTTGAAATATTATATTAGGATGCCTTGGGCATCCCCAAGCTTGAGCTCTTATTTCTTCTTAATTCGTCTCATATCAAGGTTTCCCTAAATGTCAAAAACTTCATCCACACAAAACTCAACAAGAACTCGTGAGATAAGTTAGTATAAATCAATGCAAAACCTTAGCATTCGCTACTGTAGCAAATCACTAAAATTATAATATAAAATTGCATACAAAATGCCTCTGCATATTTAATACTCCTATACTCAAATAGAATCAATAAACATGCAAATGTATGCAAGCAATGCAATCATAATAGAATTCTGTCTAAATAGAACAGTCTATAAAGGATGCAAGAATATTCATACTTCTTTAACTCCAAATATTCTGAAAATTTGGCACACTGTAGAAACTTTGTCATATATTACTGTGCAAAAAAGTTCAACATTTTATCACATTCTTACATTTTTTAACAATTCACGCACTAGCGTGCAACTTTCTGTTTTCAAACAGCCACATATAAACTAGCAAAATAAGCATGGTAAAAGCTATACTTGACATTTTTATTGAAATGGAAGATGCAAAACATTATTCTAAATAACAGCCAGTAAATCCTAAAAAAATAAAATGACGCTCCAAGCAAAACACACGTGACGAATGAAAATATAGCCCCAAGTGAGGTTACTGATAATGTTGGAGACAAAAGAGGGGATGCCTTCCGGGGCATCCCCAAGCTTAGTTGTTTGGATCTTCCTTGAATATTACCTTGGGGGTTCCTTGGGCATCCCCAAGCTTAGGTTCTTGTCGCTCATTATTCTCCACATATTGATATCTCACCCAAAACTTGAAAACTTGAATCACACAAAACTTAACGGAACTTCTTGAGATGCATTAGTATGATAAAGAGCGAATCATTCACTTTGGCATTGTCAAAGACAAGATTCATAATTATTCTCACACAATGCCTACTGTACCTTATCATTTCCACAATTTATATTGAGCAATATAAGCCATAGAAAGTAGAAAACAAGCAAACTATGCATTGAAAACAGAATCTGTCAACAACAAACACTCTGTAGTAATCTGAACAAGGACCATACTTCTGCTACTCCAAAAATTTTGAAAAATTAGGACAACGTAGAAAATCTGTATATCAATCGTCTGTAAAAAACAGATCAAAATCATGTTACAGTGAATTTTAAAAATTCCTGGACTGAGCACAAAAGTTTCTGTTTTTGCACAGAATCAAGTCAACTATCATCCACACTATCCCAAAGACTCTACTTGGCACTTTATTTAAACAAAAGAAATAAAACATGATTACTATAGTAGCTTAATCATGTGAACATACTAAAACAATAGGGGTAAATGTTGGGTTGTCTCCCAACAAGCGATTTTCTTTAATGCCTTTTAGCTAGGCATGAAGATTTCAATGATGCTCGCAAAAAAGATAAGAACTGAAACACAAAGAGAGCATCATGAAGCATATGACTAGCACATTTAAGTCTAACCAACTTCCTATGCATAGGGATTTTGTGAGCAAACAATTTTTGGGAGCAAGAATCGACTAGCATAGGAAGGCAAAACAAGCAAGACTTCAAGATTTTCAACACATAGAGAGGAAACTTGATATATATTGCAATATGTAATAAAAGCATGTGTTCCCCTCTCATAATAATTTTCAGTAGCATCATGAATGAATTCAATCACATAAAGCATTCTTTTCATGATGCACAAGCATAGACATTTTATTACTCTCCGCACAAGCAAATTTATTCTCATGAATAGTAGTGGGAGCAAACTCAACAAAATAACTATCATGTGAGGCATAATCCAATTGAAAACTAAAATCATGATGACAAGTTTCATGGTCATTACTTTTTATAGAATACATGTCATCACCACAATCATCACAGGTAGCAACTTTGTTTTCATAATCAATTGAAACCTCTTCCAAAATAGTCGAATCATAATTTAATAAATTCATGACCTCTCCAAATCCACTCTCACAATTATCATAATAAATAGGAGGCATGCTATCATCATAGTAAATATTCTCATCAAAACTTGGGGACTAAAAAAATCATCTTCATCAATATAGCATCCCCAAACTTATGGCTTTGCATATCTTTAGCGTCATGGATATTCAAAGAATTCATACTAGCAACATTGCAATCATGCTCACCATTCATAGTCTTTATGCCAAACATTTTATTAAATTCTTTTCCAATCAATTGAGCACAATTTTCCTTTCCATCATTTCCAAGAAAGACATGATAAAGACGAATAATATGATGCCACCTCAATTCCATTTTTTGTAGTTTTCTTCTTATAAACCAAACTAGTGATAAAACAAGAGACTAAAAGATTAAATTGAAAGATCTAAAGATATACCTTCAAGCACTCACCTCCCCGGCAAGGGCGCTAGAAAAGAGCTTGATGTCTACTACACAACTTTACACTTATAGACTCGTGTTGGGCATCCAAGCGCAGAGTTTTGTGGGACATTAGCAATTTCCCCCCAAGTGGATGACCTAAGGTTTATCAATCCGTAGGAGGCGTAGGATTAAGATGGTCTCTCTCAAACAACCCTGCAACCAAATAACAAAAAGTCTGTTGTGTCCCCAACCACCAAATACAATCATAAATTGTGTCGGTGCACTAGTTCGGCGAAGAGACGGTGATACAAGTGTCGTAATGATACTAGATATTGAATTTGGTAATAGGAATAATAAAAAAGCAAGGTAGCAAGTAACAAAAGTGAGCACAAAGCGGTATTGCAATTCTTAGAAACAAGGCCTAGGGTCCGTACTTTTGCTAGTGCAATCTCCCAACAATGCTAATATAATTGGATCATATAACCATCCCTAAACGTGCGAGGAAGAATCACTCCAAAGTTCCTATCTAGCGAAGAACATAAGAAGAAATTGTTTGTAGGGTACAAAACCACCTCAAAGTTATTCTTTCCGATCAATCTTTCCAAGAGTTCGTACTAAAATAACACCAAGTTATCCTTTCCGATCGATCTATCCAACAGTTCGTACTAAAATAACACCATATGATACACATCAAGCAACTCTAATGTCACCTAGATACTCCAGTGCCACCGTGAGTATTCGTGAGTTGATTATTGTTGGAAATATGCCCTAGAGGCAATAATAAATTAGTTATTATTATATTTCCTTGTTCATGATAATCGTTTATTATTCATGCTATAATTGTATTGACCGGAAACCGCAATACATGTGTGGATACATAGACAACACCATGTCCCTAGTAAGCCTCTAGTTAACTAGCTCGTTGATCAATAGATGGTTACGGTTTCCTGACCATGGACTTTGGATGTCGTTGATAACGGGATCACATCATTAGGAGAATGATGTGATGGACAAGACAATCCTAAGCCTAGCACAAAGATCGTAGTTAAGTATGCTAAAGCTTTTCTAATGTCAAGTATCATTTCCTTAGACCATGAGATTGTGCAACTCCGGATACCGTAGGAATGCTTTGGGTGTACCAAACGTCCACAACGAATCGGGTGACTATAAAGGTGCACTACGGTATCTCCGAAAGTGTCTGCATTGGGTTGCACGAATCGAGATGGATTTGTCACTCCGTAAACGGAGAGGTATCTCTGGGCCCACTCGGTAGGACATCATCATAATGTGCACAATGTGACCAAGGGGTTGATCACGGGATGATGTGTTACGGAACGAGTAAAGAGACTTGCGTAGCGAGATTGAACAAGGTATCGGTATACCGATGATCGAATCTCGGGCAAGTACAATACCGTTAGACAAAGGGAATTGTATACGGGATCAATTGAGTCCTTGACATCGTGTTTCATCCGATGAGATCATCGTGGAACATGTAGGAGCCAACATGGGTATCCAGATCCGCTGTTCGTTATTGACCGGAGAACGTCTCGGTCATGTCTCGCATGTCTCCGAACCCGTAGGGTCTACACACTAAGGTTCGATGGCGCTAGGGTTATAAAGGAAGTTTGTATGTGGTTACGAATGTTGTTGGTCTCGGATGAGATCCCTGGACGTCACGAGGAGTTCCGGAATGGTCCGGAGGTAAAGATTTATATATGGGAAGTCTGTTTTGGTCACCGAAAAGTTTGGGTTTTTCCATAACGTCTGGGACCACCGGAGGGTCCCGGGGGTCCACCAAGTGGGGCCACCAACCCTGGAGGGCTGCATGGGCTAAGTGTGGGAGTGGACCAGCCCCAGGTGTGCTGGTGCGCCCCCCATAGGGCCCAAGGCGCAGGGAAGTGGGGAAGGGGCAAACCCTAGGGCAGATGGGCCCTAAGGCCCATCTAGTGGGCGCCTCCTCTCCTCCCTCTTGGCGCCTCCCCAAGCCCCATCTAGGGCTGGCCGCACCCCTTGGGGTGGAAACCCTAGATGGGGCGCAGCCCTCCCCTCCCTATATATACTTGAGGTTTGGGGCTGCCCAACACACATGAGTTCTCTCCTCTTGGTGCAGCCCCGCCTCCTCCTCCTCCTCTCCTTGGTGCTTGGCGAAGCCTGCTTGGATTGCCACGCTCCTCCATCACCATCATGCCGTTGTGCTGTTGCTGGATGGAGTCTTCCTCAACCTCTCCCTCTCTCCTTGCTGGATCAAGGCGTGGGAGGCGTCACCGGCTGTACGTGTGTTGAGCGCGGAGGTGTCGTCCGTTCGGCACTAGGATCTCCGTGATTTGGATCACGATGAGTACGACTCCTTCAACCCCGTTCTCATGAGCGCTTCCGCTTAGCGATCTACAAGGGTATGTAGATGCACTCTCCTTCCCTCGTTGCTAGTTTCTCCATAGATAGATCTTGGTGACACGTAGGAAAATTTTGAATTTCTGCTCGTTCACCAACAAAGGGTATCGAGCTAGGTCTATTGCGTAGATTCTTTGCATGAGTAGAACACAAAGTAGTTGTGGGCGTTGATGTTGTTCAATATGCTTACCGTTACTAGTCCAATCTTGTTTCGACGGTATTGTGGGATGAAGCGGCCGGACCGACCTTACGTACTCTTACATGAGACAGTTCCACCGATGACATGCACTTGGTGCATAAGGTGGCTAGCGGTGCCGTCTCTCCACTTTAGTCGGAACGGATTCGATGAAAAGGGTCCTTATGAAGGGTAAATAGCAATTGACATATCACGTTGTGGTTTTATGAGGTAAGAAAGCGTTCTTGCTAGAAACCCATAGCAGCCACGTAAAACATGCAAACAACAATTAGAGGACGTCTAATTTGTTTTTGCAGGGTAGGCTATGTGATGTGATATGGCCAAGAAGAATGTGATGAATGATATGTGATGTATGAGATTGATCATGTTCTTGTAATAGGATTCACGACTTGCATGTCGATGAGTATGACAACCGGCAGGAGCCATAGGAGTTGTCTTTATTTATTGTATGACCTGCGTGTCATTAAACAACGCCATGTAATTACTTTACTTTATTGCTAACCGGTAGCCATAGTAGTAGAAGTAATAGTTGGCGAGACAACTTCATGAAGACACGATGATGGAGATCATTATGATGGAGATCATGGTGTCATGCCGGTGACGATGATGATCATGGAGCCCCGAAGATGGAGATCAATGGAGCTATATGATATTGGCCATATCATGTCACTACTATATAATTGCATGTGATGTTTATTATGTTTATGCATCTTTTTACTTAGAACGACGGTAGTAAATAAGATGATCCCTTACAACAATTTCAAGAAGTGTTCTCCCTAACTGTGCACCGTTGCTAAAGTTAAATAAACTTCTAAGCACCACGTGATGATCGGGTGTGATGGATTCTTACGTTCACATACAACGGGTGTTGACGAGCCTAGAATGTACAGACATGGCCTCGGAACACACGCGAAACACTTAGGGTTAACTTGACGAGCCTAGCATGTACAGACATGGCCTCGGAACACAGAGACCGAAAGGTCGAGCATGAGTCGTATAGTCGATACGATCAACATGAAGATGTTCACCGATGACGACTAGTCCGTCTCACGTGATGATCGGACACGGCCTAGTTGACTCGGATCATGTAATCACTTAGATGACCAGAGGGATGTCTATCTGAGTGGGAGTGCATAAGATGAACTTAATTATCCTGAACATAGTCAAAAGATCTTTGCAAATTATGTCGAAGCTCGCGCTTTAGTTCCACTTTGTTTAGATATGTTCCTAGAAAATATAGTTGAAAGTTGACATGGCGATTATGCGGACAGTAGAAAGCTTATGTCCTTAATGCACCGCTCAGTGTGCTGAACCCCAAACGTCGTTTGTGGATGTTACTAACATCGGACATACACGTTTGATAACTACGTGATAGTTCGGTTAAGCGATTTAGAGTTGAGGCACCAAAGACATTTTTCAAACGTCGCGGAACATATGAGATGTTTGAGGGCTGGAATTGGGATTTCAGGCTCGTGCCCACGTCAAGAGGTATAAGACCTCCGGCGATTTTCTTAGCCTGCAAACTAAGGGAGAAAAGCTCAATCGTTGAGCTTGTGCTCAGATTGTCCGAGTGCAACAATCACTTGAATCGAGTGGGAGTTGATCTTCCGGATGAGATAGTGATGTTTCTCCAAAGTCATTGTCACCAAGCTGCTAGAGCTTCGTGATGAACTATAACATATCAGGGATAGATATGATGATCCTTGAGGTATTCACGATGTTTGACACATGAAAGTAGAAATCAAGAAGGAGCATCAATTGTTGATGGTTGGTGAAACCACTAGTTTCAAGAAGGGCAAGGGCAAGAAGGGCACTTCATGAAACGGCAAATCAGTTGCTGCTCCAGTGAAGAAACCCAAGGTTGAACCCAAACCCGAGACTAAGTGCTTCTGTAATAAGGGGAACAGCCACTGGAGCAGAATTACCCTGGATACATGGTAGATAAGAAGGCAGGCAAGGTCGATAGAAGTATATTTGATATACATTATGTTAATGTGTATTTTACTAGTACTCCTAGTAGCACCGGGGTATTAGATACCGGTTCGGTTGCTAAGTGTTAGTAACTCGAAATAAAAGAGCTACGGAATAAACGGAGACTAGCTAAAGGTGAGCCGACGATATGTGTTGGAAGTGTTTCCAAGGTTGATGTGATCAAGCATCGCACGCTCCCTCTACCATCAAGATTAGTATTAAACCAGAATAATTGTCATTTGGTGTTTGCGTTGAGCATAGACATGATTGGATTATGTCTATCGCAATACGGTTATTCATTTAAGGAGAATAATAGTTACTCTATTTATTTGAATAATACCTTCAATGGTCTTACACCTAAAGGAATGGTTTATTGAATCTCGATCATAGTAATACACATTTTCATGCCAAAAGATATAAGATAGTAATGATGGTACCACTTACTTGTGGCACTGCCATGTAAGTCATTGGTATAAAACGCATGAAGAAGCTCCATGTTGATGGATCTTTGGACTCACTCGTTTTTGAAAAGTTTGAGACATGCGAACCATGGCTATTGGTGTATACGCATGAAGAAACTCCATGCAGATGGATCGTTTGGACTCACTTGATTTTGAATCACTTGAGATATGCAAATCATACCACATGGGCAAAATGACTGAAAAGCCTCGGTTTCAGTAAGATGGAACAAGAAAGCAACTTGTTGGAAGTAATACATTTTGATGTGTGCAGTCCAATGAATGCTGAGGCACGCAGTGGATATCGTTTTGTTCTTACTTCACAGATGATTTGAGTAGATACTGAGTATATTTACTTGATGAAACGCAAGTCTGAATTATTGAATGGTTCAAGTAATTTCAGAGTGAAGTTAAAGATCATCGTGACAAGAGGATAAAATATCTATGATATGATCATAGAGATGAGTATCTGAGTTACGAGCTTTGGCACGCTATTAAGACATAGTGGAAATTGTTTCACAATTAATACCGCCTAGAACACCATAGTGTGATGGTGTGTCCGAACATCATAGTTGCACCCTATTAGATATGGTGCGTACCATGATGTCTCTTATCGAATTACCACTATCGTTCATGGGTTAGGCATTAGAGACAACCGCACTCACTTTAATAGGGCACCACGTAATTCCGTTGAGACGACCCTGTTTGAACTATGGTTTGGAGAAACCTAAGTTGTCGTTTCTTAAAAGTTTGGGGTTGCGACGCTTATGTGAAAAAGTTTCAGGGTTGATAAGCTCGAACCCAAAGCGGATAAAATGCATCTTCATAGGACACCCAAAACAGTTGGGTATACCTCCTAATTCAGATCTGAAAGCAATAGGGATTGTTTCTTGAATCGGGTCCTTTCTCGAGGAAAAGTTTGTCTCGAAAAGTTGAGTGGGAGGATGGTGGGGACTTGATGAAGTTATTGAACCGTCACTTCAACTAGTGTGTAGCAGGGCACATGAAGTTGTTCCCGTGGCACCTACACCAATTGAAGTAGAAGCTTATGATAGTGATCATGAAACTTCGGATCAAGTCACTACCGTACCTCGTAGGGTGACAAGGATGTGTACTGCTTCAGAGTGGTACAGTAATCCTGTCTTGAAGGTCATGTTGCTAGACAACAATGAACCTACGAGCTATGGAGAAGCCATGGTGGGCCCATATTCCGACAAATGGTTAGAGGCCATGAAATCCGAGATAGGATCCATGTATCAGAACAAAGCATGGACTTTGGTGGACTTTCCCGATGATCGGCAAGCTATTGAGATAAATGGATCTTTAAGAAGAAGACGGACGTGGGCGGTAATGTCACCGTCTATGAAGCTCGACTTGTGGCGAAGAGTTTTCACAAGTTCAAGGAGTTGACTACGATGAGATTTTCTCATCCGTAGCGATGCTTAAGTCCGTCGGAATCATGTTAGCATTAGCTGCATTTATGAAATCTGGCAGATGGATGTCAAAACGAGTTTCCTTACCAGTTTTGTAAGGAAAGGTTGTATGTGATACAATCGAAAGTTTTTTCGATCCTAAGGATGCTAAAAGGTATGCTGGCTCCAGCAATCCTTCTAAGGACTGGAGTAAGCATCTCGGAGTTGGAATATACGCTTTGATAAAATGATCAAAGATTTTGGGTTTATACAAAGTTTATGAAAACTTGTATTTCCAAAGAAGTGAGTGGGAGCACTATAGAATTTCGATGAGTATATGTCGTTGACATATTGATGATCGAAATGATGTAGAATTTCTAGAAAGCATATAGGGTTGTTTGAAAAGTGTTTTCAATGGAAAACCTGGATTAGGCTACTTGAACAATAAGCATCAAGATCTATAAGATAGATCAAAATGTTTAATAATACTTTCAAATGAGCATATACCTTGACATGATCTTGAAGGTGTTCAAGATGGATCATCAAAGAAGGAGTTCTTGCCGAGATGTAAGGTATGAAGTTAAGAGTTGAAGCTCGACCACGGCAGAAAAGAGAGAAAGGACGAAGGTCGTCCCTATGCTTCGATTTAGGATCTATAGTATGCTATGTTGTGTACCGCACCGAAGTGTGCCTTGCCATGAGTCAGTCAAGGGTACAAGAATGATCCAGAATGGATCATTGGACAGTGGTCAAAATTTTCCTTGGAGTAAATAAGGACATGTTTCTCGATTATGGAGGTGATAAAGAGTTCGGCGTAAAGGGTTACGTCGATGCAAGCTTTAACACCTATCCGAGTGACTCTGAGTAGCAAACCGGATACGTATAGTGGAGCAACCATTTGGAATAGCTCCAAGTGGAGCGTGGAAGCAGCATTTACAATATGACATAGAGATTTGCGAAATACATACGGATCTGAATGTTGCAAACCCGTTGACTAAAACCTCTCTCACAAACAAAACATGATCAAACCCCAGAACTCATTGAGTCTTAATCACATGGTGATGTGAACTAGTTTAGTGACACTAGTAAACTCTTTGGATATTGGTCACATGGCGATGTGACCTATCAGTGTTAATCACATGGCGATGTGAACTAGATTATTGACTCTAGTGCAAGTGGGAGACTGTTGGAAATATGCCCTAGAGGCAATAATAAATTAGTTATTATTATATTTCCTTGTTCATGATAATCGTTTATTATTCATGCTATAATTGTATTGACCGGAAACCGCAATACATGTGTGGATACATAGACAACACCATGTCCCTAGTAAGCCTCTAGTTAACTAGCTCGTTGATCAATAGATGGTTACGGTTTCCTGACCATGGACTTTGGATGTTGTTGATAACGGGATCACATCATTAGGAGAATGATGTGATGGACAAGACCCAATCCTAAGCCTAGCACAAAGATCGTAGTTCGTATGCTAAAGCTTTTCTAATGTCAAGTATCATTTCCTTAGACCATGAGATTGTGCAACTCCCGGATACCGTAGGAATGCTTTGGGTGTACCAAACGTCACAACGTGAATCGGGTGACTATAAAGGTGCACTACAGGTATCTCCGAAAGTGTCTGCTTGGGTTGCACGAATCGAGACTGGATTTGTCACTCCGTGTAAGCGGAGAGGTATCTCTGGGCCCACTCGGTAGGACATCATCATAATGTGCACAATGTGACCAAGGGGTTGATCACGGGATGATGTGTTACAGAGCGAGTAAAGAGACTTGCGATAACGAGATTGAACAAGGTATCGGTATACCGACGATCGAATCTCGGGCAAGTACAATACCGTTAGACAAAGGGAATTGTATACGGGATCAATTGAGTCCTTGACATCGTGTTTCATCCGATGAGATCATCGTGGAACATGTAGGAGCCAACATGGGTATCCAGATCCCGCTGTTGGTTATTGACCGAGAACGTCTCGGTCATGTCGCATGTCTCCGAACCCGTAGGGTCTACTCAATTAAGGTTCGATGGCGCTAGGGTTATAAAGGAAGTTTGTATGTGGTTACGAATGTTGTTGAGTCTCGGATGAGATCCCGGCGTCACGAGGAGTTCCGAATGGTCCGGAGGTAAAGATTTATATATGGAAGTCTGTTTTGGTCACCGGAAAAGTTTGGGTTTTTCCAGTAACGTCTGGGACCACCGGAGGTCCCGGGGGTCCACCAAGTGGGGCCACCAACCCTGGAGGGCTGCATGGGCTAAGTGTGGGAGGGGACCAGCCCCAGGTGGGCTGGTGCGCCCCCCCATAGGGCCCAAGGCGCAGGGAAGTGGGGAAGGGGCAAACCCTAGGGCGAGATGGGCCCTAAGGCCCATCTAGTGGGCGCCTCCTCTCCCTCCCTCTTGGCCGCCTCCCAAGCCCCATCTAGGGCTGGCCGCACCCCTTGGGGTGGAAACCCTAGATGGGCGCAGCCCTCCCCTCCCTATATATACTTGAGGTTTGGGGCTGCCCAACACACATGAGTTCTCTCCTCTTGGTGCAGCCCTGCCTCTCCTCCTCCTCCTCTCCTTGGTGCTTGGGAAGCCTGCTGGGATTGCCACGCTCCTCCATCACCATCATGCCGTTGTGCTGTTGCTGGATGGAGTCTTCCTCAACCTCTCCCTCTCTCCTTGCTGGATCAAGGCGTGGGAGACGTCACCGGGCTGTACGTGTGTTGAACGCGGAGGTGCCGTCCGTTCGGCACTAGGATCTCCGGTGATTTGGATCACGACGAGTATGACTCCTTCAACCCCGTTCTCATGAATGCTTCCGCTTAGCGATCTACAAGGGTATGTAGATGCACTCTCCTTCCCCTCGTTGCTAGTTTCTCCATAGATAGATCTTGGTGACACGTAGGAAAATTTTGAATTTCTGCTACATTCACCAACAATTATACGATATGCATCAAACAATTTCAGATTCATAATACTCAATCCAACAGAAAGAACCTTAATGAGTGCCCCATGATTTCTACCGGGGAAAGTAGGACGAAAACGTGCATCAACCCCTATGCATAGATTACCCCAATATCACCTCGGGAATCCTCGAGTTGAGTGCCATAACATATATCAGGTGAATCAATATAATACCCCAATATCACCACGGGTATTCATATGCAAGGCATATATCAAGTGCTCTCAAATCCCTAAAAATATTCAATCTGATAATAACAAAATCTCAAAGGGAAAACTCAATTAATCACAACAAGATAGAGAGGGGAAAACACCATATGATCCAACTATATTAACAAAGCCCGCGATACACCAAGATCGTGCCAAATTAGGAACTCGAGAGAGAGATTAAACACATAGCTACTGGTACAAACCCTCAGCCCCGAAGGTGGACTACTCCCTTTTCATCATGGTGGCTGCCGGGATGATGAATATGGCCACCAGTGATGATTTCCCCCTCCGGCAGGGTGCCAGAACGGGGTCTAGATTGGTTTTTCGTGGCTACAGAGGCTTGCGGAGGCGGAACTTCTGATCTAGGGTTATTTCTGGGGGTTTCTGTATTTATAGGATTTTTTGGCGTTGGTCTTACGCTAAGATGGGCCAAGAGTAGCCCACAAGATACTGGGACGAGCCAGCCCCACCTGGCGCGCCCTGGTGTCTTGTGGGGCCCTTGTGGCTCTTCTGGCCCTCCCACGAAGCTTCTAGTGCCTCTTTTCTTCCAAAATAAATCGTCAAAAAGTTTCGTTGCATTTGGAGAACTTTTATTTCTGCACAAAAAACAACACCACGGTAGTTCTGCTGAAAGTATAGTCAGTCCGAGTTAGTTCCATTCAAATCATACCAAAACCCTAACGATGTCCTTGTCCATGTAAACCCTAACGATGGCGAACCATCTGGTTACTTCCGCTGGCATCGGGTTCTCCTTGTAATTGATCACATGTGTCAAGGTCGTCCTCACTAAGACCTAGTCACTTCAGCATCGCGTGAAAATCATCCTTCTCTTTGCCACCCAAATTTGCCGATCCCGACACCATCACAATTGGGTGAGACAACGGCAATAGCACAATGTTCAATACTCCGCCATCAATCGAAATAGTAGATGACACCATGGCCATGGCAGTGTCGCGAGGGACACCCCATGATCGGCCGAGTGAAAAGTGCTCGACGCCACGAGAGCAAAAAAAAACCCCTAATATTGGGGAACAGTATCATACGGGTTCAATTGTTGGTTCGGTTGCGTGGGCTAACCACAATCACAATGGGGTAGCATGGCCTCTTGTTGCATGTGCTTATAAACCCCTTTTAATATAGAGAAAAATCCTTATTTAATACTGACCTAATTTTTTTCCCTATTTGACACGAAATAAATTTTCTTACTTATCACATCAGGTCTAAATTTTCTTCCCTTTGTAACATTTTCATCCATTTTTTACTACTAACGGTCTTTAATGACACCTGAAAGGATAATTTTACCCTTGGTGCAACTTGTAGTCAGCATTATTGACATGACCAAAGAAGCAATATATTTTTCATGGTTACATGTACAATCATCGCCGATGCCAATGAACCAATCTTTCAATTAAAAACGTGCACACAGTCCATATCTCGGTCGCTGTGACGTACCGTACGAGGGACCGTGTTGTCTTGTGACTGGCACTGCTTATGGCGACATTGTGCGTCCTGGTCTAGACTATGCGAGCTTCCATCATGAGTGGACAATCTGATTTGAGGTTCCAGTAGTATTACGCTTGCGTGTCGACTGTCGAGACGAAAAGGGACGTGGTACTTGTTAACCAAAAAACAATTTCTCAACAAGAATGTCCGGCGCACGACAGCCCAAGTGTTTGTGTCTGATAGATCTCTTGCGCGGGAAACGTGACGCCAGGCAGCTGAGTTGTCGACTAAGCTAAACGAAGCAGCCAACATAATCTAAGATGGATGTTAGTGGCCGCGGGCACAATCAGTACATTTTTGCCATTAATTAGGTAATCCTCGATCAACCAACCATATATATACATTTTTTTTGACAAAAATTACCCTGACCTCTGCATCGGCATGATGCACACAACCATATTTATTAATTATTCATCAGAACCTGACAAAATAAATACAAGCATAAACCCGAAGCCACCTTCTAAGCGAACAAAGTAGATACACCTACAAATATACTGATGTGCCCTATCAGCATAATAGACACAATCTAATCCAGTGGCCTTAAGACCATCTGGTCTAGGCGGCGTCCCATAACGTGCATTGTCCGTGCATGCTCTAGGATCCGCCACCGCTATCTTCCGCGCCATCCGTCTTCAGGAGGAATCACTGCAAAGATCATGCCAGTCCCATCTGCCAGCGAAATCACCACGACACCAGACAGCGCCACCAGCCTACGCGCGTCGATCGAACCGCGTCCAACACTGAGACTCCACTACTCCACGCCGCCGGGACCCACCGTCTTCAATGCAGTCGATGTAACATCGCTCCACCTGTTAGCCTCTCCAGTGAACACTGGTCCAAGGCGATGCCCCGAGGAGGGAGAACGCTACCAAGGTCTCCGTCCTCATCCGATCCGGTAGACCCAGATTTAGGGTTTTCCCCGAAACACCTGCCACCTGGAGGAAGTGGGGCATGCCATCTACAACTGCCGGTGTACCCAAGCGGTGCACACCGTCACATAGCTCCCACGACGACGCCTTCAAGAAGGACACGACCCCAAGAGCATCATCGTTGCACTAGGGTTTTCACCCGAGAGACCGTGAGGTTGGAAAAGGTGGGGTAGACCGGAACGATGTCTCCAGGAAGGAAAACGACACCCACGCATGTCGTCGCCGTCGTGGCCAGCATGAGCCGACCTGGGAATTATCCCAATCTGGATCCCCACTGCCCGCTCCGTCCATCCTGGTAACCGACTAGCAGCACGGCCATGCACGATAAGACAGAGTGCATGCAACATGGGTTGGAGGTGGGAGCAGATCGGCGCCGTTGGCTGCCGGGGCAGCAATCGGCGGCACCAGTCCGCCGGTGAATCGCCGGCCACCCGGTCCGATCCCCACTAGCCCACCCGCCCCGCCGCACCACTGGACAGGGAAGCCATCCGAGGGGCCGCAGCCCCTTATCCAGGGCCCTCCTCCCAAGATCGAGAAGGGTTGTGCCAGCCCTGCCACCAAGGGCACAACTGGGATGCCGACAGGCCACCACACAGTCTTTGTCCATCAGGGAGCCTTGGTCTAGATCAACGCTGCCACAATAAAGATCGGGATCACACCTCGAGATGGGGTGTCCTGTGCCACCCAAGGACCCGAGAGGGGAGGCAGTACCTCTGCCGCCACCGTCGGACACACGGTATTAGCCCGGCGCTGACCACCGGCGGCGACAAAGGGGAGGGAGGGGGAGGCTGGGAGGACCGGTGGCTGATACTGGGCCCTCTCAATCGCCCACGCTGGGGCGATGGAGGGAAAGGGAGGGGAGGTGCGGCTCGCGATCTTTTAGCGACGGCGGAGACGGAGTGGCGGCTCGTGAGGGGAGGGGAGGGACGGCTCGTAATTCTCTTATCTTTGTGGTGTAGAATCTAAAACCAACCATATATACATACATAGCTACTCTCCTTGTTTCTTTTTATTCCGCATATAAGATTTATCCTAAGTCAAACTACATAAAGTTTAACTATATATATGAAAAAATGTCACAACCACAATACCAAATCAGCATTATTATATGAATCATGAAACTAATTTTCATATTATATATCTTTATTTACTATTGTAAATGTTTATATTTTTTAACACAAGTTTGGACAAACTTTATAAAAGTTGCCTCAAGACAAAATTTGCAAAGGAGGCTTAACACCTCGCGAAGAAGAGGCGTCTACACGCACCGACCAGCATATCAATCTAGAATGGCAGATATGATCGAGCTAAAAATGGAGGCTCTACACCCGCAGAAAAAAGGGGTTTCTCCATGTCCTACAGTACCTCCGCAGCTGCACATATACTGTTTCAACATGGACTATGTGTATGTTTTTGAATCCAAGAGATGGACTATGTGCATGTGTTTTGAATTGTAATTGGTTTGTTGGTGTCTACGATGGTTGTACATGTACGAACGAAAAGTAATTATTTCTTCTTGGTCATGTGAATAATTTTGCCCGAAGTGGCACCCTGGGTAAATTGCCTATTCAGGTGTCGTTTAACACTGTTAGTAGTCAAAAGGAACCAAGTGTCACAAGAGGGAACAAAATTTAGACTTGAGGATACACAGGGAAGGAAAAGTTTTCCAGTGTCAAATAGAGAAACAAAACTAAAAACAGTGTTAAATAAGGAATTCACTCTTTCATTTACATCACACATGCACCGGTTATAACAGCCTCTCTTTCGCAGAAGGATAGACGTAATTAAATAGTTAATATAAAGTGTATTCTTAATCCTACTCCTATCCTTGTATATATGTTAGTAACTAATATTCTAAGTAATCACTTTAACAGTGGCCATCTGAGTATAGCTTCGGATGGTTAAGTTTCGGACCTAGCCCATCATAGTTTAAGTCCTAAATTCGGCACCGGTGTTCGCATTCTTCTGGATTTATTTCAAACTTGCCGGTGATGTTAGTTGATGGGAGGAGACATTTCCATCGACCACAAGGTGGCTATTTCATCTATCTCAAGGTTTCATATCGGCTTTGTATCTTGGGGATGCTCATAGGTGTAGGGAATGTTTCCATGCATTCATAGAGATGAGTGTATGTTCGTGCGTACAAGCATTTGTGATTTTACTTTGTTATAAACAAAAATCAATTTGTTAAAACCCAAGATTAGCAAGGCTAGTACAAGAAGAGGTAACAATATTACACATGTGGTAAGCAATCCAATTAATTCAAAAGAAAATATTAAGGTATATTATAATTATATAAAATATGCAAATACGCCCTCTTCCTTCTTACTCAATCTTTCGGTCTTGCTCTTCCTCGCCCTCTGCCCGGTCGAGCTTCCCTATCAATGCGCCGCCGTCCAGGATGCTGCCAAACATGGCGGCCTCGAACAGGTAGTTCACCTGCCAGGCGTGGTGGTTCGCATGGGCGATCAACCAGACCATTTCGACAACGAGGCCCTTAGAGAAGAGCTGGGCCATTTGCAGGCGCGAGGATTCGACGAGGTGGTACTCGCGCTGCTCATCCACCTCGCCCTGCCGGACGTACTCGAGCGGGCCGGTGACGAGAGACGACCAGAAGGCGCCGAGCAGGTCCTCATTCTGGTGGTCCAGGAAGCGGCGGACGTGGTTGCAGGTCTCTTCGGCGCCGTCGCAGGCGTACTCGGGGTCGAGGGGCCTGCTGAAGCCGGTGGTGCGGAAGTTGGCGTCGAAGACCTCGTCGAAGTCTGCCTCGCGCTGGGGCCGCGCCGGAGACTTGCGGGCCTTGGGCCATCCAAGGAGAGCACGGCGGAGGAACATGTGCCGGTCGTTTTGAATGTGCCACGTGTACAGCGCGGCGGCCATCCTGGCCACGGGCTCGTGCCACCTTTGGGTGAGCATCCGCGCGCCCGTGGCGGCATACGCGTCGTAGATTGCCCGCAGCGCGGGCTCGCTCACGATGCCCGAGGTGGCGATGTCGGCCACGTTGAGGAACGAGTTCATGACCTCGGAGTTGAGCAGGTCGCAGCCCACGTCGACGACGTCGGTGCCGGGCGAGCTGAAGACGAGGTCGCTCATGACGGCGGCGGCGTCGAAGCCCCGGGCCATGGCCTCGGCCGCCATGCCGAGCAGGCTGCTCTCGGACAGGGAGATGACCTGGGCGGCGCGGCGGTCCATCTGCGCAGCGCGGTTCTTTAGACGCTTCTTGTGCGCCTCCTCGAGCGCGATCTTGCCCTGGATGTACCGCGCGCCGATGGCCACGGCCTCCCGCCGCTGGCGGCCGCCGAGGGTGCGCCGCGCGCGGGCGTCGGCGAGCCCGTCGCGCAACAGCCGGTGGAGCGAAGGGAAGACGCGGTTGTACCCGTGCTCGTAGTAAAAGGCCATGTCGGTCACGTAGTTGGAGAACATGGTGCGCACGTCGGCGGCGCCCATGAGCAGGCTCGCGATGCCGCAGCCGAACAGGGCGTTGTTGGTCGTCATGGCCTCGGGCCAGTCGCCGGCCCCCAGCACGGCGACCACCCGCGGCGAGGCTTGGCTCAGCCCCGCGCCCTTGGCGGGCAGCACGTTGCCGGCTGCGTGCTGCGCACTTTTCCACAGCGCGAGCTCCGGCGACAGCCGCAGCTGCACCACCCTGCGCCGTGCCGGTTCTGGCACCTCCGCTTCCTCCCCGAAGTACCGCTCGTCCTTGATGCTGGCAAACATCTCCGCCACCATGTCTTCCGCCTGGCGAGACAGCCTTCGCAGATCCGCCACGGCTCCCTTGCCGACCAAGGCCCTCGCCTCCGAGTAGCCCGCATGCACGGGGAAGCCACCACCTTTCCTCGGCTTCCCTTTCCAGCCAAGCCGCCTCGCCAACTGGGCCACCGGACGACCCTCGCCCCAGAAATATGGAGGGATTGTAATTGGCCTGCGGCTGCCTCCGGGGAGAGCGCCCATGTCCGGCACCGACCCGACGACCTTAATGTTGAGGCCTTGGAGAGAGCAGTCACCCCAGCGGGGGTGGGATTCCTCTGCACCCCGGCGAGGCCAGGTGAAACAGAATGGATTCGGCATCGTTTTTCTGTTAAGAAAACACGAAAAATCCACTCAGCGGTGGTGCATGCATGCGATGGCGGGAGATCGCGGAGGGAGGAATCAGGGCGGCTACAGAAATAAGAGGAGGAGATGAGGCGAAAGCGCCATTTTGAGCACGAGCTCAAATGCGTTGCTTATCTACTGAATGCACCCGTGAGCACCATGGTGTGGGGCATGCACCCGTGAGTCCTGTCTGGCCGTCCGATTGCTTTAAGATCCATACATTTGTTAGCCTTAGGGATTTTATTACTATAATCCTGACGAGTCCATACATATATGCATTTGTCAGCTTTCAACAGAGGTGTATTCTCCATCCACCCCATCTCTCGTGCCTTTTTCATTTCTTACAAATCTACTCTATCCAAATTAAGTTTCGTTCGCATATGTGAGCTTCGTCACCACGAAAACTTTTGAACAAGACCAATCTTAAATACATCTTTTCAACTTTTAATAAAAAATAATAATGAAGTTTCATATGCTTTTGCGAACTGGCCTAGCTCAGATACTTGGGTTCTGTATAGTGAAACCAACCCATCAGGGTTCAAGTCCTAGACTTCACACTAATGTTCGCATTTTGCTAAATTTATTTCATGCTTTCCCGTGATATTTGTTCAACAGGAGAAATGTACCCGTCAACTACAGATGCACCTATGGTAACTTCGTTAATCTCAAGATGACATGTAGATCCAGTCTCTCTTTTTTTGCGGAAAAACTTCCAATCTATTCATCTTCAAATCATGGCAGTACAACGAATACCAGAAATAAAAATTACATCCAGAATCGTAGACCACCTAGCGATTTACTACAAGCACCAAGCGAGCCAAGGCGCCGCCATCATCGCCCTCCATCGCCGAGTCGGGCACAACTTGTTGTAGTAGACAGTCGGAAGTCGTCGTGCTAAGGCCCCATGGACCAGCACCCCAGAACAGCAACCACCGCCGATGAAAAATAACGTAGATCGGAAGGATCCAAACCGAAGGCACACGAACGTAGACGAACAACGACGAGATCTGAGCAAATCCACCAAAGATAGATATGCCGGAGACACACCTCCACACGCCCACCAACGATGCTAGACGCACCGCCGAACGGGGCTAGGCGGGGAGACCTTTATTTCATCTTCAGGGAGCCGCCGCCGCCTCGCCTTCTGAGTAGGACACAAACCCTAACAAGATTGAAAAAACGACTAAAACAGAGCCCTCCGGGGCCCTTGCCAGATCCACCGCGCCCATGGCACTAGGGCCACCGAGACGAGGCGGACCTGCGCCCGGCGCGCCAAGAGAGGCACGAACCCTAACTTTCTTTCTTGGAGGAGGAGGAGGAGGAGGAGGCGGAGCCCTGGCTATGACCCGTAGATCCAGTCTCTCGGAGATGCTCATAGAAGTAGGGTGTGCGTGCATGTGTTCATAGGGGTGAGTGTGTATGCATATGTATGAGCGTCTACATCCGTACTATGTTAAAAATATTCATATGCTTTTAGGGTTTAGTTTTTGAAACTTGCTAAATTTATGAAATTTCATATCAAGTTTTAGTAGTTGAAACTTGCCCCACTAGTAGAAAAAGGGTCAAATATGAGAAACATTAGTACTGGTTTGCATATGAGCCGGCACTAATGTGTCCATTAGTGCCGGTTCAAATGACTAGGCGGGAGGAGACCTTTAGTACCGGTTCAGTGTGAATCTTTAGTACCGGTTCGTGCCACGAACCGGTGCTAAAGGTGCTGGCCAGGCCGTCGGCTTAGTTTAGAACTATGCCGACGGCCAGGGCCAGGGCCGTCGGCATAGCCCTGACTAGCCGTCAGGACAGGCCTATGCCGACGGCCCCCGTGGGCATAGGGCCGTCGGCAACATATCCGTCGGCATAGCCAGGATGACCGTCGGCATAGAAAGGCCGTCGGCATAGACCCTATCCCGACGGTGGCCGTACATCTATGCCGACGGCCGTGGCCGTCGGCAGCGCCATCGCCTAACGGCGGTTGCCGTCAACTGCTGACCAACGGCGACTCGCCACGTGGCACCTCTATGCCGACGGCCTGGCCGTCGGCATAGTTATAAACTACGCCGACGGCCAGTGCGTCGGCATAGAGGTGCCACGTGGCGAGTCACCGTCGCTCCTGGGGCTTGCCTATGCCGACGGCCGGGCCGTCGGCTTAGTTTAGAACTATGCCGACGGCTGGGCCGTCGGCATAGACGTCTGCGATAATAAACGGCAATCGGGCACTCTGGGCGAGAACTAAGCCGACGGCCAGGCCGTCGGCATAGACGACCACGTGTCGCCCATCGAGCTCACGCTAGAGAACTATGCCGACGGCTAGGCCGTCGGCATAGTTTCTGTCCAGATTTTTTTTCTTTTTCTGTTTCTTTTCAGCTCAATTCATTTGAATATACACAGCATATATAAGAAGCAGCATATATAAGAAGCAACATCACATAACAGTAAGGAGCAGCATCACACATCATAAGAAACATCACAAAGCATAAACATATAAGTATCATCACCACCAAGCATATAAGAATCTCACAAACAACAATAAGATAAGAAACATCACAAGCATATAAGTATCACAACATCGAGAACCGCCACAATGTGACCCAAAGGCTTAAGCGCCAGGACGTCGAGCACCACGGAGGTCGTCACCGCCAAGAGCGCCGAAGCCCAGGTCGTCAGTGCTTCCGCCAGCGCTACCGCCAAGACCGCCTCCACCTCCGCCTCCACCTCCGCCTCCGCCTCCGCCTCCGTGGATCGGAGTGGTCGGGCTCCGTGTCTCCGGAGTGCTGCAAAGACCACCGCCAACGGTAGATCCACCTGTTCCCTGGATGTTGAAAAGACATATTAATGGGATATATGACTGTGTTGAAAGGCATGACATGCTTTGGGTGAATAGATTGGGGATGAACTAACCGGCGAGGGGCCAGCGTTCTGTGCCACAAACTCCTCAAAGGTCAGCAGCACTAGTTGTGCCGGAGAGCATTGTCTTGGCTGCAATCGAGGACACCCGCCGCCGCCATTTCCGTAAAAGCCTGCTCTAGTCGGCGATCCTCTGCACTTGGTGTTCATGAAGCCTCGATGCCATGCCATGGTCTCTGGCGTGTGTACTCCAGTAGGCCTACGGTATGACATGATGGAACTCATAAAACTACTAGATGCGGAAAATAAAGTGAGCAATGAAGATAAGAGGGAAAATACTTACAGATTGTTGCTCCTGAAAGAGGGACTGTGAACTGGACAGTGGCTGGCTCGTGCGCTGGCTCAGGCTCGGGTCGATCCGACGGAGCTGTGTGTAGGAGATAGTCGGAGTGACCACAGATCGAGAACCGCCTCCCGACCGTGCTCCTTGGGCCCCATGCTCACCACCGCCTGTCGTCCGTGATCCGCCGCAATGGGGTCAGTGTGTCAGATGTAACTTTAGATACGCCATGAGTAGGCCTCCTTCCTCCACGCGGTCTTCTTGCCGTAGTACTTGGGCTCGCCAGCTTGGGGTCCTTCCGCTTGGGCGATCTCCCACACTGCATGTGTGAGAGCGGTCGCCTGGGCCTCCTCCTGCACCACCAAACAGATGTTAGTCATACATAAGAAAGTGATGGTAAATAGAAGAAGAAGAATGTTTAATGGGGTTAGTCATACATTAACTGCCTTGTGGAGATAGTGGTTTCGGTTTCCCGAGCATGTACTCCCTCATTCCCTCGGTTAGCCTTATTTTTGATTCTCATAGCCCTGTGCTCCAAATCATCACACCAAAGATCCACCAATGCTGCCCAGACTCGCCTTTTCCATAACACCAATTTGGACACACCTACATAATAAAAGCATAATGGCATGTCAACATGAAACGGTGAAATGTACCACATGATAATGAAAGCATAATGAAAGCATAATATATGAAAGCATAATGAAAAATCTTTTATACTTACCGCCAAGTACTGGGCCTCTCAAGGTAATGCCCATCCTCCGCTTCTTCCTTGGTCATCTTCACACCAAGAACGTCGTGGTAGTATGTCGAGATGGCCACATAGCGCACCTCGTCTTGCATCCGGCGGGCCTTCTTCTTGCATTGGCGCAGCACGATCTGGTCCGCTCTAGCCTCAGCTTCGGAAGAACTCGATAGAATTTCTACAATCATGCATGAAACAAGAATGGAAGAAGCCATGAGTTAAATCATTCATGAAACTAGAATGGACTTGTGCTTCAAGAGAACTCACCCAGAAAGTAGTGATCACGGCCTTGGCATGGGTCTCATGGTCCGCGTGGAGGGCCGCTTCGATGCTCCCAGCTCGTGGCCAAAACCCGACGGTCCGGCTGCTGGACCGATCCGACAGTACAACCCGGCCAAGATAACTTCAGCAAGACGGTGATGAGGCCGTTGGGAATACGGATCCCTTTAGAATATATCCAGTTGCTGCAAAAGAATGAACTATTAGCATGTGACAAGCAAAATAAATAACAACCGGAATATGCATGTGACAAGCAAAATAATGAACCACTTACTCTTTTCACGTGGGCTCAATGAGCCACTTCTACTCCTCAGTAGCAGGAACCTGCTTTGGTAGCTTTGTGTTGCCACGCAGCCATCCCTTGTTGTCAGCCCCCTTCCCGTCACCACCATCATCCCCGCCACCACCACCCTCCTCGCCTGCCTCCCCCTCCCCAACCTCCTCCTCCTCCTCCTCCTCCTCGCGTGCCTCCTCCTCCACCTCCTCCTCCTCCTCCTCCTCCTCCCTAGAGTTTACCTCACTAGAGGAGGGCCTCGAAGACAACACCCCTAAATCGGTGAGGGTGCGCTCTTTCGCGCGACCCCTCAGAGTGGCTCTCCCCAAAGCACTCGTCCTCTAGAGGCTCTCCCCAGCCCCTCCTCCTCTAGGGGCACCTCTCCCTCGACCTCCCTGTGAGGAGTCATCGTCAAGTAGCCGAGGGGGAGGATTACGTGCTCGACCACTCCGACTAGGCAGGCCGACGACCTTGCGTAGGAAACCCACGCCATCGGCCTTCCCCTTGCCCATGTTCCACGAACCTGCATTGAAAAGAGAAAAAGCAATTAGTAAATTAATGAAATAAAGAAAAAGGCATGATAATAAACACATTAATAAAAATGCATAAAAAGGCATATTCCTAAACTATAGAAAAAAATACTTGAAACGTACATCTGCTAGAACCCATATGAATCATCACTGTTGTAACCTCTTTCTCGGTCCGTCTCATCATCACTATCAATCATATCATCTTTGTTGTCTAACGGGGGTGGAGGCTCTTCCTCGTCGTCAGCGTCTTCGTTTAACTTTTCTAGCATAAGTATGTCATTTTCATTGACAATGGTCTCACCATCATTCCTTGCATCGTCGACGTTTGGGTCGACATCATCATCACCCAATGGTCTAGCGTCATCGTTTCTAACCAAATCATCATCATCATCATCAGGTTGCTCTTGATAGAACACTCCCTCGTATGTCATGGGGTTAATGTTGTAGTAATCGTCTTCATTCGGGTCTGGTAGCTTACCATGTGGCGACACCTTGAACACAACTTCCCAACCCTTTAGATACACTTTCTGGCATGGGTAAGGCAGATAATATACTTGTGTAGCTTGGGTAGCCGCAATGAAGAGATCGGCTCCGGCATAGACGGTTGATGGTTTAACTTTGACCAAACCAATGGAAGGCGTATGTTTTACCCCCTCCCGTGGATCGAACCATCGGCATTTGAACACAGGCAGACTTAGGGTCTCACGCCCCTGGCGGAATTTAACCTCGTATATATTTTGTACCCTTCCGTAGTAGTCTCTGAATTTTGACCGGGGTGTACACTCCAGATTTATAGTTTTGGATCGGGCGGCTGTTTTGGTGCTCCTCTGTATGGAAGCGATACCCATTCACATCATACTTTGTACATGTCATGACGGCAGGGTCAAAACCCATGGAAACCCATCTCAATTCATCATCCATAGATATGTTCGGATCTTTTCCTACAAGTATAATGGAAATTGTTGCGTGCATTAGTTCGGTTAACTAATAAATGTTGAAGTAGGTATTTAATAGGGGAGTGTGAAATTTACTTTCTCCATGAACCAAGCAACAAAATTTTTACGTCCGTGGTTTCCATGACGGAGAAGAGTAAGTGCCTCCGCCTCAATAGGAGGATTCACTCCGTCCATTCCTCTTGAACGAAATCACTAAAAAAGATAAGCGGTGTTAGACCGGGACTAAGTGAACATGAAACATGATGATGTGGAAGACATAAAGGAATGGTGTAGTGGTATTACCTCATCCACACTTCCTCAACTTCCTCGATGTTGTGCAAGATATAGAACATGAGGTCCTCCCACTCTTGTCGTGGCATGTTATAAGATTTCGAGGCCCCAGCCCTCCCACCTTGCGCGTTGAATAGATCGAGCCTGGGTTGATACTTGGGCTCTTCTATATTGTATCGAGGCACCTTGTTATGAAGATGGGGAACGTGGTCTGGATAGTATGATGTCCTGAGGACTGACACCTCCTCTAGGATAACTGCCTTAGCTATGGAAGCTTCAATCTTAGCTTTGTTTCCACATTTCCGTCGAAGATGCTTGTTCTGCCTCTCAGGGCCGTACTGCCACCGATTTTGCACAGGGCCCCCCAACAATACCTCGTTCGCGAGGTGTAGAATTAGATGTGTCATCGAAGTAAAGAAGCCTGGCGGAAAGATCTTCTCTAGCATGACTATCAACTCCGGTGCCTTCTTATGCAATTTTTCAATCACCTCTTTACTTACTTCTTTAGCACAGATCATGCGGAAGAAATGGCTAAGCTCGGCAAGCACTCGCCAGACATGCTCGGGGACATAGCCTCGAACCATCACCGGCATTATCCGCTCAATCCATACATGGTAGTCATGACTCTTCAGGCCGGTCACTTTGCCCGTTGAAAGATTGACTCCCTTACTTATATTCGATGCATAACCATCGGTGAACTTCAAAATTTGTTTCAGCCAGATAAGTACTTCTTTTTTTTCTGGAGGTTTAAGGACAAAGTCAGCATCTGGCTTGAACCAGTTTTTTCGACCGCCTGTGGGAGGCTTCATGTTCAGGCATGGTCTATCACAAATTCTCTGTTGATCGGCTCTAGCTTTTACGTTATCCTTCATCTTATCAGGAATGTTGAGGATCGTGTGGAAAAGGGACTCTGCCACATTCTTTTCGGTGTGCATCACATCAATATTGTAAGGAAGTTTGAGGTCCTTGAAATAGGGAAGCTACGAGAAGGGGGTAATGTGAGTCCATTTGTGCGTCTCGCCATATCCCTCGAAGCCTTTGGCTTTGGCTTTGCCTTTGCCTTTGACTTTAGGCTTGAGAGCTTTTAGCTGAGCAAGAACATCTGCCCCCGAAAATGTTGGAATCTCGGTTACTTCATGAACAACCCGACCTTTCGTGAAGTCCTTCTTGTCTTCCCTGTTTGGATGGTCTGGAGGGAGGAACTGTCGATGCAGGTCAAAGGCTACATACTTACCACCCTTACTCAGCCAAATCATTCGCAGAGCCTGCATGCACAATGGGCATGGCATCTTACCACTTGTACACCATCCGCAGAGTAGAGCATAGCCCGGAAAGTCATGCATGCAATAGTGCAACCAAACTTTCATCAAGAAATTTCTCTGCAGATCCCGATCGTATGTCAACCTCGGAAAGTACCAAGAATGGTGCAAGGCATCCACAAGCGGCTGCATAAACACACCCAATTGCTTCCCCGGGTAGTCAGGCCCCGGAATGATAAGCGACAAGAACATGGTCTTCCGTTGCATTAGGGCACCGGGAGGAAGATTGAGCGGAATTACAAACACAGGCCAGCAGCTGTATGGATTGGACGACATACCATATGGATTCAACCCATCACCTGATATGGCTATTCTGACATTCCCAGCCTCGGCTGCTTCCTCGGGGTATTCTTCATCGAATGACTTCCATGCTTCCCCTCCCGATGGATGTACGATTTTTTTGATTGTACCTTATACCTTCCTTGTGCCACTTCATCATTTTGGCAAACTCCTTCGTGATGAAAAGGCGCTGCGGTCTTTTTATAAAATCAAGATACCGAAGAACCTTAATGGGGATGGTTAGCTGCTTTTTCTCACCATCCTCACTGACCACCTCAATGTACCGAGACGAACCGCACTTCCTACAGTACCTGTCATCCGCATACTCATGCCTAAACAAAAGGCAATTCTTCGGGCAAACATCTATTTTCTCATAATCCATAGAGAGTGCCTTCATGATTTTCTTTGTATCGTACATGATTTTCGGCAGTTCATGACCCTCAGGGAGGCTGTTAGCCCATACTCCCAGGAATTCTTCGAAGCATTTCTGCCTACAGCCGTACTCAGCCTTGACTGCAATCAGTTGCGAGATGGCATCCAGCTGAGATATTTTCGCACCCGCATAAAGAGGTTTCTTCGACGAGGCCAAGACCTCCAAGAAGGCCTTTGCGGTTGCCTCCGGCTCCTCCGGTTCATTCTCTGAAGGTGTCGATTTCTTGTTTCGCAACAATGACATCATCTAGCATGTCCCTGACCCCGTCGTCCTCATATCCATCGATGCGTTGTCGCATCACCTCCTCTCTACCACGGTCCTGCTCGGCTATGTTTATCGGCGGCATGTCAAAGTTTGGCATATATCCGTGCGTGCGAAGGTGCTCACTCATGTCCGTCTGATTTCTACGGTGACATCTGGCACATCTCGCACAGGGGCATGGTGGGATAATTCTCATTGGACGACGGAATATCTCCTTCAAATACACATCGGTTTTCGCGATCCACTCTGATGTTACTCGATTCCGACGGATAAAACCACTGTACATCCACTGATTATCTGCCATCCTCTGCATTTTTGCAACCCAGATGACATAATTAAGGATTCACTTAAATTAATGACATCAAATTTTCAGTTTCTACCGCGTTTAATCCACCTACATCTCTAATAGGTAAAGATGGGTCCTAATCCCACCCGAGGATGTGTAGATTGAGTACGTTCTCCATTCTACCCTGTTCCGAGACAAAATTTCGGCAGCACCTCCCCGCTGTTCTTCAGATACACGTCTCGGCAAATAGCCGAGAGAATGTGCTCCGGAGAACAATGGGGAGGCGCCGCCGAAATCCTATCTCGGAACGGGGTAGAACATGGAGAACATACCCAATCTACACATCCTCGGGCTGTCCATGGAAAACGTTGGACAATCCGAAAGAGCTGCGGTGATAAATATGCAATGGAATGCATATTTATCGATGCAACCCTTTCGGACGGGAGACGCCTAGGTTACGTCAGTTGACTTGAGAATGAAATCTAGTGACATCAAAAAATGGAGGAGATGGACTTGTAGCTCACCCCCGGCTGTAGGGGAAGGAGTCGAACAACAGAGGGATGCTCAAGGAACAACGCGTCGGACGACGGTCACTTTGATGAAATGCAACACCACAAAGCCTGCAAAATCCATCGCGACAAAAAATTTAGAACATCACAACTCATAGAACATCACAATAATATCATCGTCTAACAATCATCGAATCATAAAAAACATCATCATCATCTAAAAATTATCGAAGCATAGAAAAACATCATCATCTATCATCAACATCATCATCTACCAATCATCTATCATCCATCATCATCATCATCTAAAAATCATCGAAGCATAAAAAATCATCACTATCACTTCTCATCTAACAATCATCATCATGTAAAAAAAATCCGTATGAACAAGTTATCTATCTAACTACCATCTATGTGTCTAACTATCACATTTAGCCCTCTTATCCTCTGCAAAATCATGAAAAAACAGAAAAAATGTTCTTGGGAGGGAAGGGGGCTGGACCTAACGGAGAGGAGGTCGAGGCGGGGAGGAGGTCGGGGCGGGGAGGGGCGTCGGCCGGGGCATGGACGAGGTCGTGGCGGCGGCTGCTCCGGGGAGGGAAGGGTGCTGGACCCGCGGCCGGAGTCGAGCCCTTGCGGGCCGGTGCGGGCGCGGACGACGGTGACACAGGGCGGGTGTGGACGAGGCAGCGTGGGTCGGGGAAGCGCGGGGCAGGGAGGACGTCAGGCGGCCACGGATGGGCGGCGCGAGGCGGTAGGACGTTAGAGGCGGCATGGGCGGGGAGGACGGCGGGGAGGCGCGGGGGGAGAGGACAGGGCAGCATGGGGGCGGGGAGGACGGCGGGGAAGGCGCAGGGGCAGGGACGGGCGGCACGGGTCGGGAGGACGGCAGCGTGGCGCGGGTCAGGACGGGGACGACGGCGGCGCGACACGGGGTGAGGGTGGCGGTGGCGATTGGGGGAGAGAAACGAGTGGAGGAGAGGAGATATGCAGCGAGTGGAGGAGAGGAGGACTGGATAAGGTTGGGCCTAAGCCGACGGCCTAGCCGTCGGCATAGGCTTGGTCCCACCTGCCAACGATAGAGCCGAGTGGATAAGGTGTGAGATATGTCGACGGCCTAGCCATCGGCATACGTACTTTCATTTTTTACTTTTTTATTACGTCATTTAAAAAAAAATTACGGCATGTTTGTTTTTTATAAATTAAATTATTACTATTTTTAGATATTTAGTTTACCGTCTATATGGGACCCGGTACCCGGTGCGACGCTCGTGACACCGGGACCCTGGGGGGTTAGGCGGTACGGGGGCCGTAGGCGGTAGCAATGCCACCGGAGCATCGCACCGGGACCTCATACATGCCGTACAGTGTGCTGGCATGCCCGAAGAGGCGGCACGCGTCTCCGGAGTGTGCCCCCCCCTCACGGACGGCGCCGCCGCTGGCACCTGGAGGGGGGAAATGGACGCGTTGGGTCTACACGGAGGGGATCTTACTGTTGCTTTGGCCCAGATGTTGCTCCAAAGTGTTTCTATGTGCTGACCTAACACAACCGGGTGGAGAGTTCCACTCGTCAAAGCCCGTCCATGCAAAGTCAAAGGGCTAGATCCCGTGGTCAAACGCTACAGGGTTAGGCAGGACGGGGGCCCTGGGGATGGGGTAGCAATGCCACCCGAGCGTCACACCGGTCCCTCATACATGCGGGTGGTGTGGTGGCATGTCCGAAGAGGCGGCACGCGTCTCCGGTGTGCCCCCCCTCACGGACGGCGCCGCCGCCGGCACCTGGAAGGGGCAAACGGACGCGTCGGGACTAAACGGACGCGTCGCATGCCGCCTCTTCGGACATGCCAGCACACCACCCCACATGTATGAGGGCCCGGTGCGACGCTCGGGTGGCATTGCTACCCCCCAGGGCCCCAGTCCCGCCTAACCCTGTAGCGTTTGACCACGGGATCTAGCCCTTTGACTTTGCACGGACGAGTTTTGACCGGTGGAACTATCAACCCGGTCGTGTTAGGTCAGCCCGTACGAACACTTTAGAGCAACATCCGGGCCAAACCCACAATAAGATCCCCTCCGTGTAGACCCGACGCGTTCGTTTCTCCCTTCCAGGTGCCGGCAGCGGCGCCGTCCGTGTGAGGGAGCACACCCCGGAGACGCGTGCTGCCTCTTCGGACATGCCATCACACCACCCCGCATGTATGAGGACCCGGTGCGACGCTCGGGTGGTATTGCTACCCCCCACGGCCCCGTCCCCTCCTAACCTCAGAGCATTTGACCACGGGATCTAGCCCTTTGACTTTGCACGGACGGGTTTTGACCAATGGAACTATCCACCCGGTCGTGTTAGGTCAGCCCATACGAACACTTTAGAGCAACATCCGGGACAAACCCACAGTAAGATCCCCTCCGTGTAGGCCCGACGCGTCCGTTTCCCCCCTCCAGGTGCCGGCTGCGGCACTGTCCGTGTGAGGGGGCACACCCCGGAGACGCGTGCCGCATCTTCGGACATGCCAGCACACCACCTCGCATGTATGAGGGCCCGGTGCGACGCTCGGGTGGCATTGCTACCCCCCCCAGGGCCCCCGTCCCGCCTAAACCTGTAGCGTTTGACCACGGGATCTAGCCCTTTGACTTTGCACGGACGGGTTTTGACCAGTGGAACTATCAACCAGGTCGTGTTAGGTCAGCCCATACGAACACTTTAGAGCAACATCCGGGCCAAACCCACAGTAAGATCCCCTCCGTGTAGACCCGATGCGTCCGTGTCCCCCCTCCAGGTGCCGGCGGCGGCGCCGTCCGTGTGAGGGAGCACACCCGGGAGACGCGTGCCGCCTCTTCGGACATGCCAACACACCACCTCGCATGTATGAGGACCCGGTGCGACGATCGGGTGGCATTGCTACCCCCCCCACGGCCGCCGTCCCGCCTAACCCAGTAGCATTTGACCACGGGATCTAGCCCTTTGACTTTGCACGGACGGGTTTTGACCAGTGGAACTATCCACCCGGTCGTGTTAGGTCAGCCCATACGAACACTTTAGAGCAACATCCGGGCCAAACCCACAGTAAGATCCCCTCCGTGTAGGCCCGACGCGTCCGTTTCCCCCTCTAGGTGCCGGCGGCGGCACCGTCCGTGTGAGGGGGCACACCCCGGAGACGCGTGCCGCCTCTTCGGACATGCCAGCACACCACCCCGCATTTATGAGGGCCCGGTGCGACGCTCGGGTGGCATTGCTACCCCCCAGGGCCCCCGTCCCGCCTAACCCTGTAGCGTTTGACCACGGGGTCTAGCCCTTTGACTTTGCACGGACGGGTTTTGACCAGTGGAACTATCAACCCGGTCGTGTTAGGTCAGCCCATACGAACACTTTAGAGCAACATCCAGGCCAAACCCACAGTAAGATCCCCTCCGTGTAGGCCCGACGCGTCCGTTTCCCCCCTCCAGGTGCCGGCGGCGGCGCCGTCCGTGTGAGGGAGCACACCCGGGAGACGCGTGCCGCCTCTTCGGACATGCCAGCACACCACCCCGCATGTATGAGGGGCCGGTGCGACGCTCGGGTGGCATTGCTAGCCCCCCACGGCCCCCGTCCCGCCTAACCCTGTAGCATTTGACCACGGGATCTAGCCCGTTGACTTTGCACGGACGGGTTTTGACCAGTGGAACTATCCACCCGGTCGTGTTAGGTCAGCCCATAACAACACTTTAGAGCAATATACGGGCCAAACCCACAGTAAGATCCCCTCCGTGTAGACCCGACGCGTCCGTTTCCCCCCTTCAGGTGCGGGCGGCGGCGCCGTCCGTGTGAGGGGGCACACCCCGGAGATGCGTGCCGCCTCTGATTTGGACATGGCACCACACCACCCTGCATGTATGAGGGCCCGGTGTGACGCTCTTGTGGTATTGCTATCCCCCACGGCCCCCGTCCCGCCTCTTCAGACATGGCACCACACCGCCCCGCATGTATGAGGGCCCGGTTAGATGGGAGGGTGTACCTGGGGGGTAGCAATGCCGCTAGGTGTTGCTTTGGGCCCTCCTACGGTTGTGGAAGCGTGGTGGCTAGCGCAGGCACCCGACACGCAGCTCCGGGGTGTGCCCCCCATCTCCGGCGTCGCTGTGGGGCACGGAGCGGCGGCAGCAACGTCCGTGAGGGGGGCAATCGATATACCATCTGGGTATGTTTTTTTTGTTAGATAAGGCACATTTATGTTGTGAAAAAAACAGGGAAAAGTAAATAAAAAAAATAAGAAAAAAATAGAGATATGCCGACGGCAAGGCCGTCGGCATACCTGCGCACACGGCCACGGATCGATGACGTGCCCAAGGGCGCGGATCGATGACGTGGCAACATCCATGGGCCAGACCTATGCCGACGGCCAGGCCGTCGGCATAGATTTGCCACCCCACAGACGGGCGAGCGACGCGGATCGATGACGTGGCGGGCGACGCGGATCGATGACGTGGCGTCTATGCCGACGGCCGCCGTTAGCCCGTCGGCGTAGATTGACGCCGTCAAAAGGCCATCTCCGTCCGGGTAGCCGGGCCCACGTGCTATGCCGACGGCCTCCTCTGTGCCGAAGGCCACCGTAGGCATATTTCTATCAACGCCGACGGCCAACCTTTGCCGACGGGGGCCATCGGCATAGATTGATAGACGCCGACGGCTTTTATATGCCGACGACCTGGGCTGGGCCTTCGGGATAGGCCTATCTATGCCGACCGTCGGCATAGGTTCGGCCGTCGGCATCGCCAGTTATTCTGGTAGTGAGCCGTCCCCTTGAAGATTCATCTCCTGGCTCTCCGGCCACCTCCGCTCCAGCCACCAACCCCATCTCCATCCCTTCATCACTACCAAATCCTAGGTTGTCCCATTGGCCGCCGCTAATTACGTGGACAAAGATGCGGACATTCGCAGGAGCACCATGGTGTCGGGGCATGCACCCGTGAGTCGTGTGGCCGTCCGATTGCTTTAAGATCCATACATTTGTTAGCCTTAGGGATTTTATTACTATAAAACTGACGAGTCCATACATATATGCATTTGTCAGCTTCGCCAGAGGTGTATTCTCCATCCACCCCATCTCTCGTGCCTTTTTCATTTCTTACAAATCTACTCTATCCAAATTAAGTTTCGGTCGCATATGCAAGCTTCGTCACCACGAAAACTTTTGAACAAGACCAATCTTAAATACATCTTTTCAACTTTTAATAAAAAATAATAATGAAGTTTCATATGCTTTTGCGAACTGGCCTAGCTCAGATACTTGGGTTCTGTATAGTGAAACCAACCCATCAGGGTTCAAGTCCTAGACTTCACACTAATGTTCGCATTTTGCTAAATTTATTTCATGCTTTCCGGTGATATTTGTTCAACAGGAGAAATGTACCCGTCAACTACAGATGCACCTATGGTAACTTCGTCAATCTCAAGATGACATGTAGATCCAGTCTCTCGGAGATGCTCATAGAAGTAGGGTTTGCGTGCATGTGTTCATAGGGGTGAGTGTGTATGCATATGTATGAGCGTCTACATCTGTACTATGTAAAAAATATTCATATGCTTTTAGGGTTTAGTTTTTGAAACTTGCTAAATTTATGAAATTTCATATCAAGTTTTAGTAGTTGAAACTTGCCCCACTAGTAAAAAAAGGGTCAAATATGAGAAACATTAGTACCGGTTTGCATATGAGCCGGCACTAATGTGTCCATTACTGCCGGTTCAAATGACTAGGCGGGAGGAGACCTTTAGTACCGGTTCAGTGCGAATCTTTAGTACCGGTTCGTGCCACGAACCGGTACTAAAGGTGTTGGCCGGGCACCAGCACCTTTAGTACCGGTTCGTGTCACGAATCGGTACTAAAGAGGTTGTGGCAGGGCTATTTTTAGTCCCACCTTGCTCCCCTAGCAAGATTTTGACCACCTTAAATATGTTACTTCTCAAACTATCACAAGCATTTGGTCTTCATTGAACTCTATGTGTAGGATCTGTGGCTGCAATAGGAGTCTTCGCCGGTTCTTAAATCGTTGGTAGATTCCTATTGACAATTTAGATTCTATACAAAAAGATCATTGGTGATCAATGTATTTTTTATGTACTTATCTGTAGCAGTAGCGCGTTTTGGCTGAAAGGTGGTACTGATCAATGTATTTTTTTCTATGTTCAGATGCACAATTTAAATATGTTACTTCTCAAACTATCACAAGCATTTGGTCTTCATTGAACTCTATGTTTATAATTTGTGGACTCAATATGAGTCTTCATCGGTTTCGGACGAGAACTCATCAGTTACACGGGCACTTCATTTTTTTAACTTATCTGAACTCCAGACTTTTTTTGAGCCGGCATTATGCAGCATTCGAAGCGACGTCATTAATTTCCAACACGTTCTGACATCATTTGCTGTTTTTCAGTCACCGATTGTTTAGATCAGAGCTAAATGACCATGAAAATGAAAATCACTACAAAACAAACTCCGAAAATGTTGAAGGTATCATCATTTCACCCGCATAGCATGTGCGAAAGAGTAGAGAGGGTCACGGCAAAAACTGGACATACTTCGTGAACAAACTGGACAATCTCTTCCGGAGTATCAGTGTTTCGGACGAGAACTCATCAGTTACACGGGCACTTCATTTTTTTTAACTTATTTGAACTCCAGACTTTTTTTGAGCCAGCATTATGCAGCATTCGAAGCGACGTCATCAATTTCCAACACGTTCTGACATCATTTGCTGTTTTTCAGTCACCGATTTGTTTAGATCAGAGCTAAATGACCGTGAAAATGAAAATCACAACAAAACAAACTCTGAAAATGTTGAAGGTATCATCATTTCGCCAGCATAGCATATGCGAAAGAGTAGAGAGGGTTACGGCAAAAACTGGACGAACTTCGCGTACAAACTGGACAATCTCTTTCGGAGTATCAGGGTTTCGGACGAGAACTCATCAGTTACACGGGCACTTCTGTTTTTCAGTCATTTACCAATTTGTTTAGAGAGCTAAATGACCGTGAAACAGTAAATCACAACAAAACGAACTCTGAAAAAGCAGAAAAAAAACTATATAAAAAATTACTCAAAAATAAATAGAAGAAAATAAATAATGCAGAAAAAATAATATAAAGAAAAAATATTCACAAAGAAACTAAATACAACAAAAAAGTACTCAGAAATAAATAGAAGAAAAAAATAAAGCAAAAAAGGAAAAACTATATAAAAATTACTCAAAGATAAATAGAAGAAAGTAAATAATGCAGAAAAGAAAAAAATTATATAAAGCAAAAATATTCACAAAGAAACTAAATACAGCAAAAAAACTACTCAGAAATAAATAGAAGAAAAAACTAAAATAGAAAAAAAACAATATAAAAAATTATTCAAATAAATAGAAGAAAATAAATAATGCTGAAAAGAAAAAATTATATAAAAAATTGTTGGGGCGTTGCCCGGTGGGCCTGCCCAACCTAGGGTGTGCAAATTCAGGCCCTGAAGGGCCAGCAGGCTCACAGGGCAGCGCGCCCTAGTTAGGCCTAGAAGCCTGCTATATACAGGAGTTCGAAAGGGCAGCCGTGGCTGGGTTTATAAACCAGTGCGGCTGCCCTTCGCTCGGCGAGGTGGGACTAAAAATAGCGCACTGCGGGTGGCAGCGCACGACCATTAGTACCGGTTGGTGGCTCCAACCGGTACTATTGTGCTGCCCTCTAGTACCGGTTGGAGGCACCAACCTGTACTAAAGGCCCTCGTTTCCCGCCGCTTGGGCTGGCCAAAATTGGCCTTTAGTACCGGTTGGAGCCTCCAACCGGTACTAAAGGCCCCTCCTATATATACTACATTTATAAAAAACCAGTTTCATCGTCGACCACTTCTCCACTTCTCACGCGACATCGATCTATCGTGCCGACGCCGACACCGCCGTGCCGCCAGCGTCGCCCCGCCACCCTCGATCGCCGCCCCGCCGCGTAATCGCCGTCCCGCCGCCCTCGCCGCCCCGCCGCCGTCGTCGCCGTCCCGCCCGCCCGCGCTGCACTCCACACACACACATACACACACACACACACACACACACACACACACACACATACACACACGTACACCCACACACACACATGTACGTACACACACACACATACACACACACACACACACACCCACATGTACGTACACACATACACACACACATATTTTTTTACTTATTTTCTGTTTTCTATTGTTTAGATGAATTAATTAATATAACTAGTTTATTTTTAGAATGTTAGAATGTTAATGTTAGATGAATTAGAACTAGTTTATTTTTAGTAAGAAAATTTAGGTATATGAGATTATTTGAACTAATTGAATTAATAGAACTAGTTTATTTTTAGTAAGAAAATTTAGGTATATGAGATTATTTGAACTAGTTGAATTAATATAACTAGTTTATTTTTAATAAATGCTTAGTTGAACCAGTTGAATTAATAGAACTAGTTTATTTTTAGTAAGAAAATTTAGGTATATGAGATTATTTGAACTAATTAAAATTTAGGTATATGAGATTATTTGAACTAGTTGAATTAATATAACTAGTTTATTTTAGTAAATGCTTAGTTGAACTAGTTGAATTAATAGAACTAGTTTATTTTTAGTAAGAAAATTTAGGTATATGAGATTATTTGGACTAGTTGAATTAATATAACTAGTTTATTTTAGTAAGAAAATTTAGGTATATGAGATTATTTGAACTAATTGAATTAATATAACTAGTTTATTTTTAGAGAATGCTTAGTTGAACTAGTTGAATTAATAGAACTAGTTTATCTTTAGTAAGAAAATTTAGGTATATGAGATTATTTGAATTAATATAACTAGTTTATTTTAAATAAATGCTTAGTTGAATTAGTTGAGTTAATTGAATTAGTAAGTGTTTAATGTTTCGCCTATATGAACATAGGAAATGTCGTCTGACGACGGAAAAAATTTCATTATTTGCGAATACTGTGAAGACCAGGGCGGCCTGTGCGACAGAAATTTCCTTCTTGATGATAGGCAATTCAGCATCAAGCTGGATGAGACCTTTGAATTCGATACAGTAAGTCACAACGACAAGTCTGTTTTTGTAATTAAGCATGACTTATATATGCTTCATTTGACTGACTTATAATTTTTAATTTTCACTATTCTACTAGCGCATCCCCTGCCATGCAAGAATTTTTGTCTTGGATAAGATAGGTTTCAATGGTATGGAAACTATGGAGGTAAAGAGAGTTTACCTGAAAACTGAGCATGGTTATACTTTCAACGTCAAAGTATGCAATGCAAACACGTACACCTATTTTGAATGCAAAACTTGGCAAGCACTATGCAAGGCTTATGCATTTGAGCCTGATATGGTTAGCACCTTTGATATTCGTCCGGATGATGATATGGAAGGTAATAGAGACATATGGGTCGATGTGCAGACGCCTCCAGTTCTAACATTATGTGAGTTCTTCTCAACTATATTTTTGTCTTTGATATTGCTTATTCAAAAATAATTGACAACTAATTTCTATTGACAGCTTATTTCCATTCAAACAAACATGTCCGGCGCTTGGTAGACAGGACCTACTACTGTCCCGGAGCTGAACTAAACTGCGAGGAGATAAGTCATTATGTTTCATGGCTTGAGGATCTTCATACTGTCAAGACAAATTTTCTTTCTACACTTAGAAATGTTAGTACTCAAAACGTGCGACCAATAGTGATCATATTGAACTACGGTCACATCTATTTAGGAATGATGGTTAGATTTTTACTATTTGTACTCAGTGCATCTTTTGCATAGATAATTTTTTTGCTAAACTTTCATTGCTAAGTATATTAATTAAGTACTATATGATGTTCTTCAACAGGGACTCCCGATGACAGTTGTGCCTCAGGGGATCGAGACTAAAGGTCGCATGTCAATTGTTAGCTTACGACCAAGATATCCTGCATTGCACATGAGTGCATTCAGGATTTCTAGAAGCGATGAATGCTTAATAGTGAAAGATTGGAGGAAAATTGTTAACGATCGCAGAGAAGTACTAGGGGGCAGCAATGAGAAGCGCAGTTCATATGCATCCTCCAGTATGATGAATCAGGAGAGCTATACATGTTCTATGCTATTTTACCTGAGAGAGGGCAGCAGGAGTGATTTAGCTAGTTCATGCTCTTAGTACTTGTCCTTTCATGTCTGTGTTCTTCGTTCTGAACTTAATCTCAAAGAGTGATTTGCTTTTGTGGTATTATATATGAACGCTTATAATATCATGACAATCATGTTGAACTCGATGATATTTTTGTTTCTGGTACAAGTGAATGTTTCTTCTTTAAGCTAGTGTTGGTGGTGATTAGATAGCGGTAATGACTATGATGATTAAATAGTGATAATGACGACTACGATGATTTTTAGCTAGCTAATTAGGTGATCAAGTATAATATGGATATGGCATATACTTGATCACTTAGCTAGTAGCTAGATCCAATGCATCCAGTCGAAGCTAATCCACGGTACTTTCACCTAATGATTTAACAACTCATTATAATGTAAAACAATCACTAAATTAAATTGGAAACACAAAATGAAAAGAAAAATTAAAAAAAACACGCAAACATTTAGTACCGGTTGGTGTTACCAACCGGTACTAAAGCCCTATGCGCACCCGGGCCTGGCTCGTGCCACGTGGTGGCACTTTAGCGCCGGTTCGTGACGAACCGGTACTAAAGGGGGGGGGGGGCTTTAGTCCCCACTCTTTAGTGCCGGTTGGCGAACCGACACTAAAGGCCTTCATGAACCGGTACTAAAGGCCGGTTCTGCACTAGTGCCCGCCCGCCAGATTTTCCTCGCAATTCACAAAGTTATTGGATTCCCTATGACAAATAAGTAAATTTACCGGAACCGGCACCTGCTGGTTGGCAATCCTACCACACATGTAATTCATCAAGATTGGTGTGGTATGACGACATAAATCACTTATCGCTGTATACGCCATGAATAGTACTGACATAGCCTGACAGAAAGTACACATACCTACTAGGTGTCAGCCTTTTACAGAGGAGAAAGATAACCGTGCATGCATGCACTCTCTATCCCATACATCTGATTAATATTCATTCTCATATTTTGAATGATTGATATCTTTTGAATCAAATGTCCATTTTTGATTGTTTTTGTATATTAGAACTAGCTGAGTAGCCCGCACATTTGCGCGGCTAGATATTTAGCCTTGCTTTTTTTACTATTATTTGATTCGGTACGTTAGCTTTGATAGAAAAAGAAGATAGTGTTGTATCCGATAAACAACCTAGAATACATGATTTGAACTTTGGTAGAAACCCTTGCAGTAAGTATGTAATGTTTTCAGAAACACTTTGGTGTGTCAAAACTCAACGACATTGTGGTCCTCAACCGTCCTTGTATATTCATTTGGTATTCATGATCATCTCCAATATCCTTTTGCAATCCTGATTTCTTCACTTTGATGTCTATCTATTTTTTAAAAAAAATTCCAGTAAGTGTATACATTGATGCCTTGTCTCTTTGACATCTATGTAAATAATTGTCTATATTAAATGTCATTCATCCATGTATCTCTTATAAATTTCATTATGGAAGGAAATTTAAATACCAAAGATATGGTAAGTTACTGTGATTTTTCTTATGTTTTATTTTGGCTACTTTACACATGAAGAGAACTGATCATTGGTGGCAGATACTCAAATCATCTCCATCTTCTCCTCAAATCATATAATCACTGATGCTATTGCATTTTGCATATTTTATTAGTGCAGTGCCATCAATGAAGATGCTTCTACCTATATTGTAGTTTGCTATGTCCATTATCCATCTAATACATTTTGTTAATTTACAATCTATTAATGAAATTTCTTACACATTTTTGGCGTACATTGTTAATTATCATAGCCTTTTTTACAGTGCAACATTGTTTTTCCTGTATCTATATTTTCAGTACATCTGGAGTAAACATGATGTGTTTCCTCCAATTTTCTTGTATGACAATCAAAATGTTGTTTTTTATTTCTGATATAGGCTCAATCACACATATAAGCATATTTGCATTGACCGATAATTTATTTCCATAAATCATGCTTGCATGTTTTGTACTTGGTTTATATATATTTATGCATGTACTCTTGCCTTTTTTCCAATCACCACTCTTATGTTGCTTCCGACGGTGAACGTTTATTTATGCGCCAATGCATCTGTGTCGTACTTGTGAGTACCTCTTACACCAACGAACTCATGCAAGTTGATACGTATAAGAAAGTCATGTGTACTCTACATTAAAATGTGTTACATCTTCCCGATTCTGGCACTCTAATAATGTAATAATGTTCTCCAACAACTTTACTTATAAGCACATCGTACTGTAGGACACATTTTTCCTGGAAAAAAATATTACAGGACACTGTTTAGCATACTTTTTTCAGGACAGCACCAATAAAATTTAATCCCATCAGACCTGCGCGTTAATTGTTTTTAATTTTTCTTTTGGTGGCATGAGTTTTAAGATATGGTGTGCTTAAGTTTTGGAGCCTCACGTGGCAGATGGAAGTAGGCTAAATCCCATCATTTGCATGTACGTGCTTCTGCATGTACAAATCGGACGTTGTCTCATGCTTTGTGTGAGTAAAATTGACCCTCTACTATATATACGTGCAAGTAGATATGGTTAATTTGCTGACATCCTAGATGACATCATCAGATGTAGTAATTTGCTTGGACTCTTCTTTTTCTCTGGGGTGCCCGCACTCTTCCTTGTAGTTGGCCGTCGGTGTTTTTTTTGTGGGAACGGCTACCGTACTTTCCACTGCCAATACACGTTTATTTCTCAGATAGACTTTCTCTTATACAGAAAAGGCATATGAATTGGAGAAAAGACCTGTCAAACTGTTGTTACATGACGTGCCTATTTTTTATATGTGACTACATTTATATGTAACGCTACATCTATTAAATCTCAGCCGTTAATATTTAAAATTAACGATCAAGATAATTTAATCTATGTGGACTAACGTGATGGCTTGTTTGACTTCTGTTTTAAGTATATAATAGATAGATAGATAGATAGATTCTTGCTGACAAGACCTTCAAAACAAGATCAATCCAGGATATATTTGAACAACTTTGTATTTTTATAAATTTCAATTATCTTTCAAATCACCTTCAAAAATTATAAGATTGTTTTAGTATTTCATAGAAGTGATTGGGCTGTTTCACTAATCAAAAAATGATTTCGCTCATTAAAATACTATTTTCACATATTCTTTACCAGTAGTTTCACTTATTTTAAATTTCACATTTCACAAATATTCAAAAAGAATTTCACTAGTTTAAAAAATGATTTCACTCATTTGAAAGAACTAATTTCAGTCATTATTAAACACTAGTTTCACTTATTTTAATATGCATATTTCACTAATTAATGATTTCACTCATTTAAAACAAAATAATTTTACACATTTTTATACCCTGGGTTCATTGATTTTAAAACACAGATTTCACCCATTTTCAAAAACAATTCCACTCATTTCAAAATACATATTTTTCTTGTTTCAAAAGCAAATTTCACTTGTTTTGATAAATTAAGTTTCATTCATTTTGTATTAAAAGACATGTTTCAATTCCCTGAAGTAATAGAAATATATGAAATGAGTGAAATTAGATTTTGAATTAAGTGAAATATATGAAACAAGTTGTTTCTTGAAATGTGTGAAACACGTATCTAGTTGACAAACGAACTGAAATATGTATCATATATTAAAAAACATTCATATACTTGAAAATAACCAAATTCACTCGTTGAAAGAATCCATTTCATATATTTTGAAATAAAATGGTTTATATATTTTATGGACTGGAAATAAGCAACTTGACTAAACTAGAAAAATATGTTCCATATAATTGAAACATACTGGTTTAATATACTTGAAAATAATCAATTTCACATAAACAGCAAATTCCACATATTTCAGATAAACCTGTTTCACCAATGGGCAATAACTGGAATAAGCAATTTGACAAACACGGTGAAAAAAGATTGAGTGAAATAAGTGTATTGAAGCGGTGAAATTTAAACATGTTTTAAATATAGCTAAAATTGCTCTTAATCAAAAGGTCTTGGCATGAGTATATAAAAAATCTAAAACAAAATTAGAGTTTAAAAGTATAATTGATTGAAACTGTCAATGAAAAAAAATGTAGGGATTTGTTGAGATAGAGAGGAGAAAGAATGAGTTTATTCTGTGCATGCACATGTACTTTTGTATGACCCACCCATACCTTTGAAGGACAGATGAGTTTATTCTGAATACATGCGTATACTTATGTGATGATGAGACCGATGCACAAATCTGAAAGCAAACCAACCGTGGATGTTTCACCTGCACATACTGGAACCGGTAAAAAGAGGTTTCTATTCCCTACGAGGGCACACCAAGCTTTATGTTTCAGTGTCTGAAATTGTGATTATGTCGTTCCCTCCTACCAAGTTTCAGCAGTTGAAACTTAAAGAAGTGGTGTCGTCCGAGAGAAAGGTTGAAAGGTCATGACCTTCTCCCTCTCCAGCACAACAATGTTGTTACTCTAAAAAAAACTGTGTCTTTAATTTCCAACTATCCCAACGACTTGATGCTTGTAGCAGAAACCAAAAAGTACTAGTACTGAGAGGTTTATATGAGATATGGCTTGTAAGGAATAATGCTAGGGACACACTGAAGATGGAGGATCCAACTACCATTACGGATAGGATCCTTAAACTAGTGGATGAATGGCAATCGATTAAAGACGGACCAACTCCTCCATAGGGCAAAGCAGATGGCGGTGCCATGGAGAAAGCCGGAGGAGGGGTGGACGAAGGCAAACGTCGATGGAGCGTTGTCGAAGGCGCAGGTCCCTGTGGTCTTGTGTGTCTATCATGGCACATTCTTGGCGGGAGCGTGCCATTTTTTCCAGAGATGGCTGAATTGCTCGCATGCAGGCGGGCAGTGCAGCTTGCCAAAGAAACGGATGTCGTAAAGCTTCTGCTGGAGTCTGACTCTCAAACAAAGGTCTAGAAGATTAACGATGAAGGAAAGGATCTCTACAACACAGGGCAGCTAGTCGAGGAGGTGAAGGACGGGATATATATAATCCTTTTCAGGATTTCAGAGTAGCGTGGGTGCAACCTGGACATGAGTTACCAAGGGAAGGTACCAAAAATGAACTTTGTAAAACGTGGTTCCAAGTAGCACCAGCGTGCATTAGCTCCGTGGTAACCTTGCAGTTTGATTCTGTTTCTTAATAGAGTTGCAACAAGTTCACATTCAAAAAAGAAAAACCGAGGATGGCCGAAACTCTAGTAAAAATCGATCCACCTCAAACATGACTTATCCGTGGCGGAGTTTTTGGGTCCACCTCCGATAGAGTCTAACAATCTAGATTGAGTCAAAGTTTAATGACCACAACACTCCGATTCATGGCACCTATCGTTATTAGTACCTTTCTTATCCGGGTTTGTAAGGAGACACAGGTTTTTAGGTCGTCAATTTTACTTGTGAAACTTGTGTTTTATATGCCACTAAAAATATTTCATTCGACTCATCATCGCATGAAATTTCTAAACATACAAACTTTTCTTGGCATATACGCACATTGCGTTAGTCAAATGGAAGACCTGAAAACTATGTCTTGCTTACAAACCCGGATGGAGGGCATTGGAATTATGAAGCCTTATCACAATTTGTTTTTGCACGTAGAAAATCACCCATGTGATTAAGTGATGTATTTTTATCTTCTTCAATATAAAAAATCATATCATTCCTATTTTATTGTTGAAAACTAATCTAAACTAGAGAATACCCTGCGCATTGCTGCGGGAATCGATTATAATATATTTCAGCGTTTGATTGTATGAAACACTAGGTAATTGCACGTGCGTTGCAATGGGTCCATAAACATTGTAGTAGAGTTTTATATCCAATCACCATGATTTACATGTCATCTTATTGTTAAGCACATAGTCCCTCCGATCCTCAAATAAGTGGTCATCTTGAAATTTTAAGATAGATTACGCAGTGCAGTAGAATATGCATTGGGAAGGTGCAAGCCACTATCTCTCTCCTCTTTAATTACCCCACCTTAAATGAGCTAAATACATGTACAAAGTGAGGAGATAGTGTTGAATGTTATTGGTTTTGATTCTCGTGTGATAAAAGATAAGCATTTTTTACTTTAAAGCGCATTGAGAAGATAGAAGTACATTCGTTTGTAGATAATTTTTGAATTTTAAACGCCCACTTATTCGAGGACGGAGGGAGTACTTGGTAAGGACTTATTAACTTACGAAAGAAAATAAATCACTATGATCTATCTGCCATCTTGTCGTCAAGTACTTATTTGATAAGAACTTATTTGCTTACCAAACAAAACTTTATTCTACTTTGGTAAGTTGGTATGGTTAACTCGGTTTTTCTGGAAAACATATGGGAGGAAAATTAGAGATGGGAGGAACAAATCAAAAAGAAGGAGGGGCACGAAACGTACATAAAGAGGTTATCCGAAGGAAATGATGAAACGGGAACTTTACGTTCTTATTAAGGATTTGCTAATTCTTATCTAGATGAGATCTAGTTATGTCTCATCTAAGCTATGGACCTCAGAATCTAGATCTCAAAACTTCGTGCTAGCTGTTTTGATCGGTGCAAATTTTGTTTGGCCATTTTCTTTGGTTATATGGGCCAAGTATTTGTTTTGTTTATTATACATTGGTTGAGTTCTTTTTTTCCTCTACTAGTCTATGCACCCTTTAGAATCAGAGGAGCCTCCTTTGTTTTTCCTGTTTCTTTTTAAATTCATAAGCCTTGTCAGTTTTTTTCGGGGATGGTATGTCCATTCCCAAACACATGTGAGGTCTGACTTTTTTTCCTGTCTCAGTTGCAAGTCCACCATGAACTTATAACTGGGCTTGAATTTTTCCCCAATTGCATGTCCTACCTTAACTTGCAACTAGGCCTAGATTTTTTTTGTCACCATTACAAGTCCATCATTGACTCACAACTTGGCTCAATCTAGGATTGACACTTTTACCTTTCCCAGTTACATGTCCAAGCAAGACTTGCAACTGGGCTTAATCTTTTTTCTGTCCCAGTTGCATGTCCATACTTGACTTGCAACTGGGCATGAACCTTTTTTTTGCCTCACTTAAAAGTTCACCGTCGACTCGCAATCAGGCTCCATCTAGGCCTGACCGTTTTTCCTTTAGTTGCAAAGTCACTTTCAACATGAACCTGGCCAGACTTTTTTTCTTGTCCCAGTTGTAGGACCACCCTTGACTCTCATCTCATCTTGAAGTTTTTTCCCAGTTGCAAGTCCATCATTGACTCGCAATTAGGCTCGATTTGGGATCGGCCTCTTATTTTCTACATCAGTTGCAAGTTCACCCTCGACTCACAACTGGGCCCACCCTTTTTCACCTCAGTTGCATATCCACCCTCGAACTTTCCCTAATGTTTTTGTCCCAGTTGAAAGTGCACTACCATCGACTTGCAACTGGCTCGATATGCGCCCGACCCATTTTTTTGCCTTAGTTGCAAAGTCTCTCAACCTACAACTGATAATGAACATTTTGTTGACCCGGTTCGTAGTCCACACTCGCCTCATAATGGGCCAAATGTTTTTCCCTAATTGCTAGTCCACCATCGACTCACAAGTGGGTTCGATCTGGGCTTGATTTTTATTCGGCTTTAGTTGCAAGTCCGCCATCGACTCGCATCGGGTGTTGGGGAACACAGTAATTTCAAAAAAAAATCTACGCACACGCAAGATCTATCATGGTGATGCATAGCAATGAGAGGGGGGAGTGTAGTCCACGTACCCTCGTAGACCGTAAGCGGAAGCGTTATGACAACGTGGTTGATGTAGTCGTACGTCTTGACGATCCGACCGATCCTAGTATCGAAAGTACGACACCTCCATGATTTGCACAAGTTTGGCTCGGTGACGTCCCACGAACTCTTGATCCAGCTGAGTGTCGAGGGAGAGCTTCATCAGCACGACGGCGTGATGACGGTGATGATGAAGCTACCGGCACAGGGCTTCGCCTAAGCACTGCAACGATATGACCAAGGTGGATTATGGTGGAGGGGGGCACCGCACACGGCTAAGAGATCAATGATCAACTTGTGTGTCTATGGGGTGCCCCCCTCCCCTGTATATAAAGGAGTGGAGGAGGGGGGACGGCCGGCCCTATATGGCGCACCCTGGAGGAGTCCTACTCCCCCCGGGAGTAGGATCCCCCCCCCCCCCCGCCCCTTCCCTAGTTAGACTGGGAGAGAAGGAAGCGGGAGAGAGGGAGGAAGGAATGGGGGGCGCCGCCCCCCTTCCTAGTCCAATTCGGACCAGAGGGCGAGGGGCGAGCGGCCTGCCCTGGCTTCCCCCCTCTCTCTCCACTAAAGCCCATTAGGGCCCATATACTCCTCGGGGGGTTCCGGTAACCCCCCGGTACTCCGGTATATGCCCGAACTCACTCGGAACCATTCCGATGTCCAAACATAGTCATCCAATATATTTATCTTTATGTCTCGAACATTTCGAGACTCCTCGTCATGTCCGTTATCATATCCGGGACTCCGAACAACCTTCGGTACATCAAAACACATAAACTCATAATACAGATCGTCACCGAACGTTAAGCGTGCGGACCCTACGGATTCGAGAACTATGTAGACATGACCGAGACTCATATCCGATCAATAACCAACAGCGGAACCTGGATGCTCATATTGGTTCCTACATATTCTACGAAGATCTTTTATCGGTATGTTACTTTTGTCATCGGTATGTTACTTGCCAGAGATTCGATCATCGGTATCTCAATACCTAGTTCAATCTCGTTACCGGCAAGTCTCTTTACTCGTTCTGTAATGCATCATCTCGTAACTAACTCATTAGTTAGAATGCTTGCAAGGCTTATAGTGATGTGCATTACCGAGAGGGCCGAGAGATACCTCTTTGACAATCGGAGTGACAAATCCTAATCTCGATGTATGCCAACTCAACAAACACCATCGGAGACACCTGTAGAGCATCTTTATAGTCACCCAGTTACGTTGTGACGTTTGATAGCACACTAATTGTTCCTCCGGTATTCGGGAGTTGCATAATCTCATAGTCATAGGAACATGTATAAGTTATGACAAAAGCAATAGCAACAAACTAAACGATCATCATGCTAAGCTAACGGATGGTTCAAGTCAATCACATCATTCTCTAATGATGTGATCCCGTTCATCAAATGACAACTCTTTGTCCATGGCTAGGAAACTTAACCATCTTGTATTGACGAGCTAGTCAAGTAGAGGCATACTAGTGACACTCTGTTTGTCTATATATTCACACATGTACTTAGTTTTTGGTTAATACAATTCTAGCATGAATAATAAACATTTATCATGATATAAGGAAATATAAATAACAACTTTATTATTGCCTCTAAGGCATATTTTCTTCAGTCTCCCACTTGCACTAGAGTCAATAATCTATATTACATTGTAATGATTCTAACACCCACGAGTCTTGGTGCTGATCATGTTTTGCTCGTGAGAGAGGCTTAGTCAACGGGTCTGCAACATTCAGATCCGTATGTACTTTGCAAATCTCTATGTCTCCCTCCTTGACTTGGTCGCGGATGGAATTGAAGCGTCTCTTGATGTGCTTGGTTCTCTTGTGAAATCTGGATTCCTTTGCCAAGGCAATTGCACCAGTATTGTCACAAAAGATTTTCATTGGACCCGATGCACTAGGTATGACACCTAGATCGGATATGAACTCCTTCATCTGGAATCCTTGATTTTCTACTTTCGAAGCAGCTATGTACTCCGCTTCACACGTAGATCCCGCCACGACGCTCTGCTTGGAACTGCACCAACTGACAGCTCCACCATTTAATAAAAAACACGTATCCGGTTTGTGACTTAGAGTCATCCGGATCAGTGTCAAAGCTTGCATCGACGTAACCCTTTACGACGAGCTCTTTGTCACCTCCATAAATGAGAAACATATCCTTAGTCCTTTTCAGGTATTTCAGGATGTTCTTGACCGCTGTCCAGTGATCCACTCCTGGATTACTTTGGTACCTCCCTACTAAACTAATAGCAAGGCACGCGTCAGGTATGGTACACATCATTGCATACATGATAGAACCTATGGCTGAAGCATAGGGAATGACTTATATTTTCTCTCTATCTTCTGCAGTGGTCGGGTATTGAGTCTGACTCAACTTCACACCTTGTAACACAGGCAAGAACCCTTTCTTTGCTTGATCCATTTTGAACTTCTTCAAAACTTTGTCAAGGTATGTGCTTTGTGGAAGTCCAATTAAGCATCTTGATCTATCTCTATAGATCTTGATACCCAATGTATAAGCAGTTTCACCGAGGTCTTTCATTGAAAAATTCTTATTCAAGTATCCTTTTATGCTATTCAGAAATTCAGTATCATTTCCGATCAACAATATGTCATCCACATATAATATCAGAAATGCTATAGAGCTCCCACTCATTTTCTTGTAAGTACAGGCTTCTCCAAAAGTCTGTATAAATCCATATGCTTTGATCACACTATCAAAGCGTATATTCCAACTCCGAGAGGCTTGCACCAGTCCATAAATGGATCATTGGAGCTTGCACACTTTGTTAGCACCTTTTGGATCGAAAAAACCTTCTGGTTGCATCATATACAACTCTTCTTTAAGATATCCATTAAGGAATGCAGTTTTGACATCCATTTGCCAAATTTCATAATCATAAAGTGCGGCAATTGCTAACATGATTCGGACAGACTTAAGCATCGCTACGGGTGAGAAGGTCTCATCGTAGTCAAATCCTTGAACTTGTCGAAAACCTTTCGCAACAAGTCGAGCTTTGTAGACAGTAATATTACCGTCAGCGTCAGTCTTCTTCTTGAAGATCCATTTATTCTCTATGGCTTGCCGATCATCGGGCAAGTCAACCAAAGTCCACACTTTGTTCTCATACATGGATCCCATCTCAGATTTCATGGCCTCAAGCCATTTGCGGAATCTGGGCTCATCATCGCTTCCTCATAGTTCGTAGGTTCGTCATGGTCAAGTAACATGACTTCCAGAACAGGATTACCATACTACTCTGGTGTGGATCTTACTCTAGTTGACCTACAGGGTTCGGTAGTAACTTGATCAGAAGTTTCATGATCATCATCATTAGCTTCCTCACTTAGTGGTGCAGGAATCACTGGAACTGATCTCTGTGATGAACTACTTTCCAATAAGGGAGCAGGTACTGTTACCTCATCAAGTTCTACTTTCCTCCCACTCGCTCTTTTCGAGAGAAACTCCTTCTCTAGAAAGGATCCATTCTTAGCAACGAATATCTTGCCTTCGGATCTGTGAAAGAAGGTGTAGCCAACAGTCTCCTTTGGGTATCCTATGAAGATACATCTCTCTGATTTGGGTTCGAGCTTATCAGGTTGAAGCTTTTTCACATAAGCATCGCAACCCCAAACTTTAAGAAACGACAACTTGGGTTTCTTGCCAAACCACAATTCATAAGGTGTCGTCTAAATGGATTTAGATGGTGCCCTATTTAACGTGAATGCAGCCGTCTCTAAAGAATAACCCCAAAACGATAGCGGTAAATTAGTGAGAGACATCATAGATCGCACCATATCTAGTAAAGTACGATTACGACGTTCGGACACACCATTACAGGGGATCAATTGTAGCCTCTTTTGATAAGTAAGAGTGTCGAACCCAACAAGGAGCTAAAGGTAGAACAAATATTCCCTCCAGTTCTATCGACCACCGATACAACTCTATGCACGCTTGACGTTCGCTTTACCTAAAACAAGTATGAAACTAGAAGTACTTTGTAGGTGTTGTTGGATAGGTTTGCAAGATAATAAAGAGCGCGTAAATAAAAACTAGGGGTTGTTTAGATAAAGAAGCAATAAAGTTAGTATAGCGAGTTTGGAAAAGTGATGGTAGGAGTTGCGAAATTGTCCGTAAGCAATTGACTACTTTACTAGACCGATAGCAAGTTTTATGTGGGAGAGTCCACTACTAGCATGTCATCCCTGACTTGGAATTCTATGCACTCATGATTGGAACTATTAGCAAGCATCCTCAACTACTAACATTCATTAAAGTAAAACCCAACCATAGCATTAAGATATATTGGTCCCCCTTCAATCCCGTATGCATCAATTTCTATGCTAGCTTGATGCTTCTGTCACTCTTTCCCTCCGATACATAGTCCTATCAACATACAACTAACCCTTTGGTGTGATCCACGCGTGCGCTCATATGACGGGCACCAAAGGACAGCAACATAACCACAAGCAAATTAAACCAATCATAGCAATTCACCAATTACCCATAGGACAACGAAAATCTACTCAGACATCATAGGATGAAAACACATCATTGGATAATAATATGAAGCATAAAGCACCATGTTCAAGTATAGGGTACAGCGGGTTGCGGGAGAGTGGACCGCTATAGATAGATGGGGGAAGGTGATGGAGATGTTGGTGAAGATTATGGAGGTGTTGGTGTAGATTGCGGTGACGATGATGGCCCCGGCGGCGTTCCGGTGCCACTTGGAGAGAGGGGGAGAGTGCCCCCCTTCTTCTTCTTCTTCTTCTTCTTCTTCTTCTTCTTCCTTGACCTTCTCCCTAGATGGGAGAAGGGTTTCCCCTCTGGTCCTTGGCTTCCATGGCATGGGAGGGGCGAGAGCCCCTCCGAAATTGGACCTATCTCTCTCTCTCTCTCTCTCTCTCTCTCTCTCTCTCTCTCTCTCTGTTTCTGCGTTCTCTGATTCTGCCCTTTCACCGTTTCTTATATTTCCGGAGATCCGTAGCTCCGATTGGGCTGAAATTTGGACACGATTTTTATCCGGATATTGGCTTTCTTGCGGCAAAAGAAGGGCACAAATTGCCTTATGGAGTGGCCACGAGGGCCGAGGGCCCGCCCCTCACCCTCATGGGCCCCTCGGGCATCATCTCGTGTTGATTCCACTTCCCAAAATTCACATATATTCCATAAAATATCTCTGTCAGTTTTTATCCCATTTGGACTCCGTTTGATATGGATTTTCTGCGAAACAAAAAACATGCAACAAACAGGAACTGGCACTGGGCACTGGATCAATATGTTTGTCCCAAAGTAGTATAAAAAGTTGCGAAAAGTATGTAAACGTTGTAGAATATTAGCATGGAACAATAAAAAATTATAGATAGATGGAGACGTATCAGCATCCCCAAGCTTAATTCCTGCTCGTCCTCGAGTAGGTAAATGATAAGAAAGATAATTTTTGATGTGGAATTCTACCTAGCATAATCTTGATCACATGATCTAATCATGGCATGAACATTAAGACACGAGTGGTTCAAAGCAATAGTCTATCTTTTGACGTTGAGACAATAATACTTCAAGCATACTATTAAAGCAATCATGTCCTTTCAAAATAACATGGCCAAAGAAAGTTATCCCTACAAAATCGTATTGTCTGGCTATGCTCCATCTTCACCACACAAAATATTCAAATCATGCACAACCTCGATGATAAGCCAAGCAATTGTTTCATACTTTTGATGTTCTCAAACCTTTTCAACTTTCACGCAATATATGAGCGTGAGCCATTGATATAGCACTATAGGTGGAATAGAATATGATGGTGGAGGTTGTGTGGAGAATACAAAAAGGAGAAAGTGTCACATCGACGCGGCTAATCAACGGGCTATGGTGATGCCCATCAATTGATGTCAATGTGAGGAGTAGGGATTGCCACACAATGGATGCACTAGAGATATAAGGTATGAAAGCTCAGACTGAAACTAAGTGGGTGTGCATCCAACTTGCTTGCTCATCAAGACCTAGGGCATTTGAGGAAGCCCATTGTTGGAATATACAAGCCAAGTTCTATAATGAAAAATTCCCACTAGTATATGAAAGTGACAAAATAAGAGACTCTCTATCATGAAGATCATGGTGCTACTTTGAAGCATAAGTGTGGAAAAAGGATAGTAGCATTGTCCCTTCTTTTTTGTTCTTTTTTTGGGCCTTTCCCTTTTTTTTATTTGGCCTTTTTTTGGCTTTTCTCTTTTTTTTCTTTTTTTCAGACAACGCTCTAATAATGAAGATCATCACACTTCTATTTACTTACAACTCAATATTACAACTCGATACTAGAACAAAGATATGACTCTATATGAATGCCTCCGGTGGTGTACCGGGATGTTCCATGATCTAGCATAGCAATGACATAAAAAAATGGACAAGCCATGAAAACATCATGCTAGTTATCTTACGATCATGCAAAGCAACATGACAATAAATGCTCAAGTCATGTATATGATGATGATGGAAGTTGCACGACAATATATCTTGGAATGGCTATGGAAATGCCATGATAGGTAGGTATGGTGGCTGTTTTGAGGAAGATATAAGGATGCTTATGTGTGATAGAGCGTATCATATCACGGGGTTTGGATGCACCGGTGAAGTTTGCACCAACTCTCGAGGTGACAAAGGGCAATGCACGGTACCGAAGAGGCTAGCAATGATGGAATGGTGAGAGTGCGTATAATCCATGGACTCAACATTAGTCATAAAGAACTCACATACTTATTGCAAAAATCTATTAGTCATCGAAACAAAGTACTACTCGCATGCTACTAGGGGGATAGATTGGTAGGAAAAGACCATCGCTCGTCCCCGGCCGCCACTCATAAGGAAGACAATCAATAAATACCTCATGCTCCAACTTCGTTACATAACGGTTCACCATACGTGCATGCTACGGGAATCACAAACTTTAACACAAGTATTTCTACAATCCACAACTACCCACTAGCATGACTCTAATATCACCATATTTATATCGCAAAACAATTGCAAGGAATCAAATATATCATATTCAATGATCTACAAGTTGTATGTAGGATTTTATGACTAACCATGTGAATGACCAATTCATGTAATCTCTCTAAATAGATATAAGTGAAGCAAGAGAGTTTAATTCTTTCTACAAAAGATATGCCCACGCTCTAACAAATATAAGTGAAGCAAAAGAGCATTCTACAAATGGCGATTTTCTATGTGTAGGGAAACAGGCAATCCATACTTCAAATGATATAAGTGAAGCATATGAAGCATTCTATAAAGCCATACTCAAAAGAATATAAGTGAAGTGCAATGAGCATTCTATAAATCAACCAAAGACTATCTCATACCAGCATGGTGCATAAAAGAAAAGTGAAAACTAAATGCAAAAGACGCTCCAAGATTTGCACATATCACATGAACGAAACGAATACTAAAACATTCTGATACTTGTTGAAGAAAGATGGGATGCCTTCCGGGGTATCCCCAAGCTTACACGCTTGAGTCTCCTTGAATATTTATTTGGGGTTCCTTGGGAATCCCCAAGCTTGAGCTCTTGCCTCTCCTCCTTCTCCTCACATTGAGACCTCCACGATCTTCGAACACTTCATCCACACAAAACTCAACAGAAAGCTCGGTAAGATCCGTTGGTATAATAAAGCAAATCACTGCTCTAAGTACTGTTGCAAACCAATTCATATTTTTTTGCATTGTAGCTACTATAATATAACTTCTCCATGGCTTAACCCACTGATAGAAATCGATAGTTCCATCAAAATAAGCAAACTATGCATCAAAAGCAAAATCTGTCTTAAACAGGACAATCTGTAGTAATCTGAACATTCACCATACTTCTATTACTCCAAAATTTCTGAAAAAATTAGTAAAAATAAACAATTTGTATAGAAAGGCAGTGCATAAAGTTTCAGAACCGTTTGACGTTCCAGTAAAAAAAATGTAAAATCGTGCACTACATCCAAAGTTTTTGTTCTGCACCGCACAAACAAACAAGCAATGTAAACATCCTAAAGGCAAATCTTGGCACATTATTTTTGTTTTTAAACTTTATAAAAGCACACAACAGAAATTAATGACTCTCTAAAACTTCTGGGTTGTCTCCTGGCAGCACTTTCTTTAAAGCCATTAAGCTAGGCATATAGTGCTCAAGTAATGGATCCACCCGGATCCCAAGGTATATCAAAGCCAATTTTAATTAACAATGATTGTGATTTAGTAGTGAGCACAAAGTAACATATATCATGCAACAATGAAGTCTAACTCTCTTCCTATGCATCGACATGTCATAATAGAACAATTCATGCACACATAGTAAAGGCCAATGCATACTATAAACAGTTTCTTGCAATTTTATCATATTGGAAACATGGAGAGGCGGAGTTGTAGTTCCTCTCTCATAATAATTGCAAGTAGGAGAAGCAAGCACATGCATATTATATTCATCAAAATTATCATTTGCAACGGTAAAGTGCAACCCATCAATATAATCCTTAATAAGGGCAAACTTTTCCGATATAGTGTAGTCGGGAGAATTCCAAAAGATAACAGGACTATCATGCGTGGGTGCAATAGCAACAGTTTCATGTTTAACATAAGGAACTATAGCAAGTTCATCTCCATAAGCATAATTCATATTGGCATCTTGGCCACAAGCATAGCAAGCATCAAGTTCATCAAAAAGGGATATTTCAAATGAATCAACGGGATCATAACAATCATCATAGCAATCATCCTTCGGTAAGAACGAAGGGGCATTGAATAATGTATGAGTTGAAGAGTTACTCTCATTAGAAGGTGGGCACAGGTAGCTAATCCGATCTTCCTCCTTTTGTTCTTCACTCTCCTCCTCATCTTTTTCATCCAATGAGCTTGCAGTTTCATCGATTCCTTCTTCCATAGACTCCTGCAAAATATTAATCTCTTCTTGGACAACGGAGACTCTCTCAATAAATTCATCAATATCAGAATTGAATTCATAATTCTGATAGAAATATTCAAGTATAGCAAAAATTTCAGGTCTGTAAACAGCATCATCAAGATTTTCACACTCTTTAAACAAAGTTTCAATTTCATAAGCACCCATAAAAGCAACGAATTCTTCTATTTGTTCCACATCATAGTAATCATATATACCACTAGCATAGGAAGCCAAGGTTATATTATCATTAAATCGGCATGAAAAGGGAAGGTGTGGAGCCTTCATCCTAGAGCAACAAGTATAATCATATCTCAAGCATAGTTGCCTAGCATACCAATACAACATATAAATTTGATCCCATAATAGTTTCCGTTTTTGAGTCAAGCGATAATCCCTAAAGTATTCACGTTGATCCAACGTGTCTCCCATAACATAATTGAATGGGGTTCTCGCAGGATTATTAATGTAGTACATAATATATTTCACATAATGAGCATCAAGGGTTTTAGGAGGTTCCCCATCTCCATGAGTAGCAAATAAACCTAATTCTTTTGGTATTTCGTGTTCCATATCCATAACTAAAGACAGAGAACAACTTAGAACAGCAAATAAAAACTACTTAGTGAGAAAGCAAAGAAGCACACACGAGAATATTCACCCCACGCCATAACTCCCCGGCAACGGCGCCAAAAAAAGGTCCAGATAACCCACAAGTATAGGGGATCAATTATAGCTGATATGTCTCCAACGTAATTATAATTTTTGATTGCTCCATGCTATATTATCTACTGTTTTGGGCAATACGGGGCTTTATTTTCCGCTTTTATATTATTTTTGGGACTAACCTATTAACCGGAGGCCCAGCCCAGAATTGCTGTTTTTTGCCTATTTCAGAGTTTCGAAGAAACGGAATATCAAACGGAGTCCAAACGGAATGAAACCTTCTGGAACGTGATTTTCTCACCGAACATGATCCAGGAGACTTGGACCCTACGTCAAGGAAACTTCGAGGAGGGAACGAGGTAGGGGGGTGCACCCTCCACCCTTGTGGGCCCCACGATGCTCCACCGACGTACTTCTTCCTCCTATATACCTCACGCACTTCAAACGATCGAATCTGAGCCAAAACCTAATTCCACCGCCGCAAACTTCTGTACCCACGAGATCCCATCTTGGGGCCTGTTCCGGAGCTCCGCCGGAGGGGGCATCCACCATGGAGGGCTTCTACATCATCACCATAGCCCCTCCGATGAAGTGTGAGTAGTTTACCTCAGACTTTCGGTTCCATAGTTAGTAGCTAGATGGCTTCTTCTCTCTTTTTGGATCTCAATACAATGTTCTCCCCCTCTCTCGTGGAGATCTTTTCGATGTAATCTTCTTTTTGCTGTGTGTTTGTTGAGACCAATGAATTGTGGATTTTATGATCAAGATTATTGATGAACAATATTTGAATCTTCTCTGGATTCTCTTATGTACGATTGGTTATCTTTGCAAGTCTCTTCGAATTATCAGTTTGGTTTGGCCTACTAGATTGGTTTTTCTTGCAATGGGAGAAGTGCTTATCTTTGGGTTCAATCTTGTGGTGTCCTTTCCCAGTGGCACTAGGGGCAGCAAGGCACGTATAGTATTGTTGCCATCGAGGATAACAAGATGGTTTTTTTTTATCATATTGCATGAATTTATCCCTCTACATCATGTCATCTTACTTAAGGCGTTACTTTGTTTTCTTGAACTTAATACTCTAGATGCATGCTGGATAGCGGTCGATGAGTGGAGTAATAGTAGTAGATGCAGGCAGGAGTCGGTCTACTTGTCTCGGAGGTGATTCCTATATACATGATCATACCTAGGTATTCTCATAACTATGCTCAATTCTGTCAATTGCTCAACAGTAATTCGTTCACCCGCCGTAAAATACTTATGCTCTTGAGAGAAGCCACTAGTTAAATCTATGGCCCCCGGGTCTATCTTCATCATATTAATCTTCCATCACTTTATTATTGCCTTTGCTTTTTTACTTTTCTTTTTATTTTACTATGCATCTTTATCACAAAAATACCAAAAATATTATCTATCATCTCTATCAGATCTCACTCTCGTAAATGACCGTCAAGGGATTGACAACCCCTTATTGCGTTGGTTGCGAGGAGTTATTCGCTTTGTGCAGGTACGAGGGACTCGCGCGTAGCCTCCTACTGGATTGATAGCTTGGTTCTCAAAAAACGAGGGAAATACTTACACTACTTTGCTGCATCATCCTTTCCTCTTCAAGGAAATCTAACGCAGTGAGGAAGCAAGAAGATTTTTGGCGCCGTTGGCGGGGAGTCTACGTAAAAGTCAACATACCAAATACCCATCACAATCCCTTATCTCCCGCATTACATTATTTGCCATTTGCCTCTCGTTTTCCTCTCCCCCACTTCACCCTTGCCGTTTTATTCACCCTCTCTTTTCCGTTTGCCTTTTTCTCGCTTGCTTGTCGTTATGGCTAGTCTTATATCTTCTCCTTTTTCTCCCGAGAATGAATTTCTAAATTTTAAGCAAAGGGAGGGAGAAAATCTAAAAGACGCTTTGTATAGAATTTGCAATGCTCAAAATAGATCTACTAGGAAGCAATCTACTTCAGTTCTTCTCCGCAATTTTTATGTAGGTGCTAATCCTTGGTATAGATATATCCTTGATACCATTACCGGAGGGAATTTCTTGGCTAGCCACACTTTGGACTCTTATAATCCTATGATAGATTTATTTGGCTCACCACCTCTTTTGGTTAATGGAACTATGTTAACTTTGGAGCATGTAATGCAAAGACTTGAAATTATTGAAAATAAAGTTGCTACCGTTGAGTTAATTGAAAATCTAGATAAAAAGATCCGCAATCAAATTACCCAATATGGATCTAAGGTAGGAGTAACTTTGAAAAATATTAAGGAGAAGGAACCCATAGTTAATGAAAGAATAAATCAAGATTCCACTAGAATCGATAAACTTGAGGGTATCATTACCAACTTGGGAACCGCTTTTTCTTCCGTAAGGAATACTCCAAGTCCACCTACTAAAATTGCCAAGCTTATGTATGTTCCTAAAAATAAGGGTGAATCCTCTAGTAAGGAAACTGCGGATCTTAAATCTATAAGTATTCATCCCGATCTTTTTGCTATGATTAAGGAACCATTTGCTACGAATGAATTTGTTGATCTTCTGCCTAGAAGTTTGATAATTACTAAAAAGACAGAAATTCCTAAGGATGATAGATGTCTCATTGAAGAATTGCCTACCAAAGATGGCAATACCTAGATCTATCCTTGCTTTTATGCCTAGCTAGGGGCGTTAAACGATAGCGCTTGTTGGGAGGCAACCCAATTTTATTTTTAGTTTTTTGCTTTTCTTTCTGTTTAGGAATAAATCTTTTATCTAACCTCTGGTTAGATGTGTTTTTATGTTTTAATTAGTGTTTGTGCCAAGTTAAACCTATAGGATCTTCTTCGATGATAATTATTTGATCTTGCTGTAATTTCCAGAAACTTTCTGTTCACGAAAACAATTGTTAAAAATCACCAGAACGTGATAAAATAGTGATTCCAATTGCTGCTGATCAATAAACAAATTGCCTAGGGCGTCCTATTTTGGCTTATTTTTTTGGAGTTCCAGAAGTTTGCGTTAGTTACAGATTACTACAGACTGTTCTGTTTTTGACAGATTCTGTTTTTCGTGTGTTGTTTGCTTATTTTGATGAATCTATGGCTAGTAAAATAGTTTATAAACCATAGAGAAGTTGTAATACATTAGGTTTAACACCAATATAAATAAAGAATATGTTCATTACAGTACCTTGAAGTGGTATTTTGTTTTCTTTCGCTAAAGGAGCTCACGAGATTTCTGTTGAGTTTTGTGTTCTGAAGTTTTCAAGTTTTGGGTGAAATCTTTAGATGGATTATGGAACAAGGAGTGGCAAGAGCCTAAGCTTGGGGATGCCCACAGCACCCGCAAGATAATCTGAGGACACCAAAAATTCAAAGGTTGGGGATGCCCCGGAAGGCATCCCCTCTTTCGTCTACTTCCATCGGTAACTTTACTTGGAGCTATATTTTTATTCACCACATGATATGTGTTTTTCTTGGAGCGTCTTGTATGATTTGAGTCTTTGCTTTTTAGTTTACCACAATCATCCTTGCTGTACACACCTTTTGAGAGAGCCATACATGATTGGGAAATTATTAGAATACTCTTTGTGCTTCACTTATATCTTTTGAGTTATATAGTTTTGCTCTAGTACTTCACTAATGTATTTTAGAGCACGGTGGTGGATTTCTTTTAAAGAAACTATTGATCTCTCATGCTTCACTTAGATTATTTTGAGAGTCTTAAATAGCATGGTAATTTTCTTAAATAATCTTAATATGCTAGGTATTTAAAATAGTATAAACTTTCTTATGAGTGTGTTGGATACTAAGAAAAGTTTGATGCTTGATGATTGTTTTGAGATATGGAGGTAGTAATATCAAAGTCTTGCTAGTTGAGTAGTTGTGAATTTGAGAAATGCTTGGGTTTAAATTTGCAAGTCCCGTAGCATGCACGTAAGGTAAACGTTATGTAACAAATTTGAAACATGAGGTGTTCTTTGCTTGTCCTCCTTATGAGTGGCGGTCGGGGACGAGCGATGGTCTTTTCCTACCAATCTATCCCCCTAGGAGCATGCGCGTAGTGCTTTAGTTTTTGATGGCTTGCAGATTTTTGCAATAAGTATGTGAGTTCTTTATGACTAATGTTGAGTCCATGGATTATACGCACTCTCACCCTTCCATCATTCCTAGCCTCTTCGGTACCGTGCATTGCCCTTTCTCACCTTGAGAGTTGGTGCAAACTTCGCCGGTGCATCCAAACCCCGTGATATGATATGCTCTTTCACACATAAACCTCCTTATATCTTCCTCAAAACAGCCACCATACCTACCTATTATGGCATTTCCATGGCCATTCCGAGATATATTGCCATGCAACTTTTCACCATTCCGTTCATCATGACACATTCATCATTGTCATATTGCTTAGCATGATCATGTAGTTGACATAGTATTTGTGGCAAAGCCACCGTTCATAGTTCTTTCATACATGTCACTCTTGGTTCATTGCATATCCTGGTACACCGCCGGAGGCATTCATATAGAGTCATACTTTGTTCTAGTATCGAGTTGTAATCATTGATTTTTAAATAAATAGAACTGTGATGATCATCATTTCCTAGAGCATTGTCCCAAGTGAGGAATATAAAAAAAAAGAAAGGCCATACATAAAAAAGAGAAGGCCCAAAAAAATGAGAGAAAAGGAGAGAAGGTACAATGCTACTATCCTTTGCCACACTTGTGCTTGAAAGTAGCACCATAATCATCATGATAGAGAGTCTCTTGTTTTGTCACTTTCATATACTAGTGGGAATTTTTCATTATAGAACTTGGCTTGTATATTCCAACAATGGGCCTCCTCAAGTGCCCTAGGTCTTCATGAGCAAGCAAGTTGGATGCACACCCACTTAGTTTCTTTTGTTGAGCTTTCATACATTTATAGCTTTAGTGCATCCGTTGCATGGCAGTCCCTACTCCTTGCATTAACATCAATCGATGGGCATCTCCATAGCCCATTGATTGGCCTCGTTGATGCGAGATCTTCTCCTTTTTTGTCTTCTCCACATAACCCCCATCATCTTATTCTATTCCACCGATAGTGCTATGTCCATGGCTCGCGCTCATATATTGTGTGAAAGTTTATAAGTTTGAGATTACTAAAGTATGAAACAATTGCTTGGCTTGTCATCGGGGTTGTGCATGATGAGAGCATTCTTGTGTGATGAAAATGGAGCATGACTAAACTATATGATTTTGCAGGGATGAACTTTCTTTGGCCATGTTATTTTGAGAGGACATAATTGCTTAGTTAATATGCTTGAAGTATTATTATTTTTATGTCAATATGAACTTTTGTCTTGAATCTTTCGGATTTGAATATTCATACCCCAATTAAGAAGAATTACATTGAAATTATGCCAAGTAGCACTCCGCATAAAAAATTCTGTTTTTATCATTTACCTACTCGAGGAGGAGCAGGAATTAAGCTTGGGGATGCCTGATACATCTCCAACGTATATATAATTTTTGATTGCGCCATGCTATATTATCTACTGTTTTGGACAATATGGGGCTTTATTTTCCACTTTTATATTATTTTTGGGACTAACCTATTAACCGGAGGCCCAGCCCAGTATTGCTGTTTTTTGCCTATTTCAGAGTTTCGAAGAAACGGAAGAAACGGAGTCCAAACGGAATGAAACCTTCAGGAACATGATTTTCTCACCGAACGTGATCCAGGAGACTTGGACCCTACGTCAAGGAAGCTTCGAGGAAGGCATGAGGTAGGGGCGCCCACCCCTGTATGCGTCCTCCACCTCGTGGGCCCCACGATGCTCCACCGACGTACTTCTTCCTCCTATATATACCTACGTACCCCCAAACGATCAGATATGGAGCCAAAAACCTAATTCCACCGCCGCAACCTTCTGTACCCACGAGATCCCATCTTGGGGCCTGTTTCGGAGCTCCGCCGGACGGGGTATCCACCACGAAGGGCTTCTACATCATCACCATAGCCCCTCCGATGAAGTGTGAGTAGTTTACCTTAGACCTTCGTGTCCATAGTTAGTAGCTAGATGGCTTCTTCTCACTTTTTGGATCTCAATACAATGTTCTCCCCCTCTCTCGTGGAGATCTATTCGATGTAATCTTCTTTTTGTGGTGTATTTGTTGAGAACGATGAATTGTGGGTTTATGATCAAGATTATCTATGAACTCAAGATTATCTATGAACAATATTGGAATCTTCTCTGAATTCTTTTATGTATGATTGGTTATCTTTGCAAGTCTCTTCGAATTATCAGTTTGGTTTGGCCTACTAGATTGGTTTTTCTTGCAATGGGAGAAGTGCTTAGCTTTGGGTTCAATATTGCGGTGTCCTTTCCCAGTGACAGTAGGGGCAGCAAGGCACATATAGTATTGTTGCCATCGAGGATAACAAGATGGGGTTTTTATCATACTTCATAAATTTATCCCTTTACATCATGTCATCTTGCTTAAGGCGTTACTCTGTTTTCTTGAACTTAATACTCTAGATGCATGCTGGATAGCGGTCGATGAGTGGAGTAATAGTAGTAGATGCAGGCACGAGTCGGTCTACTTGTCTCGGACATGATGCCTATATACATCATCATACCTTGATATTCTCATAACTATGCTCAATTCTGTCAATTGCTTAACAGTAATTCGTTCACCCACCGTAAAATACTTATGCTCTTGAGAGAAGCCACTAGTGAAATCTATGGCCCCTGGGTCTATCTTCATCGTATTAATCTTCCATCACTTTATTATTGCCATTGCTTTTTTACTTTGCTTTTTGTTTTACTTTGCATCTTTATCACAAAAATACCAAAAATATTATCTATCATCTCTATCAGATCTCACTCTCGTAAGTGACCGTGAAGGGAATAACAACCCCTTATCACGTTGGTTGCGAGGAGTTATTTGCTTTGTGCAGGTACGAGGGACTCGCGCATAGCCTCCAACTGGATTGATACCTTGGTTCTCAAAAACTAAGGGAAATACTTATGCTACTTTGCTGCATCATCCTTTCCTCTTCAAGGAAATCCAACACATTACTCAAGAGGTAGCAGTAGCCTCTTTCGATAAGTAAGAGCGTCGAACCCAACGAGGAGCTAACGGTAGAACAAATATTCCCTCAAGTTCTATCGACCACCGATACAACTCTACGCATGCTTGACGTTCGCTTTACCTAAAACAAGTATGAAACTAGAAGTACTTTGTAGGTGTTGTTGGATAGGTTTGCAAGGTAATAAAGAGCGGATAAATAAAAACTAGGGTCTGTTTAGATAAAGAAGCAATAAAGTTAGTATAGAGAGTGTGGAAAAGTGGTGGTAGGAGTTACGAAATTGTCCCTAAGCAATTGACTACTTTACTAGACCGATAGCAAGTTTTATGTGGGAGAGGCCACTGCTAGCATGTCATCCCTGACTTGGAATTCTATGCACTTGTGATTGGAACTATTAGCAAGCATCCGCAACTACTAACGTTCATTAAGGTAAAACCCAACCATAGCATTAAGATATATTGGTCCCCCTTCAATCCCGTATGCATCAATTTCTATGCTATGTTGAAGCTTCTGTCACTATTGCCCTCCAATACATAGTCCAATCAACATACAACAAACCCTATGGTGTGATCCACGCGCGCGTTCATATGATGGGCACGAAAGGATAACAACATAACCACAAGCAAATTAAACCAATCATAGCAATTCACCAATTACCGATAGGACAACGAAAATCTACTCAGACATCATAGGATGGCAACACATCATTGGATAATAATGTGAAGCATAAAGCACCATGTTCAAGTAGAGGGTACAGCGGGTTACGGGAGAGTGGACCTCTGTAGATAGATGGGGTAGGTGATGGAGATGTTGGTGATATGACGAAGGTGTTGGTGTAGATTGCGGTGACGATTATGGCCTCGGCGGTGTTCCGGCGCCACCGGGAGAGAGGGGGAGAGAGCACCCCTTATTCTTATTCTTCTTCTTCCTTGACCTTCTCCCTAGATGGGAGAAGGGTTTTGTAACGCCCGGATAATTTGGCTACAGTAAATCTCTCCTAATGATGCCATGTCATCTTTCGATTACTGTTGCTAAACTTTCGCTAGTTCAAACCGTTTCGAATTTAAATCCTAAATAAGTCAAACGACAAAAGTTTTCCAATATTAAAGCAAAAATGTTAGGTGGATGCCAAATAATGCACTTGTATTTATGGTGTAGAGGACACAATTTTACAAATTACCTAAATACCCTAAAACTAAATAAAACAGAAAAGGGAAAATAAATACAAGAAAGGAGTTACAAAAAAAAAGGGGGAAGCCCCCTCGACCAGCGGCCAAGCTCAAACCGCCACACCCCTCCTCCTGGACCGCAACCAGCCTGGTCGGCCCAGCCGGCCCAGCTCCTCGCACCGCACCCCCCCTTCCTGTTCCTCGGGCCTTGCGCCTTCTGGTAGCAGTGGTCGCCACCAGACTCGCTCGCCGGCGACGGGGGAGGATAAGGCCGCCACGGTCCCCCTCTCGGCCTCGTCAGATCCCCTCCCCTCGTAGATATTTACTCCGCCTCTCCCTCTCCCCTCCAGATCCACCGCGCTCTCCTCCGTGTTCCCCCACCACGCCCGAACACCGCCATGGACCCGCCTCCGTGAATCGCGCGGCCACAGCCTTCGCCTCGCCGCGCCTGCGTGTCCGTCGACGCCTCCATCGTCTTCCTCGTCCACCGAAGGCCTCAGCTGGACCGGGGGAGCCCCAAATCACCGGATCCCCTTCTCCCACATCTTCGGCTGCCGCGTTCTTCACCAACTCCAGCGACGCCTTCTGCAGCTACTAAGCCACCCAAGGGCCATCTTGCGTGCCGCACGGTGAGCTCCCCATCTCCCGGCCATATTCGTTAGCCCCCTCGCGCACCGTAGCTGCCCCGTCGCATTTGCCGTGAGCACGTCGCCGCGGATCGCCTCGCCGCCGTGGCCATGATCTCCGTCGTGCTCGCGTGAGCACGGCATCGTGTTCCTTGTGCTTTCGGAACCGCGCACACACACACACCTCCCGTGCCTCCTAGCGTAGTTTCCATCGGCGTCCGGCGGCGCTGCCGCCAAAGCTCGTCGCCGCCGTGTTTCGGCAACCATTTGGTCAGCGCCACCGCCAAACGGCGCGAATGCCTCTCCGGTCGAACGCAAGTTGTTGCGCGCGGTTTGGTGCTTCCTAGCACGATCCCGATGATGTCCCGAGCAGCGCCGCCGCCTCGCTTGCGTCGCCGATGCGATTCGGCCAAGTCCGCCATACCACCACCCCCACTCGACGCGACATCGGTGGCGTTCGATAGACCAAGCTGCGCGCGAACGGCGCCGTGTAGCGAATCCGGCGAGGCCGGGTGCCCCGCCGCGTTCGGCGTCGCCGGCGATAAACGCCGCCGCCGCCTCGTGGTTGGCACAGGGCCACCCTGCAGCCATCGATGGGCCTGCGGTCCCTAGTTGGTGGGTTGACCCGGTCAATCTGCCGGCGTGGCAACTTATCGCCACCGACATGCGGGCCGCATGTCATAAGCGAATAAAATAAATAGATAACTTGCTAATTAATTAAATTAGTTAATTAAACACTAATCTCTCATCGACTACCGGGCCCCACCCACTAATTAGCCTATTTAGTTAGTTTTAAAACTCGTTAGTACCTGTCGATGACATGTGGGTCCCATCGACCCACATGCGGTTTGATGGTCAACCGACCAGATGACCTGCTGACATCACTCTGATGTCATGCTGACGTCATCATTTACTATTCTGGATAATGTTGGATTTAAATAATTAATTAAATTCCAGAAAATGATTAAAATCTTTAGAAAATCATATCTTTTAATCCGTAACTCGGATGAAAATACTTTCTACATGAAAGTTGCTCAGAACGATGAGATGAACCCGGATAGGCAACCCGTTCGTCCACCACACACCCCTAACATATCAAACACGCAACTTTCCCCCTCCGGTTCATCTGTCCGAAAACGCGAAACACCGGCACTACAAGAAATATGTCAACTTATGACCACCACTATTAGTCACTGAAAGGTCTCAAATTTCCATTTATGACCTTTTCGTGACCAAAAACAGAAGGTCAAAAGCTGGCCGTCGTAAACTGACTATAGCGACCTTTCTTCTGGAATGGTCAAAGACGTTTACGACCAAAATATTCCTACTATGGCGTTTTGGTCACTAGCAACCTCCCCCAGGCCACGTAGGCATCCAGCGTGGCAAGCTGATGTGGCACAAGATTCAGCCCGATCCAATTCGGTTTTCTACATGGGCCTAGCCCAACAATTCGGCCTATTTGTGTTTTTTCTATCTGTCAATTTTTGGTTGGGTTCATGGGCCAAGCCCAATATTGCAGCCTTTTTATTGTTGGGTTGTGGCCTTTTTGTCTAAACAAATTTAGTTTTTTTCCAAAAGAAAGGTCCACTAGTCAGAAGGGCCCCAATTGTCAGGTTCTAGTAATAGGTTCCCATTTGTCATGTTGTGGTATGTGAGTCCCACTTTTCTATATTTTTGCAATTAGATAATTTGATTCAAAAAGAGCCAATAAGGCATAATATTCCATACAACAGCCAAATAAAGTACATTACAATCCTGTACACCCAAAACTGAGATAGTATATTACAACAGCCAAGCAAAGTACATAGTACAAATCTGGTATTCAGCTATAAAATACAACTAAATATACACATAACGGCAGAATTCTTCTTCCTACAGCTCCTGTACACCCAACTTTTGAAGAATGAAGGCCAGCACCTGAAAATAATATGAATAGTTAGAAACATAATCAAGTGAAAAATTTGTTGCAGAACTTTAGGTTTAACAGGAAACCATGCATATAAAATTCTCATAACAGCAAAAACTGAGATATATTTTGCAAACGATAAGTACCAGCACAGGGCAAGTAAACAGAACAGATGGATAGTACAACAAGTCAGGGAGCAACAAGACACAAGCCATATGCATTACAAGCAGTCAAACAGTTCAGGGAACAGCAAACAGTCAAACAGTTCAGGGAACAGCAAACATGCATGCATGCAATTGAAGTACGTACTAGTAGTTGTACAACACAATGCCAGGTTGGAGCAAATCATGATTAAGAAAACAATGGCAGCGGCATGGCATAATCAAATAATAATGTGAGCAAACAATTGGATACGAGTCACACTTGATCACAGCAAAGAATGTGCTAGTAGTGTGCACTCACCAAATATGAATGAATCGCCATTGATTTGCTACACTCCGGCGAGGGCCGTCCACAGATTCGGATCCTCGACACTCCAGCAGCAGCAATCCAGGCCTTCTTCTCCTGCTCGTTCTTTTCTCTGGGCTTGCTCCTTCTCCTGGGGGTGCTCCTTCTCCTACAACAGCAGCAACATCAGGTTAATGACAACAGCAGTTTGACAACAGCAGCAGGTCAATAACAACAGCATCAATTCCTGGGAATGCTTTAATTTAGTCCATTTCTTTGATCAACAACTTTGGAAAAATACAGTATGAATATGACTGTAGCAGCAGCAGCAAGTCCTACACTAAACTAAGCAATGATGATGTCTAACAACAGCAATCATCATCAGCATGTCCTAACTTAACAGCAGTAAAGAGAAGAAGAGAAGAGAGAAAAATAGAAGAAAAGAGATAAGAAGTTTCTGTTAATGAAAAATAATTACTCATATTTTCAAATGAATCAAATGAGTAGCTCTACACTGCATGTTTAATCAAATGAGTAGTTCATTTTCATAAAATTTTTACACCTCCGTCAGATGTAAAACAAACAAGTCGCTCAGCTCTGTGTCAGATATAAAATAAATTACAACAAAATCATCTGTGTACAGGAAATAATGTGCCTTGAGACTTAACAACATATCCATAAAAGGTGTATACATCTAATGTCAATTAAAAGAAAAAATAATACTCATGTGCCTGATAATCACTTAATAAGATAAGAAGCAGACATGAATAAATCACATAACTATGTACAATTCAATATCCCAGCTGAGAGTGAACATGTATTCAACATTTCCTGCAGTTCAATACATGCACGACAGATTCACAGGTAAACTATATATAGCTGTACAAACATGCATGAACAGGAAAGCAACCAAACTACAAGAACACATAAGGAAACAGAGGGAATCACTATAACCTATGGAGTGACAAGCACATATATGAACTCAAAATAATGCCCAGCTAGACCAAAAGAAGCTGTATTAGTCGGAATCAGGCGACGGACCGACGGCGCTGATGCGCCGGCTTTTCGAAACGGCTCACCTAACAACCGCCTCTGTCGCCACTGACGAGAGCCGTGCCGTCGAGTCCCGCAGCCACCAACTCGCGCCGCTCGCCGCCATGATCACCACCTTCACCGTCGACACGGCGGTGCTGCCGGACCTGCAAAAAACAGAGGAGGCGTTTGGAATCAGGCGACGGAATCCAGCGAATGGACATCACACTTGCCAACTAATTAAATATAGCATGCTACAAAAACATTTCATTATCAAATTTGATTCAGGAACTAGCTTATTGACTATGACAAAAATGCTTAGAATAAAAATCCCGGTAAGAGTTCCACTGTTTGTTTCCATTTTCTTGGTAGGAATAGATACATACATAGATAGATACATACATAGATAGAGTCACGGCTGAAGTGCCATATCCTATTGGGGCCAAGACAAAACCATGACCCCAAGGTCCATATCCAGCAGCGAGATGGCCAAGCACATATGACACTTGATTGGCAACATTCAGCGGGGGGCAGAGGGCAGACTGAAAAAACAGACTTAAAGGGGTTTCCTTGGACAGAAGAAGTTGCATGTATACCAGCTAGTGTTCAGAAAACTAACAGTTACAGTCCTCACTTGATTGAGAATTTCATGAGCTACAGCCTACAGGAGTGGAAGCAAGTGATGCATTAGCCTGTTGAGGAGCTAGCGAGGCAAAAAACAGTGGGTGGATTGATGTTTGTGCAAGCAAGCAAGCAATGAAAGCAACTGAGCCAAGCAATCCCGGTAAGACTGCCGGGCACATGGCGCAGCCACCAAATTCAATTTTAAAACGGAGCGGCACATGGGGAGTAGTACTTGCTGGCTAATAAGCAGTTGATATGCTACAACAACACAAGCATACTACTAGTACCCAAAATCTGAAGAGGAAAAACTGCGCAGATACTGCTAACACATTTGGGAGTAGATAATCTGGTGGACGGGGACTTGCGCTGTCGTTGCTGTTTGGTCCGTCGTGGGAAGCAATGCGGTGCGGTAGCGGAGGAACTAGCGCTGCGGTGAAGGCCCAAAACGAATCAATCGCCAGCCAACCCGAGACCGACAGATTGCTAGCCCAAACCACCGGCCAAACCCAATCAATCAATCCCGCGAGCCGAGCCGCCGCAACGAAACAGGAGCAGCTAGGACGAATGAGAGCGACGCGAAAGGGGGAGGAGGAGGAGGAGAGGATAAGGGGGGCAATCGAATAGGTCACCAGGTCAAGGGAGATGTTGCCGTGGAAGTTGTCGAAGACCTGCTTGATGGAGCAGCGGTCGTGAGTCGCCAGTCAGTACACAGTCGGCGGCGGCGCACGAACACCGCGACCGACTGCTCCCGTCCGCCGCCACCGCCGCCTGAGCGGCGCAATATTGCCCATCGCCTTTCCCCCTCCGGTTCGCGGAACCCCGCCACTTGGCTCCCCTCCATGATTCGGCGTGCGTCGGCGGCGAGAGATGACCACCTTCAGCAGTCTTGGGGCGCGGATCTCAGCAGCTCTGGTGTGTGTCGCAGCGGCTGTAGTGCGGTCGATGGAGAGGGCGAGAGGAGGAGGGCGGCGAGCTCCGCCGGAGGAAGGTGGCCGACGCGTGCAAGAATGGAGGAATTGGATCTGGGGCGGGAGGGATTGGATCTGGGCGGCAGCGGCGGCTAGAGTGGGAGAGGATCTGAGTTAGGGTTCAGGTGGTTGGGCTGCGGGGAGGGTTGGTGGGGGGATCGCGAGAGATGGCAATTTTTTTCCTTGGCATTTTAGATGCAAAGGCAACAGCCAATCACAAGCGAGGCCACGGATCCCTCCTTTAGAACAAATCTTGACCATTCGCTTCTCATACATCCAAAGCTCCAAATCTCTCCCCAGATCCAACACTTCTCTCTCTCTCTCTCTCTTTCTTCTTTTCCTTTTTTGACAAATTTTGGCAACAAAAATGAGGTTTTCTTGAATAAACAACCATCTTTTTTTGCAAAATGGCATCACTATACTTTTCAAATCATCTCATATTGTGCATAAGGGTACATCTTGAAATGATAAGCAATGTTACCGAAGAGAGTTTTTATTTTCTTTACACAAAAAATCATTTTCTATTTTTGAAGTACCAAAAATCAGTTTTCTTTGTTTCAAAATTATACATATTGTGTACAAGGGTGCATCTTGGGATTCCAAACAATTTTGCCTAAGGGAGTTTTCATTTTCTTTGGACGAAAAATTCATTTTCCATTTTTTCGAGTGCCCAAAATGAGTTTTTTTGTGAAGGACCTATAATATATTTGTTGCAAAATTGGACCTAATCAATTTTCTAAAATACTAGGAAATATTTAATGCACAATTGACCAAATGGTTGGGTGTAAAAAGTTTCTGATCCACCTCTGGTGAAAAAGACAAATTCCCACCGATTCAGCTGGAAGCGGGTTAAATTTGAATTGCAGCTGCCTCATAGTTTGCTCTTTATTTTTTCCAAAAATCATTTCTAGGTACATAAGTATCTATTTAATCAGAGAAACACCAAAAAAATCCAAGATTCAACCACTAGCTAGGAACGGTCATTCCCGCCGTTTTGACCGCATTTTGAAACGGGCTTAAAAAATTCAAAAAAAATCAAAAAATTGGGAAACCTTCGCATTGTGTCATTATATGTGACCAAGTTTCCAGGAAAAATAATAAACTTGTAATTCGGTAATTATTTTAAAAAAGTGTTCTCAGAAACGAGCTATCATGTGTGGAGATCAATGGCTTTCAAGCCAAATGATCAATCTTATGGCCACATTCATGGCATAGTTTGTTCAAATGATCTAATATTGTGCACAAGGGTGCATATTGGAATTACAAACAATGTTGCCTAAGGAAGTTTTCATTTTCGTTGGACGAAAAAACCATTTTCCATTTTTCGAGTGCCCGAAAGGAGGTTTTTTTGTGAAGGAACTACCAAATAATTGTTGCAAAATTGGATCAAATCATTTTTATAAAATAATAGGCCATATTTAATGCACAACTGACAAAATGGTCTTGTGTAAATTTTTTTGATCCACCTCTCGTGAAAAAGACAAATTTCTGCCGATTCAGCTGGAAGCGGGTCAAATTTGAACTGCAGCTGCCTCATAGTTTGCTATTTATTTTTTCCAAAAATCGTTTCTAGTTACATAAGGACCTATTTAATCATAAATACATGGTTTGGTGGCGTCGTCGAGGTTTGGGCGGTGGCCGAGGGCCCCAACTCTAGAGCGCGTGAACTTCATGCCATTGGCGTGGCCACCGCGTGACCGTGGCATTGCCATGTGTTCTGGGCGGCCTAGGCATGTCTAGTGGGTTGTTCACTCCCCAGGTTGGTGCTAGGAAGAAAATTACAACATAAGATTCTCACGAGGAGACCAATCGATGCTCAAACATGAATTAGCAGCCAAGTGTTTGATTAGCGGTGCGGAAATGTACATGGCTAATGGGCGTGAGTTTTGGCTGAGGATGATCAGTTACTAAGAAGACCGTTTCACAAATTTTCAGCTCAAAAGGAGGAGCCTAGGTGGTACTTGCTTTGCAAACCACCACACTGGACATAAATCTGAATGTTGAAGCTCGGCTCAAAATAATGAATGGATTGAGCTGGCATTTGGTGGAGCATGGTTATTTGGGCATAGGAAAGCACTGTAGAAAATTGATACTATTTGGACATGCCAAAGTGGTACTTCCTTCACAAACTGTTACTCGAGCAGAATAGGAAAATGAATATTTTGAATTATTTTTGAACTAGGCAAGGAAGGTTTTACATATTTGACGAAGATATGACCCAAAGAATTTATGAGATTTTTTTGGGAATTTTGGGAATGACAGAAATATAGGTTGCTTCACAACCCTAGGGCAAAAACTGCCACATGGACATGACACATAGGCAAAACTGATGAGGTGGCGCCTAGTCATAGCAACCCACCACAATTTACAAGGCTATGACCATCTATATTGGTCGTTAACAACTAGAAATAAGGCAGCGGACTAGCGATGTTAGCTTTATGACCATTTCATGTAAGCAAATTATGACCTTTCTGACCAAAATGGTCGCAATGGTTTAGGGTTTGGAGCCCCTCGAACAGCTTTTGACCAATTGGTCTCAAATGGTCATAAATCTATGAACAATTATTCCAGGGTCACTGACAGAAGGTCATAAGTTGACATATTTCTTGTAGTGCGGGAATACTTTCCCGGATGTTTTCCCCCTTCACCGGTATCACCTCATACCGCGTTAGGGCACGCCTAGCATCACATATTGCTTTGTCATGCATCGATATGCATCTGTTTGCATGGTATTCATTGTTTCTTCCCCCCTCTTCTCTCCGGTAGACTACGAGACCGACGCTGCTGCAGCCAAGTTCGACTACGGAGTTGACGACCCTCTCTTGCCGTGAGCAACCAGCAAGCCCCCTTGATCACCAGATATCGCCTATTCTACTCTATCTGCTTGCATTAGAGTAGTGTAGCATGTTCTTGCTTTCCGTTATACCTATCCTGATGCATAGCCTGTCCTTGCTACTCTCAAGGTTACCTTTACCGCAATCCTACATGCTTAGTATAGGATGCTAGTATTTCCATCTGTGGCCCTACATTCTTGTCCGTCTGTTGTGCTATACTATCGGGCCGTGATCACTCGGGAGGTGATCACGGGTATATACTATATACTTATACATGATACATGTGGTGACTAAAGTCGGGTCGGCTTGTGGAGCACCCGCGAGTGGATCTTTGAGGCGGAGCGACAGGGCAGGTTGAGACTACCTGGGTGAGAGGTGGGCCTGGCCCTGGTCGGCGTTCGCGGATACTTAACACGTTTAACGAGATCTGGGTATTTGATCTGAGTCTAGCCATTTGGTCTATACGCACTAACCATCTACGCGGGAGTAGTTATGGGTATCCCGGCGTCGTGGTTTCAGCCGAAGCCTTCGTGCCGCCAACGACTGAGCGGCGCGCGCCGGATTGGAACGTAAGCCTGCTCTTGTATTAAGGGGGCTAGTTCTGCTTTCGGCCGCCCTACATAGCGTGCAGGTGTGTGCTAAGGGTGATGGGCCCGCACCCTGTGCGCTTAGGTTTGACCGGCGTGCTAGCCTCTCTGTTGTGCCTAGGTGGGGCTGCGATGTGTTGATCTTCCGCGGCGGGCATGACCCAGAAAGTGTGTCCGGCCAAATGGGATCAAGCGTGTTGGGTTATGTGGTGCGCTGCGGGGAAGTTAATCTATTGAATAGCCGTGATCTTGATAACAGGGCGACTTGGAGTTGTACCTTGACCTCATGACAACTAGAACCGGATACTTAATAAAACACACCCTTTCAAGTGCCAGATACAACCCGGTGGTCGCTCTCTCTCAACGTTACGAGGAGGGGATCGCCGGGTAGGATTATGCTATGCGATGCTACTTGGAGGACTTCAGTCTACTCTCTTCTACATGTTGCAAGGCGGAGGCTGCGAGCGTAGTCTTGACGGGATTAGCTACCCCCTCTTATTACGGCATTCTGCAGTTCAGTCCACTGATATGGCCCTTTACACATATATCCATGCATATGTAGTGTAGCTCCTTGCTTGCGAGTACTTTGGATGAGTACTCACGGTTGCCTTGTTCCCCCTTTTCCCCCTATCTCTACTCGATTGCTGCGACCAGACGATGGAGCCTAGGAGCCAGACGCCACCGTCGATGATGACTACTACCCCGGAGGTGCCTACTACTACGTGCAGCCCGCGACGACCGAGAATAGTTAGGAGGATCCCGAGGCGGAGGCCTGCGCCTCTTCGATCTGTATCCCAGTTTGTGCTAGCCTTCTTAAGGCAGACTTGTTTAACTTATGTCTGTACTCAGATATTGTTGCTTCCGCTGACTCGTCTATGATCGAGCACTTGTATTCGAGCCCTCGAGGCCCCTGGCTTGTATTATGATGCTTGTATGACTTATTTATGTTTTAGAGTTGTGTTGTGATATCTTCCGTGAGTCCACGATCTTGATCGTACCGCGCTTGCATGCATGATTAGTGTACGATTGAATCGGGCGTCGCAAGTTGGTATCGAGCCATTGCTGTAGGAATCCCCCTTCCACACTCCTTGGCCGAAGTCGAGTCTAGACTTTACAAAACTTTTACTAACTTGGCTGTGTGGCCCATGGGCCCACGTCGCCATTGGGTGGTATTAGGATCTTTTACTCCTCGACCTTTACTCTGGGGCTCTGATCTCTCCTCTATTCGGGTTAAATGAATTTTGCTAAATCTAACATTAGGATCTCGTTATCACTTTCACCCGAGAGCCCTTATTATTGATGATCGTCTCTGCTGCACGGAAGACCACGAAGATACTCTCGGCTGTTAACCCGAGAACTTGGGTTCATCGCGTTTGCAATTCCCTTCCATTGTAAACCCTTATGGATAACTACTTGCGGTTGTTATTCTTACATTCATCCCCGCTGGTCTTGTTATTACAAGATACCCGAAAAACTTCGTCGTTGTTTCGATAATCCTTTGAGCTTACTGCCTTGTTGTTCTTTGTCACCTGAATACCCCTACGGTTAATTCTCGCACTTATCGAGTATCCGCTCATCCCCCAGTTGATCATGTATTACACAAAAGTCTTCGAAATACCATTCGGTCTTCCGAAAATCCTCAGCAACCTATTGCTCTGGAATTTCTTGCTTTCTTTCATTATGATTAATCCCATAAGTATAGTAATCATATTGGCATCCTTTGTCACCATCATTTTTGAGTCCATTGATGCAATACGTTGTGAATGTTCACAATCATCAGTCGAGTCCTAGGATTATCTTTCCGGCTCAGACGTCATTTTGAACATGAGCTGGTTCTCGACCAAACTATCTGTCGTCAATTGTGCCTCTGGTATATTCCATTAATCCATCCTTGATCAGAACGTCTGCTTCTGATCATTTGTTTTGGAAATCATAATTCCTTTGCATTTAAGCTTTGAATTATTCCGATGATTCCATAACCTGTTGCATTTGCATTCCTTCCTCTTCTGGTTGAGAATCGATACTCACATCAGATCCTTTGTGGACCATCAAGTCCTTTGTTGGATTGTTATCCGACAGTGTCCTTCGCATTTGATCACTTTATGAGTTCTTCCCCTGATACATAATGCCTTTGTTAAGTTGTATCCTCTGCTTGGCCAACCATACTCTGCTTTCGGGCTTGTGTTATTTAGTCTTGAAACTTGTGGTATATGTTTCTAAGAAGCCCCTATGGGTTGAACATATGCCTTCTCTAAACCATGTGAACCCGAAAGTTTTCACGATTCATACTCTTCTGGTGCTTCGCCAGATAAAATTTCAGCACTGCAACTTCATCGAACGCGAGAAGTGAATGAAAGGTTATGCATTGGAGAAGTGGGAGTCGACCTTGAACTTTGTGTTCATGCCCATGGACACGATGTAGATCCTATCATGGAAGCTTCTTCTAACTATTTCCTGGATATAATATCCTTTGGTATCGGTGAAATGATCCTTTGCAATCATGGTTCCGACCATGTTCTCCTTTAAATACCATTTCATGTGCAAGTTTAAGCACTTGTATTCTATAGAGCAATACCCCAGTCCAACCTGTACTTTGATCTATCGTCGAGTATTACCCCCTGGTATCTCGAGATTATCTTGGAATTGCATAATTTCTTATGAGTTCTTCATCAAGTACTACATACTCACTGATTACAATTTTCATGGGCTCGGAGTTATTAAACACTCAAAGACACCGATAACTGAACCAAGTCCGCACTACGGTTCAACAACTCTTCAGTAAGCTTCTATAAGTATGAGTTTGTACCCGATCACGCCATTCCTAGCCTGTTTGGCTATATCATTCTCGTGATGATTCTAACTGTGCTACCTGGTCCTTATTCTCAGAGCACCAATTTGCGACGATAGCTAAGCTTACGTCGATTTTCCTCGTCATACCCTTTCACCTTAAACAACAAGCTTGAGTTCGAGTTTGTGTCATAACTGTGGTTCCAATAACCCTTCGCTTCATCATTTCTTTGACTTGATGTCATCGCCAATCGATTACATCTTCACGAAATCTCTGGACAATTGTGTCGTGGTCATCATCAACATTCTGAGCTCTTCCAAGATATCTATCGAATTCTTGATGAGAAATACCACTCTTGCCCTCGATGATCTGCGTTATCATCGACCACTTTATTGCCTTCCCACCAACACAAGCTTGTTCGTGTTTGGTGATATACCTTGAGTTCCCTGCTATCCAGCAATTGTTCTCCTTTACCTTGGAACATTAACATCTCTTATGTCATCAATGTTGTGAGAATTTTTCCACCTCTTAAGAATTCTTGGTATGGTGATACTTCTCACCATCACCATTCTTTCTTAGGTCCTCGTATCGATACCAACCGGGGTACCAACTGTTGGGGAACGTAGTAATTTCAAAAAAATTCCTACGATCACGCAAGACCATGGAGATGGCATAGCAACGAGAGGGAAGAGTGTCCGTCCACGTACCCTCGTAGACCGAAAGCGAAGCGTTATAACAACGCGGTTGATGTAGTCGACGCGTCTTCACGATCCGACCGATCCAAGCACGAGCGACGGCACCTCCGAGTTCTGCACACGTTCAGCTCGATGGCGATCCCGGACTCGATCCAGCAAAGTGTCGGGGATGAGTTCCGTCAACCTGACGGCGTGGTGGCGATGTTGATGCTCCACCGACGCAGGGCTTCGCCTAAGCTCATGACGATATGACTTCTCCGCAAGAGGCTTCGCTAAGCTCATGCGACGATATGACCAAGTGGAATATGGTGGAAGGGGCACCGCACACTGCTAAGGAAATCAACTTGTGTGTTTTGGGGTGCTCCCTGCCCCGTATATAAAGGAGCCAAGGGGAGGTGGCGGCCAAGAGGAGGCGCGCGCACTAAGGAGTCCTACTCCTCCGGAGTAGGACTCCCCAATCCTAGTTGGAATAGGATTCCCGGAGGGGAGAGAGAGAGAGGGGGCGGCCCACCTTTCCTAGTCCTAATAGGACTAGGGAAGAAGGGCAGCGACCACCTAGGGCTGGCCCTTCTCCTTTCCTCCAAGGCCCACTATGGGCCCATGTAGTTCCAGGGGTTCGGTAACCTCCGGTACTCGATAAATTCGATTTCACTCGGAACCTTTCCGATGTCCAAATGTAGGCTTCCAATATATCAATCTTTATGTCTCGACCATTTCGAGACTCCTCGTCATATCCGTGATCACATCCGGGACTCGAACAACCTTGGTGCATCAATACTTATAAACTCATTATGACTGTCATCGAAGCGTTAGCGTCACGGACCCTACGGGTTCGAGAACTATGTAGACATGACCGAGACACCTCTCGGTCAATAACCAATAGCGGGACCTGGATGCCCATATTGGCTCCTACATATTCTACGAAGATCTTTATCGGTCGACCGCATAACAACATCGTTGTTCCTTTGTCATCGGTATGTTACTTGCCCGAGATTCGATCGTCGGTATCAATACCTAGTTCAATCTCGTTCTTGGCAAGTCTCTTTTCTCGTTCCGTAATACATCATCTCACAACTAACACATTTAGTTGCAATGCTTGCAAGGCTTATGTGATGTGCATTACCGAGAGGGCCCAGAGATACCTCTCCGACATTCGGAGTGACAAATCCTAATCTCGAAATCGCCAACCCAACATACGCCTTTGGATACACCTGTAGTACTCCTTTATAATCACCCGATTCGTTGTGGCGTTTGGTAGTACCAAAGTGTTCCTCCGTAAACGGAGTTGCATAATCTCATAGTCATAGGAACATGTATAAGTCATGAAGGAAGCAATAGCAACATACTAAACGATCGTGTGCTAAGCTAACGGAATGGGTCATGTCAATCAGATCATTCAACTAATGATGTGACCTTGTTAATCAAATAACAACTCCTTGTTCATGGTTAGGAAACATAACCATCTTTGATTAACAAGCTAGTCAAGTAGAGGCATACTAGTGACACTCTGTAGGTTTATGTATTCACACATGTATTATGTTTCCGGTTAATACAATTCTAGCATGAATAATAAACATTTATCATGATATAAGGAAATAAATAATAACATTATTATTGCCTCTAGGGCATATTTCCTTCAGTCTCCCACTTGCACTAGAGTCAATAATCTAGTTCACATCGCCATGTGATTTAACATCAATAGTTCACATCTATATGTGGTTAACACCCATAGTTCACATCGACATGTGACCAACACCCAAAGGGTTTACTAGAGTCATAATCTAGTTCACATCGCTATGTGATTAACACCCAAAGAGTACTAAGGTGTGATCATGTTTTGCTTGTGAGATAATTTTAGTCAACGGTCTGTCACATTCAGAGCCGTAAGTATTTTGCAAATTTCTATGTCTACAATGCTCTTGCGGAGCTACTCTAGCTAATTGCTCCCACTTTCAATATGTATCTAGATTGAGACTCGAGTCATCTAGATTAGTGTTAAAACTTGCATCGGCGTAACCTTTTACGACGAACCTTTTTCACTTCCATAATCGAGAAACATATCCTTATTCTACTAAGGATAATTTTGACCGCTGTCCATTGATCTACTCCTAGATCTCTATTGCACTCCTTGCCAATCTTAGTGGTAGGGTATGCAATAGATCTGTACACAGCATGACATACTTTATAGAACCTATGGCTGATGCATAGGGAATGACTTTCATTCTCTTTCTATCTTCTGCCGTGGTCGGGTTTTGAGTCTTACTCAATCTCACACCTTGTAACACAGGCAAGAACTCTTTCTTTGACTGTTTCATTTTGAACTACTTCAAAATCTTGTCAAGGTATGTATTCATTGAAAAACTTTATCAAGCGTCTTGATCTATCTCTATAGATCTTGATGCTCAATATGTAAGCAGCTTCACGAGGTCTTTCTTTGAAAAACTCCTTTCAAACACTCCTTTATGCTTTGCAGAATAATTCTACATTATTTCGATCAACAATATGTCATTCACATATACTTATCGAAAATGCTGTAGTGCTCCCACTCACTTTCTTGTAAATACAGGCTTCTCCAAAAGTCTGTATAAAACCATATCTTTGATCAAATCATCAAGCATATATTCCAACTCGAGATGCTTGCACCAGTCCATAGATGGATCGGAGCTTGCACATTTTGTTAGCTCCTTTAGGATTGACAAAACCTTCGGTTGCATCATATACAACTCTTCTTTAATAAATCCATTAAAGAATGTAGTTTTGACATCCATTTGCCAGATTTCATAAAATGTGGCAATTGCTAACATGATTCGGACAGACTTAAGAATCGCTACAGTTGAGAAAATCTCATTGTAGTCAACACCTTGAACTTGTCGAAAACCTTTTTGCGACAAGTCGAGCTTTGTAGATAGTAACACTACTATCAGCATCTGTCTTCCTCTTGAAGATCCATTTATATAACATGGCTTGCCGATCATCGGCAACTCCATCAAAGTCCACACTTTGTTCTCATATATGGATCCCATCTCAGATTTCATGGTCTCAAACCATTTCATGGAATCTGGGCTCATCATCGCTTCCTCATAGTTCGTAGGTTCATCATGGTCTAGTAACATGACTTCTAGAATAGAATTACCGTACCACACTCGGTGCGGATCTTACTCTGGAAGACCTACGAGGTTTGGTAACAACTTGATCTGAAGTTTCATGATCATCATCATTAACTTCCTCACTAATTGGTGTAGGAATCATGGAACTGATTCCTGTGATGAACTACTTTCCAATAAGGGAGAAGGTACAATTACCTCATCAAGTTCTACTTTCCTCCCACTCACTTCTTTCGAGAGAAACTTCTTCTCTAGAAAGGATCCATCTTAACAAAAACTTGCCTTCGGATCTGTGATAGAAGGTGTACCCAACATTTTCTTTTGGGTATTCTATGAAGACGCACTTCTCGATTTGGGTTCGAGCTTATCGGTGAAAACCTTTTCACATAAGCATCACAACTCAAACTTTAAGAAACGACAGCTTAGGTTTACTACTAAACCATAGTTCATACGGTGTCATCTCAGCGGATTTAGATGGTTGCCCTATTAAGCGTGAATGCAGCTGTCTTCTAATGCATAACCCCAAAGCGATAGTGGTAAATCGGTAAGATACATCATAGATCGCACCATATCATAATAAAATACTGATTCTGACGTTCGGACACACCATAACGTTGTGGTGTTCCGGTGGCGTGAGCTGTGAAACTATTCCACATTGTTTTCATTGAAGACCAAACTCGTAACTCAAATATTCATCTCCACGATCAGATCGCGAAACTTTATTTTCTTGTTACGATGATTTTCCACTTCACTCTGAAATTCTTTGAACCTTTCAACTATTTCAGACTTATGTTTCATCAAGAAGATATATCCATATCTGCTCAAATCATCTTGTGAAGGTCAGAAAATAACGATACTTGCCACGAGTATCAACACTCATTGGATCGCATACATCGGTATGTATTATTTCCAATAAGTCAGTATCTCGTTCCATTGTTCCGAACAACGGAGTTTCAGTCATCTTGCCCAAAAGGCACGGTTCGCAAGTATCAAATGATTCATAATCAAGTGATTCCAAAATCCATCGACATGGAGTTTCTTCATGCGCTTTACACCAATATGACCTAAACGGCAATTGCCACAAATAAGTTGCACTATCATTATTAACTTTGCATCTTTTGGTTTCAATATTATGAATATGTGTATCACTATGATCGAGATCCAATGAACCATTTTCATTGGGTGTGTAACCATATAAGGTTTTATTCATGTAAACAGAACAACAATTTGTTCTCTTACTTAAATGAATAACCGTATTGCAATAAACATGATCAAATCATATTTATGCTCAACACCAAATAACACTTATTTAGGTTCCACACTAATCCCGAAAGTATAGGGAGTGTGCGATGATGATCATATCAATCTTGGAACTACTTCCAACACTCATCGTCACTTCCCTTCAACTAGTCTCTGTTTATTCTCAACTCCTGTTTGAGTTACTAATCTTAGCAACTGAACGAGTATCAAATACTCAGGGGCTACTATAAACACTAGTAAGGTACACATCAATAACCTGTATATCAAATATAACTTTGTTCACTTTGCCATCCTTCTTATCCACCAAATATTCAGGGGTAGTTCCGCTTCTAGTGACCAGTTCCATTGCAGCAAAAGTACTCGGTCTCGGGCTTAGGTCTAGACTTGGGCTTCTTCACTCGAGCAGCAACTTGCTTGCCGTTCCTTTTGAAGTTCCCTTCTTCCCTTTGCCATTTTCCTTGAGACTAGTGGTCTTGTCAACCATCAACACTTGATGTTTTTCTTGATTTCTACCTTCGCGATTTTAGCATCGCCAAGAGCTCGAGAATCTTTTCGTCATCCCTTGCATACTATAGTTCATCACGAAGTTCTACTAACTTAGTGATGGTGACTAGAGAATTCTGTCAATCACTATCTTATCTGGAAGATTAACTCCCACTTGATTCAAGCGATTGAAGTACTCGGACAATCTGAGCACATGCTCACTAGTTGAGCGATTCTCCTCCATCTTTTAGCTATAGAACTTGTTGGAGACTTCATATCTCTCAACTCGGTATTTGCTTGAAATATTAACTTCAATTCCTGGAACATCTCATATGGTCCATGACGTTCAAAACGTCTTTGAAGTCCCGATTCTAAGCCGTTAAGCATGGTGCACTATACTATCAAGTAGTCATCATTTGAGCTAGCCAAACGTTCATAACGCCCGCATCTGCTCCTGCAATAGGTATGTCACCTAGCGGTGCATCAAGGACATAATTCTTCTGCGCAGCAATGAGGATAAACCTCAGATCACGGATCCTATCCGCATCATTGCTACTAACATCTTTCAATACAATTTTCTCTAGGAACACATATAAAAACATAGGGAAGCAACAACGCGAGCTATTGATCTACAACATAATTTGCAAAATACTACCAGACTAAGTTCATGATAAATTTAAGTTCAATTAATCATATTACTTAAGAACTCCCACTTAGAAAAATATCCTCAATTCTCTAAGTGATTGCGTGATCCATTTCAACTACACCATGACCGATCATCACGTGTGATGGAGTAGTTTCAATGGTGAACATCAATATGTTGATCATATCTACTATATGATTCACGCTCGACCTTTCGGTCTCCGTGTTCGAGGTCATATCTTATATGCATAGCTCGTCAAGTATAACCTGAGTATTCGCGTGTGCAACTGTTTTGCACCGTTGTATTTGAGCGTAGAGCCTATCACACCCGATCATCACGTGGTGTCTCAGCACGAAGAACTTTCGCAGCGGTGCATACTCGGGAGAACACTTCTTGATAATTTAGTAAGGGATCATCTTATAATGCTACCGTCAATCAAAGCAAAATAAGATGCATAAAGGATTAACATCACATGCAATCAATATAAGTGATATGATATGGCCATCATCATCTTGTGCTTGTGATCTCCATCTCGAAGCACCGTCATGATCACCATCGTCACCGGCGCGACACCTTGATCTCCATCGTAGCATCGTTGTCGTCTCGCCAACTATTGCTTCTCGACTATCGCTACTCCTTAGTGATAAAGTAAAGCAATTACATGGCGTTGCATCTCATACAATAAGCGACAACCATATGGCTCCTGCCATTGCCGATAACTTCGGTTACAAAACATGATCATCTCATACAATAAAATTCAGCATCATGTCTTGACCATATCACATCACAACATGCCCTGCAAAAACAAGTTAGGCGTCCTCTACTTTGTTGTTGCAAATTTTACGTGGCTGCTACGGGCTGAGCAAGAACCGTTCTTACCTCGCATCAAAACCACAGCGATACTTCGTCAAATAGACTCCGTTTTAACCTTCTCAAGGACCGGGCGTAGCCACACTCGTTCAACTAAAGTGAGAGAGACAGACACCGCGGTCACCTTTAAGCAACGAGTGCTCACAGCGGTGAAACCAGTCTCGCGTAAGCGTCTGCGTAATGTCGGTCCGGGCGCTTCATCTCACAATACCGCTGAACCAAAGTATGACATGCTGGTAGGCAGTATGACTTGTATCGTCCACAACTCACTTGTGTTCTACTCGTGCACATGACATCAACGCATAAAACCTGGCTCGGATGCCATCTGTTGGGGAACGTAGTAATTTCAAAAAATTCCTACGATCACGCAAGACCATGGAGATGGCATAGCAACGAGAGGAAGAGTGTCCGTCCACGTACCCTCGTGAGACCGAAAGCGAGCGTTATAACAACGCGGTTGATGTAGTCGACGTCTTCACGATCCGACCGATCCAAGCACCGAGCGTCACGGCACCTCCGAGTTCTGCACACGTTCAGCTCGATGGCGATCCCGGACTCGATCCAGCAAAGTGTCGGGATGAGTTCCGTCAGCCGACGGCGTGGTGGCGATGTTGATGCTCCACCGACGCAGGGCTTCGCCTAAGCTCCGCGACGATATGACTTCTCCAGCGAGGGGCTTCGCTAAGCTCATGACGATATGACCAAGTGGAATATGGTGGAAGGGGGCACCGCACACGGCTAAGGAAATCAACTTGTGTGTTTTGGGGTGCTCCCTGCCCCCGTATATAAAGGAGCCAAGGGGGAGGTGGCCGGCCAAGAGGAGGAGGCGCACCAAGGGAGTCCTACTCCTCCGGAGTAGGACTCCCCCAATCCTAGTTGGAATAGGATTCCCGGAGGGAGAGAGAGAGGGGGCGGCCCACCTTTCCTAGTCCTAATAGGACTAGGGAAGAAGGGCGCGGCCACCTAGGGCTGGCCCTTCTCCTTTCCTCCAAGGCCCACTATGGGCCCATGTAGTTCCCGGGGGGTTCCGGTAACCTCCCGGTACTCCGGTAAATTCCCGATTTCACTCGGAACCTTTCCGATGTCCAAATGTAGGCTTCAATATATCAATCTTTATGTCTCGACCATTTCGAGACTCCTCGTCATATCCGTGATCACATCCGGGACTCGAACAACCTTGGTGCATCAATACTTATAAACTCATTATGACTGCCATCGAAGCGTTAAGCGTGCGGACCCTACGGGTTCGAGAACTATGTAGACATGACCGAGACACCTCTCGGTCAATAACCAATAGCGGGACCTGGATGCCCATATTGGCTCCTACATATTCTCTGAAGATCTTTATCGGTCGAGACCGCATAACAACATCGTTGTTCCCTTTGTCATCGGTATGTTACTTGCCCGAGATTCGATCGTCGGTATCCAATACCTAGTTCAATCTCGTTCTTGCAAGTCTCTTTTCTCGTTCCGTAATACATCATCTCACAACTAACACATTTAGTTGCAATGCTTGCAAGGCTTATGTGATGTGCATTACCGAGAGGGCCCAGAGATACCTCTCCGACATTCGGAGTGACAAATCCTAATCTCGAAATCGCCAACCCAACATCGCCTTTGGATACACCTGTAGTACTCCTTTATAATCACCCGATTCGTTGTGACGTTTGGTAGTACCAAAGTGTTCCTCCGGTAAACAGGAGTTGCATAATCTCATAGTCATAGGAACATGTATAAGTCATGAAGAAAGCAATAGCAACATACTAAGCGATCGTGTGCTAAGCTAACGGAATGGGTCATGTCAATCAGATCATTCAACTAATGATGTGACCTTGTTAATCAAATAACAACTCCTTGTTCATGGTTAGGAAACATAACCATCTTTGATTAACAAGCTAGTCAAGTAGAGGCATACTAGTGACACTCTGTAGGTTTATGTATTCACACATGTATTATGTTTCCGGTTAATACAATTCTAGCATGAATAATAAACATTTATCATGATATAAGGAAATAAATAATAACATTATTATTGCCTCTAGGGCATATTTCCTTCACCAACAAGTGAGCGGTACTTTTTGGATTCTGCCCTTCTAGCAACCCTATTGCTTTGAAGTTAATGGTCGGCCGTTCATTCTTAGACTATTGATTATTGAATCATCATTCCGACGTTGGGCGTGCAACCCAGCCCATATTTCGGTGCACCTCTCATCCAATGTTTAACTGTGTATGTTCTCCTCGAGCATACACCATTTTATCATTTGATCCGACAAATGTTATCTCCTTGTTCACATAACTGTGGAAACCCACCTTTTTGGAAATCTCGAGGATTTTCGTTGATTCCATCAGCTACCCCCTCATCCTCTCCTTGGTTTAAGGAAGAACTGTTGCTTCAAGAACCCGCTCCCATAGTTCATTTCCTGAGAATCTTGAAATGTCATTTCGTCTATTTGTGTTGCACCTTTTCTTCTCGGACATCCTGAGTCTGAGGTATCATGACACCAATCGGATCTGAATCTCGGTCAGATATGATGGTTGGGACAACTTTCCAAGAGTTATGATGTTGGTCCTTTGATGACCCGGTAACATGATGTCATACCTAGCACCCCCCCCCCCCCGGGCGGAGGCTGTATTGTTATAGTTTCCTTTTAGCAAGGTTATCTATTCTTCCATGAGGAAATGGTAAGACTTATTCTATAAGTTGTTCCTGATGAATCCTTCGTGTATCCAAAGTGTGACCTTTTGCTTGAAGACCATGTCAATGCTATCTCGAAGCATGTCTGTGATACTCTGATTTTCAACAAGAACATTTGAAGTCTAATGCTAAATGTTTCTTGCTCAATTATCCAAACACCGTTGTATGGGTAATGTCATGAAATTCCTCTCCCCTACCTAAGGAGTTTTCTTCATAATATCCTGTCATGGATATCATGCTCTGCTTGTCCTTGGGATGAATATACCCCTAAAATATGTGTTTAAACACATTTTCCTTTCCATTGTTCTGATTAATCTGATAATCGTATTTTCCTTTCTATTGTTTTGTTTAACCTTTCTGGTAATCCGACTTAACTAAGCAGTGATAATCCCCTGCTTAGGTAAGAACCTTGTGGTACCATGTTGTTAGTAAGACCATGTTACTATTGTTGATGACATTCCGGTAGCCGCCGATGGACGAGAACTTTGCCTATTGGTCCGCCTCGTTCAACGAGCAGGAAAATGGTTCTCTTCGTCCCTCGCCCTTGGTACCGACATTGTTGCCAACATAACGGACACACTACCCTCTGACATGCCTTGCTATCGTGACCGTGCAATATGTCAGCCCCCTTCTTACTTTTAACCCACATGGTGGGCCCATAACCGACAGTTCCACAGGATCGAAACCTGACTCCTGTACATCCGTGTTTTCCAAAGTTGTCCCTCGCGCTTGGCTTAGTATGTACATCACAAGCCGCCTTCCTTGTGATCTGTTCTGGTATCAGACACAATACTTATTCCCGTTGCTCTGAACCCCATTCACTATCTGTCTCAGGCAATGGACAATTGCCTATCCGCATGAAACTTCTTATTGCACCGTCTTACTTTGCTCTCGATGTGTTTCATTTGTTCAACTCGAGAGATACTCATATGTTCATACTTGGGATACCCCCAGAAGATTTTCCCTTATAACATCCTATCGTTGTAGAGCTGCCCCTTACCTATTCGTAAGTACGATGGAGATCCCGAAGAAAGGATGACAAATTGACCATGGTGACTTGAAGCAGAGAAATGAAGACATCAACGAAAGGGATCAACCTCTTCGAAAGGGCAGCCAAGACCGAGAAGACTCGTTAGGTTTTTTTTTTGCTACCAACACCTTCACCCCTTACTCCCCCGCTTGAATCTCGAGACGAGATTTCTTGTAGTGGAGGAGATTTGTAACTCCCGGATAATTTGGCTACAGTAAATCTCTCCTAATGATGCCATGTCATCTTTTGATTACTATTGCTAAACTTTCGCTAGTTCAAACCGTTTCGAATTTAAATCCTAAATAAGTCAAACGACAAAAGTTTTCCAATATTAAAGCAAAAATGTTAGGTGGATGCCAAATAATGCACTGGTATTTATGGTGTAGAGGACACAATTTTACAAATTACCTAAATACCCTAAAACTAAATAAAACAGAAAAGGGAAAATAAATAAAAGAAAGGAGTTACAAAAGAAACAAAAGGGGGGGGGGGGGAGCCCCCCTGGACCAGGCGGCCCAGCTCAAACCGGCCACAGCCCCTGCCTCCCTGGACCGCAACCAGCCTGGTCGGCCCAGCCGGCCCAGCTCCTCGCACCGCACCCCCCCTTCCTGTTCCTCGGACGCGCGCCGCTACAGGGCGCGGTCGCCACCAGACCCGCTCGCCGGCGACGGGGGAGGATAAGGCCGCCACGGCCCCCCTCTCGGCCTTGTCAGATCCCCTCCCCCCGCAGATATTTACTCCGCCTCTCCCTCGCCCCTCCAGATCCACCGCGCTCTCCTCCGCGTTCCCCCACCATGCCCGAACACCGCCAAGGACCCGCCGCCGTGAATCGCGCGGCCACAGTCATCGCCTCGCCGCGCCTGCGTGTCCGTCGACGCCTCCATCGTCTTCCTCGTCCACCCGAGGCCTCAGCTGGAGCGGGGGAGCCCCGAATCACCGGATCCCCTTCGCCCACATCTCCGGCTGCCGCGTTCTTCACCAACTCCAGCGACGCCTTCTGCAGCTACTAAGCCACCCAAGGGCCATCTTGCGTGCCGCCACGGTGAGCTCCCCATCTCCGCCATCTTCGTTAGCCCCCTCGCGCACCGTAGTTGCCCGTCGCCGTTCTTCGCGTGAGCACGCGCGCGCGGATCGCCTTCGCCGCCGTGGCCATGATCTCCGTCGTGCTCGCGTGAGCACGCATCGTGTTCCTTGTGCTTTCAGAACCGCGCACACACGCACACACCTCCCCGTGCCTCCTAGCGTAGTTTCCATCGACGTCTCGAGCGCGCTGCTGCCAAAGCTCGTCGCGCGCCGTGTTTCCGCCAACCATTTTGTCCAGCGCCACCGCCAAGCGGCGCGAATGCCTCTGCGGTTGAACGCGTTGTTGTTGCGCGGTTTGGTGCTTCCTAGCGACCCGATGATGTCCCGAGCGACGCCGCCGCCTCTGCTGCGTCGCGGTGCGATTCGGCCAAGTCCGGCCATACCACCACCCCCACTCGACGTGGCATGGAGTGGCCGTTCGATTAGACCAAGCTGCGCGCCGAACTGCGCCGTGTAGCGAAATCCCGACGAGGCCCGGGTGCCCCCGCCGCGTTACGTTGCCGCCGACGCCAAAGCGCCGCCGCCGCCTCGTGGTTGGCACAGGGCCACCCGAGCAGCCATCGCCGATGGGCCTGCGGGTCCCTAGTTGACTGGGTTGACCCAGGTCATCTGGCGGCGTGGCAGCTCGCCAGCGACATGCGGGCCCCATGTCATAAGCGAATAAAATAAATAGATAACGCTAATTAATTAAATTAGTTAATTAAACACTAATCTCTCACTGACTACCGGGCCCCACCCACTAATTAGCCTATTTAGTTAGTTTTAAAACTCTGTTAGTACCCTGTCAATGACATGTGGGTCCCACTGGACCCACCTATCTGGTTTGACTGGTCAACCGTCCAGTTGACCTGCTGAGATCACTCTGATGTCATGCTGACGTCATCATTTACTATTCTGGATAATGTTGGATTTAAATAATTAATTAAATTCCATAAAATGATTTAAATCTTTAGAAAATCATATCTTTTAATCCGTAACTCGGATGAAAATACTTTCTACATGAAAGTTGCTCAGAACGACGAGATAACCCGGATACGTAGCCCGTTCGTCCACCACACACCCCTAAAATATCAAACACGCAACTTTCCCCCTCCGGTTCATCTGTCCGAAAACGCGAAACAACGGGAATACTTTCCCGGATGTTTCCCCCCTTCACCGTTATCACCTCATACCGCGTTAGGGCACACCTAGCATCACATATTGCTTTGTCATGCATCGATATGCATCTGTTTGCATGGTATTCATTGTTTCTTCCCCCCTCTTCTCTCCGGTAGACTACGAGACCGACGCTGCTGCTACCCAGTTCGACTACGGAGTTGACGACCCCTCTCTCTTGCTAGAGCAACCAGGCAAGCCCCCTTGATCACGGATATCGCCTATTCTACTCTATACTGCTTGCATTAGAGTAGTGTAGCATATTCTTGCTTTCCGTTATACCTATCCTGATGCATAGCCTGTCCTTGCTACTCTTTGTTGTTACCTTTACCGCAATCCTACATGCTTAGTATAGGATGCTAGTATTTCCATCTGTGGCCCTATATTCTTGTCCGTCTGCTGTGCTATCTTTGTCGGTTCGTGATCACTCGAGAGGTGATCACGGGTATATCTATATACTTATACATGATACATGTGGTGACTAAAGTCGGTTGGCTTGTGGAGCACCAGAGTGGATCTTTGAGGCGGAGCGACAGGGCAGGTTGAGACTACAGGTGAGAGGTGGGCCTGGCCCTGGTCGGCGTTCATGGATACTTAACACGCTTAACGAGATCTGGGTATTTGATCCGAGTCGGCCATTTGGTCTATACACACTAACCATCTACGGGGGAGTAGTTATGGGTATCCCGCGTCGTGGTATCGGCCGAAGCCTTCGTGGCGCCAATGATCGGCGCTACCGGATTGGAACGTAAGCCTGCTCTTTTATTAAGGGGCTAGTTACGCTTTCGGCCGCCCTACGCGTCAGGTGTGCTAAGGGTGATGGGCCCAGACCCCTGTGCGCTTAGGTTTAGACCGGCGTGCTGGCCTCTCTGTTGTGCCAAGGTGGGGCTGCGACGTGTTGATCTTCTGCGGCCGGGCATGACCCAGGAAAGTGTGTCCGGCCAAATGGGATCAAGCGTGTTGGGTTATGTGGTGCACCCCTGCAGGGAAGTTAATCTATTCGAATAGCCGTGATCTTCGGTAACAAGACGACTTGGAGTTGTACCTTGACCTTATGACAACTAGAACCAGATACTTAATAAAACACACCCTTTCAAGTGCCAGATACAACCCGGTGGTCGCTCTCTTTCAGGGTTACGAGGAGGGGATTGCCGGTTAGGATTATGCTATGCGATGCTACTTGGAGGACTTCAGTCTACTCTCTTCTACATGTTGCAAGACGGAGGCTGCCGGAAGCGTAGTCTTCGACAGGATTAGCTACCCCCTCTTATTCTGGCATTCTGCAGTTCAGTCCACTGATATGGCCCTTTACACATATATCCATGCATATGTAGTGTAGCTCCTTGCTTGCGAGTACTTTGGATGAGTACTCACGGTTGCCTTGTTCCCCGTTTTCCCCCTATCTCTACTCGATTGCTGCGACCAGGCGATGGAGCCCAGGAGCCAGACGCCACCGTCGATGACGACTACTACCCCGGAGGTGCCTACTACTACGTGCAGCCCGCTGACGACGACCAGGAGTAGTTAGGAGGATCCCAGGCAGGAGGCTTGCGCCTCTTTTGATCTGTATCCCAGTTTGTGCTAGCCTTCTTAAGGCAAACTTGTTTAACTTATGTCTGTACTCAGATATTGTTGCTTCCGCTGACTCGTCTATGATCGAGGACTTGTATTCGAGCCCTCGAGGCCCCTGGCTTGTATGACTTATTTATGTTTTAGAGTTGTGTTGTGATATCTTCCCGTGAGTCCCTGATCTTGATCGTACACGTTTGCGTGCATGATTAGTGTACGATTGAATCGGGGGCGTCACAGGTTTCCCCTCTGGTCATTGGTTTCCATGGCATGGGAGAGGCGAGAGCCCCTCCGAGATTGGATCTGTCTCTCTGTCTCTCTCTATTTCCGCGTTCTTTGATTTTGCCCTTTCACCGTTTCTTATATTCCCAGAGATCCGTAGCTCCGATTGGGCTGAAATTTGGACACGATTTTTATCCGGATATTGGCTTTCTTGCTGCGAAATAAGGGCACCAACCATCTTATGAAGCGGCCAAGAGCGCCTAGGGCGCGCCTGACCCCCTGGGGTGCCCCCTCACCCTCGTGGGCCCCTCGGGCATCGTCACGCGTTGATTCCACTTCCCAAAATTCGCATATATTCCAAAATAAATCTCCTTCAGTTTTTTATCCCGTTTGGACTCCGTTTGATATGGATTTTCTACGAAACAAAAAACATGCAACAAACAGGAACTGACACTGGGCACTGGATCAATATGTTAGTCCCAAAAACAGTATAAAAAGTTGCCAAAAGTATGTAAAAGTTGTAGAATATTGGTATGGAACAGTACAAAATTATAGATATGACGGAGACGTATCAAATAACCGTCTCGCATCAAACTAGATCCAGATATAATGTTCATGCTTAACACTGGCACCAAATAACAATTATTTAGGTCTAAAACTAATCCCGAAGGTAGGTGTAGAGGTAGCGTGCCGACGGTGATCACATCGATTTTGGAACCATTTCCCACGCGCATCGTCACCTCGTCCTTAGCCAATCTTTGCTTAATCCGTAGCTCCTGTTTCGAGTTGCAAATATTAGCAACAGAACCAGTATCAAATACCCAGGCGCTACTACGAGCATTAGTAAGGTACACATCACATATACCTTTCACTTTTCCATCCTTCTTCTCCACCAAATACTTGGGGCAGTTCCGCTTCTAGTGACCAGTCCCTTTGCAGTAGAAGCACTTAGTCTCAGGCTTAGGTCCAGACTTGGGTTTCTTCACTTGAGCAGCAACTTGCTGGCCGTTCCTCTTGAAGTTCCCCTTCTTCACTAAAAAAATACACTTCCGTGATAATACGTGTTTGTCACATTAGGTCGCGTTTTTTGTCATGCATGTACATCCATGACAAGTTTATGACAGAATCAAGATAGTCATACATGTGCTGTCGTAGAAGTGTTCCATGACATTATCAAAATTATCATCACAGAAGTGTCCACTTCCATGACGATAAATCACGCGTCAAAGAAGTGCTTTCGTCAAGGGTGACCGACACGTGGCATCCACCGTAAAGGAACGCCGTTAAGCTATCGGGTCGGATTATGGATCCGATAACCCATTAACAGCCCTGACCAATGGGAAATTTCCACGTGTAAAATTCTGATTGGCCGAAGGGAACAGCTGGCAGCTCGTTAGTGGGCCAGATGTCACCCGTCCATTGGAGGAGACATGCCTATGATACGTCGACACGTGGCTGGGCCCAACAGCGGCCCATATAGGTTAAAAAGGCCGGCCTAGTCAAAAGGCCCGTAGAACTTAATCAGGTACTAGTGGGCCAGCTCAATAACGGCTCTGCTTAATAAAGGCCCAATTACGGCGAAGCGGATCTGCCCGTTAATTGTTAAGCCCAATATTTGGGCCCATTTACGGCCGAACCGGATCTGGCCCGTTAATTGTTCGCCCAATATTTGGGCCCATTTATGACCCGGCCGATCTGGCCCGTTAATTGTTCGCGAATATTTGGGCCCAACTACAGCCCAATGACTTTTGGCTGTTAGAGGCTGATGTGAACATGGGCCCATTTCAGCCAGTGTGACTTCGGCTGGAATGGCCCGTGCTGCCCATGGGCCATATATGGTCCGACGGGACATCGGGCCCACTAACGGCCCGTGCTAAAGGTGGCAACAGTTAAGCCCAACGTGACTTTGGGCCTGTTAAAGGCCTGTCGCGTAATTCGGCCCGTTGATGCCTGTACTAAGCTTTCGGCCTCTTAAAGGCCCATGATATCAGTGGGCCAACTAAGGCCCGAGATATGTTTCGGCCTGGTAATGGCCCGTGAGCTAACTGGGCCCAAAACGGCCCGGTCTACATTTTGGCCTGCTGAAGGCCCGTCGACGACTAGTGAAAATTGAGGCCCAACATGCATATTGGCTTGCTAAGTCGACAAAAGGCCCAACTAAAATATAGGCTGGTGTAAGTTTGGGCCTAGCGCAATGTGTGAAGGCCCCAATCATTCGGTCCCAAGAAAGACGCAGGCCGGCCCAATTGTGGCCTGCTAAAAACCTGGCCCGTTAGAGTCGAATGTTTCGGTCCGGTCGACTACATCTGATTTTTTTTAGATAGCGAATGATGGCAGTAACTAGTAGGAATTAAGGACAAACCTACTCTATGCAATAAAGAAATTACGGTATAGTAACTAAGAATAAACACTACTACAAAAAGGGATATAGATGGAATGGCTACTAATGGCGCACCTGTGATGTGGTGCGCCATTACTATATTCTAATGGCGTACCATGTCTCGGTGCGCCATTAGTAATATATTACTAATGGCGCACCTGGTGTGTGGTGCGCCATTAGTAGTTTCGAAAAAAAACATAAAAAAATCTTTTGTTACTAATGGCGCACCGATGCATAGTGCGCCATTACTAATGACATAGTAATGGCGCACCACATTAGCCGTGCGCCATTAGTAGTTTTGAAAAAAAGTAAAAATAAATAAAAAAATTTGTTACTAATGGCGCACCATGTCTCGGTGCGCCATTACTAATTTTAACTAGTAATGGCGCACTTTCCTTTAGGTGCGCCATTACTAAGATTTTTCAAAAAAAATCAAAAAAAAATTTTTATATGAAAAATCATCTACTCGAAAAGTTACATCCAAATTTAACAGGGGGAACCCCGTTAAACATTTTCAAAATCCCCAAAAACCTAACAGAAAAAAAGTTACGGGGCTTTCAAGATCTAGCGGCAAAAAAATTCAAAAAATTTCAAACTTACTAGTGGCGCACCACAGTGCGCCACTAGTAACAGAAAAAAAATTGGTTTTGAATTTTTTTTTATTTTTTTTCAAAAAATGATACGTAATATGACTGGGAAGTTTGAAATATTTTTCAAAATTTCATCATAGTCATGAACATGAACAAAGTCCTAGACATCAACAAGGTATAACAGATTGATATGCTAGATATATCAACAAGTGCACGTGAAGTGAGCTGTTCTTTGGGGTTGGATAGAACTCGAAGTTAAGCGTGCTTGGGCTGGAGTAGTGTGAGGATGGGTGACCTTTCGGGAAGTTTGACCACGGAGTGCGATTTGACCTGAGATTAAGCATATTTACCCGAGATTAAGCCATAGTGAACTAAGATTAAGAAAAATTTTAAAAAAAATTTAAAAAAAAATTCTGAAAAAAATTTGAAAAAAAAAATTTGAAAAAAAATGTTACTAATGGCACACTTCTATGTGGTGCGCCATTAGTATACCAGATACTAATGGCGCACCGTGGGCTATACTAATGGCGCACTACATGGTACGCCATTAGTATACCAGATACTAATGGCGCACCAGTGGTGCGCCATTAGTAAAAAATACTAATGGCATGCTAGTAATGACGCACCGGTAGTGCGCCATTAGTAGGCAAAACCGGTGCGCCATTAGTAGGCCGTTTTCTAGTAGTGAAACCTACACTATACAATAAAGGATTTAAGGTATATTACATCCTCTGGGCATCGAAGTTCGCCACCAGTGATCATAAAGCGCAACGAAGAAGCAGATTACAAAAACTGGGCACCATTGCTGCGTAACAAAATAATACTGAACCGAGACCACTTCTGCGCAAGCTACTGAGCAAGGCTGTGAGACCGGCCTAGCATGTCGGTCATAGCTTCCAGATGTAGCTGTTTAGTGATGAGGTTCTCATTGGTGTTCTCCGCAATCTTACTTAGAGATAGGACTTCAAGTCAAAGTTGAGTTGCAGAATGCCTTTTTGCTAGAACTTGGAAGTGAAGAAGTCGAACTGATTCAGACAATGAATTTTGTGAGCTTGTCTGACTGTTAGTCTCAAGTAACTTGAACACTGCATCAAGACAAGACTTTGGGGTTGTCTCGCTATCTTCAAGATGTTTTGCCTTCTTTGCTGCAATATATGTTGGGTTTGTCTCACAGCCTTCAGCAGACTTGTGCATGCCATCAGACATATCACCCTGAAACAAAGCAGAGAGATGACAGGTTTGCACGTGTATAAACAAAGATGATAACTGTTCTATCAATTCTATCCATTTTCAAATTAGAAAATAAAGAGTAAGTTTAAAATATCAATAGCATAATTTGGCATTGATCATAATGCGGGGAGCTTCACCACACTACTGATTACCATGTCAACATAACAAGCATAGATGAAGGGCAAAGAAAATCATTGTATCTATTTTGGATAATGTGCATGGCATGTTGTTCATATCATCAGCCACATCAGTAAGATAAAACAGGAGATGACAAGGTGCAAACGTGGGCTGCTTCAACACACACTGGATTATAGATCCACAAAAACAAGAATACATATAGGGAGTATTAAGTAATGTGCATGGTATGAATAAGGAATTTGGTTTTACAAGTAAAACTTAGAACTTACGGTTCTTACGAACATGCATTTTGGTAGAAACAGTAAACTAAACAGCAGTAAACGATAGGGAGTATAAGCAAATTAAATAGCAGTTGAGGATAAAGGCTTTAGAAGGACTGACTTACATTAACAGTTAACACCGGCTTTATAATGCCCTTCTCCATGTCAAGGGAAGGATAATTCAAGAATTTCAGAACATAATCTTCTTCGTAAGCATTGCCTGTACTCTACATTTTGTTGAGAATAATTATAGATATGATAATACGGGAAGGGATAGAGGATAATCAATATAAGATGCAGATTGATGCTACATAATCAACTACCAATCCCTGGAAGTAGCTGTTAATGTAAGTACAATGATAGACCACGTTCAGTCCTTACAAGAGGACTGCAGAGCTAAACCTCTTCAAAAGCATTGGGTTGATTCTAAATTCAATGCGGTCCTGCACTACGCATACCTCAAGCTCAATATGCCAGGCCCTCGAGGAGTCATTACAGTGAATGGAAACACCGAACGCTCTCTCCGAACGGAGGAGCATACGACGGACCTTGTGGCGGAAGTACAAAGCAGCCTCTCAAGGCAATTCTCCAGTCCGGCCATTAAACGTCCGGACACCGTCAAGCGCGCCCGAGGTAACCTACAACAAGACCGCCTGGCACGTGCCGAGCACGCGTAGCAATGCGGCCCCAACCCCGGCCCTCGCGAAATTGCGAAACCAGTACTACGTGTACATAACTACGCTCTAGAAATACCATGGGCATAGGGGGAGGGGCACGACCACGGCATGCCCACAATGCGGCTCAACCGCACCAGGGGCTCCCGGTTTGGTCATTCTTTTTTCTTACTTTCAGGACTCCACTTTCCGGAAGGCCTGTCCGGCAGTATAATCGCCGAACACACGATGCAACAGCCAGGGACGCAGAAAGCTACGTCGAGTGTCCAGGTGGTCTCTATAACGAGTAGTATACTTGTTTCACATATCATCCCGCAGCTCGCGCCTGGAGGGAGACATGTCAAATAGTCCCATCTCTTGCTTATCGCACTATTTGTATCGTTCTGCTTTTACCGCAAACTTTTCGAATAAACAATACATAGCTTTTGTCTATTATTGCATTCCTTTTTTATATAAAAATATGTTCAATTATGACATTATGCAACCGTACACTTTGGTACGGCCAATACACCAGGGGCTTACGAACCCCAGAATATGGTGTGAGAAGTCCGAACACTCTCATGAGTGCGGTACCCTGAACTTATAGCATTATATGCATCGGCTCTGAATCATGTCTTGGGTCAATAGTTGGGTTTGCCCGGCTTCCATGTTTTGGTACCTCACGTTCCGTTATATCGGCTAAGGTAGCACTGGGAGAACCACTGCGATTGTGCCCCGGTTGAGCTGGGCTAAGCACCTCAGTGGAGAAAGTTAAAACTGACCGTCATGATAGGGCGAGAGCTGGTCGCTGTTCGAGATGTTTTCGAGACCCTAAAGACTTATGCCGCTTAGAGCGAGGAGTCGGCTTTGTCTGGCCTAGGCGTGGATACCGCCCCGAACTCGGTCTTCCGAATACTAGGGGCTTCGCCGAAATTTAAAATTATAGAATTATATGGCTAAGTGAGAGTGTTCAAGCATTATAGTCTGATTGGCTTGTTCGTTGTGTTGAGCGCCTCCCTCGAAGGACCAAATAATGGGAAAAGGAGCGCTCAAGTTTATCCCGAACACCCCAGCACTCACGGCATGGGGGCAGAAGCCGACGACTCGCCATCTCTCAATTTTAATAAAAGGCCGCACAGAAGGTAATATTTTAAATTCAAATGCATTTCTTAGCGCATATGAACAAGTTTTCAGCGTACAGGATCACAAATGCGAGTTTACTCAAAAATTACTTCTTTGGAGCACTCATCCGCTATAAGGCGGGCACCCTTCAGGACGCCCTCATAATACATCTCGGGCTTGCGATGCTCCTTGCCCGGCGGTGGTTCGTCCGTCACAAGATTCTCAGCTTCCATCTTGCCCCAGTGCACTTTAGCACGGGCAAGGGCCCTACGGGCACCTTCGATGCATACGGAGCGCTTGATGACTTCAAGCCATGGACAGGCATCCACCAGCCGCCTCACCATCCCGAAGTAGCTCCCAGGCATGGCTTCCCCAGGCCATAGCCGGACCATGAGACCCTTAATGGCCTATTCGGCCACCTTATGGAGCTCGACCAGCTGCTTCAGCTGGTCGCTCAAGGGCACCGGGTGTCCGGCCTAGCATACAGAGACCAGAACACCTTCTCCGTCGAGCTCCCCTCCTCGGCTCGGTAGAATACAGCAGCTTCGGACACACTGCGGTGAAGATCTGCGAATGCTCCTGGAGAGCTCCGGACTCGGGTAAGTAACAAGTAATTCACTTTCACGTGCTTGCTTTGCATAAAGAATGCCTTACACGCTGCTATCTTCTTCATCGCCTCAATTTCCTGGAGGGCTTTTTGGGCTTTGGCCTTAGAAGATTTGGCGCTCTCAAGGGCCGAGGCGAGCTCGGACTCTCGAGTGTTTGAGTCAAGCTCCAAACTCTCGTATTTTTCCACGTGGGCCTGGAGCTCTTGCTGCACCTCCGCCACCCGCGCCTCCTTCTTTTCTCGCTGGGTACGCTCCACGACCGCATTTTCTTCGGCCTTGGACATCGCTTCCTTCAGGGTCGCCACCTGGGTTGTGGCCCCTGTAATACTCACGTTGGTCCTGTCATTTTTTGCAACCACATCTTTTTTATATACTTACATAAGGTATTACTTACCTTCCTTGTCCTCGAGCTGCTTCTTGGCAAGGCCGAGCTCGTTCTCGGACCGCTCGAGGCTCTGCTTCAATGCATCGACCTCCGCAGTCAGTGCGGGAGAGGTCAGCATCACAGCATGCATTCCCATATTGACATACTTATGTTAGACTCCTGTGTATATCTTTTTGATCCTCAGTTCGGCTTTTCTTTCCGAACACCAAACTAAGCATCAGGGGCTACTGTCTATGCGGTAATATTTTTACATATCTTAAATAAATACCTCAAAGCCTGTTAGAAGGCTGGCACAGGCTTCAGTCAGCCCGCTCTTGGAGGACTGAACCTTCTGGATCACCACACTCATAATAGTGCGGTGCTCCTCGTGATGGAGGCGCCGTTAAGCACCTCCAGCAGGTCACCGGCGTCTTAGGCTTTCCCTTCTTAGTAGGGGGCCGCCTGCCAAATTCCAGAACCGTTGAAGGTTCCGGTGCGGTGTCCGGCCCAGGGCCGGACATGGAGCCCTTGGGGGTCTTATCCCCTTTCCGCCTGGAGTCCGGGAGGTCGCCTTGCCGTGCCTCCAGGACCACCTCCTCCTGGCTTGGACCCTTTTGGGACTCCACGTCGGCATCGTCCGCAGAACGAGGGGAGGTAGCAGTCGGAAGTGAAAGGCTATTCACATCCGACGAATCCAGGGATCCGCTCGACGAAGCGCCAAGCTGGGCCGCGGGCGGACTTGATGATTACATTCGGCGTCAGAAGATACTGTGCAATAAAGGAACGCCGTGAGTTATTCTGGTATCCGGATACTTAAGATTTTGCCAGGGGCTTGGCCCTAGATGGCCACTCCTCTTCGCCGTCGTCGGCGTTGGTGGAGTAGTCCGGAGGAAGAGTCCTTCCCTTCTTGGACCCTCCGGCCCCGGTTAGGGCGGCCTTCCTTTTCATTCCTCCCCATTTGGGGGAGAGGTTCTTCTTCCTCCTCCTCGTCTTCGGAGGAGGAGTGCGCCTCGGAGTCATCGGACGATGAATCCGGCACCACCGGGCGCCGTGAACTCTTTCGAGTTCCCATGGCCTTCTTCTTGGCCTTCTTCACCGGCACCATGTAAGGTGCCAGAACCAGCCGCCCCGTCAAGCGGGCGTCTACTGGGTCTTCGGGCAAAGGAGCCGGGCAGTCGATCTGTCCGGTCTTCTTCTGCCATTCCTGTTAAAGGAACGGGAGCTTAGATCCCGCATAGAGTCAAACTATGAAAAACAAGTATCCCGTAAAGGGTAAAATAAGCTTACTACGCTGGCTTGGTGCTTCGTGCGGAATCCGCGATTCTCGGTGATGGGAGGGGGAACCTCGGCGCCCTTGAATAGCACCTTCCAGGCATCCTCGTGCGTTGTGTCAAAGAGCCTGGTCAGAGTTTGGTGCTGGGCCGGGTTGAACTCCCACAAGTTAAAAGCCCATCGTTGACACGGGAGGATCCGGCGGATGAGCATGACCTGGACTACGTTGACGAGTTTAACCTCACCAGGTCTTGGACGCAGGTTTGGAGTCCGGTCCGCTCTTCCGAATTACCCCACGACAGGCCCTTCTCTTTCCAGGAGGTGAGCCGTGTGGGGATGCCAGATCGGAATTCAGGGCCGCTTCCCATTCAGGGTAACGCGGCTCGGTGATGTACAACCACCCCAATTGCCACCCCTTTATGGTCTCCACGAAGGAGCCCTCGAGCCATGTAACGTTGGGCATCTTGCCAACCATGGCGCCTTCGCACCCCGCTTGCTGGCCACCCACTACCTTCGGCTTGACGTTGAAGGTCTTCAGCCATAAGCCGAAATGGGGCTTGATGCGGAGGAAGGCCTCGCACACGACGATAAACGCCGAGATGTTGAGGACGAAGTTCGGGGCCAGATCGTGGAAATCCAGGCCGTAGTAGAACATGAGCCCCCGGACAAACCAGTGAAGTGGGAAACCTAGTCCATGGAGGAAATGGGTGAGGAACACCACCCTATCATGGGGCCTGGGGGTGTGGATGATCTGCCCCTTGTCTGGGGGCCGGTGCGCGATGTCGTTAGACAAGTATCCGACCTCCCTCAGCTTCTTGATGTGTCCCTCCGTGATGGAGGAGACCATCCACTTGCCTCCCGCTCCGGACATTGCTGGAAAGGGTTGAGGTGGGATGTGCGGATTTGGGCGCTGGAGCTCGAGTGCGCGAAAATGGATAAGCGAAGGAGGAAGAAGGCGTAGATGGAAAAGGTGGATCCTTGTCCCCTTATATGGGTGGACGAAATTACGTGCCCCCACTAGCGTGGTAAAACTTGCTTATCTCCCAAGCGCCATAAATTAATGGCACGGTTGGGTTACCCACGGCCGTATTGATGAGAATCCCGGAATAAGGGGACACGATCTCTGCTTCAACAAGACGTGCCAAGGAAACCTCCTCGCTAAGTGTGCTGAGGTGGGACAGTAAAAACGATTCGAATAAAGGCTTGGCCGTTGTCGGTGTCAAAACTGGCGGATCTCGGGTAGGGGGTCCCGAACTGTGCGTCTAGGCGGATGGTAACAGGAGACAAGGGACATGATGTTTTACCCAGGTTCGGGCCCTCTTGATGGAGGTAAAACCCTATGTCCTGCTCGATTGATATTGATATTGTGGATGTTTACAAGAGTGGATCTACCACGAGATCAAGGAGGCTAAACCCTAGAAGCTAGCCTATGGTATGATTGTAAGGGTTGTTGATGTTGTCGTCCTACGGACTAAAGCCGTCCGGTTTATATAGACACCGGAGAGGGCTAGGGTTACATAGAGTCGGTTACAATGGTAGGAGATCTACATATCCGTATCGCCAAGCTTGCCTTCCACACCAAGGAAAGTCCCATCCGGACACGGGGCGAAGTCTTCAATCTTGTATCTTCATAGTCTTGGAGTCCGGTCGATGATGATAGTCCGGCCGATGATGGTAGTCCGGACATCCGGACACCCCCTAATCCGGGACTCCCTCAGTAGCACCCGAACCAGGCTTCAATGACGATAAGTCCAGCGTGCGTGTAGTCTTCGGCGTTGCAAGGCGGGTTCTCCTTCAAGTTCTATGTACCTGCCAAACAGTGCCCAGCTTCCTCATCAATGTTGCGCGTCTTGGCTTCCACGCCCAATAATGGCCTTCTTCCACGCGTCGCGCGAATGTGAAAAGCCAGGGTGTCTTTTATGTTTTACCCCCTAGTTGTGCGAACAATCTGCCTATAAGGGAGGCAAGAATCCAGATCCAAATCACCATCTTCCTCTCGAAAATACTCATCGGAGCGCTTTCGACCAAGAATCCATTCCATCATGGACCGTCAACGCGGCTCCTCTTCTCGCGCTCCCGGCCCTTGGCCAGGAGATTGGAGGAGATGCTCTGTTTCGCACAACGAGCTGGTGAAGCTCCAAATGGGGGGATATCTTCCTCCGGCCTTCATGGTTCCGGTTCAAGCCGGGCTGGCCACCTACAAAGGTGGGATGCAAGCGAAGGTTACCCCAAATCCCAACAAAGGGGAGAGGGTATGCTTCGTCCCCTATATGATAAGGGGGCTCAGATTTCCTATACATCCATTCCTCCGCGGGCTCCTGGAGTTTTACGGACTCCAGCTTCATCACCTCACGCCCGCCTCAATCCTGCATATTGCGGGTTATGTAGCTCTTTGCGAGCTTTTCCTGGGCGTCGAGCCCCACTTCGCGCTGTGGAAGAGGTTGTTCTGCCTTGTACCCGCTCTCGGGAGGGGTCCATATATCAAGTGGGCGGCGCAGAAATATGGCGCATTGCGGGACGGATATCCATCCGGAACCCCTAAGAAGCCGAGACTGGCCTTGGAATGGTTTTATATAGAAGGCGCTCCGCTGCGGACCCTTTTCGGATTGGCCTCCCGGAGTTCAGCAATGCTCCTCTGAAGAAATGCCTTATTTGGCGTCCATGAGCCCCATACGGAGGAAGACAAGGCGTCCATTATTTCATGGGCGAATAAGGTTCTTGGCCCATGCGGGTTGACCATGATTGGAATCATGGTAACATGCATCTGTGGGGGTGCAGCCACTACAATCTGAGGCCACCCCATGTGGGATTTCAACGGGGAGGACGATGCCACCCGTCATGGCCGCAAAGGGCTGGATTCGGCCGAAGATCTGGTGACGATCTTGTCCGGCCTGTATAAGGGGGAGAAGGAGGATTTCCTTCGGAAGAATCCGTTAAATGGGTTTTCCATGAATAATCCCCGGCCTTGGGTAAGCGAACACTCAGCGTGTCCGACCCGTGCCTTTCGAAACTTAAGTTCCTTATATTGTGTTCTTCTTTCGACGCAGGAACTGCGCCGGACCGTGGAGGGCATGCTAAGTCCGGCTCCGCGGCCCGAGGATCGAGAGAGATCCGGGATCCGGCCTCGAAGAGGATCCGGACATAAAGGTGGAGCTAATCGACGGGGTGTTCCACCAGCTCAGCATGGAAAATGCTTTAGTCGCCATCACGACCGACTATCCCGGACTATATCCGGCTTCCCAGGTGATTGCGGCCGAAACCCTGACACCGTCATTCCTTCCTTGCTTATTTCTGACCACCGTATATGATGGCACTTGTGCGGAGGCGCCCCTAGGGCGAAGCCGAGCCAGCGGTGGCTGACCAACAAGGGCCAGCCGGACCAATGAGGCGGAAGAGGGCGCGGCGCGGATGAAACGTCGCCGCAAAGGTGTAGCTCACAATTCAGTATTTGAAACAACGTTCCTAGGAAGCGTTTGAGTGCTCATGACTTTTATAGGGAAAAAAGCGTCCGCCGGACTGCGGGAGTGAAAGTTGTCAATCCAACCTCTACCAGCCGGGCTCCCTTTTGGTCGAGGGGGAGGCGGCGCAAAGCGCGAGCGACGTTCCCGCCGACGGAGGATGCCGACAGACTGTCCGCCACCAAGTCTGAGGTGGAGAGTGCCCTGAATCACAGGCGCCACCGGACAGTATTTCGTGACGCGTGCTTCTCCCCCGAGGCGTTGAATGCCTTTAACACGGGGGACGCGCACCTTCGTGCTGCTCAAGATGGTTTTATCAGAGTCATGGAGCAGTATGTAAAAGACATACGGGTAAGAGAATTTAATAGTTGTATATGCCAGTAGCCCCCTGAGACTTAAAGTAGTTATGTTAACTGATTTAAGGATCATATGAAACGTAGGATCTTACCGAGAAGAATACCCAACTGTCTCAGGAGCTGCAAGAGTGCAGGGCCCAACTGGAGGCCGCACTTTCTGGCGCAGGAGGAAACGCAGGGACCTCTCCTGGTAACGCATTATTTTAGAAATATAAGTAGCGTTTGGCCTTTGCGCGAGCCTGAAAGAAAAATGACGTTGCAGGTGCTGCCGGACAAGATCCGGATAGGCAAGAACTTCTGCGCCAACTAAAGGCCGGCGAGAGGGTGCTGCATAAGGTGCAGCATGAAAGGAACAAGCTCCAGGATGCCCATGCCCAGCTTGGAGAAGAGCTGAAAGGCGTTCGGGCCGAGCTATCGTGCTCCGTTAAGGAGAATCAGCGGCTTCGTCGCGGCATATATAGTAAGTGCTTGAGCGAACTCCTTTGAAAAGAAGAGTTCGGCGAGGAAGTCAATTTGACAGAATATGTCTGCAGGTATGCTCACAGGTCGCCCTGCGGAGGAGATGCCTGTAACACCCCGGAAGTAACTTTCCATATTTGTAACTCCAACTCTTGCCATTTTCGGAATTTTGATATGATATTCCCTCCGTGGTTGGGTTTTTTCTTCATTTTGCATTTTGTCCATGTCATGCATTTTATATCATGTCATCATGTGCATCGCATTTGCATACGTGTTAGTCTCATGATTCGAGCATTTTTCCGTTGTCCGTTTTGCAATCCGCACTCCTATCTCCCCGGCGGTCCCTTTTACGTTTTTCCGTGTGCGGGTACTAAACCTTCTCGGAATGGACGAGGTTTGTCTAGTGGCCTTGGTATACCACCGTAGACCACCGGTCAAGTTTGGTCATTTGGAGCTTGTTTGGTACTCAGCGGTTAACCGCACTCTCGCAAAGGCCTCTTTTAAGTTGCAGCCCAACACCCCTCCAAAACAGCCCAATAACCCATCTAAGTCACTTCCATGCTCTCCGTCGTTCGATCACGATCGTGTGGGCGAAAACTACACCTCATTTGGACTCTCCTAGCTCCCTCTATGCCTATTTAAACATCTCCCCCGTCCAAATCCGGGTCTTCCTCCCCGAAACCCTAGTTTTTCCCCTCCGCGCCGCGCCGGACGCGTCCGCCCGCGCCGGACACTTCGCCGCCGCCGCCCGCAGCCAGTGGGAGGCCGCCACGTGGCTGCGCCGCCGCTCCGCGCCGCCCGCCCGCTCGGCCCGCTCCGGCCCCAGCGAATCCATCCGGCCGCGCCCGCTCCGCGCCTGCCGCCCGCGCTTCGCCGCCGCGGCCTCCCTCCACCGCCACCTCGCCCGCCACCGGCGCCCGCGCCGCCGGATCTCGCCGCCACGCCACCAACGCCCGCGCCACGCGCCTCTCCTCATTGCCGCCGTCTCGCCGGCGGCCCGACCTCGGCCGGCCCGACCCGGCCGCCTCCTCCGGCGCCCGCCTGCGCCGTGCGCCCATCCGCCCTCGTCCGATCCCGGCCGGATCCGGCCTCGGTTCGCGCGCCCGCGCCCGTTGACCTCTCTCCCCATCACTTTTCTCTAAGTCTTTTGCATCTCATTGTTATTTTGTAGCATTTTCAACGTGCTATATCTCTGTCATCTTAGCTCCATTTTGCGCGCATAATATGTCAAAATGTTCGCCTCGAAGAGTAGATCATTTCATCTCATTGCATCATTTTCATTTGAGCTCATCTTGATGCCCGAAATGCTGTTGGAAAAGTGCTATGTGATGTTAGTTTCTGTTTCTTAACAGAACTTGCACTTTTGTTATTTTTGCCATGATTAATGTGTGCATCCTATGAATTTGAGTCCTACATGTGTTTTGTAATATGCCATGCCATCTTTCGAGGGGTGTATGCCATGTATTTTTGTGATCTATGTGGTGACTAGCACAAGCATGCAAAGTAGGTGTCCTGATGTTGCTGTTTTCAGCCCTGTTTAGCTGATATTTTGATGCCATGTTAACTTGATGCTACCGAGAGATCCATGCATATTTTGAGATACTTCAGTAAGGATGTTTTGTTAAACATGTCTTGCTCTATCCATCCATGCCCTTGTTTGCAATTATGGAGTGCCATAGCTTGAGTCAATCGAGCTCTACTTTTGCTATCAAATGTTTCCTGGCAGATTGTTTACATGTTATTCAATTTTGCCAAGGTTGTTGTGGTTGATCCATGTATGCTATGTTATTGTTCTTGCCATGTATGTCTTCTATGCCATGTCTTCTTGATGTATGTATGCTTAGTTTATCATATAAGGCTCTGTAGTGAGTGCATTGAGCTTGTAAACATGCCTACTTGTTATCAGTTTTGACATGCCATGTTGCTGAATCTGTTAACGAAACTTTCAATATTGACATGGGTGTTACTATATTTTCTGATCCTTTTTGGCTTATGGTCAGTAAGGGACTTTTGTTCTATGCTTTGAGTAGATTCATGCCATGCCATGTTTTGCTATTTTAAGTTCCTGTAGCATGTAGTTTTGTTGCTCTGAACATTGCAACCTGATGCTGTTTTGCCATGTCCAGCCTGATATTTTGTGCACTTTTGCCATGCTTGTTTGAACCTGTTATGATGTGAACTAGCCGTAGCTCAGTGCTCATCTTTTGTCGAGCATCTTGTGTAGATCACTGCCATGTACTTTGTTGATACGTTTGGGTGCAGTAGCTTAATTAATTGTTGCTTGCTAAGTGGCATCATGCTGTTAATGGCAGATTTGTGCCATTCTTGTTTTGCTTGTCATTTGCAAACCGTGCATCCGATTCGGTGATCTTTATATCGATTTCAACGAAATCATCTCATCTTTCAGTGGCATACTTGGTTTGCCAAGTTGATGCCTGGTTCATCATTTACCTTCGGGCGCTTTATCGCATTGCATATCACATCCCGCATATCATGTCATGTTTTGCATCATGTTGATTGTGCATTGCACCGTGATTTATTGTGGTTCCTTTGTTTGTGTTGTTGCTTTGGGTAGAGCCGGAGGCGAGTGCGTGAGCGAGGAACCTGTTGAGAACGCTTACGAGGATCAAGCTTTCGACAACTCGAGAACATTGCGAGCAAGATGACCATACCCTCGAAATCACTTCTATCTTTGCTATGCTAGTTGCTCGCTCTTTTGCTATGCCTATGCTGCGATGCCTACCACTTGCTATATCATGCCACCCATATTGCCATGTCAGCCCTAACCATCCTTTTCCTAGCAAACCGTTGATTGGCTATGTTACCGCTTTGCTCAGCCCTCTTATAGCGTTGCTAGTTGCGGTGAAGCTGAAGTTTGTTCCTTGTTGGAACATGGAGATGTTGTTCCTTTTGGAACATGTTTACTTGTTGGGGATATCACAATATATATCTGCTATAATTAATACATCTATATACTTGGTAAAGGGTGGAAGGCTCGGCCTTATGCAGTGTTTTGTTCCTCTTGCCACCCTAGTTTCCGTCATACGGTGTTATGTTCCTTGATTTCGCGTTCCTTACGGTTGGGTGATTTATGGGACCCCTTGACAGTTCGCTTTGAATAAGACTCGTCCAGCAAGGCCCAACATTGGTTTTACCATTTGCCACCTAAGCCTTTTCCCCGGTTTTCGCGAGCCGAGGGTCATCTTTATTTTAACCCCGGACCAGTGCTCCTTGAGTGCTGGCCCAAACTAGAACCTGTGCAGCGCCCCTCAAGGCAACTTGAGGTCTGGTTTTAGTTGTATGGACTGCTCATCCGGATGTGCCACGAGAACGAGATATGTGCAGCTCCTATCGGGATTTGTCGGCACAATCGGGCGGCTTTGCTGGTCTTGTTTTATTGCTGTCGAAATGTCTTGTAGTCCGGGATTCGAGATTGATCGGGTCTTCCCGTAGAAGGAATATCCTTCGTTGACCGTGAGAGCTTATAATGGGCTAAGTTGGGACACCCTGCAGGTAATATCTTTCAAAGCCGTGCCCATGTTATGAGGCAGATGGGAATTTGTTAATGTCGGTTGTAGAAAACCCAAAGTTGACCTCAAATAAAATACACATCAACGCGTGTGTAACCGTGATGGTCTCTTCTCGGCGGAGTCCGGGAAGTGAACACGATGTTGGAGTTATGTCGGCGTAAGTAGTTCAGGATCACTTCTTGATCGCTACTAGTTTCACGACCGTGCTTTGCTCCTCTTCTCGCTCTCTTTTGCGATGTAGCCACCATATATGCTAGTAAACTTGCTGCAGCTCCACTTTACTACTCTGTCCTTCCTATAAGCTTAAATAGTCTTGATCTCGCGGGTGTGAGATTGCTGAGTCCCGTGACTCACAGATTCTACAAAACAGTTGCAGGTTCCGACGATGCGGTGCAGGTGGCGCAACCGAGCTCAAGTGGGAGTTCGACGAGGAACGTGGTCGTTACTATGTGTCTTTTCCTGATGATCAGAGTGGTGCCCAGTTGGGACGATCGGGGATCATGTAGCATTTGGGGTATCTTCTTTTATTTTGGTTCCGTAGTCGGACCTTGAGTGTACTCTGAATGATGGATGTTTATTTATGTATTGTGTGAAGTGGCGACTGTAAGCCAACTATGTATCTCTTTCCCCCTATTTATTACATGGGTTGTGTGAAGATTACCTCACTTGCGACATTGCTTTCAATGCGGTTATGCCTCTAAGTCGTGCCTCGACACGTGGGAGATATAGCCGCATCGGGGGCGTTACAAGTTGGTAATCAGAGCCTTCCCCGACTTAGGAGCCCCCTACTTGATTGTTTGCTGGCGTTGTTGAGTCTAGAATGGAAAATGTTTTGAGTCTTAGGATTATATATATCGGAGAGTAGGATTCTTTTTACTCCCAGTCCTTAAATCAGCTCTGTGAGGTCTCCCGACGTAGAGTTTTGACTCTTCTCTCCTCAAATTTCACTAAAAAATTTTTAGGATCACGTGGGTATCTTGGAATCGTTCGATGGTTTTGTGACGAGAACATTGTTCTTGGTGCCTCGACATTTAGGGGTTGTGGCGGTGTCCGGGGAGTTGAGCTCCGAGGTGTTGTCGTCACAATTTTATCGTTGCAGATTCTGGAATACCTGAGTTTTGCCGACATCGAAATCTCTTTTGTGCAGTTGTTGGTGAGATAACCCGATAGCCCGATCTTGAGGCGAGTCGGGAGTATTGCCATGACTTGTATAACGGATGTTTTTCGAAGGTCGAGGTACACGATTTCGAGGATTTCTTGGTTATGTGTTGACGGATGGATACAGCTGGATCTAGGTATTGTTAGTTTGGGTGATATATTTTGTGTCCCTGTATCCCCAACACCAGATTGCATAACCAGAAAGTTTCGGAGTTTATAGGTGGGAATTCTAGTAGCTTACGGATATTCTTTCCGACGGATGTATGATTTGAGATTGGGGTTCAACGTCTAGTGGTCCGCCCATTCACGGTCGATTCTGATGGTCGCGAGGCGTCTTAAAGAATCCTTGGCTATGCTGATTCGGGACGTCTTGTTTGTCATTCGTGGCGTCCGCTATCGTCGTGTCCGTGTGGGCCCCACCACTAACACTTTGGGCGAAATCTCTATCATGTGTTTGTTCCGCTCATTCTAGAAGCCAATCTTTTGTTTTCAGTTGTGATATTCGATTTTTTCTAAGACATATGTTGTTTCCATATCTTTATCTAAGTGGCTTCTCACCTTAATGGGCGTGTGATGATTAACTTTGGAATTCATTCGTTCATTCTTGTTCCAATGTTTATTGTGAAGACTATATGTTGCAATTTCTATCCGTTGATTCTACTTATCTATTTGTCTATCAAAGGACTAACGGATGTCACCCTCTTGAGATGGCTCCGCCAACGCAGCGTCGAATCCGGATCGCAATGATGGGGATCGATCAACCTCCACCTCCACCTCCACCTCCGCCTCCGGAGGCTGGCAAGCTATCATGGCAGCCACCAATGCCAATGCTCGATGATTTTGCAGCTCTTGCAAGAACGTACTCAGGGCAAGGCAATCAAGGAAATCAAGGTCAAGGCAACAATCAGCCGCACTTTGCTACTCTCGGTCGTTCCTCGCTAATCAGCGAAGTCTTTCGGTTTACGTGTTGAGGCCACGACGCGACGATTGGCTTGTGGACATCTGCAAGCATTTTGATTGTAGCAATGTCGGACACGAGGACTTTGTCAAGTTTGCATCGTTTCAACTCAAGGATCAAGCTGCTGAGTGGTACCAGAATACAAAGATTCGAGAGGAGGTCGTGTCATTACAGGATGAGTTCCGCCGTGATTTGAGCTCATCACATTCCAAAAGTGTTGTTGAGAGCAAGCGTGAGGAGTTCCGCAATCTCAAGCAGGGCAACATGTCTGTCTATCAATACAATATCCAGTTCGAAGCTCGCTTTCTTTTGCTAAGCAAGGCGTGCACGATGAAAAGAGTATGATCTATCAATTCAGAGGTGGTGCGAGAGAAGATCTGCAATTAGCTCTTGTGCTTTTGAGCGAGATAAGTATGATGAATTCTACAACATGGCACTCAAGCAAGAAGCTGCCCAGCTCAAATGTGAGGCTTCTAAGAAGAGAATCAGGGATGCAGTTCAGTCTTCTTCTTCCTCTCAAGTGGCAGCTAAGCAGCAGAAGTTTTACCTTCCTCCTCCTCCGTTCCGTCGGCCTTATCGGCGAGAAGAACTCAGGTGGCCGTGGATCTTCCCACCCACCCAACCCAAGCTATCGAACAAGTCTAATTCTCAAGCTCCAAGGTCAAGTGCTCCTTACCACCGTCCGCTCTCGAGGTGACTTGCAACAAATGTCGTGAAAGGTCACTATCTAACAAATGCTTCAACCAGAGGCGCCTTCCGCCTCCTCCTCCTGTGAAATCTTCCAGCAATGCGGTGGTCAAGCATAATCCCAAGTGTGCAAAGGTCAATATGATGAATGCAGATCAAGCAGAGGATTCTTCTGATGTGATCATGGGTAATCTTCCAGTTAATGATATTCCTGCCAAAGTTTTGTTTGATACTGGTGCATCGCATTCTTTCATCTCAAGACCTTTTGTGGCTATGCATGATTTGGTTACTCAAGCTTTGCCTACACCTTTGTCTATTGTTTCTCCGGCTAAGGAGATGACTTCTCGAGTTTTGGTTCTGGATGTTTCTATCAAGATGGGCGATTATAGATTTCTGGCTAAACCAATTGTCCTTGGTGACTCGGATATTGATCTTATTCTCGAATGGATGGCTTTATCAGCACAAAGCTCAGCTTGATTGTGCTGCCGTGGAAATTCAATTGACTCACTCTTCTAATGATGTGATCATCTATGCCGCTCGTGATGAAACCATTGGTTGTTTTCTCTCAATGAGAAGGGCGAATTGGATGCTATCTCTCGATTCCATCGTTTGTGAGTACCAAGATGTCTTTCGGAAGAGCTTCCGGTATGCCTCCTCATCGGCCGCTTGAGTTCGTTATCGATCTTGAGCACGCATCGAACCCGTTTGCAAGCGTCCATACAAGCTTGGACCTGATGAGCTGAAGGAATTGAAGAAGCAGCTCGATGAACAAGAGCGTCTGGGTTTGATCACACCGAGTTCATCTCCTTGGGGTTGTGGTGTTCTTTTGTCCGAAGAAGGATGGCACGGACCGACTTTGCGTCGATTACCGTCCATTGAATAAGAAGACAATCAAGAACAAGTATCCACTTCCCAACATCAATGAGCTTTTCGAGCAACTCAAAGGTGCTAAAGTGTTCTCCAAGCTTGACCTTCAGTATGGGTTATCATCAGATTCGCATTCGTGAACAAGATATTCCCAAGACAGCATTCGAACAAGCTTTGGTTCTTATGAATATCTTGTCATGTCTTTCGGCCTTGTCAATGCTCCTCCAACATTCTCTCGGATGATGAACTTCATATTCAACCCCTACACCAATGAATTCGTCTTGGTCTATCTTGATGATATTTTGGTCTTCTCCAAGAATAAGAAGGATCATGCCAAACATTTGCGATTGGTGCTAGACAAGCTCGAGAGTATCAATTCTATGCTAAGTTCTCCAAATGTGAATTTTGGCTTGATGAAGTGCTTTATCTTGGTCATATCATCTCCGCCAAGGGCATCGCTGTTAATCCCGAGAAGGTGTCCGCAATTGTGAATTGGGAACCTCCTCGAATGTCAAGCAGCTCCATGATTTTCTTGGTCTTGCAAGCTATTGCGAAGATTCGTTGAGAACTTCTCCAAGATTGCAAAGCCTCTTTCCAACCTCCTCCAGAAGCATGTGAAGTATGTCTGGTCTCCTAAGTGTGACGTTGCTTTCAATACTCTCAAAGAGAAACTCGTCACAGCTCTGTCTTGACTCCTCTGATGAATCCAAGCCATTTGAAGTTTTCTTGATGCTTCTCTTCAAGGTCTCGGTGCTGTGTTAATGCAAGAGAAGAGAGTTGTGGCTTATACCTCTCGCCAGATTGAAGCCCAACGAAAAGAACTACCCCACTCACGATCTTGAGTTGGCGGCGAGTTGTCCATGCATTGATTACATGGAGACATCTCTTGTTGGGAAGGAAAGTGGACATTTTCACCGATCACAAGAGTCTCAAGTACATCTTCACTCAACCCAACCTCAACCTCAGGCAGACTCGATGGGTGAAATGATTCAAGAGTACAACCCAAGTATTGAATATACTCCGGCAAAGCCAATGTCATTGCAGATGCTTTGAGCAGGAAGGCTTCTCGCAATAGTCTAATCCTCAAGCCCTTTCAGCGGATCTCTGTGAAGCTTTCCATAAGCTGAATCTTCAAGTTGTTCCTCAAGGCTTTCTTGCCAACCTCATAGTCTCTCCTACTTTGGAAGATCAGATTCGTGAGGCTCAACTTCGGATACCATGGTGAAAAAGGTGAAGCGTGGTATCGACAAGGGCATTTCAAGTACAAGTGCTTCCACGTTGATGACAAAGACACTCTTTTCTTTGAGGACCGGATTGTGGTTCCTAAGGGTGATCTGAGAAAAGTCATTATGAGCGAGGCTCACAATTCGCTTCTATCCATTCATCCCGGAAGTACGAAGATGTACCATGACCTCAAGCAGTCATATTGGTGGACTCGAATGAAGCGAGAAATTGCTCAATTCGTGAATGAGTGTGATGTCTGAGAAGAGTGAAAGCAGAACACCAAAGACCAGCTGGTCTCCTCCAACCTCTTGCTATTCCGAATGGAAGTTTGATCATATTGAAATGGACTTCGTGACTGGCTTTCCAAAGTCCAAGCGTGGAAATGATGCTATCTTCGTTGTCATTGACAAGCTTACTAAAGTGGCTCATTTTCTTCCTATCAAAGAATCCATCACAGCAGCTCGGTTGGCGAGCTATACACCTCGAGATTGTCTCCTTGCACGGCATTCCACAAGTGATCTCTTGAGACCGTGGCAGCATCTTTACCTCCAAGTTTTGGGATTCTTTTCAGAAGGCCATGGGCACCAACATTCGTTTCAGCACAGCTTTCCATCCTCAAACAAGTGGCCAAGTCGAGCGAGTAAATCAAATCCTTGAAGATATGCTCGGGGCTTGTGTCATTTCTTTTGGTATGAAGTGGGAAGATTGTCTTCCATATGCCGAGTTCTCCTACAACAACAGCTTCCAAGCGAGTTCGGCAAGGCCCCATTCGAAATTCTCTATGGCGAAAGTGCGTACTCCTCTCAATTGGTGCGAGACAGTGAACGCCAACTTCTTGGCAATGACTTGATCACGAAGCGGAAGAAATGTGCCAAGTCATTCGTGAGAATCTCAAAGCCGCGCAATCGCGCGGAAAAGCTATTATGATGATAAGCACCGTGATGTGGCTTTTGAAATCGGAGACCATGTCTACCTCCGCGTCTCTCAATGAAAGGCACTCGCCGCCCGGTATCAAAGGGAAGCTTGCCCCTAGATCGTGGGTCCTTTCAAGATCATTGGCAAAAGAGGCGATCTCGCCTATCAACTTGAGCTTCCATCCAACTTTGCAAGCGTGCACGATGTGTTTCACGTGTCACAGCTTCGCAAGTGCTTCAAGACTCTGAGCGCACTATCAACTTCGAAGAGATTGACCTTCAAGAAGATCTCTCTTATCATGAGCACCCCATTGCTATTCTTGAAGAAACCGAGCGCAAGACTCGCAACAAGTCAATCAAATTCCTGAAAGTGAAGTGGTCACACCATTCCGACCGAGAAGCTACACGGGGCGCGAGGATCACCTCCGTTCGAATATCCGGGTTCTTTCAGTCCTAGATCTCGGGACGAGATCCTCTTGTAGTGGTGGAGTGTTGTAACACCCCGGAAGTAACTTTCCATATTTGTAACTCCAACTCTTGCCATTTTCGGCATTGTGATATGATATTCCCTCCGTGGTTGGGTTTTTCTTCATTTTGCATTTTGTCCATGTCATGCATTTTATATCATGTCATCATGTGCATCGCATTTGCATACGTGTTCGTCTCATGATTCCGAGCATTTTTCCCGTTGTCCGTTTTGCAATCCGGCACTCCTATCTCCCCCGGCGGTCCCTTTTACGTTTTTCCGTGTGCGGGTACTAAACCTTCTCGGAATGGACCGAGGTTTGTCTAGTGGCCTTGGTATACCACCCGTAGACCACCGGTCAAGTTTCGGGTCATTTGGAGCTCGTTTGGTACTCCAACGGTTAACCGCACTCTCGCAAAGGCCTCTTTTAAGTTGCAGCCCAACACCCTCCAAAACAGCCAAATAACCCATCTAAGTCACTTCCATGCTCTCCGTCGTTCGATCACGATCGTGTGGTAAAACTACACCTCATTTGGACTCTCCTAGCTCCTCTATGCCTATTTAAACATCTCCCCGTCCAAATCCGGGTCTTCCTCCCGAAACCCTAGTTTTTCCCCTCACCCGCGGACGGGCCGTCCGCCGGCCGGACACTTCCGCCGCCGCCGCCCGCAGCCAGTGGGAGGCCGCCACGTGGCTGCGCCGCGCCGCTCCGCGCCGCCCGGCCGCTCGGCCGCTCCGGCCCCAGCAGGCCCATCCGCCGCGCCGCCGCCCACGCCGCCCCGCCGCCCAGCGACTTCGCCGCGCGGCCTCCCTCCGCCGCCACCTCGCCCGCCACGGCGCCCCGCGCCGCCGGATCTCGCGCCCATACCACCAACGCCAGCGCCATCGCGCCTCTCGGCCCGCCGCCGTCTCGCCGGCCGGCCCGACCTCGGCCGGCCCGACCCGGCCGCCTCCTCCGGCGCCCGCCTCGCCGTCGCCCGCCGCCCTCGTCCGATCCCGGCGGATCCGGCCTCGATTCGCGCCAGCGCCCGTTGACCTCTCTCCCCCTCACTTTTCTCTAAGTCTTTTGCATCTCATTGTTATTTTGTAGCATTTTCAACGTGCTATATCTCTGTCATCTAGCTCCATTTTGCACGTATAATATGTCAAAATGTTCGACTCGAAGAGTAGATCATTTCATCTCATTGCATCATTTTCATTTGAGCTCATCTTGATGCCCGAAATGCTGTTGGAAGAGTGCTATGTGATGTTAGTTTCTGTTTCTTAACAGAATTTGCACTTTTGTTATTTTGCCATGATTAATGTGTGCATCCTATGAATTTGAGTCCTACATGTGTTTTGTAATATGCCATGCCATCTTTCCAGGGTGTATGCCATGTATTTTTGTGATCTATGTGGTGACTAGCACAAGCATGCAAAGTAGGTGTCCTGATGTTGCTGTTTTCAGCCCTGTTTAGCTGATATTTTGATGCCATGTTAACTTGATGCTACCGAGAGATCCATGCATATTTTGAGATACTTCAGTAAGGATGTTTTGTTAAACATGTCTTGCTCTATCCATCCATGCCTTTGTTTGCAATTATGGAGTGCCATAGCTTGAGTCAATCGAGCTCTACTTTTGCTATCAAATGTTTCCTGGCAGATTGTTTACATGTTATTCAATTTTGCCAAGGTTGTTGTGGTTGATCCATGTATGCTATGTTATTGTTCTTGCCATGTATGTCTTCTATGCCATGTCTTCTTGATGTATGTATGCTTAGTTTATCATATAAGGCTCTGTAGTGAGTGCATTGAGCTTGTAAACATGCCTACTTGTTATCAGTTTTTGACATGCCATGTTGCTGAATCTGTTAACGGAACTTTCAATATTGACATGGGTGTTACTATATTTTCTGATCCTTTTGGCTTATGGTCAGTAAGGGACTTTTGTTCTATGCTTTGAGTAGATTCATGCCATGCCATGTTTTGCTATTTTAAGTTCCTGTAGCATGTAGTTTTGTTGCTCTGAACATTGCAACCTGATGCTGTTTTTGCCATGTCCAGCCTGATATTTTGTGCACTTTTGCCATGCTTGTTTGAACCTGTTATGATGTGAACTAGCCGTAGATCAGTGCTCATCTTTTGTCGAGCATCTTGTGTAGATCACTGCCATGTACTTTGTTGATACGTTTGGGTGCAGTAGCTTAATTAATTGTTGCTTGCTAAGTGGCATCATGCTGTTAATGGCAGATTTGTGCCATTCTTGTTTTGCTTGTCATTTGCAAACCGTGCATCCGATTCCGTGATCTTTATATCGATTTCAACGAAATCATCTCATCTTTCCAGTGGCATACTTGGTTTGCCAAGTTGATGCCTGGTTCATCATTTACCTTCGGGCGCATTGTACGCATTGCATATCACATCCCGCATATCATGTCATGTTTTGCATCATGTTGATTGTGCATTGCACCGTGATTTATTGTGGTTCCTTTGTTTGTGTTGTTGCTTTGGGTAGAGCCGGAGGCGAGTGCGTGAGCGAGGAACCTGTTGAGAACGCTTACGAGGATCAAGCTTTCGACAACTCGAGAACATTGCGAGCAAGATGACCATACCCTCGAAATCACTTCTATCTTTGCTATGCTAGTTGCTCGCTCTTTTGCTATGCCTATGCTGCGATGCCTACCACTTGCTATATCATGCCACCCATATTGCCATGTCAGCCCCTAACCATCCTTTTCCTAGCAAACCGTTGATTGGCTATGTTACCGCTTTGCTCAGCCCTCTTATAGCGTTGCTAGTTGCGGTGAAGCTGAAGTTTGTTCCTTGTTGGAACATGGAGATGTTGTTCCTTTTGGAACATGTTTACTTGTTGGGGATATCACAATATATATCTGCTATAATTAATACATCTATATACTTGGTAAAGGGTGGAAGGCTCGGCCTTATGCACAGTGTTTTGTTCCACTCTTGCCACCCTAGTTTCCGTCATACGGTGTTATGTTCCTTGATTTCGCGTTCCTTACACGGTTGGGTGATTTATGGGACCCCCTTGACAGTTCGCTTTGAATAAGACTCGTCCGGCAAGGCCCAACATTGGTTTTACCATTTGCCACCTAAGCCTTTTCCCCCGGTTTCGCGAGCCGAGGGTCATCTTTATTTTAACCCCGGACCAGTGCTCCTTGAGTGCTGGCTCGAACTAGAGCCCTGTGCAGCGCCCCCTGAAGGCAACTTGAGGTCTGGTTTTTAGTTGTATGGACTGGTCATCCGGATGTGCCCTGAGAACGAGATATGTGCAGCTCCTATCGGGATTTGTCGGCTGTCGGGCGGCTTTGCTGGTCTTGTTTTATTGCTGTCGAAATGTCTTGTAGTCCGGGATTCGAGATTGATCGGGTCTTCCGGTAGAAGGAATATCCTTCGTTGACCGTGAGAGCTTATAATGGGCTAAGTTGGGACACCCCTGCAGGGTAATATCTTTCGAAAGCCGTGCCCGCGGTTATGAGGCAGATGGGAATTTGTTAATGTCCGGTTGTAGAAAACCCAAAGTTGACCTCAAATAAAATACACATCAACCGCGTGTGTAACCGTGATGGTCTCTTCTCGGCGGAGTCCGGGAAGTGAACACGATGTTGGAGTTATGTCGGCGTAAGTAGTTCAGGATCACTTCTTGATCGCTACTAGTTTCACGACCGTGCTTTGCTCCTCTTCTCGCTCTCTTTTGCGATGTAGCCACCATATATGCTAGTCGCTTGCAGCAGCTCCACTTTACTACCCTGTCCTTCCTATAAGCTTAAATAGTCTTGATCTCGCGGGTGTGAGATTGCTGAGTCCCCGTGACTCACAGATTCTACAAAACAGTTGCAGGTTCCGACGATGCGGTGCAGGTGGCGCAACCGAGCTCAAGTGGGAGTTCGACGAGGAACGTGGTCGTTACTATGTGTCTTTTCCTGATGATCAGTAGTGGTGCCCAGTTGGGACGATCGGGGATCTGTGTAGCATTTGGGGTATCTTCTTTTATTTTGGTTCCGTAGTCGGACCTTGAGTGTACTCTGAATGATGGATGTTTATTTATGTACTGTGTGAAGTGGCGACTATAAGCCAACTATGTATCTCTTTCCCCTATTTATTACATGGGTTGTGTGAAGATTACCTCACTTGCGACATTTCTTTCAATGCGGTTATGCCTCGAAGTCGTGCCCCGACACGTGGGAGATATAGCCGCATCGGGGGCGTTACAATGCCCGTATCAACGGGTGATCAACTTCCCGAATTGTTGCAACTGATCGAACGAGTTCTGCAGGCAATGAGCGGCGTCATCCAGGTGTTATGGCCAGCCTTCTCCTTGCCCGAGGGTCTTGGGGAGCTTGCGGAGAAGCTGCAGGGAGTGCGGCAGCGCTTCCATTTATCGAAGATTTCGGCCTGCCGCCAAGGTTCCAGGGAGGCCTGGGCCATGGTAAAGACGCGGTACAAGAAGGCGGATCCCAACCACATGGCCGACGTCGGACCTATGGGGCCCGATGGGAAGGAGATCCCTGTGAGTTTAGTATACGGCCAAGTGGAGTTGGCCGCTAAATTTTCCCAAAAGGACTGTAAATTGGACAGCCTGTTAGACGGGATTGAGGAAGAATACAATCAGTCGATTTGACAATGTATTATAAAATGACATATAAAATGCCATCTAGCCGGATTGTAGATCGTTTGTCTTTGCCGACCTTTTAAGCCCGACCTCGGGACCCTAGAGTCCGGAGTGTGTCGAATACCTTCTCGGTTATGAAACAACCGGGGTATGCATGGAGACCAGGCGTAGGGGTCATCAGTGCTTTATCAGACAAGTGCCCAACTAGTTATGTTATATTACATGGGTAGTAAGATACATCTTCCATGGAGAATAGTTCCGTTAAGGGTTCCTTTCCTCTGGGGGTGGCATGCCCTAAAGTGCACGTCCGGACTGCGAAAAAAGCAGAAAAACATCTGGGGGCAGATAAATAAGTGGATAAAAAATCATCTTTTGAGTCACCGACCGAATATTCCCTTAAGAACGCTAGCTTTCGGCTTCACCCAGTCTGAGGTACACATCCGGCTGACCCGGCAGTAACAATGTGGAGGCTTGACACATGTGCTGGGCATGAAGCCCGTATAATTAAGCTTCTGGTAAAGAAGCCCCCAGGTATAATGAGTGCGGATAGCACATCGGTTGCGCGCGAACGTTGCGCAAGTAGGCCCTTTAAGGCTTGGATGAATAGGGTTGAGAAGAAAAAGACAAACAAAAGGCAGCTGAATAAAAAAGAAAAAAAAATTTGGACGGGGGGAAAGGGACGATCTCTTAGTCCGGCGCTAGGTATAGAATCGTCGGAGGCGGGCTGCGTTCCATGGGTTCGGCTCGAGTCGGTTATCCGATGCATTTCGTAGACGGTACGCTCCGTCGGTCAGGATTTGATCGATGATGAAGGGGCCTTCCCATTTGGGCTTGAGCTTGTCCATTTTCTTGTCCGGCAGGCGTAGAACCAGTTCGCCAACGTTGTAAGTCTTGGCCCGTACTTCTCTGCTTTGATATCTTCGAGCCTGCTGCTGATAGAATGCGGAATGAGCCTTGGCGACGTCGCGCTCTTCCTCCAATGCGTCCAAGCTGTCCTGCCGATCCAACTCGGCTTCTCTTTCTTCGTACATGCACACTCGAGGTGAGTCATGAATGATGTCGCAGGGCAAAACTGCTTCTGCGCCGTATACCATAAAAAATGGTGTGAATCCGGTAGTACGGTTAGGCGTTGTCCGCAGCCCCCAGAGTACGGAGTCGAGCTCCTCTACCCAGTGCGTGTCAGATTTCGTAAGGGACCGCACTAGTCTGGGTTTGATGCTGCTCATTATTAGACCATTTGCTCGTTCCACTTGACCGTTGGTTTGAGGATGATAGACTGAAGCGTAATCGAGCTTGATGCCCATATTTTTGCACCATGATTTAACCTCATCGGCGGTGAAGTTCGTGCCGTTATCGGTGATGACGCTGTGTGGGACACCATAACGGTGTACCACCCCGGATATAAAGTCTATCACTGGTCCGGACTATGCCGTTTTAACTGGCTTGGCCTCTATCCATTTGGTGAATTTATCCACCATGACCAATAGGTACCTTTGCTTGTGGGTTCCCCCTTTAAGTGGGCCAACCATGTCAAGCCCCCAGACCGCGAACGGCCAGGTAATGGGTATAGTTTTGAGGGCGGTGGGTGGCATATGGCTCTGATTAGCGAAGAGCTGACAACCGACGCATCTTTGGACTAAGTCCTAAGCATCTGCTCGGGCCGTCGGCCAGTAAAATCCTGTACGGAATGCCTTTCCTACAAGGGCCCGAGCTGCGGCGTGGTGTCCGCCTAGTCCGGCATGAATTTCAGCCAGGAGGTTTCGCCCTTCCTCTTCGGAGATACACCTTTGAAGGACTCCGGTTGTGCTTTTCTTATAAAGTTCTCCCTCATGGACCTTGTAGGCTTTAGATCGAAGGACAATGCAGCGGGCCTTATTTTGGTCTTCGGGAAGCTCCTGCCTAAGCAAGTAGGCGAGGAATGGTTCTGTCCATGGGGCAATTACTGCCATTATGTCATGGGCGGAAGGTGTTATATCATCGGCTGAATCGCCGGTTGGTGCGGCTTGTTCCGGTTTGTTAGTTCCGGACTCCTCTTCCCATAGTACGGATGGCTTGAAGAGCCGTTCCAGGAAGATGTTAGGAGGGACAGCGTCGCGTTTGCGCCAATGCGTGCCAGTACATCGGCTGCTTGGTTATTATCCCGGGCTACGTGATGGAATTCGAGTCCTTCAAACCGGGCTGACATTTTTAGGACAACGTTGCGATATGCTGCCATTTTCGGATCTTTGGCGTCAAAGTCTCCGTTTATTTGGGATATTGCGAGGTTTGAATCCCCGCGCACCTCTAGGCGTTGAATGCCCATGGAGATTGCCATCCGGAGACCATGTAAAAGGGCCTCGTATTCGGCTGCGTTGTTGGAGTCCGTGTACATTATCTGAAGTACGTATTGGACTGTGTCCCCGGTCGGGGATGTCAATACGACGCCAGCCCCGAGTCCGGCTAACATTTTAGAGCTGTCGAAGTGCATAATCCAATTGGAGTATGCGCTGTATTCTTTAGGGAGTTCGGCTTCGGTCCATTCAGCAACAAAGTCAGCCAAAACTTGTGACTTTATAGCTCGCCGAGGTTTGTAAGATATATCAAATGGTAAGAGCTCAATGGCCCATTTGCAATCCTGCCCGTCGCGTCATGATTGTTTATAATGTCGTTGAGTGGTACTTGAGGCCACTGTTATCGAACACTCTTGAAAGTAGTGTCGGAGCTTCGGGATGCCATGAACACGCGCGATGCTATCTTACGATAGTGCGGGTAACGGACTTGCAGGGGTTAACACGATGGATCGTAGTATAGTGGTTTTGAAGAGGAATTTATGCCCTTCTTTTCTCGTCGACGACGAGTACCGTGCTTACAACTTGATGCGTAGCTGCGATGTATAACAACATTGGTTCGCCCAGGTTGGCGCAGCCAGGACGGTTGTTGCCAATATGGCCTTTATTTCTTGAGTCCGCGGTGGCAGCATCCGTCCACTCGAAGTGTTGATGTGCCTAAGGAGGCGATAGAGGGTAATGCCTTTTCTCCTAGGCGGAGATAAAGCGGCTTAAAGCCGCCACGCATCGATCAATTTTGTATTTGCTTGAGGTCTTTTGGGATATCTAGCTGTGACAGAGCTCGGATCTTGGCTGGGTTTGCTTCAATTCCTCTACGGATACAATGAAGCCCAAAGAACTTTCCAGCTGGTACACAGCGCATTTTCAGGATTCAGCTTGATGTCATATGCTCGAGGTTGTCGAATGTGAGCCTCAAGTCGTCTACTAGAGTTTCGGCGTGTTAAGTTTTGGCGACTCGTCGTCTGCGTATGCCTCTACTGTTTTGCCGATCTGGGTAGCCGACATATACGAATCATGCGCTGATATGTTGCGCGGCGTTTTTAAGTCCGAAGGGCATCGTGTTGAAGCAGAATGGTCCATATGGAGTAATGAATGCCGTTGCGGCTTGATCCGCTTCGCCATCTTGATTTGATGATAGCGGTGTCGTCCGGGAAGCATAATGAACCGTGCCTGCGGTGGCATCGATGATTTGGTCGATGCGGGGGAAGGGATCCTTTGGGCAGGCCTTATTTAGGTCTTTGAAATCGACACATAGGCGCCAGGATTTGTCCTTCTTTGGTACCATTACCAAGTTTGCTAGCCAATCCGGGTGCTTGATGTCTCTGATGAATCCGGCTTCCAATAGTTTGGCTAGCTCTTCTCCCATTGCCTGTCTTTTGGGTTCAGAAAATCGTCGAAGAGCCTGTTTGACTGGCTTGAATCCTTTTAGGATGTTTAGGCTGTGTTCTGCCAATCTGCGTGGGATTCCGGGCATATCCGTGGGGTGCCAGGCAAAAATGTCCCAGTTTTCCCGAAGGAATTCTCATAGTGCGGTGTCCACATTAGGGTTCAATTGTGCCCCGATGGAGGCCGTCTTTGTCGGGTCCGTTGGGTGGACCTGGAATTTTACTATTTCATCTGCTGGTTTAAAGGAGGTGGACTTGGATCTCTTATCGAGTATCACATCGTCCCTATTCACCGTGGGCGCGGCGTGGTGGAGTTCCTCTGCCGCTAGGGCTTGGATAGTGCCTCTAAGGCTAATGCGGCTGTCTTGTTTTCGGTAGCGAGTGCTATGTTCGGATTACTAACGAGTGATTATTCCGCCGGGCCAAGGCATTTTGAGCTTCATGTACCCGTAATGGGGTACGGCTTGAAAAATTGTGAATGCCTCTCGTCCTAATATAGCGTGATATCCGCTGTTGAACGGGGCCACTTGGAACGTGACTTCTTTGGATCTGTAATTGTCCGGTGAGCCGAATACCACATCGAGTGTGATTTTTCCTATGCAGTGCACCTCCCGGCTAGGGATTATTCCTCTAAAGGTTGTGCTGCTTCGCTCAATGCGGCTCCAGTCTATTTCCATTTTTTGAAGGGTTTCCTCGTAGATGAGGTTTAATCCGCTGCCGCCATCCATGAGGACTTTTGTAAGTCGAAAGCCGTCCACTATTGGACTAAGTACTAGTGCGGCTGGAGCTCGGGCTGTCTGGAATTTAGGTTCGTCACTGGCGTTGAAGGTGATGGCTGTGTCGCTCCATGGATTGGTTGTTGCTACTTGGTAGACTTCGGCGAGGCCGCGGATTGTTCGTTTCCGCATATTATTTGATGCGAAAGTCTCGAAGACTGTTGATACCGTACCGATGTTGTTGGGGTGGTTTTCCGGGGCTAGAAGCTCCTCACCACTTTGGGCCACCTGCCGTAATATCCAACATGCTCGAAGGTTATGTGTTGGGACGGCGCCTTCTGTACTGTGAATTTTACAGGGTCCGCTAAGCCATCCCTCTAGTACGGTTCCGTGCCCTTTATGGGGTCTTTGCTTTTTGGTTTTGTATCTGGTGCACGAGTGTAATGCACCCTTTTGTTGCGGACTGGGGTTGTATTCGGGGCGGATTGTCCCAAAATTATTTTCGGTTGTCCGAAACTCTCTATTGCACATACTTTAAGCACTATGGGCCTTGGTCGTGGCGTGTAATTTCGCGACGGTGACGGCGTTCAAGAGCCCTCGTCCGTGCAATTATTACAAAAATTGAGATTGTGTTTTCCTCTCGGCGTCCTTTATCCTGTCCATAACCGGGAGGAATCGGCCCGATAGTGATGTCTTGTCTCAGCGGGCTCTTGCGGATTAGAGATAGATCGCATATGTGCAGGGCGGGCGGGTGGAATTAAGTCGGAACCCTACCCATCTCAAGGCTCGAAGGCCGAAAGTTTCAATTTGGAAGCTTGGATTGCTGGACATTGTCCAGCGAGTCAGTCCGATGCGACTTTAAGTTCGATGCTTGATCGAAATCCATCCCTCCGCGGGAATCCGGCATGGAGGTTGGAAGCCGGACATGACTAGTTTTCAATATAGGGAAGCGTCGCGCATTGTTCCTCTACCACTGCAGCGTGGTGGGTGACACAGGGAGAGTTAATCTCTCGGATCGGTTTTAAGCCCAATCTGTTTGTTGTCCATGGCGACTCCCGAGGCGGCGATGCGATCCAAGAGCTCGTTCGGACGAGAGCTCTATTGGATCCAGCCGCTCGGCGAATTCGAGCTGACGTGAAAATTGCTTTCGGCGACTTGAGAGGTCATTGTCGAGCGGTGGCGGACAAGCGGTGATAAGAAAACCACCTAGCGGATAGTTTGGCGGCGGCGAGGCTCCTTTAGCGAAAATACCGTCCTTGAAGACGGGAGGAGGCATCCTTCCTATCTGTGACGGCACAGAGGAACTCTCAATGAAAGCACCAATGTCGGTGTCAAAACTGGCGGATCTCGGGTAGGGGGTCCCGAACTGTGCGTCTAGGCGGATGGTAACAGGAGACAAGGGACACGATGTTTTACCCAGGTTCGGGCCCTCTTGATGGAGGTAAAACCCTACGTCCTGCTCGATTGATATTGATATTGTGGATGTTTACAAGAGTGGATCTACCACGAGATCAAGGAGGCTAAACCCTAGAAGCTAGCCTATGGTATGATTGTAAGGGTTGTTGATATTGTCGTCCTACGGACTAAAGCCGCCAGGTTTATATAGACACCGGAGAGGGCTAGGGTTACATAGAGTCGGTTACAATGGTAGGAGATCTACATATCCGTATCGCCAAGCTTGCCTTCCACGCCAAGGAAAGTCCCATCCGGACACGGGGCGAAGTCCTCAATCTTGTATCTTCATAGTCTTGGAGTCCGGTCGATGATGATAGTCCGGCCGATGATAGTCCGGCCGATGATGGTAGTCCGGACATCCGGACACCCCCTAATCCGGGACTCCCTCAGCCGTGGTGTGATGTCACGCTGCGAAATACGTCAGCAGATTGGATTTGTGTAAATATTATTCTCTCTACGGTGGTATGTGAAAATTATTTTGCAGAGCCGGACACTATCCTTGTGTTCAAAATCTTCTATGAAGTATTCGTAGGAGGAACCCGCCTTGCAATGCCGAAGACAATCTGCGCGTCGGACTCGTCGTCATTGAAGCCTGGTTCAGGGGCTACTGAGGGAGTCCTGGATTAGGGGGTGTCTGGATGGCCGGACTATGACCTTTGGCCGGACTCCTGGACTATGAAGATACAAGATTGAAGACTTCGTCCCGTGTCCGGATGGGACTTTCCTTTGCGTGGAAAGCAAGCTTGGCGATACGGATATGTAGATCTCCTCCCATTGTAACCGACTCTGTGTAACCCTAGCCCTCTCCGGTGTCTATATAAACCAGAGGGTTTTAGTCCGTAGGACGAAAAACAATCATACCATAGGCTAGCTTCTAGGTTTTAGCCTCTCGATCTCGTGGTAGATCTACTCTTGTACTACCCATATCATCAATATTAATCAAGCAGGAGTAGGGTTTTACCTCCATCGAGAGGGCCGAACCTGGGTAAAACATCGTGTCCTTGTCTCTGTTACCATCCGCCTAGACGCTGATTCGGGACCCCTACCGAGATCCGCCAGTTTTGACACCGACAGTCGTCGTCGTCCAGCACAGAGGTGGGGAATGGTGGGAAAGAGACAAGACGAGGGGCGATTCGAGGGTTGGCGGCGAATTAGGGATTTGAGCAATCTGGGCGCAGAAGGGGACGATGGAGAAGAGAGATTTTGCAAGGCTGGAATTGGGGCTGCCAGATATTTCAATCCGAAACATGGAAGCGCGAACTTATATTGTCGTCGTCCTTTTTTTGGGGGGAGGGGGGTGGGTGGCTGGGTGCTACGCGTCCGTCCGACACACGCGACCACCCCGACAGGACTATGCTTCGGTGCCTTAAGGCACCTACCTTTGTGTCCATGACATGTGGGCCCAATAGGTTGCTGGCCCAGATGTCAGTCACCCAAAGGCAGTTGCCTTTAAGGCACAAAGCAGCGTCCACGCCGACATGATCCTGGTCTTCCTGGTGCGCCTACATTTGAGAATGCAAACGGATCTTCTTTCATTTGCAAACGAATCTGTATGTATTACCATGGCCGTGTTTTCCTTGCAATAATTAGTCATTCGAAACGAGATACTCCATCCGTTCACTTTTGTAAGTCGTTTCAGACAACTTAAAATGAACTGTTTTGCACATTGTCCGAAATGTCTTCAAGGTCTTATAAAAGTGAACAGAGGGAGTACTATGAATTAATTAGTGAGTTATTTGAAAAAAAATCGAAACGGTACCCACGCTAACGTGGATTAGAGTGTGTGTCACATAATTAGTTATTTGAATTAGAGTATGTGTCACGTAGTTAGATTTTTGAATTAGAGTGTGTGTCACGTAGCTATCTCAAATTCTAACATGGATTCCGCATTTCACTTTATCCATGCTACTTTTTTAATACAAATTCATATGTATATGATGAACACCATGGTAGTAAAAAAACTTTTGGATGGATTCAAACATATGACCTACAAAATAGCACAACAAATAGAGTCAATGTCAACTTTTCGAAACCTAGTATGACACGAATTCGAAATAATTACCCGTATGCCTGGTCCTCGGTTCAAATCTTACAATGTACACCGAATTGAAACATCAATATTAAGTCTCGTACTATGAACATTCAAATGTTGTTTTTAGCCCCCCCCCCCCGCACATACGCTACATACTTCCTGTATCGGTCAATCTTCTTCTCCTAACCACCTTAGGAAGCTATCGGTTTCCAACACATGTTCATTCTTTCTCTCCATGTTTCGATCTCTAAGTCTCTCAACTACACAACCCCTTTTTCCACTCTGTTACCAAATGTATTTACCTCACACACCCGCCATTGCACCCCATGCCGAGCTCTCTCTCTCTCTCCCCCTCTCCCTCTCACCCTCTCGCGCTAAATACATGCATTGCCTATCTAGCCCCCCAACCTCTCGTGCGCACGCAAGCATGTTGTATATCTAGGTCACTCCCTCGAGACTGTCTCACTCTTTCTTCCGCACGGCGGGCCACACTCGCTCAAGCTCGCTCTCTTTATCTGAGTCTCGTTTAACCTCGTTTCTTTCACACACGAATGATATATCTCCCTCTTCAGGCCTCGATCGACACACTCTATACTCTCTCATGCAGATTGTCTATCTAGGTCAGTCCATCCAAGACGCCGCCACTCTTTCGACCTCATGGTGGGCCACGCTCACTCTCTCTCTCTCTCTCTCTCTCTCTCTCTCTCTCTCTCTCTCTCTCTCTCTCTCTCTCTCCGTATGTCTTGATTGACCTCGCTCTTTCTCGGACAAAAACGATGTATCACCATGTTTGAGCCCAATTTGACCTATTCACATTGTATACTCTCTCACGCACATCGTCTATCTAGGTCACTCTCTCCAACTCGTCTCACTCTTTTGATCGCACGGTGACCCTGTGTGATCGGTTGACCTTGCTTCCTCCCACGCACAAAATATATGTACACGTCTGTGACTGGATCATCTCTCAAGCTCTATCTTACAGCCCTCACCCTTGCCAAAAGCTCAATCGGACAATATCTCTCCAGTGCATATATATTTGTTCAATGAATGTGGGACCACACTCACTTTATCTCTTGATTGACCTCGCTTTCTCACACCGTATCTTCCATGCGTTGAAGCTACTACCTCTCCATCCCTCGCAAAGCCGGAGCTATTTACATTGCGAGGGGCACTCCAACCTTGGATTAATTTGTGTAGGCATTTATTCCGGTCGGTTTAGATTATATTTTCGTAGCATTATTTACAACTACTCCAACACACCGTTGCAACCCACGCAACTCCCCTAGTTGATTTCCCTCTGGCTCGGTCATCGCTCTCTCACACGTCCTTTCTCGCCTTCAACGTCGCACCATGGTATTATTGAAAAAACTATGTTGTTCTCTTTAATTACTATAAATAACCTACAAAACTACACACCGATAGTCCACTTGGAATGGAACAAATTTCGACCCACAAATTAAAGTGCTACATACTACACACCGAGGGGCCCACACGTCATGAAACAAATTTGGACCCATATACAAATAAAAAAAATAAAGGACGAGGATCGAACATGCGACCGGGCCTTCAAGCCGCACGTCAATAGGCAACATACGTAGAATAGCAATGTTTGTTGTACCCCCTTTGTTCACATAATGTTTTTATATTACCACAGCCTAATTAATGGATAACATGTAATATTATTTTTAGTACTATTAGCCTTCACTTACTGGTGGGTTCCATGTGTGCTCTCTCTCTCCTCCCTTCTGCGTTTAGGCCTTGCGGACAAACAGGAAGAACTTCATGGGCGATGTTGCCGTTGACCATATCTGGACGCGTTCACAAGTCACGGCACCAGTTTCACATACTAGCAGCACTAGTTAGTGTGTACGTGCAATGCACGTTAATTTGGAAGTATATGAAGTGCATGCGGATATTAACTAGGATATTATTTGCGTGTTGTCATGTGCTTAGCACCATTATTGGCATGAAATTAACTGCACGCTAAACGTGTTAAGCGCTTGACATTGAAGCAGTCTAGGTCGTTGGATGGCAAGGAATACATGTGGCTGGATGACGTTTTATATTTAATTTGATACGGCTCTAGCAGAACATTCAATCGATCAAACCATACATTTCGTTTAGTCTGACTCCGACTTTAAATTATACGACGATCTATATAAAATAAACGGAAATGATACAGGTTCGGATTTTAAGTATGGCAATCCGTACGTTTTTCATGGAAAATGTGTCGTGCTCTGTGTGTCGTCGGGCCAGTGACCGACGGCGACGGAGGCGTCTTGCGCCGTTGTTGGCGTACTCCTGGACGTTGGCCTAGCTTCAAGGAAGGCCAAAATGTTCTGGACTTCAGAGCGAGTCAACTGGCCGGAGGAGGCGACTGGCGTTGGTGTAAGGAAGCGGTCGACGGCGGCCATCCATGCGCGCGAGGGGCGCGCACCAGCGAGGACAGAACACGTCAACGGCGCGGGCGGAGACATTCGTGTACACGGGCACCGCACGCGCGCGTCGATGCTGCAGCGCGCGCATCATGCGGCAGCAGTGCAGGCACCGGCTGCGGCCGCGTGCGGCGTCGATGCTGCGACGCAGGTGCATGCGCTGGCAGGTGCACGGCCGCGTGAAAGTCGGCGGGGACCTCGTGGAACCCCGTGGCATCAAGCTCGGCGACAATGTGCGGCTCCTAGCCCATCAATGCCACGGGGATGGGCGCTGGCGCAGTCGGGGCGACGGGAGCTGGAACGGGAGCGGGGACAGGTGCGTCGTCTTCCCGCAAGGCCAGTTCAAGCTCGTCCCAAAGCGCCTTATGTTCTGGAGACTCCGGCTGGGTGTCTTCCTCAGGAAACTGGAACACTAAGGGCAGACCATCATGATGCGGCATGCGTACGTTTAGGTCAGGCTAGTTGGAGGTAGACGACAGGAGACTCCGAGAGGAAGAGAGAGGATCGTAGCGATACCGGGTAGTGTGGGGTTGATTTTAAACTGCGGCGCCGGCGACATTAAAAGTGGGAGCAGTTGGGACGATGGTGGGCGGCGGAGCCTGGTCAAAGGTCTCGCCTCCCGGTGAGTCTTCACAGTGGTCTGCTCGCACGCCTCCCTGACAGCCGGTGCAACGGTCTGCTCGCACGCCTCCCATCGACTCACACGCTTGCTGGGACGGCACCTGCCGATGGGATGTGGGGACTCGTGGCGGCACATAAACGCCCACAGTTTCAATAGTGAAAGCGTTCGCCTTAATGTGACAGGTCTTAGTTCCAAAATACCTAGGCTCTTCATTTGTGCAACTTGTCATAACTAGCTTGTCTCGAATTGAAGAAAAAACTTACGAAGTAATATTTGTGCCATATCACGTGACCATGCTCAGTTTCAAGAATTTATGCTCACTTTTGGATTTTCTGAAATTTGAGATCCAGGATTGGAAACAATATCATAACCTGCATCATGGAATAAATTTTCAAACCGTACATCTGTCCTGTTGTATTTCTTAAGAAAGGATTTGGTCAAACATTTTTCTTAGTTAGACTTCAGACAAGTTATATATGCAGAGTAAAAGGATAATCCCTCCGTACCAGTGCATTGCCTGATATATTAACTCAAGTACTAGGCACGAACAAACAGGCTCAATTCTGTGCTCATCCTGGTGTAGTAGTAGTAGTACTAGGCAATGCAGTTGACGGGTGACCTTGATGAGCGGCGACCGAGGGAATTGAACCGTGCTCGGCACGGTAGGTAACGTTGTCTAGTTACTAAAGCATCCCTACATTGTTCATCGGTAGTCATTATGGACCGGGGACATGAGGGGAATTTCCTAGGGCATGAATTCTGGCCGCCAGATATTTCGACTTGAAACGCCGAGGCTCAACTGGTTGGGGTTGCCTAATGTGCGTACCACGCACGCCACCGAAGGACACGAGCCAAGGTCTGGCTGGTACGCCGTTGGGTCCTACCATTCGAGAATACGAAAGGAACCTTTTAAATTGCCGAACGAATCTATGTGTATTACAATACCCGTATTTTCCTTGCAAATACTAATCTCAACGTGGTAATTGATTTATGACGAGTTGTTGAATTAGAGTGAGTTTGTGATATAGTGATCTCAACGTGGATTTCACATTTCATGGTATCCCTAGTAAGTTTTCCAATGCAGATTCAAATTTAAAAGATGAACAATACGGAGGTGAGAAAACTTTGTATGTATCAAGCATATAACCACGCACACACACACAGACACACACGCACGAACACAACAACAATCCAATAAGTATAGTGCATCTATTTTTCAAAACCATGCATGTATGACATGAATTCAAAAAATACTCCTTCTATTCCTAAATACTAGTCTTTTAGAGAGTGAATCTAGACTCTAAAATATGTATATATACATCCGTATGTTCTAGTCCATTTGAAGCCTCTAAAAAGACTAATATTTAGGAACGAAGGGAGTAAAATGTAAGACATCCATGGTCCTAAGTTCAATATTTAAAATGAACTTGAAACTGAAACATGAATATTAAGTCTAGTACTACAGTACATGCAAATGTTGTGTTTAGGCGGAGCTATGATTGTCGGGGGTCAACCCCTCGACCTTAGATAAAATTGTGGAGCTCTGTTTAGGGTTGTTTAGATTATATTTGTTCCCACCCTTCCAACCACCGATTGGTTGTGCACCCCCCACCCCTCCTCCCCGGGAGAATATCATGTGCCCCCATACTTTAGATGCTATATGCCGATATGAGTTGCTTGGAACTTGTAGATCTGAGATATAACAGCTCACATGATGTGTCTTAATATTTCTGCAGGAAACCTTGATGAGTTTGAGAATTGCACACAATTTGTAGAAAAACTACTTAGATGCCCTTTGATCCCATATCCAACGACCTCGAAGCTCGTATCACCGTAGCATCTAAGATGAAGGAGGACATCATATTCTCCTGTATGTAAGAATATCATGTGCTACCACACCTTAGATGCTTTGGTGATACAAGCTCTTCAGAGGTGTTGGTTTGTGACCCAACACCTCCTCGGTGGTTGAATGGTTTTTGCAAAAAGCCCCAAAAGAGTTCGGCCACTACTTACAAGCACAAAGACTGCTCAGATGCCATTGGATCTCAGATCAAACGACCTCCAAGCTCATATCACCGTAGCATCCAAGCTGCGATAGCACCTTATGTTTTCTTGCACGGGAGAGTATGAGGTGCTCCCGCACCGCAGATTCTACGGTGATACGAGTTCACTGAGATCTAACGGCCCATAGGAGGAGGTTTGAATGTTTTTGCAATATACAGCTGATAGAGTTTGGGAAATGCGCAGAAAGTACAAGTACTACGCATGTGCCATCTGATCACTGATCATACGACCTAGATGCTCATATCACCATAGCGGGTAATTAAGCTACGAGGAGCACCTAATATGAGCACTGGAGAGCTGTTGGATCGAAGATGCAGCGGCACACACGAGGCCTGAATGTTTTATTTGAAAAAAAAACCTTTGGAGAGTTTGGAAATTGCGCATAATTACAAAGACTACTCCCAAGCCATTGGATCTCACTTCCAACTGGGTAAAAACTCATATCACCATATAGTATCTAAGCTGCGGGGTGGATGTGATATTCTATGCCGCTGTCATTTTTGTTCGTAAACTTGCAAAATACGTGTAACTCGTGCCGTTACTTGTCTAACCGTGCAAAGTGTTTGTTTAAAAAAAAACCATCCTACACTGAAATATCGGAACAACACACGGGGTCCCACTTGTCATTAATCAAATTTGGACCTAAAACTAACAAATCTGAAAGGCGAGATTCGAGCGGCAACCTGGACTACAAAGCATAAGTCGATAGCCTGAAAAAATGAACGGTTGTTGGCTTTGTCCCATAACTTGATTTTATACAGTACTTGCATTGAGTAGAGTAGAGGGAGTGCCTCGTCAACACGTGCATGACCGTTGCCTCACTTCTTGGTGGGTCCCAGTCTGCGATCTCAATCTCTCTTCTCTCCATCGTCTAACCTTTGCACGGGCACACACGAAGAGCGGCGCTAGCTTGCCGTGGTGTTATTACAACTAAAAAAAAGCTTGGAAAATAGAAGAATCGCCTAGAACAAGAGACGTTGTGGCTGGTCGAGACGGAGCTAACCACATCTATCCTCCGTGCCATGTTTGCATGATGAAGCTGTGTGGCTAGTGGGCTGTTTTCGACCGACTGGCTGGGTCCCGAGGTCGAACCATAGGTAATACGTCTGATACAGTATATTTTTTACACGCACATTCATCCTCCGTGCCGAGATGTGGCACACCCTACCGCGCAGTTTCGGGGTCCTCCCGGGTGGTGCACGCATATATTCTTCCTGACGTGGGACGCCCTACCGCGCGTTTTCTGGGTCCTCCTCGGTCGTATCGCCGAAGCAAGTAAATGAGTCGTCAAATCACAAAAGACCACCTTTCCCGCCGAGTACATCAGTGAAGCACGGTGGTTAGCTAGTTGGGCTAGTTCGACCGATTAGCTAGGCCGCCGCCACATTTGTTTTTTCACCTTTTTTATCTACTTGCGGCATGTAAATTTAAATATCCACATGGCGTTGCTCTAGTGTTTGGGTGCGGCAGGATTTTTAATTTTTGATTGCGGGAGCAGCGCGGCAGGATTGTAAATTTTTTGATTGGCGGGGGCGGTAGCGGCAGCAATTAGTCACGATGACTCTGCGGTAAAACCCACCGCTCCACGATGTGAGAAGTCATCGATTGGTGTTTTACTTGTGGTGAAAACCAAAAGATTCCCCACTCCTCCGCCTTCCGTAGGTGCATTGCCTTTCAGCCTTTTCGCCCCTTTGCTTCCTCTCCCCATTGCTTCTACGGTGCCATGGCGGCGCAGCAGATCCGGAGTCCGAGGTGAGGCGCTGACACAGGAGCTCCATGCCAGGATGTGGAGCTCACGGCCAGGGCGTGGAGCTCCGTGAGCTCAAGGAGGAGAGGTGCCATGCTCCTCCGTTATGTGCGGGAGTTCACGGAGCTTCAAAAGCGGCGGCGTCCACCACAAAGATGCTCGGCGTCGGCGGCGTTGCTGCGAAAGCGGAGATCGATAGGCCGTCGGGGAGCGGCTGGGCGTGGCGGGCGATCTTGACGAGGTCCAGGATCGCCTCAGCCACTTGGTAAACCAAGTTGCCACGCACGTGTTGCGGCTGCGCGATGCCTGCCGTCGTGCCAGCGCGACGATGCCGGCCGTCGGGCTAAACCCGTTCGACCACCCGGTTGACTTCAACGAGCTGCGACTTCCTGACCTGGTCTCCTTCTTCACCTATATCTCCAAGGAGCTGAGCCGTCTCTGCGCGATGGTGGGGGCTGAGCTGGACAAGGAGTGGTTGTGGGCTGCCGTCGCTGTTGCCGGGCGAATCCTTTCAGGGCTCCGTCACCGGAATCCATTTGTGCCATTGGACGCCGTCGTTGACGAGCTAGCTCCCGTCGACCGGGAGCAGGCTCTGCAGGCGATTGCACCCTGCATCACCAACGTCGTGCGCCTCGAGAAGCAGAGGGACTTCGGTGGTGTTTAGGCGCCCTCTGCATGGGCATGTCCATGTCTCAACGCAACATGACCGTTGGATCAAACTCAGACGGTGCAGATCAGTCACTGTAGCACAAAGCGTGTGGGTGTGTTTGGTTGCACCCTTCATGCACTCTGCCAAACACCCAAAAGTGGGTCGAGAAGGAAACTTTTGCTCCCATCCCGTGCACCCTTCATACACCCTGCCTAACACTATTCGTGCTTCATATGGTTCATGTTGCATGGAGTACTGTAGCACCGTACTCTCCGTGCGCTGTGGACCTAGTTCTGTTAACATTGATCTCACCGTTCATTCTCGACCGGACAGTCGAAAAGAATAAAAGCGGTACTATGTTACATATAGGAGTAGTTGATATGCGCACAACATCATTTGTTATCGTCATATCTTACTACACTAGCAACAAGATTGTCTAGTACTGACGTATGAACCACTGCACATGCCTAGTAGTAGGAGCACTGTGTATGTTCAAGTGGCTGCCATGTTTCGCACTCCTCCGTCGTAAGAGTGAAAACGCTTGCTCTAATCATTTTTTCTTCAGAATGAAAAACAGGGGACACGCTCTACCGTGCGGATCCTCCTCCAGCCATGCACTAAATTACTCACTTTCGCCGACATGTGGGACAACCAGCACCTGGGTCCACCAGCCATGCACTAAATTACTCCATAGTAGAGTGACGGTAGACTACCCCGATCGAACCACCGCAGTAATGCCCAATGAGCCGTCAAATCACAAAACCCCCTCCTTTCCAGCAGTAAGTTGGACGGACGAAGCAACCATCATTTCACTCTTCTCTCTCAGCTTCCTCTCTTGAAGAAAACCCCCACTCGCTTCACTTCTCCCTCATCTCGTTCCTCCTTTCACTCTTCTCTCTCAGCTTCCTCTCTTGGATGGACGCCGGAGCACCGGCCGACGTGATGTCTATGGCTCTGGCCAAAACCGTCGAGGCTCATGGTATGAAGAAGCGCAAGCACCCTGTTGAGACTACCACAGACAAGCTCAAAGCCATCGCCTGTCCAAGCCCCCTCTCCGGATCCCTCATTAAGCAAGTCCAGGTAATGTCTCTTGTTGACGATCTTTTTCTCGATCTTGATCGTGTTTTTTCATCTAACACGCAGTACTAGTACTGGGAGTACAACTTTCTGGATGATCTTGCATGTGATTTTAGTGTGCGAAATGACGGTTCTAAATTCCTCTTTTGACCAAAACATGCGAGAGGTTGACACTGATTTCTTATAGATTACTTTCAACTACTCCCTCTGTCCCAAATTTCTTGTCTTAGATTTGTCTAATACTAAAATGTGACTTGATATATCCGTATCTAGACAAATCTAAGACAAGAATTTTGGGACGGAGGGAGTATTTTATAAACATCAATGCTACCTTTTAAGAGGGTATATTTGCCTCAGTAACTTGTGTTATGGATATTGCATGTAATCCCTCTGCTGTCATGCCTTTTGAAGACATGTTCTAGTGTCTTTGTTCACTAATTTCTGTGCGTATATGTAGTCATATATGGAGTATAATATAGAAAATCATCTTATATTTCTGAACGGAGGTAGTAATAAAATATGGTTTCTGTTTGAATTAGAACCAGGTCCGCGGTGGAGATGAAGTTCTCAAAGTCATGCCGTGTGAACTGGAAGACCTGATGATGAGTTCTACTGCTGAACTATCCAGCTGTTGTGTCCTTGTCACCACGTGTCCTGAACTAGTGTTTTCCTGTAGCATTGTTGTCAGACGTGTTCTCGAGGCTGTACTTGACCACAACAATTTCCTGGCTATGCCTTTGATTACGAAGGGTGTGGTTCTTGTAAAGCTTCCCAACAAATCTGATGCGGCCTGTCTTCATCATCATGTTTATGAGTGGAAAGACCACTCTGTTAGGTTCTCCAAGGTTGACAAGATGGTGATGGTGCATGTACACATCTCACACGAAGTCCATGGCCTAATCGATTATCTGGGTTTCATCCCGTGGGCGGTGGCAAGAAATAGTCTGCAGAGTTTAGTTTGTGCAACTTTGCTTGTCTGTAGTAAGTAATATTGTTCAGTACTTGATTTGTGTTTGTGAACCCTGTATTGTTTATTAGTACTGCCGCTTTTGGTGTTCGGTCAGTCCTGAGAACGGTCTATGTTAATGTCTGTCCACTCAATTCAGTCTGTATATTTTGAAGTATCCAGATCATATTTTTTGTGAGGACGGTTTATCAATTATGGTTACACTCCAATATCTGTATGCATTGCAGGGTTTATCACACCCACCCGGATTTCCAGTCCCATGGATGTTCGGTCCATACGATTTGTCACGACCTTTGGACTGTCCTGCTTGTGGGAGTAGGCGGGGCCCCTGCATGCCACGCGTAGTTGGACGATCTATCTTCTGTTTAGTACTTCAACATAGTGATTTCCTGGTAAGGATTCGCTCATGTCACACCAAGCAAATCTTATTGATTTATTGTCTAAATCTTATTTATTTAATGTCATGTTTTCTTTCTTGTCCTGCAATTTTACGATGCAGGTTTTGCCATGTGACATTAATCACAGAATAATCCATTTGGTTTGCTCTATGATGGCTATTTTTGCAGGTTTCACTTCTTATGTCGTGTCAACAACAAAGTCACTGTCCATCACATATATTTCTGGGAAAAATTGGATCAGTCTGTTGTCTGAGTACAAGCTGAATCCCTATGATGAACTGTAGTTTGGTTTAACAAAAACGCCACAATTAGTCCTTCTCGCTTTTAAAAGAAATGAAGAAAAAAACTGGATCATGGTCATAGATCCTAGTCAAGTTAGAAAGCTGATCATAGCAGACCAGACACGATCGCCGCAGTCTCGCACATATCAATCACCGGCAGTTGCTCTAGCACTGACAGCGGCAGTAGCTCAGTCTGATCCAGCTAAGGATTGGGCACCGACCGCGTCAGCGGATCAGTCTGATCTACTGAAGGATCGGGCATCCACACCGGCACCTGCTCCGACACCGGCACCAAATCTCTCACGAATATGCTACTTCTAACTAATATTTACTTATAATTGGTGGCACGTGTAGGTTTTTTAAGAGTTAAGCAGTCTGCTCGTTTCTTACTCTGTAATAACTCGGCTATTACTAATGGCACTAAAGTTGACTGGATCGACATCCACAAGTTCCGACACTTTATTGATCGTCTTGAGGTCCTTGTGGGGCGCTTAAATGGAGGAAGGCCACGTGGGATATGTGTGCCACCGCTTCACTCGTTGAACAGGTCCAACTGTGTCGAGAAACTTATGGTACGAGCTGTTTCCTGTTATATATGTTGTTCATAAACTATTGCTTATACACAGTTTTACAGTTGTGATCTTCTTGAAACAGGAACTGCCGAGTTCTATTGTTCCTATACAGATGCCTGACCATGGTCGGGTCAGACTTGTGCTTGGTCACAAAATGATGTTTATGTCGACCTACTCAATTCCCCTTGGAGGTGAAAAGATACTTATTCATGGGTGGTCTCAAATCATGAAGGCCCGTCCATCTTGGAGAATAGGACAGAAGATTATGTTCATGCTTTTCCATGGCTCTAAAGCGAATATCCTGTTTATTGACCACGTTGCAAGATGAAGCCGCTTTCAGAAGGTTGTGGATGCGCGGGGTGGCGCTTGGGCCTTGTCACGGGCTTGGCGGCCTCACCCTTAGTTAGCTTGTAGGCAAAGTAGCACTGTTGGGCGTGCTTTATGCAGTTGAACCTGTATAAGTACTCATACTGCTTTCAGCTTTGGTTGTTAAGTGCCCTGCTGGTTTGATTAAGGTTGTTAAAGTACTCCTGCTGCTTTTAGAGTCATCGTGTTTCTTCATCTGTCTTCCTCCAGCCGAAAAATAAACCAGCGCCGGCGAACCACCTACTTCCGCCTCCCACGGCGGCTGCGCCTCGGCGCCGCGCCGCCCACCGTCTACTAAATCGTTAACGCCGGCGTCCTCCAGCGCGCTTTGGTGCGCTTCGCCCGGCGCGCCGCCCTCTCGCGTTGTCAACATGGTCAACAAACAATAGGAATCGGCGAAATGCGTGCGAGAGGATGACGATGAGGCCCACCATGTCAGCGTATGGAAAAATAAAATGCTTCCTCCTAGTGTTTTCCTGACATCTGGCACCCACGACATTGTGAGCGTATATAGTCAATAGACAAGAGAACAACACAAGATCGGCTGACACCTGGGACGTAGCAGGGTTTGAACTGGGATGTGGCCCGTCTAGTCCAGGCTTATATTTTATGTTCACCATGTGATAAGCCCAACTATTTTTTATTTCTGAAAATGAGCCTAGTTTATTTTCTCTGAAGAATACCCAATCCAGGCCTACTTATTTTTCTACGCCCTGATGGGCTGCAACTCTTTCAAGACGCCTGCAAATCTTGAAAGTAATATAAAATGGGTTGTAAATATAAAAACAGATGACAAATTGGCAATTACTTTATAATTTCTGATTTTTTTTCACATTTTCATATTCCTATTTCACTGGGCATTAACCTAATTTAAATATATCTTCAAAGTACTTTAAATCTGGCTCGACATTTCGGTATTAAAAATAGTTTGGAAAACACAGAAATATGCGAAATTGGCCCTGGCCAACAAAAAAAAACGACTGCAATAAATTGCATAAGAAGTTGCCATAAGCTATATATACATTATTAAAAAAAAGAGGGAGTGGTCTGACTTGTGGGCCTGTTTAGTTGACGCGTATGAAAGATTTTTTTAGTTATTATATACGTCAACAAACGATTCTAGCAGACGTAACCGTTGATGTCAATGCAACGGCCGCCGTGTTTCTTCAATCTCTGATCTTCTTGCTCCAGCCGCCAAAGCAGCGCCGGCAGGACCGCCTGCTCCTGCCTCCCGTGGCCAGTTGTGCTGCCGCGTAGGCCTCAGCGCCCTCTACTAATCCCACCGCTGGAATGGGCATCCTTTTACTCACCCACACCCCCTGTTATTCTGCGTCGATGGAAGCCTCACACCGCAGCCGAACTGGTGAACCCTCGTACTCCTCTCCGCGCGGGCTTCCACTGCCGCGTCTTCCCCGGCTCCGCTTCATCCCCTTCCTTGGCCTCGCCGTCATCCACCGCCGTGGTTCTCTCGGCGCGGCGTGGTCAATGTGGTCAACGACTGACTTCCATCGGAAGAGTAATGTACGTGGAGAGGCTGACAGCTGGGTCCACGGTAGCCGCAAAGAAGTGCCTCCTTATCACACGGAAATAATTATTCCTCCACCTGACAGCAGGGACCCACCAGACGGGCCACCAGTATTTCAAGAAAAAAATGTTTGCCCCTGACTACTAGGACCCACAGGACGGGCCACCGTATTTCGCAACGTCCCCCGGCTGTCACCGGGACCCACGGAAGTGCCTCCTTATTACGCACAAAAAATGAATACCCCTCTAGCTGGGACCCACCTTGGTGGGAGGCTGACTTGTGGGGATACTAAGTTGACTGGGACGGATGCCTTTGTCAACTTTAGTCAATATATGAACGATCCTAGCTCCAGTGACCGTACGATGTCCATCCAACGGCCGTAGTGCTTCTTCAACCTCTGGTCTTCTTGCTCCAGCCGCCCAAACAAGCGCCGGTCGTGCCTCTTGCTCCTGCCGCCCGTGGCCGGCTGTGATGTCGTGGAGGCCTCACCGCCCCCTACTACTCTCACCGCTGGCCAGGCCATCCTTCTATGCACCCACACCCCCTGTTATTCTGCGGCGACGACAGCCTCACACCGCAGCCAAACGAGTGAACCCTCATACTCCTCCACGTTGGGCATCCACTGCCGCGTCTTCCCCGGCTCCGCGTCGTCCCCTTCCTAGGCCTCGCCTTCGTCCACCGCCCTGGTGCTCTCGGCGCGGCATGGTCAACGTGGTCAAGAAATGGCTTCCATCGGACGTGGACTGTACGCGGAGAGGCTGATAGCTGGGTCCACGGCCGCAGCAAGGAAGTGCCTCCTTATTACGTGGAAAATAATGATTCCTCCACCTGACAGCTGGGACCCACCGAACGGGCCACTGTATTTAACGGAAAAAACATTTCCCCCTGACTGCTGGGACCCACCAGCTTCATCTTCGCATGCAAGGAAGTGCGTCCGGGCAAAAAAAACGATTCGCCCCCCTGACTGCTGGGACCCACCAGCTACACCTTCGCACGCAAGGAAGTGCGTCCGGGCAAAAAATGATTCGCCCCCCTGACTGCTGGGACCCACCGGCTACATCTTCGCACGCAAGGAAGTGTGTCCAGGCAAAAAAAAACGATTCGCCCGCTGACTGCTGGGACCCACCAGCTACATCTTCGCACGCAAGGAAGTGCCCGACAGTTGGGACGCACCTGGTCGAAGGGTACGTAGCATTGTCATTCTTGTCGCGAACGTGTATGTACATACTAGTCGTTGTAGAGGCGCGCACGTGTCGTAGTAGAGGCGCGCACGTAGCATGTACACGCACGTACATCGGCCAGGGTGCAAGAAAGAAAATACGGCCACGTATGTGTACATACGGGCGGGGTCTCGAACGCCTACTCCCGCATACGTACGGCCAGGGCTCGTCTACATGGTTGGGTCGGAACGGAGAAACAACATCGTCATCGTGTTCATGGGGAGGCAACAGAGTGCGTCGTGTTCATGGGGAGGCACCGGAATGCGTCGTGTTCATTGGGAGGCAACGGAACGCGTGGGTGCCAACCGGCTTGGACGGAACAGGCGATGGAACCGAGGCTGGCGTGCCGCTGGCGGAGGAAACGGACCTCCTACGTTCGAGCGGGTCCTGTTGATCGGGAGGGTGTGGCGTGCATCAAAACCGAGAAGCGGACCACCTACGGTCGAAACGGGGGTCCTGTTGATCGGGAGGGGTGTGGCGTACCGCAAAACGGACAAAACGGACCTCCTACGGTCGAAACGGGGGTCATGTTGATTGGGAGGGGTGTGGCGTACCGCAAAACGGACGAAACGGACTTGTGTTGGAGCGCTACGGTCAAAACGGGGGTCCTGTTCATTGGGAGGGGGTGGCGTACCGCAAAACGGGACTCCACGGGATACTGTTCCTCTCCACCGTCGACCTCCTCCAGCCTCCACGGGCTACCGTCGACCTCCTCTAGCCTCCACGGGCTCCTGTTCATCCAGCCTCCACCACGTGCTACTCCACCGGCTACTGTTCAACCACCCCTCCACGGGCACCCCTCCACCGTCTATTTTTCATCCAGCCCTCCACACCACGTGGTCCTGTTCAACCACCCCTCCACGGCCACCCCTCCACCGTCTACTGTTCATCCAGCCCTCCACACCATGGGGTCCTGTTCATCCAGAGACAACGCCACCGCTCACTGTGCATCCAAACCCCCCGCAACGCTCACTGTGCATCCAATCGATTGGCTTCAGTTAGCAGCAGTAGCGGAGGAATCGCTCGATCGGGTTCAGTTAACAGCCATCGAGTGACCGCTCGGGTTCAGTAACGCGTAGCCTGCAGTGCAATCACTCGGGTTCGGTTAGAGCCCAACGCCTCGCTCGGGTTCAGTTAGAGCCAACGCCGCACTTTTACCGCAGCGCATCGTGTACACGAGAAACGCAGCGCATCGCTCTGCCCCCGACCTCCCACCGTAACCGGGAACTCCCCGAAATTTTCCTTCCCCTCGCTTCTACCATGGTTTTTTCCTTCATGGACGGCCCAAAGAATGTCATGCAGCTGCGCCTCCGGCCCGCCCAGGACGAAAAGCCCATTTTCTGTCATGATTTTTTGTCATAGAAGTAGGAGCCCACCACATCTATGATGATACCGAGTTCTGTCACAATTATCGTCATAGAAGTGTCATATGTATGACAGAAAAAAATTCGTTCGGCCCAAAATGTCACGGATGTGTCTTTTTTTTGTAGTGCTTCCCTTTACCCTTTTTCTTGAAACTGGTGGTCTTGTTGACCATCAACACTTGATGCTCCTTCTTGATTTCTACCTCCACAGCTTTCAGCATTGCGAAGAGCTCGGGAATCGTCCTATCCATCCCTTACATATTATAGTTCATCACGAAGCTCTTGTAGCTTGGTGGCAGTGATTGAACAACTCTGTGAATGAAACTATCAACTGGAAGATTAACTCCCAGCTGAGTCAAGTGATTGTGGTACCCAGACATTCTGAGTATGTGCTCACTGATAGAACTATTCTCCTCCATTTTGCAGCTGTAGAACTTATTGGGGACTTCATATCTCTCAATCCGAGCATTTGCTTGAAATATTAACTTCAACTCCTGGAACGTCTCATAAGCTCCCTGACGTTCAAAACTTCGTTGAAGTCCCGGTTCTAAGCCGTAAAGCATGGCACACTGAACTATTGAGTAGTCATCAGCTTTGCTCTGCCAGGTGTTCACAACATCTGGCATTGCTTCTGCAGCGGGTTTGGCACCTAGCGGTGCTTCCAGGACGTAATTCTTCTATGCAGCAATGAGGATAATCCTCAAGTTACAGATCCATTCTGTGTAGTTACTACCATCATCTTTCAACTTAGCCTTCTCTAGGAACACACTAAAATTCAACGGAACAACAACACGGGCCATCTATCTACAACAATATAGACATGCAAAATACTATCAGGTACTAAGTTCATGATAAGTTAAAGTTCAATTAATCATATTACTTAAGAACTCCCACTTAGATAGACATCCACTACTAGAAAAACCGCTACTAATGGCGCACCTAATTTGGCCATTAATGGCGCATCACTGGTGCGCCATTACTAGCACGCCATTAGTAATTTTTACTAATGGCGCACCAGTGGTGCGCATTAATATCTGATATACTAATGGCGCACCACAATGCGCCATTAGTATAAACTACTGATCGCGCCATTAGTATGCCTCCCGGGGCCATGTATACCAGTGCTTTGGCATACTAATGGCGCCGCGACCACGAATCGCCATTAGTAACGCGGCATACTAATGGCGCCTTGACCAATGATGCGCCATTAGTATGCTTTGTCATACTAATGGCGCACTGTCATGTGATCGCCATTAGTATGAATATTAGGTTTTTTATTTTTTATTTTCTGTTTTTGCACAGGTTACAAAATGTATAATTTGACAAAATATAGACAGCACACATCAACAACAGATTCATCGAATACAATAGAAGATTAGTCTTTGAATAAAATTCATCATATTAGTCTCGAATACAATTCATCATATTAGTCTCCGAATTGAAAAGACCGAACAAAGATAGAACATTATATTACAAGTCTCGAGACCACGAGTAGCGAGTTTGTCTTCACATTACAAGTCGATATCGATCATCTAAACTACCATCACATAGAAGAGAGCTGTGGTCATGACGATGAGCATCATCACGATGAAACTTCGTCTTCATCCGGTTCCTCAACGCCCCCTCCCTCTCCCGCTAGATAGCGGGCGTATCTAGATTCGGCCTCGGCCCTAGTGGTGTACCTTTTGTAACTGTTACCGCTGAATCGGTGAACCTGTCTCCGACACTCCTCCCAGTCATCGTAGACTCCGGGAACCTTACCCTTGTACACGACATACGTCGGCATCGCTATACACTAGCCAAACAAAACGTTAGTACCAATTCACAGACAATACATAAGCAATATATAAGTATGCAACATAACGATCGGAAGAGAAAAGCAAGACATTAATAGCATCGATTACATCTAAGTTGAACGACTCTCGAAACCAAAGAGACATACTACAAGTTCATTAATGTTTAATTACAACATGAGCCAATCGATGTTTCAGAACTAGACACAAGATCACTTTGCTTTCGACTCGACTCAAGGGACGGGCGTGGATGAAGCCGCCGTCTATCGTGGGAGTCATGAAATAACAGGCGTTGTCAGCCTGCATTTGTAGCATTGTGTCGATGTCACTTTGTTGGACGGTTGATTTCTGAGGTAGAACTGCCCAGGTACGAAGGACATCTTGATGGATGATTTCCGCAAACTCCGACTGGATGCGAAAGAATTCTTGTCGGAGGTCCGCGTCCTGGATTGCCGACACGCTCGCGGCCCAATCTTTCAGTTTACTCGGTAGCAGAAGTTGATGATGGTCCCGTATGATCGCCCGCATGTGATGGATGGCGTAGTAGGCACCCTTCTGACCGCCAGGCGGCTGCTTGACGCAGCAGAATGTCGTATTGTGGGAGAACACGTGCTTGTCGTACTTACGAATAGGCCTGGTGAAGGTGCCTCCAGATTTGGCGTAGCCGGGGAGAACATCATCAAGAACCTTCTTGACATTTGTGTAGTCTACGTTCGACTGACGGTCCGGGTCGAAATACGTGGCCATGGAATATTTGGGGCTTAGGAGGATGAGCGTGCAACATGTGTCACTGCAGAAAACACGGAATGTTAAAATAAAAATGATCGAAATGTAAGAATTCATATGTTACGGGCCGGTTGAGGGAAGGACTTACTCGGGAAAGTAAGGCACGAGGAAGTTATCCTTATCTTGGTTTGCGAATGGCGCCTTCGAGGTAAGAACTTCGCGACTTGCGGTCCCCAGCGCTGCCCAAGATCTTGGCACGCATGTAGAAGGGGTCGACTATCACGATGTCCGGGGTCTTGTCGCGAATGATCCGCATCTCCATACTCAGCGAAAATAGACGAACGAAGGTGTAGTGCAGCGGATGAAGGTTCAACATAGCGTGGATGTCATCAAAACGCAGGACGATCGTATGCCCGATGGAGTTATCCACAAAGCCCTTGCTCTCTCGCACCTTGGCCGCGAAAACTGGGTATGCCACATCCTTCTCCCTGAGACGCCGCTTCTCCAAAGAAAGAACACTATCGTGCAGACTCCGCATAGCACCGGTTGCAGCATTGAGCATATTTGTCGGTAGCATCGCCCTACCCGCCACATGCACCCTCCTCGAGATATCCTGCGGTGAAGGTGGCCCGTCCTGAGCACGGATCGTACTCTATGCCGGCTGGCTCGCACCCTTCTTATTCTTTCTTTTGCGTGCCTTCTTCTTCTCCTGTAATGGGACCGATTTTTGCTCACAGACCGCCTTCTTGAGTGTGTTGGGGCTGATAATATTTTGCACCTCGCCTATCTGAGGCTCGGTGAAGTCGGCAGCTGGAGGCGTCTCCTGAGAGCTGAACGCCAGACGGCGCCTGTTGCAACTTGGCTTCTCCGCGGTACGAGCTAGATCGCACATGTCTTTTGTTGGGTTTGGTTCTTGAGAAGGAGGCCCCATGAAGTCGCCATCGTACCCATGATCGGCAAAGTACTGATCGACGTTGCCAGATGTATCATCGTCGTCGTCGTCGTCGTTCTAATCCTGTGCCATATGCATGTTTGGATCCAGTGGCATAGGGATGTCCGGCACCGTTGTGGTGGTCTTGCCATGGGGCCGACTGTTGGGGAACGTAGCAGAAATTCAAAATTTTCCTACGTGTCACCAAGATCAATCTATGGAGATTCTAGCAACGAGGGAAGGAGAGTGCATCTACATACCCTTGTAGATCGCTAAGCGGAAGCGTTCAAGTGAACGGGGTTGAAGGAGTCGTACTGTCGTGATTCAAATCACCGGAGATCCTAGTGCCGAGCAGACGGCACCTCCGCGTTCAACACACGTACAGCCGGTGGCGTCTCCCACGCCTTGATCCATCAAGGAGAGAGGAGAGGTTGAGGAAGACTCCATCCAGCAGCAGCACAACGGCATGGTGGTGATGGAGGCGTGGCAATCCCGCAGGCTTCGCCAAGCACCAAGGGAGAGGAGGAAGAGAGAGAGGCAGGCTGCACCAAGAGGAGATCAAATCGCGTGTTATGGGCAGCCCCTAGGCCTCATATATATAGGGAAGGGGTGGAGGTGCGCCCCTCTGGGTTCCCACCCCTAGAGGGGCGGCAGCCCTAGATGGGTTCAAGGGGGGCGGCCAAGAGGGGAGGGAGAGGGAGGCGCCCACTAGATGGGCCTTAGGGCCCATCTGCCTTAGGGTTTGCCCCCTCCCACTTCCCCTTGCGCCTTGGGCCCCTTGTGGGGGGCGCACCAGCCCCCTTGGGGCTGGTTCCCTCCCACACTTGGCCCACGCAACCTTCTGGGGCAGGTGGCCCCACTTGGTGGACCCCCGGGACCCTCCCGGTGGTCCCGGTACATTACCGATATCGCCCGAAACTTTTCCGGTGACCAAAACAGGACTTCCCATATATAAATCTTTACCTCCGGACCATTCCGGAACTCCTCGTGACGTCCGGGATCTCATCCGGGACTCCGAACAACATTCGGTAACCACATACAAACTTCCTTTATAACCCTAGCGTCCCAGAACCTTATGTGTAGACCCTACGGGTTCGGGAATCATCTGAACATGACCGAGGCGTTCTCCGGTCAATAACCAACAGCGGATCTGGATACCCATGTTGGCTCCTACATGTTCCACGATGATCTCATCGGATGAACCACGATGTCAAGGACTCAATCGATCCCGTATACAATTCCCTTTGTCTAGCGGTATTGCACTTGCCCGAGATTCGATCGTCGGTATCCCGATACCTTGTTCAATCTCGTTACGGCAAGTCTCTTTACTCGTTCCGTAACACATCATCCCGTGATCAACCCCTTGGTCACATTGTGCACATTATGATGATGTCCTACCGAGTGGGCCCAGAGATACCTCTCCGTTTACGGAGTGACAAATCCAGATCTTGATCCGTGTCAACCCAATGGTCACTCTCGGAGATACCTGTAGTGCACCTTTATAGTCACCCGATTCGTTGTGACGTTTGATACACCCAAAGCACTCCTACGGTATCCGGAATTGCACTATCTCATGGTCTAAGGAAAAGATACTTGACATTAGAAAAGCTTTAGCATACTGAACTACACGATCTTTGTGCTAGGCTTAGGATTGGGTCTTGTCCATCACATCATTCTCCTAATGATGTGATCCGTTATCAATGACATCCAATGTCCATGGTCAGAAACCGTAACCATCTATTGATCAACGAGCTAGTTAACTAGAGGCTTACTAGGGACATGGTGTTGTCTATGTATCCACACATGTATCGCTGTTTCCTATCAATACAATTATAGCATGAATAATAAACGATTATCATGAACAAGGAAATATAATAATAACTAATTTATTATTGCCTCTAGGGCATATTTCCAACAGTCTCCCACTTGCACTAGAGTCAATAATCTAGTTCACATCGCCATGTGATTAACATCGATAAGTCACATCGCCATGTGACCAACATCCAAAGAGTTTACTAGTGTCTTAAACTAGTTCACATCACCATGTGATTAAGTCTCAATGAGTTACGGGGTTTGATCATGTTTTGCTTGTGAGAGAGGTTTTAGTCAACGGTCTCGAACCTTTCAGATCCGTGTGTACTTCATAATTCTCTATGTCATATTGTAAATGCTGCTTTCACGCTCCACTTGGAGCTATTCCAAATGGTTGCTCCACTATACGTATCCGGTTTGCTTCTCGAGTCACTTTCGGATAGGTGTTAAAGCTTGCATCGGCGTAACCCTTTACGCCGAACTCTTTATCACCTCCATAATCGAGAAACATGTCCTTATTCCTCTAAGGATAATTTTGACCGCTATCGGTGATCCACCTTGATCACCTTTGTACTCTCTTGCCGATATGTAGCAAGGCACACATCAGGTGCAGTACACAAGATAGCATACTATAGAGCCTACGTCTGAAGCATAGGGGCGACCTTCGTCCTTTCTCTCTTTTCTGCCGTGGTCGAGCTTTAACTCTTAACTTCATACCTTACATCTCGGGCAAGAACTCCTTCTTTGACTGATCCATCTTGAACACCTTCAAGATCATGTCAAGGTATGTGCTCATTTGAAAGTACTATTGAGCGTTTTGATCTATCCTCATAGATCTTGATGCTCAATGTTCAAGTAGCTTAATCCAGGTTTTCACTTGAAAACACTTTAACCCTATATGCTTTCTGAAAATTCTACATCATTTCGATCACCAATATGTCAACAACATATACTCATCAGAAATTCTATAGTGCTCCCACTCACTTCTTTGGAAATACAAGTTTCTCATAAACTTTGTATAAACCCAAAATCTTTGATCATCTCATCAAAGCGCACATTCCAACTCCGAGATGCTTACTCCAGTCCTTAGAAGGATCGCTGGAGCTAGCATACCTTTTAGCATCCTTAGGATCGACAAAACTTTTCTGATTGTATCACATACAACCTTTCCTTACGTAAAGGTAAGGAAACTCGTTTTGACATCCATCGCCAGATTTCATAAATGCAGCTTATGCTAACATGATTCCGACGGACTTAAGCATCGCTACGGATGAGAAAAACTCATCGTAGTCAACTCCTTGAACTTGTGAAAAACTCTTTGCCACAAGTCGAGCTTCATAGAAGGTGACATTACCGTCCATGTCCGTCTTCTTCTTAAAGACCCATTTATTTCAATGGCTTGCCGATCATCGGGCAAGTCCACCAAAGTCCATGCTTTGTTCTGATACATGGATCCTATCTCGGATTTCATGGCTTCTAACCATTTGTCGGAATTTGGGCCCACCATTGCTTCTCCATAGCTCGTAGGTTCATTGTTGTCTAGCAACATGACCTTCAAGACAGGATTGTGTACTACTCTGAAGTAGTACGCATCCTTGTCACCCTACGAGGTACGTCAGTGACTTGATCCGAAACTTCATGATCACTATCATAAGCTTCTACTTCAATTGGTGTAGGTGCCACGGGAACAACTTCCTGTGCCCTGCTACACACTTGTTGAAGTGACGGTTCAATGACCTCATCAAGTCTCCACCATCCTCCCACTCAACTTTTCGAGACGAACTTTTCCTCGAGAAAGGACCCGATTCAAGAAACAATCCCTATTGCTTTCGGATCTGAATTAGGAGGTATACCCAACCGTTTTGGGTGTCCTATGAAGATGCATTTTATCCGCTTTGGGTTCGAGCTTATCAACCTGAAACTTTTTCACATAAGCGTCGCAGCCCCAAACTTTTAAGAAATGACAGCTTAGGTTTCTCTAAACCATAGTTCATACGGTGTCATCTCAACGGAATTACGTGGTGCCCTATTTAAGTGAGTGTGGTTGTCTCTAATGCCTAACCCATGAACGATAGTGGTAATTCGATAAGAGACATCATGGTACGCACCATATCCAATAGAGTGCAACTATGATGTTCGGACACACCATCACACTATGGTGTTCCAGTAGTATTAATTGTGAAACAATTTCCACAATGTCTTAATAGTGTGCCAAAACTCGCAACTCAGATATCCATCTCTATGATCACATCACGACATTTTATCCTCTTGTCACGAAGATCTTCAACTTCACTCTGAAATTACTTGAACCTTTCAATAATTCAGACTTGTGTTTCATCAAGTAAATATACTCAACATCTACTCGAATCATCTGTGAAGTAAGAACATAACGATATTCACTGCATGCCTCAGCACTCATTGGACTGTACACATCAAAATGTGTTACTTCCAACAAGTTGCTATCTTGTTCCATCTTACTGAAACCGAGGTTTTTCAGTCATCTTGTCCATGTGGTATGATTTGCATATCTCAAGTGATTCAAAATCAAGTGAGTCTAAACGATCCATCTGCATGGAGTTTCTTCATGCGTATACACCAATAGACATGGTTCGCATGTCTCAAACTTTTCATAAATGAGTGAGTCCAAAGATCCATCAACATGGAGCTTCTTCATGCGTTTTACACCAATATGACTTACATGGCAGTGCCACAAGTTAGTGGTACTATCATTACTATCTTATACTTTTGGCACGAAAATGTGTATCACTACGATCGAGATTCAATAAACCATTTATTTAGGTGCATGACCATCGAAGGTATCATTCAAATAAATAGAGTAACCATTATTCTCCTTAAATGAATAACCGTATTGTGATAGACATAATCCAATCATGTCTATGTTCAACGCAAACACCAAATGATAATTATTCTGGTTTAATACTAATCTTGATGGTAGAGGGAGCGTGCGATGTTTGATCATATCAACCTTGGAAACAATTCCAACACATATCGTCAGCTCACCTTTAGCTAGTCTCCTTTTATTCCGTAGCTTTTATTTCGAGTTACTAACATTTAGCAACCGAACCGGTATCTAATACCCTGGTGCTACTAGGAGTACTAGTAAAGTACACATTAACATAATGTATATCAAATATACTTCTATCGACCTTGCCTGCCTTCTTATCTACCAAGTATCTAGGGTAATTCTACTCCAGTGGCTGTTCCCCTTATCTCAGAAGCACTTAGTCTCGGGTTTGGGTTCAACCTTGGGTTTCTTCACTGGAGCAGCAGCTGATTTGCCATTTCGTGAAGTATCCCTTATTGCCCTTGCCCTTCTTGAAACTAGTGGTTTCACCAACCATCAACAATTGATGCTCCTTCTTGATTTCTACCTTCGCGATGTCAAACAACGCGAATACTTCAAGGATCATCATATTTATCCCTGATATGTTATAGTTCATCACGAAGCTCTAGCAGCTTGGTGGCAATGACTATGGAGAAACATCACTTTCTCATCTGGAAGATCAACTCCCACTCGATTCAAGTGATTGTTGCACTCAGACAATCTGAGCACAAGCTCAACGATTGAGCTTTTCTCCCTTAGTTTGCGGGCTAAGAAAATCGTCGGAGGTCTTATACCTCTTGACGTGGGCACGAGCTTGAAATCCCAATTTCAGCCCTCGAAACATCTCATATGTTCCGTGACATTTCGAAAACGTTTTTCGTGCCTCAACTCTGAACCGTTTAACTGAACTATCACGTAGTTATCAAAACGTGTATGTCCGATGTTCGCAACATCCACAAACGACGTTTGGGGTTCAGCATACTGAGCGGTGCATTAAGGACATAAGCTTTCTACTGTCCGCATAATCGCTACTGTCAACTTTCAACTATATTTTCTCTAGGAACATATCTAAACAGTGGAACTAAAGCGTGAGCTTACGACATAATTTGCAAAAGGTCTTTTGACTATGTTCAGGATAATTAAGTTCATCTTATGAACTCCCACTCAGATAGACATCCCTCTGGTTATCTAAGTGATTACATGATCCGAATCAACTAGGCCGTGTCCGATCATCACGTGAGACGGACTAGTCATCATCGGTGAACATCTTCATGTTGATCGTATCTACTATACGACTCATGCTCGACCTTTCGGTCTCCGTGTTCCGAGGCCATGTCTGCACATGCTAGGCTCGTCAAGTTAACCCCAAGTGTTTTTGCTGTGTAAATCTGTCTTACACCCGTTGTATGTGAACGTAAGAATCCATCACACCCGATCATCACGTGGTGCTTAGAAGCGACGAACTGTAGCAACGGTGCACAGTTAGGGGAGAACACTTCTTGAAATTTGTGTAAGGGATCATCTTATTTACTACCGTCGTTCTAAGTAAACAAGATGCATAAACATAATAAACATCACATGCAATTATATAGTAGTGACATGATATGGCCAATATCATATTGCTCCTTTTGAGCTCCATCTTCGGGGCTCCATGATCATCATTGTCACCGGCATGACACCATGATCTCCATCATCATGATCTCCATCATCGTGTCTTCATGAAGTTGTCTCGCCAACTATTACTTCTACTACTATGGCTACCGGTTAGCAATAAAGTAAAGTAATTACATGGCGTTGTTTAATGACACGCAGGTCATACAATAAATAAAGACAACTCCTATGGCTCCTGCCGGTTGTCATACTCATCGACATGCAAGTCGTGAATCCTATTACAAGAACATGATCAATCTCATACATCACATATCATTCATCACATTCTTCTTGGCCATATCACATCACATAGCATACCCTGCAAAAACAAGTTAGACGTCCTCTAATTGTTGTTTGCATGTTTTACGTGGCTGCTATGGGTTCTAGCAAGAACGTTTCCTACCTCGCAAAACCACAACGTGATATGCCAATTGCTATTTACCCTTCATAAGGACCCTTTTCATCGAATCCGTCCCGACTAAAGTGGGAGAGACGGCACCGCTAGCCACCTTATGCACCAAGTGCATGTCGATCAGTGGAACCTGTCTCACGAAGAGTGCGTGTAAGGTCGGTCCGGCCGCTTCATCCCACAATACCGTCGAAACAAGATTGGACTAGTAACGGTAAGCATATTGAACATCATCAACGCCCACAACTACTTTGTGTTCTACTCGTGCAAAGAATCTACGCAATAGACCTAGCTCATGATGCCATTTGTTGGGGAACGTAGCAGAAATTCAAAATTTTCCTACGTGTCACCAAGATCAATCTATGGAGATTCTAGCAACGAGGGAAGGAGAGTGCATCTACATACCCTTGTAGATCGCTAAGCGGAAGCGTTCAAGTGAACGGGGTTGAAGGAGTCGATTGCTGTCGTGATTCAAATCACCGGAGATCCTAGTGCCGAACGGACGGCACCTCCGCTCAACACACGTACAGCCCGGTGACGCCTCCCACGCCTTGATCCAGCAAGGAGAGAGGGAGAGGTTGAGGAAGACTCCATCCAGCAGCAGCACAACGGCATGGTGGTGATGGAGGAGCGTGGCAATCCCGCAGGGCTTCGCCAAGCACCAAGGGAGAGGAGGAAGAGGAGAGGCAGGGCTGCACCAAGAGGGAGATCAAATCGCGTGTTATGGGCAGCCCCTAGGCCTCATATATATAGGGAAGGGGGGAGGTGCGCCCCTCTAGGGTTCCCACCCCTAGAGGGGCGGCAGCCCTAGATGGGTTCAAGGGGGCGGCCAAGAGGGAGGGAGAGGAGGCGCCACTAGATGGGCCTTAGGGCCCATCTGCCTTAGGGTTTGCCCCTCCCACTTCCCTTTGCGCTTGGGCCCCTTGTGGGGCGCACCAGCCCCTTGGGGCTGGTTCCTCCCACACTTGGCCCACGCAACCTTCTCGGGGCAGGTGGCCCCACTTGGTGGACCCCGGACCCTCCGGTGGTCCCAGACATTACCGATATCGCCTCAAACTTTTCCGGTGACCAAAACAGGACTTCCATATATAAATCTTTACCTCCGGACCATTCCGAACTCCTCGTGACGTCCGGGATCTCATCCGGACTCGAACAACATTCGGTAACCACATACAAACTTCCTTTATAACCCTAGCGTCATCGAACCTTAAGTGTGTAGACCCTACGGGTTCGGGAATCATGCGATGACCGAGACGTTCTCCGGTCAATAACCAACAGCGGATCTGGATACCCATGTTGGCTCCCACATGTTCCACGATGATCTCATCGGATGAACCACGATGTCAAGGACTCAATCGATCCCGTATACAATTCCCTTTGTCTAGCGGTATTGCACTTGCCCGAGATTCGATCGTCGGTATCCCGATACCTTGTTCAATCTCGTTACCGCAAGTCTCTTTACTCGTTCCGTAACACATCATCCGTGATCAACCCTTGGTCACATTGTGCACATTATGATGATGTCCTACCGAGTGGGCCCAGAGATACCTCTCCGTTTACACGAGTGACAAATCCAGTCTTGATCCGTGTCAACCCAATGGTCACTTTCGGAGATACCTGTAGTGCACCTTTATAGTCACCCGATTACGTTGTGACGTTTGATACACCCAAAGCACTCCTACGGTATCCGGAATTGCACTATCTCATGGTCTAAGGAAAAGATACTTGACATTAGAAAAGCTTTAGCATACTAAACTACGATCTTTGTGCTAGGCTTAGGATTGGGTCTTGTCCATCACATCATTCTCCTAATGATGTGATCCGTTATCAATGACATCCAATGTCCATGGTCAGAAACCGTAACCATCTATTGATCAACGAGCTAGTTAACTAGAGGCTTACTAGGGACATGGTGTTGTCTATGTATCCACACATGTATCGCTGTTTCCGGTCAATACAATTATAGCATGAATAATAAACGATTATCATGAACAAGGAAATATAATAATAACTAATTTATTATTGCCTCTAGGGCATATTTCCAACACCGACTTGGCGCCGGCACGACGGCGGTGTTGTCTTTGGGGTGGTGTCCCCCGCCCCCAAACGAATGTGGCTCTTCGGCCAAAGCAGGGGCCAGCTCAAGCATGCGCTGAGGGTCATCACGTCATCATCGTCGGCCCCGACGGGTCGATTCGGAGGTAACAACTCGTCGCAGCCTGGCAGCACCCGAACCAGTTGAACCCTAAACAAGTTGGGTGGCATCTGGGTACCGTGGAACAAGGGGTTGCCCGGTTGAACTATTTTGCCCTTGGCGACATCGACCAACTCGTTGTTCACGAAGTGGAGGAGAGTGCACGGAACGTCGGCGGCGCCCTGCGAAAACATGTAGGGCATCAGGGATGCCCATTCAAAGGCAAGGAGATGAAGTCCTCGGCCGAGAGAGGCTTAATTAGTTACCGTGATGATGGCGTCGAGCTCGGCTAATGTAGAGGCACCGCCAACAGCGGGCGTGCAGTTGATCGAGGGGCCGCTTGCTGCGAGAGGTGCCGGCGGCGACACCCGGTGCATTAAGCTCCGTGCCAGCGTCGGAGACACCAATGCCGCCTCGCCGGAGGCACCAATGGCCCGCCATCGCATTATCCGAGTTGCTAGCCGTGAAGCTAGGAATCGGGCGGCCCCTGTTGGCGCCCGCAATCCACGACTCAACCCCGAGATCAAGGTAGGCACAATGGCGGTGATCGCCGCTCCAGTCCTTGTTCCACTTGCTCTTGGACAATCTCGAAATCCGCGCCACCCGTGCCTTGAGTTCTTGAACCTCTCGCGCTGGCTTTCCGAGCTGGTCTTTTCTCCTTCCGCACACCAGCGGTATAGTATGACCCCATTTTGTCGACAAGCCTTTGCGGCCACACGACCAGTGACGTCGGCTTCTCGAGCTTATCCTTGTTCTTCATTACATTCAACCCCTATTTAGAGTGGTGTCCCAAGGGTTGCTCTTAGTCGACCCAGCTCTACTGCTTTCAATCGCTCGCTGGAAGGAATGTGAACCATTTAGAAATTTGGCTTCATTAATTAGAATGCAACCATATGGAGCTAATTACGGGGGTGTATTCCTTACCGAACAAGCTCAAGCTGCCTGGTCTTGGATCCATGGTAAGCTCCTTTGTTTTCGGTCCTTCTTGTACCGGGCCCTGACAAAGTTCCTGGTCTGCTTGTCACCATATTTATCGAAGAGGGGCGGTAGGCCTTGCCCGGCACGGTCCACCTCCTCCTTGTCCCATATAGGCTCCGCCACTCTGTAACCGCCGGGACTGAGTGTGTGTTCCCCTATGTTCAGCTCCCGCATTTGTTTCCCCCACTCACTTGATTGGGAGTTTGCGGTGCTCGAGCAATTGATCTTGAAGTCGTTGTAGTCATCTTCGGTGATCGAAGGATTTTTCTCCTTGATCTTCTGATAACTCTCACCTTTCTCGATCATTCTTTTCACATTGCTTTTCCAAGTAGACAGGGCCATGCTCATCTTCGTGAGGGCAGCATTGTTCACTTTATTCCCTTTGAGGCTTGTGTTTGCAAATTCAGCGAGGAACTTGTATCGTTCGTGCAGCTTCGTGAAGAGGAGGTTGCACAAATTCCCTCTGTCAGGATGCCTCAGGTTCTCGGTGTTGATCGAGACGGTGCTCCGGACAATGCACCCGAGCTGAAGCGAGTACCCCTTGACTATTCGTTCGGGCGCCGTTGGATTCCCGTTGGAGTCCACTTCATTAACTTCCTCCTTGAGGGTGCGAGCACGCAGTCGGGCACCGGTCCTTCCGTTGCCTCTTGGTTGGCTGCCATCGTAAATGCGCCGCCATTGCTCGATGGTGGCATCCTCGGCGGCACCATCAGTGGTGGCATCAGTGTGGTCATCCTCGGCGGCACCATCAGTGGTCTCAGGATCGGTGGGGAAGGCGGCGGCCTCATACAAGTGAGGTTGTTCCTCCATCTCCTGGGACAGCTCCCAGAATGCCTTGCCGCCCGAACCCCCGACCTCATCGTTGTGGGCCATGTTTCTCTCTAAATAGAAACAAAGCTTGGTCAAAAAGTTGGTTATTGTCAACGAACAAGATCATGGTCTCATCATTTAGGGTTTGTCGACACCGAGGCATCCTAAAATCTAAGCTTTTATCATTGAGGGTTTTTCGACGCCGAGGCACCCTAAAAGCCTAAGCTTTCATCATTTAGGTTTTTATCGACACCGAGGCACCCTAAAAGCCATGCATTAGTCACAAGTACGCCGGGGCACTTGATCCTACTTAATTAACTACTACGATACCCCGGCCCATGCATTAGTCACAAGTACCCCATATGTCCTATTTTTAGCAAAGTCATGCTAAAATTCACGGAAAATTTCAGCATGACCTTTGCTGAAAATAGGACATATGGAGTACCCGAATTTGCCGGAACGAAAGTTAATCGACATTCCGGCAAACTCAAGGGCCTCTCGGGGTACCTGCAAAATCATTATCCCAGGTGGACATGGATGCAATGTCACATGTCACATGGATCTCACACCCACAGGAGCTGGTAAAGCTTCATGTGTATTTCATGAAAACCAGCCTGACTAAAGAGCTTTATGTAGAAAACAAATCACTCCACCAGCTCACACAGGATCATCCCTCTAAGCAATTACTCAAAATGGGCACTAGCTGCAAAATGAACATTTTACAATCTGAACTTTTTTGTAACTGATGTTTTTTGTAACCCCTAATCCCATAATGTCACATACCTGACGTTTATGGGAGAAGTATGTCACATACCTGACAAATACTCCCTCCATCCCATAATGCAAGACATTTCGACACACTGTCAAAAAATGTATCACATTACAGAGACGGAGGAGCATTGATCACAACCCTTTAATCTCTCTCGTCTACTTTTTCTAAAACCTAACAGAGTGCATCCTAAACTTAGGAAAAAACAAAGGCACAAATAATTCTGCAAGACATTACAAATAATTCAAGAATTTGAGAATAATCAGAGAAAATTAATCAACTTGTAAACTGATAAAGAATAATATATTGAGAATATCGACTCGACACGCTTTTGACAAAATCATCAGAGGTGCAGTGCTTATAGGAAGTTATTAATACAGAACAAGAAACCAAAATCTTCCTCCTCTCATGCTGCCGTTACAAATAATGTCATTGTCCAACAGGTTCTGAGTTTTAGAACAATCAAGCCAATGCCAATAGGAACAAATATATTTTAGCTACTAGAAACACGATAGTCACGGGCTTGTCCTGAACCTTAACAACAGTACAAAACTCCATGCCATGGACAACCGCGCTTCAAGATGCAAAATGCACTTCGAAGATGCCATGGACAACCTCGACTATCAACTACATGGTGAGCAACCAGCACAATTTCTCCTACATATGTTTGCTACTCCAATTTTCAGAACCTGGTTTGGTCATAATTCTTTATTCAAAGCATCAATTTTGTGATTTTGATCCTAAATTGAGATTTAAAATGAGGTGTGTTAAATTTTTGTTTCCGTGATGAATTAGTTCGTGTTTCATTGATCACACATGGTGAACAATTGCACCATACATCTAGTGCTGTCGTCTGTACTGCTCGCAATGCACGGGCTTGTCATACCGCCTTGAAACTGAAAGTAATCTTAGGAGCAAAGTGAGGCGGAGATTCTAACTTTACTGTTGAAAATTGAGATAAACCGATGATTCTAACTTTGTTGGTTTAGGGCAGTGGAGTTGTTCGGTGTGGGATTGACGATTCTAACTTTGTTGGTTCAGGGGCCGTGGAGTTGTACAGCTGTGGGATTGACAGAATCAAGTGTGAATGGGTGATGTGTTCATTGAGCTATTTATAGATGGTTTCAAAGGATAATAATGCACAATGATTTGATTAAATGGCAGCCGCTGAGCCGACACCAATCATCTCTGAAATAAGTACACACCACTCACACTGTTTGTGCACTGCTGCCATTGTATGAAAATCAGTTGTCTTAACCAGTACAGCAATTTCTCTCAACCAATATTACTTTTTAATTGCATTATCACGTCAAAGACATTATACCAGAGCAGATGTAGGTGAGCATATACAAAATAGAAACTTGAAGTATAGAAAAACTATAATATCATTTGTATTTTTTATCCCTCGGTGATTACTATTAGCGATGCTATTTTCATACAAAGTATAGAGCACAAAGACGCCGACAACTTGTTCGAACCTTGCACGGGCTGACAACGGCTCTAGCTAGCACAGAAATGGCCATGATCTTGTTCTTGGAACGAATTTATTCACCGATGAATCACCATGAATCTCCATAATCCATCGAACCCTAGCCTAGTTTACGAAAAAAATCAATCTGCCATGACAGGGGCGAACCAACCGCATACCTTGCTGCGAGAGCTGGAATCGGCGATGTCGACGACAGGTTGAGGACGAGATAACCGCCTTCTCCGCTCGTTCGCCGCCGCCGCACTTCCGCTCCCCTGTTCAGGCGGCGGGCGACGGACGGTGGTGTCGGGCGGCGGGCGACGGTGGTGTCGGGCGGCGTCGAGGTGGCGAAGGCGGCAGTGGCGTCGGCGGGTCGAGGGCGGCGGCGACGGTGGTGTCGGGCGGCGGCGACAGTGGCGTCGGGCGGGTCGAGGGGCGGCGGGCGACGTGGTGTCGGGCGGCGCTGGGCGGCGGGCGACGGTGGAGTCGAGGGCGGCGGGGCGACGGTGGTGTCGGCGGCGACGGTGGCGTCGGGCGGCGGGCGACGGTGGTGTCGGGCGGGCGACGGTGGCGTCGGAGAGGAGATCGGGAAGGGATCGCAAGCGGGGCGAGGGAGAGAGGGGATCGGTGCAAGTAGGGGCGCCACAATACTAATGGCGCACCACCCCTCGGTGCGCCATAAGTACATACATACTAATGGCGCACCAGGGTGAGGTGCGCCATTAGTATTTTTTTTTATTTCTGCTCGAGCCAACAGTTATCTACCACCTGACCTGATACATGTCAAGTCTTCTCTACTAGCTCGACTGGTCAGCAGCTAGTTCTCACACCAGGAGGTCCTGGGTTTGATTCCCAGGCTCCACAATTTTTTTTATGCATTTAAAATGTTGTTTGATACTTATTTGTGTTTAAATATGTTCAAACTTGTTTAAATCATAACCGTAATATAATTTTTATAAGACAGTAATAATTTTTAAAAATATCATCAAACAGTAATGCTAGTGGAGCGGGGAGGTGCGGGGTGCGGGGGGTCGGCGGCGGTTGAGTAGGGAGGGTGCGGGGTCGGCGGCGCGTTGAGTAGGGAGGGTGCGGGGGTCGGCGGTTGAGTAGGGAGGGTCGGGGGTCGGCGGCGGTTGAGTAGGGAGGTGCGGGGGTCGTGGCGGCGGTTGAGTAGGGAATCGAGAGGTGCGGGCGGTCGGCGGCGGTGGACCGGATCTGGGGTCTGGGGTCAGTGGCGGTTTGAGTAGGGAGGGTGCGGGGGTCGGCGGCGGTTGAGTAGGGGAATCGAGAGGGTGCGGGCGGTCGGGCGGTGCGGCCGTGGACCAGATCTGGGGTCTGGGGTCGTGGCGGTTGAGTAGGGGAATCGAGAGGGTGCGGGCGGTCGGGCGGCCGTGGACCGGATCTGGCGAGGTGGGATAGCGATCAAGATGGAGGAGGATCGAGATCGAGTGTCCATGAAATTAAAAAATATTCATGATAGTTCAAAAAGTGCCCATGAAATATAATCGAGAAATGAAGTTTACGATTTAAATACAATCGATCTTAGCTAGCTATCTGTTCACAATCTTCTTGCCCTTCTTTTTTGCAAATGGAGTTCTTCTATGGAACAGACGTCCTTTAGGTAGGGTGGTCCTGCTTCTTCTTGTGGTGTATGCTGCTACTTAATCATCGTCTTCATGTTCGATCCTTGGGTCGCCGTACTTGTCGAAGTCTTGCTCATTGGCTACTCCATCCATTCCGATGATCTTCCTTTTGCCTCTCCTCACGACAACACGACTGGGCTTTGGCGGGTCGGTAATGAAGAAGCATTGGTCCACTTGGGAAGCCAGTACCCATGGCTCATTTTTCAAGGTGACGCTTTGCGCATGGTCTTGGATTTGGATTCGGGTATAACCATGGTGGTGAAATACCGGTCTTCTTTTATGACGTTCTTGGCCCATCTGACACGGAACATCGGGACCTTCTCTCCAGCGTAGCTCAGCTCCCAGATCTCCTCGATCCTTCCGTAATATCTGTCCTTGTCGTTACCGGTGTAGGATTCCATCATTACCCCGGAGTTCTGATAACCATCGCTCTTCATGTCCTTGGCCTCGGTGTAGAATGTGTAGCCGTTGATATCGTACGCCTCATAGGTCATCAGGTTGTGCTCGGCGCCCTGTGACAAGGCGAATATGAGTTGTTCTTCCGCGGAAGAATCCTCATGTAAAGGGTACGACAGAAGCTTCTGCTTGAACCAACGCGTGAAACATGAGTTGTGCTCTTTGAGTATATCTCCGTCCGTCTTCTGTTGGCCTCGGTCATTGTACATCTTCTTAATAAAGGTTTTGTGCTCTACCACCCAAGGATCAACCACGTCTATGTGTTGTAGCGCGACTAGGTTTGCTCTTTCAAAGTCGGCGAGTCGACCCTCGAAGTCGACATGCATTTCGGGCGACCCTCACGGTGACCCCATCCAGCGAGCCTGCCGAGGTGCTGTTGACGGGCAGACCAGCGGGTTATCGATGCCTAGATAATTCGTGCAGTAGGAGATGCACTCTTGATCGAAAAGCCCCGCTATGCTTCCCTCTCGGCGTGACATGTTGCGAACGTATCCTTTGATGACACCATTCATCCTTTCGAACGGCATCATGCTGTGCAGGAACGTCGGCCCGAGTTGGATGATATCCTCCACTATATGGACCAGCAGATGCACCATAACGTCGAAGAATGCGGGCAGGAAGTACATCTCAAGCTCGCATAGTATCACCACGATCTCTTCCTCTAGCCTTCTGAGTTGCCTCACGCCAATCGACTTCCGAGAGATGACGTCGAAGAAGTTGCATAGGCCAAATAGCGTTTCACGGACGTGCGCATCCATGATCCCACGGATTGCAACTGGAAGTATCTGCGTCATCAAGACGTGATACCGTGAGACTTCATCCCGCTGAACTTCTGCTTCGCTGGATCTAGGTATCTTCTTATCTTCCCCGCGTAACCGTAAGGAAGTTTTACTCCTAGGAGGCAGGTGAAAAACTGCTCAATCTCCTCCTGACTTAGAGTGAAGCACGCGGAGGGTAGTCATTTCGGTCTTCTTGGCCTTTTTGCCTTTGCGACGACTTTCTGTGTCCTGCTTCGCCTCATCATCATCATCATCATCATATATAGCGTGAAGCTCCTGCCTGATGCCCATTGATTTCAAGTCTGCCCTTGCTTTCGGCCCATCTTTGGTCCTCTCTGGCATGTTGAGCAGGGTACCAAGCAGACTCTCGCACACGTTCTTCGTGATATGCATGACATCAAGGCTGTGAGGCACACGGTGGATCTTCCAGTACGGCAAGTCCCAGAAAACAGACCTCGTTTTCCATACCTTCAGCAGCGGCTCTGGCGCCTTTTGCTTCTTTCCCGGCAGTGGGCAGTCTTTCCAATTTTTCAACAGCTTGTCTATTTCCTCGCCGCTCCTCGTACACGGGCGTTTTCGGGGTTCGGTTTCACCATCGAACAGATCCTTGCGTTTCCTCCACGGGTCATCATCGCGAAGCCACCTTCGATGTCCCATGAACACGGTCTGGTGCGCCATTAGTGTCAATCCCATCTATAGCCCTTTTTCTAGTAGTGATCCCTCTAATCATCTAAGTGATCATGTGATCCATATCAACTAAACCATGTCCGATCATCATGTGAGATGGAGTAGTTTTCAATGGTGAACATCACTATGTTGATCATATCTACTATATTATTCACGCTCGACCTTTCGGTCTCAGTGTTCCGAGGCCAAAGCTACATATTCTAGGCTCGTCAAGTTTAACCCGAGTATTCTGCATGTGCAAAATTGGCTTGCACCCGCTGTATGTGAACGTAGAGCTTATCACACCCGATCATCACGTGGTGTCTCGGCACGACGAACTGTAGAAACAGTGCATACTCAGGGAGAACACTTATACCTTGAAATTTAGTGAGAGATCATCTTATCATGCTACCGTCGAACTAAGCAAAATAAGATGCATAAAGGATAAACATCACATGCAATCAATATAAGTGATATGATATGGCCGTCATCATCTTGTGCCTTTGATCTCTATCTCCAAAGCACCGTCATGATCACCATCGTCACCGGCGGGACACCTTGATCTCCATCATAGCATCGTTGTCGTCTCGCCAACTATTTCTTCTACGACTATCGCTACCGCTTACTGATAAAGTAAAGCAATTACATGGCGATTGCATTTCATACAATAAAGCGACAACCATATGGCTCCTCCCAGTTGCCGATAACTATGTTACAATACATGATCATCTCATACAATAAAATTTAGCATCATGTCTTGACCATTTCACATCACAAAATGCCCTGCAAAAACAAGTTAGACGTCCTCTACTTTGTTGTTGCAAGTTTTACGTGGCTGCTACGGGCTGAGCAAGAACCGTTCTTACCTACGCATCAAAACCACAACGATTTTTCGTCAAGTGTGATTTTTTAACCTTCAACAAGGACCGCGCGTAGTCACACTCGATTCAACTAAAGTTGGAGAAACTGACACCCACCAACCACCTATGTGTGAAGCACGTCGGTAGAACCAGTTTCACGTAAGCGTACACGTAATGTCAGTCCAGGCCGCTTCATCCAACAATACCGCCGAATCAAAGTATGACATGCTGGTAAGAAATATGACTATTATCGCCCACAACTCTTTGTGTTCTACTCATGCATATAACATCTACGCATAAACCTGGCTCGGATGCCACAGTTGGGGAACGCAGTAATTTCAAAAAAATTCCTACGCACACGCAAGATCTATCATGGTGATGCATAGCAACGAGAGGGGAGAGTGTAGTCCACGCACCCTCGTAGACTGTAAGTGGAAGCGTTATGACAACGCTGTTGATGTAGTCGTACGTCTTCACGATCCGATCGATCCTAGTACCCAAAGTACGGCACCTCCACGATCTGCACATGTTCGGCTCGGTGACGTCCCACGAACTCTCGATCCAGCTCAGTGTCGAGGGAGAGCTTCGTCAGCATGATGGCATGATGACGGTGATGATGAAGCTACCGGCACAGGGCTTTGCCTAAGCACTGCAACGATATGACCGAGGTGGATTATGGTGGAGGGGGGTACCGCACACGGCTAAGAGATCAATGATCCACTTGTGTGTCTATGGGGTGCCCCTTGTCGGTGTCAAAACTGGCGGATCTCGGGTAGGGGGTTCCAAACTGTGCATCTAAGGTCGACGGTAACAGGGGACAGGGGACACGATGTTTACCCAGGTTCGGGCCCTCCCTAGCATGTATAACTACGGTAATGAATATCTCTTTCTCAGGACTTAATCCTCCGGTTTATATAGACATCGGGAGGATCTAGGGTTACACAAGGTCGGTTACAAAGAAGGGAATCTACGTATTCGGTTGCCAAGCTTGCCTTCCACGCCAAGGAGAGTCCCATCCGGACACGGGTGCAGTCTTCGGTCTATGTATCTTCACAGCCTATCAGTCCGGCCCATGGCTAACAGGCCGGACGCCCGAGGACCCCTTAGTCCAGGACTCCCTAAGTAGCCCCTGAACCTTGCTTCAATGACAAGGTATCTGGCACGTAGATCTGTCTTCGGCATTGCAAGGCGGGTTCCTCCTTCCGAACTCCAAGATAGTCTTCGGACGTATTGAATGTGTCCGGACCTGTAACACACACACCACACATAACCGCAGAGAGAATATAATATTCCACGAGTCCTATCCGCTGACAACTTTTTGTAATAAGACATCACGTCTGCCCGGTCATAATTTCGAACCGTTTTTTGTCTGCCACTCCACGTTTTGAGACACGGTTGCCATTGGCACGTCTTGTCAAAGCAGATATCGTGTCCCCTTATTGCAGGATTCTCATCAATACGGGCGTGGGTAACCCAACCGTGCCATTTACACAGCCCTTGGGAATAGGCGAGATTTAAGGCGAGTGGGGAGGCGTTCAATATTCATGGCCTTTATAAGGAGATAAGGATTACCATCTTTCACCCACGCATTCTCTTCCTCTCTGTCCTTCCATTCTTGAGCTCCAGCGCCCAAGTTCCCATCTTCTCTATCTCTAGGAAGCACTCAATCATGTCCGGATCCGGAGGCCGAGGCAAGTGGATGGTCTCCTCCGTCAAGGATAAGGACATCACCCAGCTACGGGCAGCGGGGTACCTAGCGAAAGGAATCACCCACTGTCTGCCCACCAAGGGGCAAATCATCCCCTCCCCGAAGCCTACTGAGAGGGTAGTTTTCTTCCCTCACTTCGTTTGTGGATTGGGGTTTCCACTTCACCCCTTCGTCCGCGGATTGATGTACTATTACGGGCTAGATTTCCATGATCTAGCCCCGAACTCCTTCCTCAACATCTCGGCATTCATTTTCGTATGCGAGGCCTTCCTCCGCATCCATCCCCACTTCGGCCTATGGCTCAAGGTCTTCAACATGAAACCGAAGGTGGTGGACGGCCAGCGCGCGGAGTGCTAAGGCGCCACGGTGAGCAAGATGCCCAACGTCACTTGGCCCACAGGCACTTTTGTGGAGACTGTCAAGGAGTGGCAGAAGCAGTGGTTCTACATCACAGAGCCGCGCGGCACCACTTGGGCGGCGGCACCCGAGTTTAGGGCCGGAGCCCCAATGCGGCTCACCTCCTGGAAGGAGAAAGGCCCCAACTGGTCAGCATCAGACGAGCTGATAGCGCTGCAAACGCGAATTCAGAGAATGGTGGATAAAGACGTCAAGCTCGTCGACGTGATCCAGGTGATGCTGGTTTGCTAGATTCTCCCTGCCAACGCCGAAGCTTCCCTTTTTGGGAATTCAATCCGGCGAAGCACCAGACTCTGGAAGAGCTCTTCGGAACTACTCACGAAGGTGCCTAGAAGTTGCTCTTCAAGGGCAATGAGAAGCCGCCGGTCATAGATTCGGACCGTGGGCACAATCACACCCATCCTGCCAATGAGGTAAGTTCCCCTTTTTTTAAGGCGTACCTTTTACTTGTTTGTTCAAGGAGGAGGCCTAACATTTGTTGTAATTTCTTAGGCGTGGATGGAGAGAGCAGAGTGGATCCATAGTTCGGCATCGCTGCCCGAAGAGCCAGTCATCCCGCTTCTGGCGAAGATGCTGGTTCCGGCGCCCTATAGGCCGCCGGAAAAGAAGGCCAAGAAGAAGGCCAAGGGGGACAAAGGAGGCCCCCGTCGCAAGGGCGCTTCGGACGTGACATCTGAAGACGAAGTGACCCATTCCTCCGCCGTCGAGGACGACGGCGACAAGGAGGAGGAGGAGAACAACCCTCCCCCGGACGAGGGAAAGAAGAATAGGGCGGCCTCCCCGAACTTGGAGGCGGAAAATTCCAAAAATGGGAAGGGCTCCCTCGCGGATACCTCCGTGTGGGACGTCGACAACAGTCCGGAGCGACGCCCCCGCCCTAAGCCTCGGGCTGCGTCATAAGTGCTAGGACTCGTACATACCCAAATATCAGGCCTCTCCTCTTTATTTTATTGACATGATTAATTATGCAATTGCAGTTCGGCCCACAATAGCTCCTAGTGATCCTCATGAGGAGGTTCGTTGGATTCAAAGGCGATGTCCAGCGAGTCACCGCCGACCGCTCACTCTCCCAAGGCCAAGGGCGACATGGAGGTGCTGTCCCGAAGGACTTTCCCAGTCCGGGGAGAGGCTCAGGAGGCACCAGAAGGCGAAGCCTCCATCACCGGACACCAGGGGGAGCCAATCCCCGTGGAGACTGATGATGAGGGCCCAACTCAGTTCGGCCCTCAGCCAGACTCTATTCTGGAGACCGTTGCGGCTCCGGAATCCGGCACGCAACCTCTTTCGAAAGAAGGGGGTATGTTTATTCCACCAGTGACTCCTGTCCAACGAGAGGCACCGGATAATCTGCTGGAAGCGCTGCGAGGCGCTTCCATTGTGGATGAGCACCGTGTCCTTATGGGCACGGTAATTGAAAGGGTTCAGTCTGCCAAGAGCGGACTAATCGAAGCCCGCAGTAGCCTGCTGACAGGTTTTGAGGTAAGCGACGCAAAAAAGGGAAAATCCCGATATATACAGTAGCCCCTGAGACACTGTCCGTTGTTTGGAAAGAAAAAGCAGGACAGGGGACCAATCCTTTATTGCAGGAAACTAACCAAATTTGTCTGAAATGAATACGCATGCGTCGTTGCTGGCCGCGGCCTCGCATACTGCCGAAGTGTCCGGACTGAAGCAGAGACTGGAGCAGACCGAGGAGGAGCTCGGCCAGGTGAGGAGGCGGCTCCAGGAGAATCAAGGTATGGAATAACCCGTGATGTATTCGAAAAGAGTAAAATGATATATATTGACGGAAGTGTCATGATATGTATAGGAGAAACAACCGAGGTTGAGGCCCTGAAGAAGGCCCTGGCTGAAGCCGAGGGGAAGTATGTCAAGGAGCAGGCCGCCCGTAAGAAGCTCAAGGCTCGGGTCAACGAGGTCCAGCAAGAGCTCCAGGACGCAGTGAGGAAGTGTGAGACCTTGGAGCGCGATGCATCGGCTTGAGAGACCGAACTCGCCAAGGCTCGTCAGAGCACGGAGAAGGCCCGGAATGAGGCCCAGGGCACCCTCCAAGAGATCTAGGAGGCCAGGAAGATCGCGGCAGGTAAGGCATTTAGTATGCAAAGCTAATATGTGAAGAGGAAGTATCTTCTACAAACCCGGATTCGGAGTTTCCAGGAGCTTTTCCTGATCTGCCACGTAGTGTGTCCGACGCCGCGGAGTCTTCTGAGCCGAAGAAGGGAGCTCCACGGAGAAGTTGTTCTGGTCGCAATATCTTGCGCCAGAACATCCGGTGCCCTTCAGCGATCAGCTAAAACAGCTGGTCGAGCTGCACAGGGTGGCCAAACTGGCCATGAAGGATTTAATAATCCGGCCAGGCCACCGGGCTATACCGAGTAGTTATTTCGGCCTCGTGAAGCGGCTTATGGATGCCTGTCCTCGGCTGGACACCGTCAAGTGGTCCGTCTACTTCGAGGGCGCGCGTATGGCATTTGCTTGCGTCAAGGTCTGGTGGGCGATGATGGACACCATCAAGATTGTGACCGAGGGTGCTTTGGACATGACCTCCGAAGACGAAGTGACCCTTTCCTCCGCCGCCGAGGACGACGACGAGGAGGAGGAGGAGGAGAACAACCCTCCCTCGGACGAGGGAAAGAAGAAAAGGGCGACCTCCACGAACTTGGAGGCGGAAAAGTCCAAAAAGGGAAGGGCTCCCTCGCGGATACCTCCGCGTGGGGCTTCGACAGCAGTCCGGAGCGACGGCCCCGCCCTAAGCCTCAGGTTGCGTCGTAAGTGCTAGGACTCGTATATACCCATATATTCGGCCTCTCCTCTTTAGTGTCTTGACATGATTAATTATGCAATTGCAGTCCGGCCCACAACAGCTCCCAGCGATCCTCATCAGGAGGTTCGTTGGATTCAAAGGCGATGGCCAGCGAGTCACCGCCGACGCTCACTCTTCCAAGGCCAAGGGAGACACAGAGGTGCTATCCCGAAGGACTTTCCCAGGCCGGTGAGAGGCTCAGGAGGTGCTTGAAGGCGAAGCCTCCGTCACCAGACACCAGGGGGAGCCAATCCCCGTGGAGACTGGTGATGAGGACCGTACTCAGTTCGGCCCTCAACCAGACTCGATTTCGGAGACCGATGCGGCTCCGGAATCCGGCACACAACCTCCTTAAAAAGAAGTGGGTATGCCTATTCTGCGGGTGACCCCTGTCCAACCAGGGGCACCGGATAACCTGCTGAAAGCGCTGCGAGGCGCCTCCATTGTGTATGAGCACCGTGTCCTTATGGGCACGGTAATTGAAAGGGTTCAGTCCGCCAAGAGCGGACTAACCGAAGCCTGCAGCAGCCTGCTGACAGGTTTTGAGGTAAGTGACGCAAAAGAGAAAACCCTAATATATACAGTAGCCCCTGAGACACTGTCCGGTGTTCGGAAAGAAAAAGCCATATAGAGGATCAATCCTTTATTGCAGGAAACTAACCAAATTTGTCTGAAATGAATGCGCATGCGTCGCTGCTAGCCGCGGCCTCGCATTCTGCCGAAGTGTCCGGACTGAAGCACAGACTGGAGCAGGCCGAGGAGGAGCTCAGCCAGGTGAGGAGGCGGCTCCAGGATAATCAAGGTATAGAATAACCCGTGATGTGTTCGAAAAGAGTAAAATGATATATATTGACGGAAGTGTCATGATATGTATAGGAGCAACGACCGAGGTCGGGGACCTGAAGAAGGCCCTGACTGAAGCCGAGGGGAAGGCTGTCAAGGAGCAGGCCGCCCGTAAGAAGCTCAAGGCCCGGGTCAATGAGGTCCAGCAAGAGCTCCAGGACGCAGTGAGGAAGTGTGAGACCTTGGAGCGCGATGCATCGGCTTGATAGACCGAACTCGCCAAGGCTCGTCAGAGCGCGGAGATGGCCCGGAATGAGGCCCAGGGCGCCCTCCAAGAGATCCAGGAGGCCAGGAAGATCGCGTCGGGTAAGGCATTTAGTATGCAAAGCTAATATGTGAAGAGCAAGTATCTTTTACAAACCCGGATTCGGAGTTCTCCAGGAGCTTTTGCTGATCTGCCACGTAGTGTGTCCGATGGCGCGGAGTTCTTCTGAGCCGAAGAAGGGAGCTCCACGGAGAAGCTGTTCTGGTCGCAATATCTTGCGCCAGAACATCCGGTGCCCTTTAGCGATCAGCTAAAACAGCTGGTCGAGCTGCACAGGGTGGCCAAACTGGCCATGAAGGATTTAATAATCCGGCTGTGGCCAGCCGAAGCTATACCGAGTAGTTATTTCGGCCTCGTGAAGAGGCTTGTGGATGCCTGTCCTCGGCTGGACGCCGTCAAGTGGTCCGTCTACTTCGAGGGCGCGCGTATGGCATTTGCTCGCGTCAAGGTCTGGTGGGCGATGATGGACACCATCAAGATTGTGACCGAGGGCACTTCGGACGTGACCTCCGAAGACGAAGTGACCCTTTCCTCCGCCGCCGAGGACGACGACGAGGAGGAGGAGGAGGAGAACAACCCTCCCTCGGATGAGGGAAAGAAGAAAAGGGTGTCCTCCACGAACTTGGAGGCGGAAAAGTCCAAAAAGGGAAGGGCTCCGTCACGGATACCTCCGCGTGGGACTTCGACAGCAGTCCGGAGCGACGCCCCCGCCCTAAGCCTCGGGTTGCGTCGTAAGTGCTAGGACTCGTATATACCCATATATTCGGCCTCTCCTCTTTATTGTATTGACATGATTAATTATCCAATTGCAGTCCGGCCCACAACAGCTCCCAGCGATCCTCATCAGGAGGTTCGTTGGATTCCAAGGCGATGGCCAGCGAGTCACCGCCGACGCTCACTCTTCCAAGGCCAAGGGCGACACATAGGTGCTATCCCGAAGGACTTTCCCAGGCCGGGGAGAGGCTCAGGAGGTGCTTGAAGGCGAAGGCTTCGTCACCAGACACCAGGGGGAGCCAATCCCTGTGGAGACTGGTGATGAGGACCATACTCAGTTCGGCCCTCAACCAGACTCAATTCCGAAGACCAATGCGGCTCCGGAATCCGGCACACAACCTCCTTCAAAAGAAGTGGGTATGCCTATTCTGCGGGTGACCCCTGTCCAACCAGGGGCACCGGATAACCTGCTGGAAGCGCTGCGAGGTGCCTCCATTGTGTATGAGCGCCAAGAGCGGACTAACCGAAGCCTGCAGCAGCCTGCTGACAGGTTTTAAGGTAAGTGACGCAAAAGAGAAAACCCCAATATATACAGTAGCCCCTGAGACACTGTCCGGTGTTCGGAAAGAAAAAGCCATACAGAGGATCAATCCTTTATTGCAGGAAACTAACCAAATTTCTCTGAAATGAATGCGCACGCGTCGCTGCTAGCCGCAGCCTCGCATTCTGCCGAAGTGTCCGGACTGAAGCACAGACTGGAGCAGGCCGAGGAGGAGCTCGGCCAGGTGAGGAGGCGGCTCCAGGATAATCAAGGTATAGAATAACCCGTGATGTATTCGAAAAGAGTAAAATGATATATATTGACGGAAGTGTCATGATATGTATAGGAGCAATGACCGAGGTCGGGGACCTGAAGAAGGCCCTGACTGAAGCCGAGGAGAAGGCTGTCAAGGAGCAGGCCGCCCGTAAGAAGCTCAAGGCCTGGGTCAATGAGGTCCAGCAAGAGCTCCAGGACGAAGTGAGAAAGTGTGAGACCTTGGAGCGCGATGCATCGGCTTGAGAGACCGAACTCGCCAAGGCTCGTCAGAGCGTGGAGATGGCCCGGAATGAGGCCCAGGGCGCCCTCCAAGAGATCCAGGAGGCCAGGAAGATCGCGTCGGGTAAGGCATTTAGTATGCAAAGCTAATATGTGAAGAGGAAGTTGTTGGGGAACGTAGTAATTTCAAAAATTTCCTACGCACACGCAAGATCATGGTGATGGCATAGCAACGAGAGGGGAGAGTATTGTCCACCTACCCTCGTAGACCGTAAGCGGAAGCGTTATGACAACGCAGTTGATGTAGTCGTACGTCTTCACTATCCGACCGATCCAAGTACCGAACGTACGGCAACTCCGAGTTCAGCACATGTTCAGCTCGATGACGATCCCCGGACTCCGATCTAGCAAAGTGTCGGGGATGAGTTCCATCAGCACGACGGCGTGGTGACGATGATGATGCTCTACCGGCGCAGGGCTTCGCCTAAACTCCGCGACGATATGGCCGATGTGGAATATGGTGGAGGGGGCACCGCACACGGCTAAGGAACGATCACGTAGATCAACTTGTGTGTCATGGGGTGCCCCTGCCCCGTATATAAAGGAGCAAGGGGAGGGGCGGCCGCCTAGGAGGAGGCGCTAAGGGGAGTCCTACTCCCACCGGAGTAGGACTCCTCCTTCCTTGTTGGAGGGGGAAAGAGGGGAGAGGAGGAAGGAAAAGGGGCCGCACCCTTGTCCAATTCGACCAGAGGGGCTGCGCGCCTCCTTCCTTTCGGCCTTTCTCCTCTATTCCCGTATGGCCCAATAAGGCCCATATACTCCCGGCGAATTCAGAACTCTCCCAGATTCAAAAATACCGAATCACTCGAACCTTTCCGAACTCCGAATATAGTCGTCCAATATATTGATCTTTACGCCTCGACCATTTCGATACTCCTCGTCATGTCCCCGATCTCATCCGGGACTCGAACTCCTTCGTACATCAAAACTCATAAACTCATAATAAAACTGTCATCGTAACCTTAAGCGTGCGGACCCTACGGGTTCGAGAACTATGTAGACATGACCTAGAACTATTCTTGGTCAATAACCAATAGCGGAACCTGGATGACCATATTGGCTCCTACATATTCTACGAAGATCTTTATCGGTCAAACCGCATAACAACATACGTTGTTCCCTTTGTCATCGGTATGTTACTTGCCCGAGATTTGATCGCCGGTATCCAATACCTAGTTCAATCTCGCATCGGCAAGTCCCTTTACTCGTTCCGTAATACATCATCTCGCAACTAACTTATTAGTTGCAATGCTTGCAAGGCTTATGTGATGTGTATTACCGAGAAGGCCTAGAGATACCTCTCCGACAATCGGAGTGACAAAACCTAATCTCGAAATACGCCAACCCAACATGTACCTTTGGAGACACCTGTAGTACTCCTTTATAATCACCCAGTTACGTTGTGACGTTTGGTAGCACCAAAAGTGTTCCTCCGGTAAACGGGAGTTGCATAATCTCATAGTTATCGGAACATGTATAAGTCATGAAGAAAGCAATAGCAATATACTAAACGATCAAGTGCTAGGCTAACGGAATGGGTCATGTCAATCACATCATTCTCCTAATGATTTGATCCCATTAATCAAATAACAACACATGTCTATGGTTAGGAAACATAACCATCTTTGATTAATGAGCTAGTCTAGTAGAGGCATACTAGTGACTATATGTTTGTCTATGTATTCACACATGTATCATGTTTCCGGTTAATACAATTCTAGCATGAATAATAAACATTTATCATGATATGAGGAAATAAATAATAACTTTATTATTGCCTCTAGGGCATATTTCCTTCAGTCTCCCACTTTCACTAGAGTCAATAATCTAGTTCACATCATCATGTGATTCAACACTAATATTCGCATCTGTATGTGATTAACACCCATAGTTCACATCGTCATGTGACCAACACCCAAAGGGTTTACTAGAGTCAATGATCTAGTTCACATCGCTATGTGATTAACACCCAAAGAGTACTAAGGTATGATCATGTTTTGCTCGTGAGAGAAGCTTAGTCAACGGGTGTCGTGGAATTGTCACGTCAGATGTCCTTAGTGTCAGGACTTAGTCGCGAGGCCAACGCATCTATGTGGTAGCTTGAGAGGGGTTGAGCGGAACCGAGAGACGCAACACGCAAGACAGGGATTTAGACAGCTTCGGGCCCCGGGAAACATCATCCGGTAAAAACCCTACATGTTGTTTGAGGCTAGGTCTCATTATCATCACGAGGGAGTCGCCGTAAACCAGCTCTCCTCTTTGTGTCTAGCCCTAAGATTGTTTCTTCTTGCTTGTAGCTTGTCCCCCTTTTGGGGAGCCCTGCCCTCCTTATATATGTTGAAGGGGCGGGTTACATGTGGAGTCCTATTAGGATTAGGATTACTCTATTACAAGTGGAGTCCTAGTCTTGCTTCCTTCGTAGGAGAATAGTCCTTACGCTTTCCTCATAAACCGGCCCACCATTAAACGTGAACCGGCCTTCTGGGCCTTGGGCCTTGTCATCCATCTGTCCCGTGTGCCGGATCACCAGTGAGTCATAATGACCAGGTGGGTTGCTTGTAAACCGCCAGGTCAGGACGGGTCGCCAGTGAATCGCCAAGTGCCAGCCGGATCTCAGTAAACTGCCAAGTCCGGCCGGGTTATACTTCCGGCCGGTTTACGCCGCGGGGTATATCCCCGACATTAGCCCCCAGTTTAATTTGGATTTGTCCATGTTAAACTGATCTGCAACATAAACACAAGAACAAATTTGGCGGGTTGTGCTCTAGGTTAAGAATTCTTGTAGACCGACACCTGATCATCCTTAAATCCTTGTCATTTCCTCCTTCTAGAAAATCCAAGTCAATAGACCAGCTTCATAATCAATTTGCTTGTAGAAAAAATATTGTAAATAAAGAATCCATTTGAATTGGCCTTCAATGCTCTGACATGACAAAAATATTAGTCTCTGAAATATTCAACTGATATCCAGCCGGCTTGAAGATGTAAAAACTTGCCGGTTTATGATTACCACCATTGTCGGGTTATAAAACTGATAATTCCGAGTCATGATTGTTGCAGACACCGGTTCATGATTGTTGCCAACGCTAGTTCATGATTATTAATGACGCCGGGTTGCAGCCACAGGGTCATAATGATTGGTGACGCCGGTCAACCTAGTTTGCTCAATCGAGAATTTGAAAATATTTCTTCGATAATAATATAATACCTGTAGCCCCCAAGTCTTTGAGCAGAACAAAGTGGTGGCTCAAGACTTTGCTTCAAAGATAAATACTGCCACTTTCAAAGAAATCCATGTTGTTCATCCCAAAGACTAGTAAAACTGAATACTCCATACTATGTAGCCCCCAAGTGCGGGTTGTCATGCTTGCAGCAACTCGGACTTGTAATTGTCTTATACTCAGAAAAACTTCAACCAGTGTAGCCCCCAAGGGCGGGTCATTATGCAATAATGAGCAGGGACTTTGTAGGTATAATCATGTAGATTTGAGCAATGATGTAGCCCCCAAGGGCGGCTCAAGAAGATAATACTGAGCTGGGACTTAATATATACTTCAATGAAAATAACATCATATGATGTAACCTCATCATGGGACTTGAATCCACGCCCACAAGGTTAAGAGCCTTGTGCTTTACCAACTGAGCAAAGGACTCTTCAATATAATGAATAAAAAGCTTTGTACCTTCAACTGTTGACAGGAGCAATTGGTAGCCCCAAGGGCCGACTCATTATAATGTGATGAGTCGGGTCTTCAATAATATGAGCAAAAATTACTTTGCATTAGCCCCAAGTGTCATGGTGCATGCTTGCAGCGACATGAGACTTGCATATTTGATATAATCTAAACTTAAATAATGTAGCCCCCAAGTGTCGGGTCGTAAGCTCAGAGCGACTCGGGACTATTCCTCCATTGTAGAATAAATCATACAATTGATAAAATAATAGCCATTGCGCTGAAGAGCGACTTTGAAAACCTCAATCATAATATTGGTTATTGATAACCATAATAAAAATCTAGCCATGTTGGCTATTCAAGATAATATAATCTGGTATGAAAACCTTATTCATTCAATATCATAATGAAAATTCAGCCAAGTTTGGCTATTTGAATAATATAACCCAATGATTTATAAGCGCACGATTCCAATGGCGCAATCCAAATATGTACTTGGCGACTTATAGTCCAAAGCCGGCCGGGTTAACAAACACCGGATAATTTCTCATTATATACTAGGCGACTTATCGCCTTAAAGCCAGGCCGGTTTAATAAACACCGGATAATTTATCATCATGCTTTATTCAACCTGTTTCTGCATACAACAAGTTTAAAGTGTCCTGGCGGTTTACCGCCGGACGGGTCATAATGCCCAACATATAACCCAGGTTTATAACCAAGGCTGCACTTAAAAATAATCAAATATGAAATATATCATACCTGTGACATTGAATCACATCATTGGTTTACCAACTTTTTGTAGTAAAGGGTGATAACCCCAATCATGAGTAATGATAACTCCTTTCATACTGTGCCGGTTTACGATAAAACCATACCGGGCTGTGATAAACACCGATTTAACCATATATAATACTGGCGACTCGTAGTCAAACCAGACCGGGCTGATAGTCTCCGGATTATGATTTGATCATGTACTGACAACTTGTAATTGAAAGTCAAGCCGGGTTAATGAACACCGGTTTACTCCATAATAAGATGGTAACATAAAATCAAACCGGGCATATAGTCTCCGGACTAAGATTTGACCGTGTTCCGCCAATTTGTAATTGACAGTCGAACCGGATTAACAATGTCGGTTTAAAAACGCAACAGAAGTAAAAGGTCTTTAGCAAAAAAGAACAGAATTCAAGCAAAGGCAAAGATAAAATCATTTGCAAATGAGGCTTTAAGCCGATCAAGAGGCATTACCATGGTCGTACATGACCAAGCACCCAACAGGCGTAGCTATGGTTCGAGTCAGCCAGGTCCCCAAATGATGCGTTGGCATTACGCCGACCAAGAGGTGTAGCGATGGTTCAGGTTCGACCAAAGCCCCCAAGTGATGTTGTGGCACTAGGCCGATCAAGAGGCGTGACTATGGTTCAAACATGACCAAGTCCCCAAGTGATGTTGTGGCTTTTCGCCTACCAAATGGCGTTGCTATGGTTCGGACGCGACCAAGCCCCCAAGTGATATTGTGGCATTGCGCCGATCAAGAGGTGTGACTATGGTTCAGACATGACCAAGCCCCCAAGTGATCAATAAATGATAAGCCAATAAGGCATGATACCAATGTTTGAACCGCGCATCATGGCAGCAGGTCCTCTTTGGCACCCTTTAACTTTTTGCAACAGATAAATCCTTCTTGAACCGGACATTAAACCGGATATTGAGAGCTTTAAAGCTTTGTGAGAGAACAGATGTCCCTTAAACCGGATTGCAAACCGGAATCTTCATTTTCAGCCAGAAATTTTTCTGACGGCCTTTCAACTCAAACTTGCGAGAAGTTAATTCCTTTTTGAACCGGACATTGTTTAACCGGATTTGAGTGCTTCAGAGCTTTGCAAGTGATAGTTTCCTCTTAAACTGGATCAGACACTAAGGGCTTCAGCGCTGTGTGGGAGATGGGATTTTTCTTAAACCGGACTATAAACTGGAAGCATCCTTGTGAGCCGGAATATTTCTGACGGCCTTTAAATATGACAGTATCCACCGGGACCGGGTTTCCCTTCAACATCCTGGGGCACTTGAATTTGCTGAAACAGGCAAGACTTGCTGCGTCATATCATCGTAGCCCCCGAGTCTTAAGATGACTCAAGGAGTTGTCTTGAGATTCTCCGTATTGACCATAGCAGAAGATGTATGTCCTTGGTGTTGATAGCGCGATGCGAATCCACAGAAGGTTGAGGTGACTGCGGCGGATTATAAATGATCCCGTATGAGCCGTATCAGCAACTCGGCCAATGGTTCCTTCCAAGGCTATTTGAAGTTAACCAAACTGTAGTGGTGGCGACTTGTGTACCTGCCCACTCGACCAGCCAGTGCAGACGGCAGTTGATAGTATATGATAATATGCCTTCATTTTATTGAAAGAAAACCCTGGCTACCCAAGCAGTTACTGGCTTTTTATTCAGTAAAATAGCTCATGCAAACAGATGCGGCCCGATGTGTTGATGTAGACCAGGCCTCGGGAGACGGACATCAAAGATGACCATAGCATCAGAAGCAGCTCGGACAGATGAATCGGCCGCATAACACGGCATTACAAGCCGGTGCGGACGGGAAAAATTGGCACTGGTGTTGTAAACCGGCACGGACGGGAGAGTCAATGTAGGCCAGGTCCGCAGAGGCGGCAGCTTTGTGCACATCCATTGAACAGCGATCAAACGCGATCCCGGCAAGTCGATGTAGACCGGGCCGCAAAGGCAGCGACTTGTGCGCGTCCATTCAACGGGTAATATGTCACGGACTATCACCGGGCGGAACATTATCAGCCCGTGTTCCATAACCATGGTATAAACCATATTTGTAATGAATAATAATCCTGTGTATAAAAATATACAAATCAAAGTAATTTGCCCTTCGATAGAAATAATATGTGTTAATAAAACAATTTTAAATGGATATCACCTGATTTGCTCGGCCGACCGATGGTCCACGCAGGCATTTCACGCAGACGGCACTTGATGTGACGTTTCTGCTCATATGGTATTTTTGTGAAAAAAACCCCTCATGGAGTACTAGCACTTCAGCCATTCAGAGCCGTATGTATTTTGCAAATATTCTATGTCTACAATGCTCTGCACGGAGCTACTCTAGCTAATTGCTTCCACTTTCAATATATATCCAGATTGAGACTTAGAGTCATCTGGATCAGTGTAAAAGGCTTGCATCGATGTAACTCTTTACGACGGGCTCTTTTATCACCTCCATAATCGAGAAATATTTCCTTAGTCCTCACTAAGGATGTTCTTGACCAATGTCGAGTGATCTACTCCTATATCACTATTGTACTCCCTTGCCAAATTCAGAGCAAGGTATACAATAGGTCTGGTACATAGCATAGCATACTTTATAGAACCTATGACTGAGGCATAGGGAATGACTTTCATTCTCTTTTCTATTTTCTGCCGTGGTCGGGATTTGAGTCTTACTCAATTTCACACGTTTGCAACACAGGCAAGAACTTTTTCTTTGACTGTTCCATTTTGAACTACTTCAAAATCTTGACAAGGTATGTACTTATTGAAAAACTCATCAAGCGTCTTGATCTATCTCAATAGATCTTGATGCTCAATATGTAAGCAACTTCACCGAAGTCTTTCTTTGAAAAACTCCTTTCAAACACTCCTTTATGCTTTACAGAATAATTCTACATTATTTCCGATCAACAATATGTCATTCACATATACTTATCAGAAATGCCGTAGTGCTCCCACTCACTTTCTTGCAAATACAGGCTTCACCGCAAGTCTGTATAAAACTATATGCTTTGATCAACTCATCAAAGCGTATATTCCAACTCTGAGATGCTTGCACCCGTTCATAGATGGATTGCTGGAGCTTGCACATTTTGTTAGTACCTTTCGGATTGACAAAACCTTCTAGTTGCATCGTATACAACTTTTCTTCAATAAATCCATTAAGGAATTCAGTTTTGTTTATCCATTTGCCAGATTTCATAAAAATGCGGCAATTGCTAACATGATTCGGACAGACTTAAGCATAGATACGAGTGAGAATCTCTCATCGTAGTCAACACCTTGAACTTGCCGAAAAACCTTTTGCGACAATTCTAGCTTTGTAGATAATAACACTACAATCAGCGTCCGTCTTCCTCTTGAAGATCCATTTATTTTTATGGCTTGCCGATCATCGGGCAAATCCATCAAAGTCCATACTTTGTTCTCATACATGGATCATATCTCAGATTTCATGGCCTCAAACCATTTCATGAATCTGGGCTCATCATCGCTTCCTCATAGTTCGCAAGTTCGTCATGGTCTAGTAACATGACTTCCAGAACAGGATTACCGTACCACTCTGGTGCGGATCTTACTCTGGTTTACCTACGAGATTCGGTAGTAACTTGATCTGAAGTTACATGATCATCATCATTATCTTCCTCACTAATTGGTGTAGTAGTCACAAGAACAGATTTCTGTGATGAACTACTTTCCAATAAGGGAGAAGGTACAATTACCTTATCAAGTTTTCTACTTTCCTCCCACTCACTTCTTTCGAGAGAAACTCCTTCTCTAGAAAGTTTCCGAATTTAGCAACAGAAGTCTTGCCTTCGGATCTGTGATAGAAGGTGTATCCAATAGTTTCCTTTGGATATCCTATGAAGACACATTTCTCCGATTTGGGTTTGAGCTTATCAGGTTGAAACTTTTTCACATAAGCATTACAACCTCAAACTTTAAGAAACAACAACTTAGGTTTCTTGCCAAACCATAGTTCATCCGGTGTCATCTCAACGGATTTAGATGGTGCCCTATTAAATGTGAATGCAGCTGTCTCTAATGCATAAACCCCAAAACGATAATGGTGAATCAATAAGAGACATCATAGATCGCACCATATCCAATAAAGTGCGGTTACGACGTTCGGACACACCATTACATTGTGGTGTTCCAGATGGCGTGAGTTGCGAAACTATTTCACATTGTTTCAAATGAAAACCAAACTCATAACTCAAATATTCGTCTCCACGATCTGATCGTAGAAACTTTATTTTTCTTGTTACGATGATTTTTCCACTTCACTCTGAAATTCTTTGAACTTTTCAACTATTTCAGACTTATGTTTCATCAAGTAGATATACCCATATCTGCTCAAATCATCTTTGTGAAGGTCAGAAAATAACGATACTTGCCATGAAGCATCAACACTCATTGGATCGCATACATCGGTATGTATTATTTCCAATAAGTCAGTAGCTTGTTCCATTGTTCCGGAGAACGGAGTTTTAGTCATCTTGCCCATGAGGCACGGTTCGCAAGTACCAAGTGATTCATAATCAAGTGATTCCAAAAGCCCATCAGTATGGAGTTTCTTCATGCGTTTTACACCGATATGACCCAAACGGCAGTGCCACAAATAAATTTCACTATCATTATTAACTTTACATCTTTTGGTTTCAATATTATGAATATGTGTGTCACACGATCGAGATCCAACAAACCATTTTCATTGGGTGTATGACCATAGAAGGTTTTATTCATGTAAACAGAACAATAATTATTCTCTAACTTACATGAATAACCGTATTGAAATAAACATGATCAAATCATATTCATGCTCAACGCAAATGCCAAATAACATTTATTTAGGTTCAACACTAATCCCGATAGTATAGGGAGTGTGCGATGATGATCATATCAATCTTGGAACTACTTCCAACACTCATCGTCACTTCCCCTTCAACTAGTTTCTGTTTATTCTGTAACTCCTGTTTCGAGTTACTAATCTTAGCAACCGAACAAGTATCAAATACTCAGGGGCTACTATAAACACTAATCCCGATAGTATAGGGAGTGTGCGATGATGATCATATCAATCTTGGAACTACTTCCAACACTCATCGTCACTTCCCTTCAACTAGTCTCTATTTATTCTCAGAACTCCTGTTTCGAGTTACTAATCTTAGCAACCTAACAAGTATCAAATACTCAGGGCTACTATAAACACTAGTAAAGCACACATCAATAACCTGTATATCAAATATACCCTTGTTCACTTTGCCATCCTTCTTATCCACCAAATATTTGGGGTATTTCCGTTTCCAGTGACCATTTCCTATGCAGTGTAAGCACTTAGTTTCAGGCTTTGGTTCAGCTTTGGGTTTCTTCGTGGGAGTGACAACTTGCTTGTCATTCTACTTGAAGTTCCCCTTTCTTTCCCTTTCCCTTTTCTTGAAACTAGTGGTCTTGTCAATCATCAACACTTGATGCTCTTTCTTGATTTCTACCTTCGTCGATTTCAACATCACGAAGAGCTCGGGAATCGTTTTTGTCATCCCTTGCATACTATAGTTCATCACGAAGTTCTAGTAACTTAGTGATGGTGACTAGAGAATTCTGTCAATCACTATCTTATCTGGAAGATTAACTCCCACTTGATTCAAGCGATTGAAGTACCTGCATAATCTGAGCACATGCTCACTAGTTGAGCGATTCTCCTCCATCTTTTAGCTATAGAACTTGTTGGAGACTTCATATCTCTCAACTCGGGTATTTTCTTGAAATATTAGCTTCAACTCCTGGAACATCTCATATGGTCCATGACGTTCAAAACGTCTTTGAAGTCCCGATTCTAAGCAGTTAAGTATGGTGCACTAAACTATCAAGTAGTCATCATATTGAGCTAGCCAAACGTTCATAACGTCTGCATTTGCTCCTGCAATAGGTCTGTCACCTAGCGGTGCATTAAGGACATAATTCTTCTGTGCAGCAATGAGGATAAACCTCAGATCACGGATCCAATCCGCATCATTGCTACTAACATCTTTCAACACAGTTTTTCTCTAGGAACATATCAAAATAAACATATGAAAGCAACAACGCGAGCTATTGATCTACAACATAATTTGCAAAATACTACCAAGACTAAGTTCATGATAAATTTAAGTTCAATTAATCATATTACTTAAGAACTCCCACTTAGACAGACATCTCTCTAGTCATCTAAGTGATCACGTGATCCAAATCAACTAAACCATAACCGATCATCACGTGAGATGGAGTAGTTTTCAATGGTGAACATCACTATGTTGATCATATCTACTATATGATTCACGCTCGACCTTTCGGTCTCCGTGTTCCGAGGCCATATCTGCATATGCTAGGCTCGCCAAGTTTAACCTGAGTATTCTGCGTGTGCAAAACTGGCTTGCACCCGTTGTAGATGGACGTAGAGCTTATCACACCCGATCATCACGTGGTGTCTGGGCACGATTTAACTTTGGCAACGGTGCATACTCAGGAGAACACGCCTTGATAATTTTACTGAGAGATCATCTTAAAATGCTACCGTCAATCAAAGCAAGATAAGATGCATAAAGGATAAACATCACATGCAATCAATATAAGTGATATGATATGGCCATCATCATCTTGTGCTTGTGATCTCCATCTCCGAAGCACCGTCGTGATCACCATCGTCACCGGCGCGACACCTTGATCTCCATCGTAGCATCGTTGTCGTTTCGCCAACTATTGCTTCTACGACTATCGCTACCGCTTAGTGATAAAGTAAAGCAATTACATGGCTTTTGCATTTCATATAATAAAGCGACAACCATATGGCTCCTGCCAGTTGCCGATAACTCGGTTACAAAACATGATCATCTCATACAATAAATATAGCATCACGTCTTGACCATATCACATCACAACATGCCCTGCAAAAACAAGTTAGACGTCCTCTACTTTGTCGTTGCAAGTTTTACGTGGCTGCTACGGGCTGAGCAAGAACCGTTCTTACCTACGCATCAAAACCACAACGATAGTTTGTCAAGTTGGTGTTGTTTTAACCTTCGCAAGGACCGGGCGTAGCCACACTCGGTTCAACTAAAGTGAGAGAGACAGACACCCGCCAGTCACCTTTAAGCAACGAGTGCTCGCAGCGGTGAAACCAGTCTCGCGTAAGCGTACGCGTAATGTCGGTCCGGGCCGCTTCATCTCACAATACCGCTGAACCAAAGTATGACATGCTGGTAAGCAGTATGACTTGTATCGCCCACAACTCACTTGTATTCTACTCGTGCATATGACATCTACGCATAAAACCAGGCTCGGATGCCACTGTTGGGGAACGTAGTAATTTCAAAAATTTCCTACGCACACGCAAGATCATGGTGATGGCATAGCAACGAGAGGAGATAGTATTGTCCATGTACCCTCGTAGACCGTAAGCGGAAGCGTTATGACTACGCGGTTGATGTAGTCGTACGTCTTCACGATCCGACCGATCCAAGTACCGAACGTATGACACCTCCGAGTTCAGCACATGTTCAGCTCGATGACGATCCCCGGACTCCGATCCAGCAAAGTGTCGGGGATGAGTTCCGTCAGCACGACGGCGTGGTGACGATGATGATGCTCTACCGGCGCAGGGCTTCGCCTAAACTCCGCGACGATATGACCGAGGTGGAATATGGTGGAGGGGGCACCGCACACGGCTAAGGAACGATCACGTAGATCAACTTGTGTGTCATGGGATGCCCCCCTGCCCCCGTATATAAAGGAGCAAAGGGAAGGGGGCGGCCGCCTAGGAGGAGGCGCCAAGGGGAGTCCTACTCCCACCGGAGTAGGACTCCTCCTTCCTTGTTGGAGGGGGAAAGAGGGGGAGAGGAGGAAGGAAAAGGGGGCCGCACCCCTTGTCCAATTCGGACCAGAGTGGGGCTGCGCGCCTCCTTCCTTTCGGCCTTTCTCCTCTATTCCCGTATGGCCCAATAAGGCCCATATACTCCCCGGCGAATTCCCGTAACTCTCCGGTACTCCAAAAAATACCCGAATCACTCGGAACCTTTCCGAACTCCGAATATAGTCGTCCAATATATCGATCTTTACGTCTCGACCATTTCGATACTCCTCGTCATGTCCCCGATCTCATCCGGGACTCCGAACTCCTTCGGTACATCAAAACTCATAAACTCATAATAAAACTGTCATCGTAACCTTAAGAGTGCGGACCCTACGGGTTCGAGAACTATGTAGACATGACCTAGAACTATTCTTGGTCAATAACCAATAGCGGAACCTGGATGACCATATTGGCTCCTACATATTCTACGAAGATCTTTATCGGTCAAACCGCATAACAACATACGTTGTTCCCTTTGTCATCGGTATGTTACTTGCCCGACATTTGATCGTCGGTATCCAATACCTAGTTCAATCTCGTTACTGGCAAGTCCCTTTACTCGTTCCGTAATACATCATCTCGCAACTAACTTATTAGTTGCAATGCTTGCAAGGCTTATGTGATGTGTATTACCGAGAAGGCCTAGAGATACCTCTCCGACAATCGGAGTGACAAAACCTAATCTCGAAATACGCCAACCCAACATGTACCTTTGGAGACACCTGTAGTACTCCTTTATAATCACCCAGTTACGCCAGGATGTTTGGTAGCACCCAAAGTGTTCCTCCGGTAAACGGGAGTTGCATAATCTCATAGTTATCGGAACATGTATAAGTCATGAAGAAAGCAATAACAATATACTAAACGATCAAGTGCTAGGCTAACGGAATGGGTCATGTCAATCACATCATTCTCCTAATGATGTGATCCCATTAATCAAATATCAACACATGTCTATGGTTAGGAAACATAACCATCTTTGATTAATGAGCTAGTCTAGTAGAGGCATACTAGTGACTATATGTTTGTCTATGTATTCACACATGTATCATGTTTCCGGTTAATACAATTCTAGCATGAATAATAAACATTTATCATGATATGAGGAAATAAATAATAACTTTATTATTGCCTCTAGGGCATATTTCCTTCAGAAGTATCTTTTACAAACCCGGATTCGGAGTTCTCTAGGAGCTTTTGCTGATCTGCCACGTAGTGTGTCCGATGCCGCGGAGTTCTTCCGAGCCGAAGAAGGGAGCTCCACGGAGAAGCTGTTCTGGTCGCAGTATCTTGCGCCAGAACATCCGGTGCCCTTCAGCGATAAGCTAAAACAGCTGGTCGAACTGCACAGGGTGGCCGAACTGGCCATGAAGGATTTAATAATCCGGCTGTGGCCAGCCGAAGCTATACCCAGCAGTTATTTCGGCCTCGTGAAGCGGCTGGTGGATGCCTGTCCTCAGCTGGACGTCGTCAAGTGGTCCGTCTGCATCGAGGGCGCGCGTATGGCCTTTGCTCGCGTCAAGGTCTGGTGGGCGAAGGTGGACACCATCAAGATTGTGACCGAGGGGCCACCCGAGGGCAATGAGCACCGCACACCCGAGCGGTATTTTGGAGACGTCCTGGAGGGGTCTCGTATTGTAGCGACGCAGTATTCGCAAGACATTATCTTTGAATAAATGCATTCAAGTTGCATCTACCTTGTATGATAAAACAAAGTGAGTTTGTAATATAACTAGCAGAGTGGCCCGCTCGATGCACGGGCTAGGATTTTACAATATGGGGACATTGAAGCTACTAAGTTTTTATGGCTTGTTTTGTTTGTCAATGTTGAAATGGTCATCCTTAATTCTTAAGAGGAGATGTGCTCTTTGGACTATCTTTTGGTAAACGTATATATGAATGCATGTTATATTGGTAACTCAAGAGCTTTTTATATTAATGCATAAAAGAATTTGTGATGAGCTGTTTAATTAGGCCATGGATTTTTGAGAGAGTAGTATTTACAATGCTTTCTCATCTGAAGTATCACCAGCGATAATTAGCATTAAAGAATCAAAAGTGGAAATCAAACAGAACATACATAAAACCTCCAAGTAAAATACCAGCAAGTATATACTATCCTAAAATCTGAAAATAATAATTAGACTGACCATACAATTTAAATTCAATCCTATAGATAATGAAGTAAAGAGATTATAAAATTAAATCATAATTATGGCCTCCACTCGATATCTGCTTTAATTGTTGCAAAATTAGGCTAGTGGAGATCAATGAAAATGAGGAATCGATCTACATGGACTTTCTATTGAGATAACCAAACAGCATGGTTTTCACTTTCAGTGGGATTTCAATGAAATTCACTGAATTTCATTAATTTCAGCAAACACTGAAATATTACGTTTCGGCCAAAATATTTCGGCAATTTCAGTAGTACACATAAATTCAAATGTTTTTGAAAATATTTTTCAAATGTTTTTAAAATTTTAATTGAATTCAAGTTAATATTTCAGCCCTTTGACTGAAATGAAAACTGAAATCACTGAAATTCACTGAATTTCGGTGATTTCGGTTGGTGCTGAAATTTTTCTGAAACTGAAATTGAAAACCATGCCAAACAGTGAGGTCTTTCAAGATGCTCTAGATAGTGATTTGGATAATCTTTGCAATGAGTATATAACAACCTTGTTGGTGGCTGAGAAAACAAAAAAGAAAGAGAACTTTGAGAATTATATGGATAAACACGCTTCAAAAATATTTTAAGGTGTCGCCATCTCATTTAGGTGTGACGGTATCATCAAGTTTGACGCGCACTTTTAAGCATCAGACTAACTAAAGACCTTCCTCTCATTAGAGAAAGGATTTCAGGTACATACAAGACAAAATGAGTTTGTAAGGAGATTAACTTATTCGTGGAAAAAGGGTAGATGAAGACGTTATCCAAAATTGGAGGGCTGGAATTTGGAAAGTCTTATTTTCTTGTATTGATACCTTTGAGGAATTCTTGAAGTACAATTTATATTCAAGACACTAAACCTTAAAATAAACTTTTGTGAACAATAATTAATCAATTAAGAAACCATGTATCATTGCCTTTATGTTTTATGAAACGTGTCAATATATCATTCACTCAAACTAACATTTTATAAAGGCAAACTAATTAGCTAATCATCCGAGGAGGAAGGTTGAACTAATCACAGTTATCATCATCCTCCAGCCTAAGTTAATATTAGATATGCTACATGCATAAATACTAAAAACTACTTTTTAAAAAATCTACAATTTTAATACATAATGTCCGTCTTAGTACCGCTCTGCGCTTGCTCTGCATGTAAACACAGCTCAGGATGCTTGTAATTTGCGAACGTAAGAGTTGTTGTGAGAACATTATAGAGTCCATTTTTTCATGAATGGTTGAATACAGTAAAAGCATGTCGTCTTTTTTCCTTGCCATGAAGGACATCAGATTTGGACTAAGATATGCAAATAATTCTATATTCCCGTGGCAGCAGGAAGATATATTCATTCAGAGCCATGCATAAGGAGAATAAATTTTCTTACATATTTGGAGACTCAGGCAGACCAGCCGAAGCGTAATTTTACCTGTCGTACTTCTAATGAGACCACAATATTCCCCTTTCGTTCTGGATCCATCAACAAATAAAATTTAGCTCCGTCCCAAATAAATAAATAAATAAAATTTAGCTACTAATAACAAAACATATAGGCCCTGTTTGATAGCGAAGTATTTTTTAAGTTTTCTAAAAATACTGCAGTTTTTTTAAATACTACAGTTTAATTTAATCTGACCTGTTTGGCTAGCAGTAAAAACTGTAGTATTAATACTGCAGTATCTTCAAAACCACAGTATTATCTCTGTCTAAAAAAAAGAACTCTCAACCTCTTTTTTTTTAAACTGAGCAAGCGAACAAATCGTCGCATAGCTAGCTTCTTCCTTGTTTTCCTCTTTCCAAGCCGTAGCTGCTCTGTGGTCTCTGCAGATTGTCTACGACACCGGCCATGGACATTATCATCCTTCCAGGGCGCACCTCCCATCGCTGGCCCGCTTACAGGCGGCCGCGTTGTTCCCCCTCCCGCCGCTCTGTACAACTGCCTCTTCTTTTGGTATGCTAGCTTTCAGCTTTGTACATGGTCGTTCAGTGCGTGCATGCAGCTGGTTGTTGTGCATGGCTGTTTCAGTGTATGCGGCTACCTAGCTAGCAATACGCATGTTGTAACTGCTTTAAACGACTAGCTAGAAAATTTACTTTGTTGCATACAAGTGGCCAAACAGGGTCACGGTATTCTCAATACTCTAAAATATTGTGGTATGTCAAAACTGTGGTATCATGTACCTACAGCCTAAAATACCGTGGTTTTGCAATACTTTGAGTTTTGCAAAACTTTGCTACCAAACACAGCCTAAATGGTTTAGAACTTGAATGAAAATTGATACATTTTCATAAAACTACAACCTTAATATGTAATGTCCTCCCCGTTGTCGTTCCCCTCTTGCTTTGATGTAAAAGAACTCAGAATTTTGTAATCTGCAAACATAACTGCTCTTGTTAGAACAGAATAGACTGCTAATGTTAACAAATGGTTGAATGCGGTTAAAGCATGTGTGCCTTCTTCCTTGTCGTGAAGCACATCAGATTTGGACCGAGATATGCAAATGATGTTATATTCCTGTGGTAGTAGGAAGATAATTCACACGGAGATATGCATAAAGAGGAAATAAATTACATACGTCTTTAGAGACTTAGGCAGACCAGCGGAATCATAATTTTACATGTCGGATCCCTAATGAGATCGTACAGAAAATTGTTTAAGCCACACCATTTGCAGCATTAGTGGAAAAAATGCACCGGATAAAATTAATCCAATAGTGAGTACTTCCATAGATTAAGCAAATGATGTTAACAGACTTGATCAATGAATACGACCAATAAGGATAACCCAGAAAAGGTCACCGTATCCCCCTTTGGTGCCGGATCCATCAACAAATCATATTTAGCTTTGTCTCAAATAAATAAATAAATCAAGTATAGCTACTAATAACAAAAATTTAACCGATTCAGAACTTCAGCAAAAAATTCATCAGATATCTCAAGTACTCAAGTATCTCTTTTAGCGCATTGGTTAATGTAACATGCACTAATTGGAGGACAAACTCTCTCATTCCTTATCATAGCTGGAGAATTTTTTGAGCAAAATCCCACATACTAAAGTAAATGTTAGCACAACATCCCCATAAAGATATAATCTTGCTGATATGCCACATCATGAACCTTCTATAATTTTTTCAATTCATGAGAGAGAAATATCAGAGGTAAACAGACCAAATATGCAGAAATTAATGTTAAGGAATCAATATATTTGTCAGACTTGGGCCTATAGACCTTTCCCCTTTTTCTTAAACACTGGTGGCAATCTGAAGATGAAAAAATAGGCCTAACCATTGACTAAATGCAATACATACATGCAATTACAAATCAGTTTGTAGCAAAGGATCTTCATATAGTTTGATCGATTTCAGCGAATGCAATTACAATGCAAATGCATTAAGTTATGCATACCTAGACTGAAACATGTGCATATGTGTGCATGCTATATCTAATAAAGCAAAGAAAAAAACAATTACGATGTGTGACTAATCTATTCACGTGTTTCAGTCTAGGTGTTCTCTCTACTAAAGGTTATTTTCTCCACTTGCCACACAGAACCTATATGCTGCAAATCTACAAGCACAGAACAGTAACCTTAGAATTTTTATCTCCAAGAACATATTACAGGTAGGATTGGTAGGGTGCTAAGTGCTAACTGAATCAGCAGAAGCAATACCTATAGGACATCTGCCATAAACTATGGAATTAACAGTCCGCCTATGATAGGCATGAAGGTTCTTACACGTCATATATAAGCAACGATGACCTTATTCGACACGGCCTTCCACATGATCTTGGACCTCGCACCTTTGTGCTCGGGCTTGCACGCGCCCAAAGCCTCGAGGCAAGCCTGAAGCCACAACCGGTGCCTAGGAATCATCGACGTAGCTGCTCTAATGGGTCCAGTGCCATGTGGCTTACGTCTCCCCCAATAATGTCTGCGTCTGGAGAGGAAACGACGGCTGTGCCAAGCACGTCCGCGTGTGGAGAGGAAAGGGCGGCTGCAAGATTGAAGGGAGGCTACAATGAGAAGACGAACAGGAGGAAGGAGATATTTATGGTTAGGTAATAGTCTATATGTTCCTTTATATTTTTTATTAGAAAAAGGAAGGAGTTTCTCTATTTTCTTCTTCCGTGGATTAAGAAAGTGGGATGGGTACCTACAAAACAGACTTGTGATGGGTACCTACAAAAAGGACGTGTGTTAAAAAAAAGGACGTGGGAGATGTGTGCTTACGTGATGGATACATGAGTTTTTTCCGTTGGATTTAAAAGTTTGGCCTTTTGTGAGAGATCGCATATGACATGTTAGCATCTATTCTGTTACGACAATGCTATATACATATATATCAATATATGTTACGCGTATCCAACAATTACATGATCAAATTTTGAAAGACTCACCAGATCGAGAGCTAGTATTTTCTAATTGGAATTTTATACTAATTCTTTTGCTTCTGATTAGCCAATCATTTACTTGCATAAGGGAGAAAAGATTAATCAACATCATAATATATAGAATACACACATGATATACCCCAGATAAATAAGGAACCGATCTAAAAAAGATGCATACACACAAGTCTCTAGTTAGCTGGTTGTATACGTGCTTTCATGAGTTTCATCTTGTATCCATAAAAGCGCAGCTAAGGGGCCTCGAAATCTCTTGGAATCTAAGGAGTCTAACTCAGAGTCTGATGGCGATGCTGTCCGGTTCAAATCAGACAGATTCGGTGCAGATGAACATAATGCCGTACTTTCGCATTGCATTATGAAAAGTTCTGCAGCTATACTTATGTGAGATCCTTGCGGATTGGACTTTGTATGTTGCCATGCGTAGTCCCCCCAACGGCGCCCATATACCAAGATCAGAGACAATACATACTCCCTCTATCGGCCCCATATAGCAAGATCGAAGGAAACTTGTAGTATCTACGTCCATATACCAAGATAAAAGAGAACCTGTAAAATCAGCACCCATATACCACGATTAGAGACCATATGTAGTCCCTCAATGGCCCCCCATATTGCAAGATCGAAGAAAACCTGTATGATCCGCGCCCATATATTTTTTTTCGAAAAAGGGGATTCCCCGGCCTCTGCATTAGATCGATGCATACGGCCTCTCTTATTAAAAAGTAAAGAAGATCTCACAAGGTCTTACAGTACTCAAACAAAAGCAGCAGCTAGCTCACCTAGAGCATCAACTGCAAAACATAAGCCCCAAAAGCCACAACCGGCTGGCATAAAAACAGATAGGTAAACTAAATGCCTATCATATTCCATGATCGCCATCCAAACCGGTTGAAGATATCCCGCGCTACCGTCTCCCACTGGACAGATCCAGTAACCAAACGCTCCCTGGCCTCCGTCGGAGTGAGTAAGGACCACGTACGGATCAGAGCTGTAGCTCGGAATAACACCTGCAAAAAATGAGTATTTGTTGTTCTATTAAAAACCAAATCATTTCTGCAATTCCAAATTGCCCATAGCAACGCCAAGATACTCCTACACCTAATGTGTCTGGCTGTTTCAGACTCAATTCCAACAAGCAACGCCCCAAATAACGTGTTGACCGATCTCGGAGGAGTAATATTAAAGGCAATTTGCACGGAGCGCCACAACCCTCGTGCCAACGGATAGTCAAAAAATAAATGCTTGATAGTCTCATCCCGATCACAGAAACTACACCTAGTAGAACCTGTCCAGTTGCGCTTAACCAGATTGTCCTTTGTAAGAATAACTTGTTTATGCACAAACCACATAAACACTTTAATCTTCAGAGGTACCTTAACTTTCCAAACCTCTTTCGAACTAGGGATCACAGTAGAATTAATGATATCAATGTACATCGATTTAACCGTGAACACCCCAGATCTAGTTAGCTTCCAACATATCTGGTCGGGCTGAGGAGTTAGCTGAACTTCCATCAGCCTACGGACCAAGTGAAGCCATGCTTCCCATCGAGCTCCCACAAGCACCCTCCTAAACTGAATGTTGAGAGGAATAGACTGCATAACCGTGGCAACGAGAGCCTCCCGACGCTGAACAATACGATATAGGGTCGGATATTATGAAGCCAAAGGCGCGTCACCAAGCCACGATCCTCCCGTAATCGCAGATATCACCATTACCGACAATATATCTCGTTCTGTTAAAGAAAGCGGCTTTGACCCTCATAAGCCCTTTCCAGAACGGCGAATCTGTAGGTCTCAGCGTAACCTGGGATAAAGTCTTTGAGTGCATATATTTACTACGTAAAATCTGCGCCCAAGTTGCCTCTGTCTCAGAAGACAAATTAAACAGCCACTTACTGAGCAGGCATCTGTTCTTGACTTCAAGATTTTCAAGTCCTTTGGTCGACAAATAATATCCCATTTGGCCAATCTGTACTTCCTCTTAAACTCATCACTCTGCCAAAAGAAGCGAGAACGATAGAAGTCCAGCCTTTTCCTAACCCCGATTGGGACCTCGAAGAAAGATAAGAGAAACATAGGTAAACTCGTGAGCACCGAGTTAATAAGAATCAACCGGCCTCCATAAGACATGAGTTTTCCTTTCCAGCAACTCAGTTTCTTCTCAAATCGATCCTCGATGCACTTCCACTCACCATTTGTTAGCTTACGATGGTGAATGGGAATACCAAGATACGTGAAAGGTAAAGCCCCCACTTCACAACCAAACAATTGTGTATACGCTTCTTGTTCGTCTTTGGCTCTCCCAAAGCAGAACAACTCGCTTTTATGGAAATTAATTTTCAGCCCCGACAATTGTTCAAAAAGGCATAACACTAACTTCATGTTCCTCGCTTTTGCCAAATCGTGTTCCATGAAAATGATTGTATCATCAGCGTATTGCAGGATGGACAGACCACCATCAACCAGATGAGGCACCAATCCCTCCACCTGACCGGCCTCCTTGGCCCTCCCAATCAGGATCGCTAACATATCAACCACAATATTGAACAGAATAGGCGACATAGGGTCACCCTGTCTCAAGCCCTTGTGAGTTTGGAAGTAATGACCTATGTCGTCATTAACTTTAATGCCAACACTTCCTTTTTGCGTAAAGGTTTCGACCTGACGTCGCCAGGTTTCATCAAAGCCCTTCATCCGTAGAGCCTGCTGGAGGAACAGCCATTTGACTTTATCATAAGCCTTCTCGAAATCCACCTTGAAAATAACACCATCTAGTTTTTTCGTATGAATTTCATGAAGCGTTTCATGAAGGACCATAACCCCTTTGAGGATGTTCCTATCCGGCATGAAAGCCGTTTGAAAAGGTTGCACTACTGCGTGCGCAATCTGTGTGAGCCTGATCGTCCCAACCTTGGTAAAAATTTTGAAACTGACATTCAGAAGGCAGATAGGCCGAAATTGCTCGATTCTCATGGCCTCTGTTTTCTTAGGCAACAAGGTTATCGTTCCAAAATTAAGTTGGAAAAGCTGCAAATGTCCCGAGAACAAATCATGGAACATCGGCATCAGGTCCCCTTTGATGATATGCCAGCACTTCTTGTAAAACTCAGCTGGGAAACCATCCGGCCCCAGTGCCTTGTTACATTTCATCTTGGAAATAGCCTCGAAAACCTCCTTTTCCGAGAAGGGGGCAGTTAAGACATCATTCTCCACAACAGTAAGTTGAGGGATATCGTGAACCCTAGACTCATCCAGGGACACACAGTTCTCCTCTGGTGGTCCTAACAAACGCTTATAGTACTCAGAATATATAGCTTCAGTTGTCCCGACCGATAATTGTACCCTCATCTTGTTCTAGCTGGAAGATTCTCTTCTTCCGTGCTTGCCATTAGCTATCATGTGGAAGAACTGAGTGTTCGCGCCCCCTGACAACTTTTTCGCACCTTTGCCCGCAGTGCCCACTTTAATTCTTCTTCACGGAGTAACTGTTTCAGCCTCATCTCAGCCTCATGCTTGATATGAAGCTCGGTGGCTAACAGAATCGTAGTTTCTGCTTTTATATCTAAGGTTTGAATAAGGGAAAGGAGCCGTTCCTTCTCCACCTTATACACCCCACCTAGATGCCTAGCCCACCCACGAAGGAAACTTCTGAGATGCCTAATCTTGTTCTGCCAGCGCTCAAGCGCATTCCTACCTCCTGCATCTTTAGCCCATTCTCTGGCTACAAGATCCAAGAATCCTTCTCTTTCAAACCACACAAGCTCAAAAGAGAATAAATTCTTATTGCCCGAATAGGTAGCCCCACCAGAGTCGAGCAACAGAGGTGTGTAATCGGAAATCCCGCGAGAGAGAGCCTGAACAGTTACAAAGGGAAACTTCTGTTCCCAAGCGACACTAGCCAGAACCCGATCCAACTTCTCAAACGTTGGATTTGGCAACGCGTTAGCCCAGGTGAACTTCCTACCTGAAAGCTCAATCTCTCCCAAATCTAAGCTTTCAATAATAGTATTAAACATAAATGACCATCTCCCATCGAAATTGTCATTATTCTTTTCATCACATCTTCTAATAATATTAAAATCTCCCCCAACCAGAATTGGAAGTTGCTCAGACCCGCAGACTCTAACAAGATCGGCCAAAAAATCCGGTTTGAATTCGGCCTGCGCGGCCCCATACAACGCCACCAACGCCCAGTCGAAATCATCATCTTTGGACCGCACCCTGAACTTAACAGCAAAATCTCCCATGACCACACTATGAACTTCGAGAGAGTCACATCTAGCACCAAGTAAGATTCCACCCGACCTTCCTCTCGGTGGAAGACAACGCCAGTCAAACTCAATACCCCCCGACAACGTATTGAGAAATTGAGGTGAGAAATTTGCTCTGCCCATTTCCGACAAGGCAATAAAATCCAATCTATGCTCAATGGATGCCTCTGCAAGGAACCTCCTTTTAGCCAAGTCCTTAAGACCTCTGCTATTCCAAAAAAATCCTCTCATATCTCATCATGAATTTTTTTGGCCGTGCGTATCCTAGCACTCCTACGAACCGCGGACATCGGGTATATCTTGCGCCCACTTGCGCTTAGGGCTGGTCGGGCCCACCCGGTCGAAACTCCCGTGAATCGGGATCTAACTACTTCAAACCGACATTCTCGCCCTCCTCCTCCGCCCTGGAGGAGGTGCGAGATCATCACAAAATTATCGAGCATTCGAACTCCCAAAGCATCAATCTCAGAATCGCTCATCGGTTTGACAGCAGCTAAGTTATTTAATCATTTCTAAAGCCCTCTCGCTTCTAGATCAAGCAAATCATTAACAGAATTAGAAACTTCACCCTCATTACTACCAAGTGAAATTCCTAATTGGTTTGCCTTATCCACAATTTGATCATTCGAAAAATGCAAAATAGTATTGGAAGTATTGACGGACATACCAGTTGTGGCCTGAACGTCACGAAGCTTTGTCGCCCTCACGGCATAGCGCTGCTGCATGTCGTCCACCTCCGGAAGGCCCTGAAGCCGACAACTCATGCGTCGGCCCTCAGACGCCTGGTCCGGGATCCCGCCAAACAGAATAACCTCCTCCCTTGAGAATTTATCCGGGGAGCGACCGCCTGTCAATCCCCGAACATCCACCTGGTCCCCATGACCAGGTGAGGGCGCCGAGTCCGCTAATGGGGAGGCAAAGGCCACCAGCCTCCGCTTCAACCACCTGCACCGCATGTCCGGAGTGCACGCCGACAACAAGAACGGGCGCCTCCTCGGCGCCAAGGTGAAGAAGGCCTTGAGGCCGCCTGCCCCAAGCCCTCTCTAGGAACCGGTCCAGCCGCCTGCAGATTCGTCCCAGCAGAAGGCGAAGAGGGTGCGGAGGCCACCTGCCCCGGCCCCCCTACCGTAGGCCCGTCGTCTCTCCCGGTAACCTGAACCGGAACAAGAGGAGAAGGGGTCTCCGAGGCACCCTGCCCCGAACCCCCAGACAGGATCGGACCATCCTCCTGCAACTCAGCCGCCTTACCGCAAACCGAGGGAGGCGAGACCACGATCTCCAGCCTCGCAACCACACCAAAGCCCTCCACTCTCGGCTCCACAATGTCCAACTCAGGTAAAGAGTGCTCAAAAACCTCCAGAGACTCCACCCGCTCGCTCCATAACCTCGGAGGCGCGGGAATGGGCTCAATGGAACCAAATCTCAAAGTAGTCGACGGCACAGTGGTACTAGGCGCCATCCCACCTCCTGTCGCCTGAGCAGTCGACCCCGGTCCCTTAGCCGTCTCACGCCCAGGATCAGTAGGCGGGTTCTCCTTACCCGCCGTACCATCATCGCCCTCGCTCATATCGTCACCAGTGGCAGCAGGTGCGTCAGCAAATAGGCTGTCATCCTCAAACTCAATCTCAAGGCTGTAGACCTGACCTCGAAAAGCCCACTTAACCACGTCCAGAACGAAATCAATGTCCAAAATACTAACCAATAAGCGAGCAACCCCATGAGCTCGAGTGAAAGCTATATCCACTCGCTCGGGCTTTCCCACCATGATACCCAGAGAAGCAACGACCCTAGCATCCTGCAGTAGTGCGGAAGGAGCTCCCGAAAAGCGCAACCATGCCTGGGTGAGAGGTTTACCCTGGGGCTCAATCAACTTCCACTCCTGGAACTCAAGGATGCCCTCCATACCTGGTACCTTACACATCCCAAAGCTCAGCAACCTCTGTAAGTCCTCCACAGTCGGGAACTGAACCCTGAATAAGTTAGCCTCCAGCCCGACAAGCTCCTAGTGGAAATCTCCTGGTGCCAGCTCCCGGAGCCGCTGAATAATCTGGGCCTCAGACACTTGACCTCTAGTCACTTTAACCATCCCAGTTGTCATACTGTGCACCTCCTGAGGAACCTCCCTCTCAATCGGCGACTCAAAGAACGTGAGCTCAGAGCAGAAAACTCCGTATGTCATAATACTCGGTAACTGTTCCCGCAAAAGCGGACACGCCCCTGTCTCATGGGCAGGCTTACCACAAGTATCACATAAACTGGCCACACACTCAGCAATAAAATGGCCCTTATCACCACAACGGTAACATAGCATTCGTTCCTTCTTTTTTGCAAACTTTGCCGCCCTGTCCATCTCAGACCTATCAGATACCTCCACCGACATAGGCTCGACCATAGCATTATCAGGTACGACGACATCCGCCAGTGTCGTCACCACCTCCATAGCCTGGCCAGACAGCTCTGTCTCCTCAGTAGCTCCGCCAACCGCCATCTCATCAACGACAACATGATGCTGCCTAGGGCGATAACGTCCCCCTCGGCCACCTCGGCCACCACGATTACCACGGAAACCACCTCGGTTGCGATTGGCCGGTCCAGATGCCCCTTCGACGAAACCACCTGTTGGCCCCAAGAAAGGTCTCTCGGCCGACCCGTCGCTCTGCCATGCATACCCCCGGCCACCACCTGTGGACGAGGATCCCCAATGCTGCCCATCACCATAAGCATTAATCCCATCGTCACCAAATTGACCACGAGGCACTGATGAATCCTTCCCCCTAGCCGATGCTTGCGGCAATTGCGCCTGCTGCAGCACCGGCGCCGTCGAGTTCTGCGCCTGCCGAGCCACAAAGTGCGGAGGTCTAGCTCCGGCTTGCTCCACCACCGGTCGATGTGGACCACCGGAAGCCGGAGCCGGCGGCCTCAGAGCCGGGGTGCCGCGACCCGCGGCGGTCACAGTAGCCGGCACCGGTGGCCTGAGGCCACCCCGCCCCAACGCCGGCACGGGGAGCCTAGCTGCCGCAGGGTGCCCGCGACCAGCCCCTCCAGTGACGGGCGTCCCGCCAGTTTGTGGCCTAGGACCGCCGGCCTCTAGCCCCTGCTGGCCGTTACCGGATGCCTGTACCTGGGGAACGTCGCCCCTTCCGGTCCCGAGCACAGCCCCAGTCGAGGCGCGCCCCGACCCGAGCGGCAGCACGCCACCGCCGCCACCACTGCCACTAGCGGCGCCGCCGCCGCCCGCCCGCGCCGGCCGTCGCGGCAGTCTTAGCAGGGGGCTGCCCCCGACCTGCCATGTCGCACAGCGTCAGAACTCGCCGAGCACGCCCAACGCCTCGCTCGGAAAAAGATGATCGGCCGATAGATCGAACCCTAGCGATCCTCGATCGGAAAACCACCGATAAGTCGTTTGACGTGCATGGAGGTGTAGCCAAGTTGGTGTGGGCCTCATACCCAGGTACAACAGGCCCGATTGGGTCCGGCTCACACAGAACCGGCCCATTTCCAGGCCCACCGATCCCGCGGCCCAGGACAGCGTTCAAACGCTCCTGGCGCATCACGGAGATCGCGATCGGGTTCCTCGCCGGCAACGGCGCCCCAGCCGCCGTCTGCCGCCGATTCTTCTTCCTCTTCACAGTTTTCCACGAGCCCTCTGTAATGAAATTGGACAAGGTGGGTTTTGGAAGATTTACCTTAGGAATGGGCCCCTTCCATGGCCGGATCGCAGCTGCCGCCGTCCGTCTATGAACCATCCGTCGAACGATCTCGAGCTTGTCCTCTGCCCCCAATCCTTGCCGCGCCGGATCGTCCACCGGCACAACACCATCAACAATCGCGGCCACTTCCTCTTCCGAGTACCCGGGATCGAACGCCTCGCAGATCACCGACGACGGCGTCGGCGAGTACACTTCCGGCGAGCATCCGACGCCGTCCCCGTCGCCTTCGTCCTCCTCATCCGAGTCCGCTAGGGCCCAGAACCTACCACCGACGTGCCCCACGCCGGACATGTTCGCCGGCGGCAGGCCCGCGGTGGATGCCACAGGCGTCGCCCGTGTCGCCCCACTACCCATGACGTGATTCACCGACGTGTTGACGTGATCCGCGCCCATATACCAAGCTCAAAGAAAATCTGTAGCATTGGGGGTCCCTCCTTTGCCCCCCACATAGCAAGATCGAAGCAAACTTGCAGCATCTGCACCCATATACCAAGATCAAAGAAAATCTATAGCTTTGGGGCAGGAGAAATCCCTTGAAGGCAGGCCATGTGAAGAAGACGACATCCTTTAGCCTCCACATGGCAAGATCGAAGGAAACCCGTAGCATCCTCGCCTATATACCAAGATCAAACAGAATCTGTAGCATGGGGGAAGGAGGAATTCCTCGAAGGCAGGTCATGGGTAGATGACGTCATGTAGGAGGTAGAGCTGAGTTCAGGGTCCAACATGAGAGGACGGTGGCGGCGGCACGAAGAGGCGAGAGGTTCAATAAGCCTCATTAAATTTTTTATGAGGGAAAGGGCTCCTGATCCATTTTTAGGGTAGGCCTCGTGTTTTTTTAATGTAGGGTAGGCCTCGTGGGTTATTGGGAGAGAGACATAAGTGACTTTCTTTTCTTATGTTGAAAGGGTATTTTTTATGTAATGGCAATGGTGGTTAATTATTGATCCATTTAGGAAGATCTTTATACATACATATGTTATGCATATCTAACGGTTAATCTTAAAAGACCCGCCAAGGGCTAGTATTTTCTAATTAACGTGGAATTTTTAGACTAATTCTCTTGCTTCTGATTAACCCATCATTTACTTTTTATATATAAATAGATGTTTGTTATGTTAAAAAATTTAACCTCCTGTGTGGCCGTGTTGTATGAAATCTGAGGGTTGGCCAGTCGTCGGCTTCTGCCCCCACGTAGGTAGTACGGAGGTGTTCAGGACGGAATGTAAACACTCTTGATCCAATTATATGGTCATTGGAGGAGTTATTTAGCGCAACGAACCAGACAATCAGACTATGCGGCTTGAACACCCTCACTTAGCCATAGGAGTTTGACAATAAAAAATGTTGGCGCAGCCCCTAGTATCCGAACTAGAGTGCTATAACCGCTTGATCGAGAAGTACCGATCCTTCGCGTAATGCGGAAGAAATCTCCAACGATTTGCAACCCACGAAGAGCTGACGGCTCTCGCCGCATCATGACAGTCAGTTTTCGGCTTTCTCTACTGAGGTGCTCCTTTGGATAAACCAAGGCACAATAGCAGTAGTTCTTCCTTTACTACCTTAGCCGATATAGCGGAACGTAAGGTAGCTAGCACAATAGCTTGGCAACCCAACTATTGACCAAGGACATGATTCGGAGCCAATTCATATAGTGCTAAATTCGGGATGCCGAACTATAATATAAGAAAGTGTTCAGACTTTTGTTGCCGTAGTGCGGGGTGCTATGAAGCCCCTGGCAAATATGAAACGTACCAAAGTGTACGGGTGCTATCTGATAAGGTTACCCACGGGGGGAAAGAAAGATGGAAAAGAAAGGAAAACAGAGAGGGTGTGAAGATATAGGCTAGGGCCCTAAAGCTTGGGCCACGAACTATTTCCATTTGTAATTTGATTAATACGTCGAGGCGCATTCGATACAAGTAGTGCGATGAGCAACATGCTATTTAACATGCCAAAACCAAGGAAGAGGTGCATGTGGGTCCTAAAAAACAGGTAGAGTGATCGTTTAATTAAACCACCTAGAGAAGTCCCCCATATGTCTGTGTTTTGTGACGTCTTGGTGTGTTTGTCCTTCAAGAGGACCGATGATCAGGCCATCAGATGGGGCCTGCGGGATTGAGACTTGAAAATGGGAAAAAGGAAAAGTGAAAGTATGTGTATCCGGTGCCGGTTGAGCCGTACTGTGGATCACAAGCTAGCTATGCCTCCGTCGATGCCAATGGAATTTTGAATGCATAGTTATGTACGCGCGGCATGAATGCCACCACTTGATCGGGACTGAGACGGAGGCCGAATTGCTAGTCGATCTCCTGATGAGCCGAGCTGTCCTGCTGCAGGGTAGTTCGGACCCTCTTAACGGTATCCGTGGGATCGGCAGCCGAATTACGGTTCTGCTTGAGAAGGCTTCTCAGTACTTCTGCTGCTAAGGCAGTTGTGTGCTCCTCTGTACGAAGGGATTGTTCCGTATTTCCATTGACTGTTATGACGCCGCGTGGACCGGGCATCTTGAGCTTGAGATAAGCATAGTGTGGCACTGCATTGAATCGTGCGAATGCGGTTCGTCCGAGCAGTGCGTGGTAGCCGCTGCGAAACGGGACGATGTCGAAGATTAACTCCTTACTTCGGAAATTGTCCAGAGACCCGGAGACAACCTCTAGCGTGATTGAGCCCGTACAACAGGCCTCTACACCTGGTATGACTCCTTTGAAGGTAGTATTTGTGGGCTTGATCCGTGATGGATTTATGCCCATTTTTCGCATTGTATCCTGATAAAGCAGGTTGAGGCTGCTACCTCCGTCCATAAGGACGCGCGTCAGGTGAAATCCATCAATGATTGGGTCGAGGACTAGTGCGGCTGAACCGCCATGACAGATACTAGTGGGATGATCCCGACGATCAAAAGTGATCGGGAATGATGACCATGGATTGAATTTTGGGGCGACTGGCTCTATCGCGTAGACGTCTGATGGTGTCCTGGACTAGGGGGTACTCACCACGTCGTCTCCCGACCAGCTGGATCAGGCCAAGGACCCCCGTGGCGGTTCACTATTGGGCCAGTTCGGACAGCCCATGTCGCATACAAGGAAGACTCCACAAGACTTGACGCTCAATCCAAGGATTCTTCAAAACTCTAGGCCTCCGGTGTGTTATATAAACTGAGGCCAGGCTAGTCGATGGACAATCTCATATTCACTACTACTATCTCGTGGTAGATACATGTACTCTGTACTACACCCCATATGAATACAATCAAAAGCAGCGTGTAGGGTGTTATCTCTTCGAGAGAGCCCGAAGCTGGGTAAAATCCCGTGTCCATGTTACCTTCGCTCCAAGACGCCTAGCTTAGGACCCCTACTACGAGATACGCCGGATATAGAACCGATATTGGTGCTTTCGTTGAGAGCCTGCTAGGTGATCGACACGGATCGATGTGATGATCAGGTGATATTTTTTCAGTTAGATCTATTCCATATATATTATCTCTTTTTTGCAAAATCATTGGTTCACTAGTAGAAAAAGGGCCTATAGTCCCGGTTGGTGAGGGCCTTTAGTCCCGGTTCATGAACCGACTAAAGGGTCGGTACTAATACCTCACCCTTTAGTCCCGGTTCTATCCGTAACCGGGACAGATGGGCCTCCACGGGCCTGTCACCGAGCCCAGTAGGGAGGGCCTTTGGTCCCGGTTGGTGGCACCAACCGGGACCAATAGGCATCCACGCCAAGCATTTCTTTGGCTCTGGTTTTGTTTTTTCAAAAGGGGGGTTGGGGGTTTTGGGGGTTAATTTAGGTGTTTCATATATTGTGCTATAGCTAGCTAATTAATAGAGAAAAGTGTCCTTTCTTTTGTCCGTGCTTGGTCGACGCTACGCACTATACGTGCAGATAGAGAGGACTAACTAGACATGCTAGCTAGCTATTAATTAAGCAAACAGAAGATCGTCATGAACATATATATGCATACAGAGAGAAGTGATATCGACCACCTCTCCTTCTCCGAGAGATTGGTCGAACAACAAGTTCTCGTATATCTATCCGACACTACCGCTACATATATACAATAATTATCTTTTACAATACGGACGCGTGGTCCACATAGTATTCCCGCCTTCAGCGATCACATAGTCAAGAAAGAACGCCGCCAATTCCTCTTGAATTGCTCGCATGCGATCTGGTGCTAGGAGTTCATCCCGCTTCAAACATCTAATTTTAAGAAAGGGGTCAATACATATATATATATATATATATATATATATATATATATATATATATATATATATATATATATATATATATATATATATATATATATATATATATGAATGAATGAAACTCAACACAAATGATGGTAATAAAATAAAATTGTGAATATTTTTATTTACGCACTTCAAATTGTTTGTCGGAGTAGCCCTCTCACAGGTCGTGTGGCGGATGGACTCATAAACGTAGTATCCACAGAAATCATTCCCTTGTTCCTGCCACAACCACTTTACAAGAAACAGAGGTCAATCAAACTGATAATTAGCAAGCACGTGCTAAATGGTATTGATGAAACTAGCGCTTGAATCACTAGGAGATGCGCGTGGAATATGCTACTATATAGTACTTACTTTCGGGTGTCTAAATTGCAGCTTCTTCGGTAGTCCCGGAGCTTTTTTGGTGAATTTTCCCCAAGCCCTGCCATACAAAGAAAACAATTACTTGAGATCAGAAATGAACAAAGTTGCTGATATGGTGGATAATGATCGATTTAACTTACTTCTCGAGCATTTCAGTCATTTCCGCATACTCCTTGGGATCTTTTCGTCTCGAGTCTAAGACAGTTACTACTCCTGCTCAAGCTTAATCTCTAGGAGAATATAGTGGAACCTGCATGCGCATGCATAACTCATCAATATTACATTTCTATAACCTGACTACATAAGGGAAACCGAATATGCCATAAGACAGTAACACTCACGTGTAGTTGTAAGGAAAGAGTATTGTATTTTGTGTTCATTTATTTCCAACGATCGTAGCAAGTTGGCCTCGGTTTCAAGCGGCACGATATTTAACCTCATTTGCATCTATGAGATATGTGTTAATGAACCAATATCACCCACTTGTTTTTTCTTCATTTCTGCGATCTTCAATCTGCATAATATAGTGAGGATATTTATAAATACATGCAATGAAAGAGCTGAGTTATATAGAGATACTTAATGACAGAAGTAGTACTACTTACAGACAGTAGCAGGTGACCGTTGCTTTATCGAGGGCCAATTGATTGAAAAACTGATAGAACTCCTCAAATGGAATAGGCAACAGTTCAATTCCAAGGAGGTCATGATCCTTTTTAACTCTCACATACAAAGTATTCCTCCCCTCAGACTCTTTGCAGGTTTTCATGTACCAATCATGCAATCTTCGCATCATCGTTGTTAGAGAGCTTTCATCTTTGACGAGAGGCTTCCCGTACTCGTATCTTTGTATCTGCACCTCCAAGAAATCAAATTGTACATCGTCGGGCAGGTAATTTTCAGGATTGCCATAACCGGGCACCATCCTCGGATCGACGATGTCGCTAGCAGCACCTTGAGCGGGGGCACAATTGCTTGGCTTGTTCGCCGAGCTGGGCAATTTGTTTCCCAGCTCGTCGTTCTTTCATCCTTTGATCACCGACAGATTTCCCGATCTCTCCGCTTCGCAAATGCCTTTCCAATAATGCGCTCATAGTTGCCGCTTACGGAGACTTGGGTGGTTTTGTCGGGGCAGCGAGTGCGCTTCGCTTTGACCGGATCTACCTTCTCCTCCGGAGGTGGATGTCTCTTTGCTTTCAACCCTTGAAACCAGTCATCCACTTGATCTGCGCGATCTTCGCTTTCCTCCTCGCTCCTCTCGACGGTAACTTCTCCGAGTCTTCAGAGAAGGACCGAATCATATCTCCCCGCCTTTGGCTGTACTGCTAGACGCCGCAGAGCAGACGGAGCGGATGTCTTCTTTCCTTGCTTGCAGGCGGAGGAGAAGGACTACGACGCGCGGAGCAGCCGGAGCGGGCGGCGGGTCTCTTCCGCCCTTGCCGACGAGGCGGAGAAGGAGGAGGCTGGCTGCCGGACGCGCCGGTGCAGCGGAGAAGGAGACGGAGTGCCGCCACGCGCGGAGAAGGAGCCGCCGAGTGCCCTGATCGCCACTCGCCGGAGGAGGAGGCGGTGGAGGAGGCGGAGTGCCCCGACTCGCGGGAGGAGGAGGAGGAGGCGGAGGCGTCCAGTTCGGAAGGTTGATGAGATCCTTCCGCCATAGGCATGGAGTCTTGAGCGCAGAACCCAGCCGATACTCCCTTCACCGGTAGGGTGGTCAAGCCGAGGTCCTCAAATCCTCCGTTATTTCATCGACCATCACATTAGCATATCCTTCGAATCGGCCGGCAAAGAAAAGTTGAGTCAGGTTTAGTAGGATAAACAGAGCCAACAGCCGCCTTGACCTTCAAATTGCTCCATTGCGCCATAAGGTGGCAACTTTCAGCATCCATGATAGCATCCACGGGATAGCTGGCAGGAGCCGCCAAGGCATGCTGCTCTGCTGAAGCAGCTCGGTGGAAGCCACGCTGCTTCTCCGCTGAGATGGCGGGTAGCTTCGGGGAAGCTTGCAGGTCGCTTGTTGTGATCTGCTGCTTCGTTCCTCTTCTCGCCCTCTAGCCCCATTACCCTTTCGTGCAGCGCCTGCATTAGACTCTCCTCCGCTCTTCCTCCTCTCATGGGTTTTGTAACCCCTGCGTCCGAAATCCAGCCTTCCACGAAAGGGAGCTGGCGTGCCTCGTGTCCGTCCGTGGTGCTCAGAGATTCCCGAGGGCCATTGTGAGCTCATCCTTCTCCCTGTCTGGAACGAACTTCCCTTGCTGCGCTGCTTCGATATAATGCTTAAGCCTCTTGACTGGTATGTCCAATTGTTCGTCCGTCCAAATGCACTTCCCCGTTATAGGGTCCAAGGATCCGCCGCCCCAAGAACCAAGTCCGAAACGGTCTCGCCAATTCATTGTCTCGGGTTCGATCCCTTTATCAAGCAGATCATTCTCAGCCTTGGCCCACTTAGGCCGGGCTATGAGGTAGCCACCTGACCCCGTGCGATGGTGAAGCTTCTTCTTCGCAGCATTTCTCTTGTTTGTCGCTGACATCTTTTTACTCTTTTCCGATGTCTTGTAGGCCACAAATGCGGGCCAGTCATCTCTGATCTTCTCATATTTGCCCGTGAATTCTGGTGTCTCATTTTTTCGACATACGATTGAGGTCTTTCTTCCAATTCCTGAATAGTTCTGCCATCTTCTTAAGAGCAAAAGACTTGATTAATGGCTCTATAACTGGCTTCTCCGGATCATCCTCTGGCGGTAGGGTAAAATTTGACTTCTGCTCAGTCCAAAGATCATTTTTCTGCATATCATTGACACAAGACACCTCAGGGTCTTCGTTCTTAGGCTTATACCATTGGTGGATGCTGATCGAGATCTTGTCCCTAACCAGAACCCCGCACTGAGCAACAAATGCCTTCTTTGTCCGGTAGGGTTCAATCGGTTGGCCGTCGTGCACGATTGCTATATTAGTTATGCTTTATCGAGTATTTCCGTTAGCAAAATTATTTGGTAAATTGCTCATATTTCCAACAATCCAAAAACCTTATTATAGGCAATTTACACCAAGTGGTTTTGCTGCTTCCATGAGACCTCCTATGTTTGAGGGTATCCACTATAATAGGTGGCGCGTGAGAGCAGTCTTATGGTTTCAGACCATGAGTTGCTATGACGCCACTCTTGGCAAACCTGAAGGAGAGCTTGATGCTCAACAGGCACAAGCTTTTCAGAAAATGGATACTCTGTTTAAGGCTGCTCTCTTGAGTGTTCTTGGTGAGAACATAGTTGATGCTTATGCGTCAATTGATAATGGAAAAGATATGTGAGATGCACTCGAGGCCAAGTTTGGGGTCTCGGATGCTGGCATTGAGCTGTACATCATGGAGCAATTCTATGACTGCAGGATGACTTGAGCACTCCATGGTTGAGCAAGCTCATGAGATACAGTCATTTGCTAGAGAACTTGAGCACTTCAGTTGTATGCTACCGGACAAGTTTGTTGCCGGAGGTATCATCACTAATCTTCCTCCTTCGTGGAGGAACTTTGCTACCTTAATGAAACATAAGAGACAGGAGTTTTCCATCCCGGATCTCATTGGCACTCTTGATCTGGTACAGAAGAAGAACTTCCAGCCCCACAAGTTCAAGAACAAGGGCAAGTTTGATGGTAAAGCAAAGTTTGATGGGAAGAACAAGGTTGTGCAACACACGAACTTCAAGAAGATGAATGAAAAGAAGAAAGGTGTCTGTCATGTGTGTGGGGATCCTGATTATTGGGCTCCTAGTTGCCCTAATCGCTATGACAAGCGTCATCCTAGGAAAGGCGGCAAGACCGCCAATGTTGCCATTGGAGACACTAACATGAAGGATGCTGGGTATGGTATATTTCCCACTATTCTTTCAGTATGTCATTCTCCCGATCGGGTGCTAATGTGCATGTATGCGGTGATATTTTCATGTTTTCGTCTTATCAGACCGCAGGGACCACTAGTAGATAAACCACCATTAGTCCCGGTTGGTAAGGGCCTTTTGTCCCGGTTCCTGAACCGGGAATAAAGGGTTGTTACTAATGCCCTGGCCCTTTAGTCCCGGTTCAGTCCAGAACCGGGACAGAAGGGCCTCCACGTGGCCGGTGCGCCGAGCCCACGCAGGAGGGCCTTTGGTCCCGGTTAGTGGCACCAACCGGGACCAATAGGCATCCACGCGTCAGCATTTCAGGGGCTGTGGTTTTTGTTTTTTTTGAAAGGGGGGTGGGGTTGCGGGTTTTGGGGGTTAATTTAGGTGTTTCATATATTGTGTTAGCTAGCTAATTAATAGAGAGAAGTGTCCTCTCTTATGTCCGTGCTTGGTCGACGCTACGTACTATACATAGAGAGGCCCTCGACACGCTAGCTAGTAAGAAAATGAAGGAAACCATTAAGTACAGAAGTTCGTCATGCATACCGAGAGAAGTGATCGATCGACCTCTCCTTCTCCAAGAGATTGGTCGAACAACAAGTTTTCGTATTATCTATCCGACGCTACTGGCTACATACATATACAATATGCAAGATCTCCTACAATCCCCTAGAATTTGAAATCAACTTCCACATGGTATTCTCCGGCTTTATTGATGACGTGGTCAAGAAAGAATCCGCCAATTCCTCTTGAATTACTTTCATGCAATCTTGTGGTAGGAGTTCATTCCGCATCTGCCACGTCTAATTTGAAGAAGGGGGTTAATACATATATATGAATGAAACTCAACAGAAATGATGGTGTAATAAAATGAAATTGTGAATATTATTGCCTACGCACTTCATGTTGTCTTTTAGAGTAGCCCCGCTTATTTTTCAAAGTCGCGTTGTAGATGAACTCGCACACGTAGTATCCATAGTAATTATTCCCTTGTTCCTGCCACAAGCACTTTACGAGAAATAGAGGTCAATCAAACTGATAATGAAGCATTATAAATGGCATTGATGAAAGTATAGCTATAGAATCAACGGGAGATGCGCGCAACTAGCTAGCTAGTAGTACTTACTTTCGGGTATGTATATCGCAGCTCCTTCGGCAGTCCCGGAGCTTCTGCGGTGAACTGTTTCCAAACCCTGCAAGACAAAGAAAATAATAATTATTACTTGACATATCAGGAAATGAACAAAAAGTTGCCGATATGGTGCGATAATGATCGATTGAACTTACTTGTTGAGCAATTTAGTCATGTCCGCATAGGTTTCGGGATCTTTTCTTCTCGAGTCTAAGACGGTTACTAGTCCCCGCTCAAGCTTAATCTCCAGAAGAACATAGTGGAAGCTGTGCACGCATGCATAACTCATCAATTACATAACTATAATCTCGCTCAAGTAATAAGGGAAACCGAATATGCACACGAAAGTAACACTCACTTGAAGTTGTAAGGAAAGAGTATGGTATCTTCGTTTTGATTTTTGATCAACGATTGTAGCAAGTTGGCCTCGGCGTCTTCGGCGTGCTTTTTAACCTGAATTTCATCTATGATATTTGTGTTAATGAACCCAATATCATACATTTCTTGTTTTCTGCACTCGACGATCTTCAATCTACATAAATAGTGAGGATAATTAATTATAAATACATGCAATGAAAGAGCTGAGCTATATATAGAGACTTAATGACGGAAATAGTACTTACAGACAATAGCAAAAGACCGTTAATTTATCGAGGGCCTTTTGATTGAAGAACTCAAAGAACTCCTCAAATGCTCCTCTTTAATTCTCAGATACAATGTATTCGTCCCCCCGGACTCTCTGCAGGTTTTCATGTACCAATTATGGAATCTTTGCATCATCGTTGTTAGAGATTTTTCATCTTTGACGAGAGGCTTCCCGTACTCGTATCTGTATTTGACCACCTCCATGAAATCAAAATTTACATCGTCAGGCATGTAATCTCCAAGATTGCTATAACCTGGTACCGTCCCCGGAGCATTAGTGACGATGTCGCTAGACACATTGAGCAGGGGGCACGATTGGTTCGCTTGTTCGCCGAGCTGGGCAATTTTTTTCCCGGCTGCTCGTCGTTCCTTTAACCTTTGATCACTGACAGTAGTTCCCGACCGTGAAGCTTCTTGATATGCCTTTTGAGTAATGCGCTCATAGTTGGTTTTCGGCGGAGACTTTGGTGGTTTCCTCAGGGCATCGATAGTGCGCTTTGCTTTCACCAGATCTACCTTCTCCTCCGGAGGTGGATGTGTCTTTGCTTTCAACCCTTCAAAGAAGTCCTTCACTCGGTCCGCACGATCTTCGCATTTTCCTCCTCCGTCCTCTCGTACAGTAACTTCTCTATAGGATTGAGAGGTGGACCGTATCTGTATTGCCTCCCGCCTCTGGTTGTACTGCTAGACGCCAGAGCAGATGGAGCGGCTGTGGCTGTATTCTTCCGTGCTTGCTTACGAGGCGGAGGAGAAGGACTACGACACGCCGGAGCAGCCGGGGCGGCGGCGGGTCTCTTCCGCCCTTGCTGGCGAGGCGGAGAAGGAGGAGGCTGCTGGCTGCTCGGGCGCGCCGGCGCAGGCGGAGAAGGAGGCGGAGTGCCGTCACGCTCCGGAGAAGGAGGCCGAGTGACCTGATCGTCACTCGCCGGAGGAGGAGGCGGTGGAGGAGGCGGAGTGCCCTGACTCGCCTTAGGAGGAGGAGGAGGCGGAGGCGTCCAATTCGGAAGGTTGATGAGCTCCTTCTACCATAGGCATGGAGTCTTCAGAGCAGAACCCAGCCTAGTCTCCCCTTCACCGGTAGGGTGGTCAAGCTGGAGGTCCTCAAATACCACCGTTATTTCATCCACCATCACCCTAGCATATCCTTCTGGAATCGGCCGGCAGTGAAAAGTTGCGCCGGGTTCAATAGGATAAACAGAGCCAACAGCCACCTTAACCTTCAAATTCATCCATTGCGCCATAATGTGGCAATTTTGAGACTCCGTGATAGCATCCACGGGATAGCTGGCAGGAGCCGTCAAGACATGCTCCGGTTGAAGCAGCTCGATGGAACCCACGCTGCTTCTCCGCTGAGATGGCGGGCTAGCTTCGGGGGAAGCTTCGGCAGTTCGTTTGCTGCGATTTGCTTCTCGTTCCTCTATCGCTTGTACCCTTGCGTGCAACGCCTGAAGTTGGGTCTGCTGCACTTTTTTCCTCCTCTCCTAGCATTTGTAACCGCATGCGTCCGAAAACCAGCATTCCAAGGAACGGAGCCTGGCATGCCTCGCGTCCGTCCAGGGTGCTCAGGATTCCCGAGGGCCATTGTGAGCTCGTCGTTCTCTCTGTCTGGAACGAACGTCCCTTGCTGTGCTGCATCGATATAGTGCCGAAGCCTCTTGACTGGTATTTCCAATTGCTCGCCTGTCCAAATGCACTTCCCTGATACAGGGTCCAAGGATCCGCCAGCCCCGAAGAACCATGTCCGGCAACAGTCTGGCTAGTTCATTGTCTCTGGTTCGATCCCTTTATCAACCAGATCATTCTCAGCCTTGGCCCACTTAGGCCGGAATTTGAGGTGGCCACCCGACACCGTGTGATGGTGAAGCTTCTTACTCTTTTCCGATGTCTTGTGGGCCACAAATGCGGGCCAGTGATCTCTGATCTTCTCATATTTGCCCTTGAATTCTGGTGTCTCTTTTTTGTCGACAAACGTATTCAGGTCTTTCTTCCACCTCCTGAATAGGTCTGCAATCTTCTTAAGAGCAAAAGACTTGATTAATTGCTCTTTAACTCGCTTCTCCGGATCATCCTCTGGCGGTAGGGTGAAATTTGACTTCAGCTCAGTCCAAAGATCATTTTTCTGCATATCATTGACATAAGACACCTCAGTGTCTTCGTTCTTAGGCTTATACCATTGGTGGACGCTGATCGGGATCTTGTCCCTAACCAGAACCCCGCACTGAGCAACAAATGTGTTCTTTGTCCGGATGGGTTCAATCGGTTGGCCGTCGCGCACGATTGCTACGATCTCAAACCTTTTATCCGAGCTCAACTTTTTTTTCGGGCCTCGTATCTTTACCGAAGTTGTGCTCGATCCGGAGGGCTAGAAAAAAGAACAAAGACGAGAGTTAATTAATATGTGTACATACCAAAACAATGAATGCATCAATTAGCTAATCAGCACAGGCTTAACTAATATATATACCTGGCCGGACTCGGTTCGGTCACCGGAGCCGTCATCACGGTCTCCTTCTTGCACCGTCATTGGGTCACCGGAGCCGTCCTCACGGTCTCCTCCTTGCACCGGCATTGGGTCACCGGTGCCATCATAATCATAGCCAACTGCTTCTTCACCCTCTACTTCCAGACCATCGGTGTCGTTGAGAAACAACGAGCAGACGGCATCACTTCCTTGTGCGATTATGTCCCCCAACAACGCTTCTTGTGCTTCGTCTCGGGGGGTGTCCATAGTTTCTACAAATATTTACAACATGGCAATTATTATTCAAACATGATAGATGGATATATTAGCTAGTGGCAAATATAGAACTAGCTATCTAATCACAGTAAGGAATCATATTAATTAGTGGCCTCGACGTTGCTACTCTAGGGTTTGGGGTGGCCTCGACAACGCTTCAAGGGGGTAATATCGACAACGACGAGATACATACACGGGAAAATAATGTTATCAGGGAGGGGGTATATCGACCCCCCCCCCTCACGTGTTGAATTTATTGGGAGGGGGTATATCGACCTCCCCCCCAACGTGTTGAAGTTATTGGGAGGGGTTTATATCGACAACGACGACATACGTACATGGGAAAATAACATTATCAGGGAGGGGGTATATCGACCCCCCCCCACACGTGTTGAAGTTATCGGGAGGGGTTTATATCAACAACGACGACATACGTACATGGGAAAATAATAGTAACGAGGAGGGGGTATATCGACCCCCCCCCCACGTGTTGAAGTTATCGGAGGGGTATATCGACCTCCCCCCCCAACGTGTTGAAGTTATCGGGAGGGGTTTATATCGACAACGACGACATACGTACATGGGAGAATAATATTATCGGGGAGGGGTATATCGACCCCCCCCCCACACGTGTTAAAGTTATCGGGAGGGGTTTATATCGACAACCATTTACATACGTACATAGGGAAACTAATAGTAACGGGAAGGGGGTATATCGACCCCCCCCACGTGTTGAAGTTATCGGGAGGGGGTATATCGACCTCCCCCCAACGTGTTGAAGTTATCGGGAGGGGTTTATATCGACAACGACGACATACGTACATGGGAGAATAATATTATCGGGAGGGGTATATCGATTTTCCCACGTGTTGAAGTTATCGGGAGGGGTTTATATCGACAACGCATTTACATACGTACATGGGAAAATAATAGTAACGGGAGGGGTATATCGACCCCCCACCCCCATGTGTTGTAGTTATCGGGAGGGGGTATATCGACCCCCCTCATGTTGAAGTTATCGGGAGGGGGTATATCGACCCCCCCCCCACGTGTTTAAGTTATCGGGAGTTTTTATCGACACGACATGCGTACATGGGAAAATAATATTATCGGTGAGGGGGTATATCGACCCCCCCTCGTGTTGAAGTTATCGGGAGGGTATATGGACGACGCACCCGATAAAACATAAGAAAACGAAGAAGAAATAAAAAGAGGAGAAGAAGAAAGGAATAGAGGAGAAGATCGAAGAAAAAAAAGAAGAAAAAAAAGAGGAAAAGAAGAAAAATAGAAAAAATTTCTATTTTTTCTTCTTCTCCTCTATTCCTTTCTTCTTCTCCTCTTCCTTTTCTTCCTCTCTCCTCTTCTTCTCCTCTTCCTTTTCTTCCTCTCCTCTTCATCTCCTTTTTCCTCTTCTTATTTTCCTTTTTCCTCTCCTAAATATATAAAACTTTTCTAAAAATGAAACTAACCTAAAATCTTATATCTTATATCTACTAATTGGAGGCACCAAACGAGGCTCCACGTTAATCCTCAACACTTAATCAAACTGTCCGTTTGATCTATGTATTAACTATTTATGGCCGTCAGATGAGTTAACTCATGGAGTCCATGCCTACTATCCCACGTCCATGTCTCCCTCAAAAAAAAAATCCCACGTCCATGTCTATCCAGCCAACTCCTTGAAAAACAAACATATCTCACGCTGCAAAAAAAACATCCCTCTTGCAGATCCCTTTCTCCCCCGATCATATCCTACGCCCCCGATGCACACATCTCCCTTGCACCGGCGCGTCATCTACCCAGCCCTACCATTATTCCTCCCCCCGATCCAATCAGCCTTCACATGCAGCAATCTCCGGTGTGCCCATTATGCTGCAATCCATCTTGGCTGTGAGGAGGAGACCCTTTTCAATCTCAAATTTCATGCCTCTGCCAAATTGCATCTACGTTGGATGATGGAGTGAAGGGGGTGGAGGTGTATCGAAGGTAGTTTAAATCAGATCGGACATCTGACGTGGTTTATGAAGCTGCATAGTGGAGGAACTATAATAGGTTGAATACGACATGGTATACATGACCTATGCTGCTGGCGTTCATGGCCCATCGCTCCTGTCCTCACAATACAGCAAGTAATCAGTTATCCTGAAATCTTTGCTCTATTGTACAACCCGTTGAATCTATCCTAGAGCCCTCCCGGTAATCGGATTAATTAATGCCCATAGTCTGATCAAGAAAGATTGGTACTGTGGTGTCCATATATCAGCACTGCTCATGACTAGATCATGCAGTATAGGGAACGAGGGGAACCAACCAGAGTGGTGTGTTGTGTGCATCTCCTATCCCGCTGAACTTCAACAGTTTCATGCTCTGCCCAGAAGCTGCACGTGGTTTCAAATTTGATTCAATTTGTGACTTAAGACACTGAAATAAATTTAGATTAGATAAGTGATGTAATTAGTATTATTTATGTTCTCTATACATTCCCGCAATTAGTAACGGTATAGACTTATTCATTATTTTCACTAGCAGTTTTAGTTCTTCCTTCGCCAATTGATACAAATAATCTTTGAGTTATCAACTATTAGTTTCAGCTTTCTCCTGCTGTTTGCACATATATACCAGATTCTTTGTTTCAGCTGTCTCCTGTTGCACTGATATATTTAGTTTGCAGATTACGTAGTTTTCTGCAAGGTTGTTGGATAAATTCTTCCAGATACTGAGATCTGATTACAACATCTTGAGGTCTCTCACCTTTTTTTTAATGCAATCAGAAGTAGTCTCCATGTCTAATGCATATTAACAGATTCTGAAAGAAAAAGGAAAATAACTAGATTGATCTGCTCAGCATGTCCCATGACTTTGAAAGGAAGAATTTGGCTAAACTGAGATGTTGATGTGCAGTGAAAAAGGGAGACAAAATCAAAGACTGGGCACCTCTCCTATTGTCCTGTAACACCCTTGGTCAACACCCGAGAGCACAAGTGGGAGCTACATAATGGCAGCACAAAGCATTGAGCAGAAGCACCTCACGAGTTGATGATACACTCTTAGCTTATTAATTCAATTGAATGATGACGGTTAGTGTTACGTTTGGATTCTAATTCCATGCATACATATATAAACATGTGCATACGTTGGTAGCCCCCAACACTGTCTACTGTTGATGCATTGTATTATTATCTTCAAATTAAGATGTTCGAATAAAAATACAACATGTTCTGATCTGCAGGGTCTTTTTGTGGGTGTGATCTGCAGGTTAAATCTAAGATTAGAAAATGATACAGTTTACTGTTGAAATAAACCCAGTAATTGCTGAAGATATATCTAGTGATAGTAAAACTTCCCTGTACTGTATACATGATTTTTTTGTTTCTGTTAACAAGCATGCCTCCTAGGCTACTGTGAGTTCATTTGAATTATCATGATAATATTTACTTGCTCTTTTTACTTTGTATTTGCCAAGAATAATAATGTTGTTTTATCATAATTTTATTTTAATCCTTTTCAGACTTCAATATCAATTGTTATTTTCCTTTTCCTCCATTTCACATTAGGCTTGGTTGGACAGAAAGAATAATAAGGGGAAAGTATTCTATCAGGTAATTTGATCATCTTCTATCAGGTAAGTTTAGCTTAGCATATGTATATTAGCTCACGTCAGTTCCTCATACATTTTAGGAGAAGGTTCTTTGTAATTTTGATGCATTGCCATCCTCCCTCAGTTACTTTGAATGTATGTATTTATTGCTACGTTGCTTTGTGGATCATCAAGTTGATAATTGCCAGCCAGATTACTACGTTCATCATGTGGTTTCTATTTTTTTGGTAAATTTGATATCAGACATCTGTATTACCAAAATAACAGTAGATACGATTACCAGTTTCGGACATGAGTTAATATTACAAAGCTACAAATAAATAGGTTCTTCAGTAAGGATTCGGTACATGTATATGTGAAAACAATCCTTATGAGCCGATAAATGGATAATATGGTGTTTCTTGGAGATTGATTTCATAGTTGAACTTATGTAATGGAAATATGGCAGCCAACCTGGAGCAACATGCACAACAGTCAGCGTAATGTCCATCACCTTGTACTTGCATTTTTTATCAGCATTGTTCTCAACTGTTGCCTTTTTTAAGACAAAAACTAATTGAAGGCACCATTGGAGGCTCCATGTTAATCCTAGGAAAATTACCGAGAGATTGTACTAGGATCCATCCGATCTTCTTATTAATAATACCCCACAGTTGGATGGCATGTACGTACAGGGTAGAGGTTCCACTGTCTCCCACGAATTGGCTTCCAGTTTTCTGTGTTTGCATTGGAAAGTATCTTCTGGCTTCTCTCTCATAGATAACCTAAATCGATTGACATCATCGAGGTTCCTGTGGTGACCTCATGTTTCTCTCCGAGAGGTGCAGGCAGTTCCCAACACCGTCCTCCTTCTCTTGAGGTATGCGCAATTGCGCACACTGTCAATATGCAGTTATGTGGAGTTGAGGGCATGCACTTCAAGCAGAGGACGACCTACATCTGCTTATGCATATCTCCCTTGACAAAAAGCAGCACCGTGCAGTTGCAGGCTTGCAGCAGGTTGGAAGGCAAATGGTACGTACCACATGGTCTTAGTGGCAAAGCCAGCTGGGATCTCCTGCGCTGCGAATCTTTATGCATATCTGCAAGAGAGCAACGAGAGGTGTGTTCTTCATAGAGAAATTATCAATTTGTTTTCCCTAATTATTGGTTGATCTATTTTTCAAGCTGAGCATTGTGTACAATTATTGCAAGATCAGATCATACTATGAGAGGTGCGAGAGTGTACCTCGACAGGTAACATATTTATCAGAATTATGAGATTAGTTGTAAGTGTAATGAAATAATGGAGTGCATTGTCTAATCATGTGATATGCATATTTGAAGTACTAATTAGGCGTAGGAAATAGAAATGGAATACATGTAACAAAATAGATGTATGGATAAATTCCTTGCTGCATTTTCCTATCAAGCATTTATAGGATTGATATACTTAGAGAGCAGTATGTAGCAAACAGTTCAATTTAGAAACTTGTTTGGACTTGCAGAATAATCCATCTAAATAGTTTTCACGTTAGCATATTATTAGAAATCTAAATAATGGTTTTCTTCCTAAAAATCAAGCGGACTGTACGGCTAGACCATTTCTATTTATGTGTGCATATTTTTTCGGTGTAGTATATAGATCAGTTGTCCTTAAAAGATTTAGATAACGGTACAAAAGAAAGTAGCGGGCATATCATTCCTACTCTAATATCATGTCTAGAAAACATTGACAGTCCAATGGCCACAGTACATGTAGTAGTAGTACTTGACAAGTAAGCTCCTCTAATGTGACTATAATATGGCCTAAGCCTACGTGATATTGGTAGGTTTGACGTCCAGAACATGGGATAGCCATTGAGAATTTGAGATACAATTTTCAGGTTAAGTGTAACTTTTATCTTCCACAAAGTTTGCGTATTTTAACTTACCTCTCTCTTTTTTTCCTACTAAATTTATGATTAGTTGGAGTGTAACATTTTATTTTGAGGCATTATTCAGCGGTAAGTCTTGGTCGGTAAACTATTGCTCAGTTAAGTACTCCTTTGGTACATTCACCTTATGTAATAGGAACTATATATATAGTTATTCTTCAACTTACTTTTTTGTTCTACTAAATATTTCAAATTATAAATGAGATATTCTTGAAGAATTTCATGTAGACTGTTTTTTTGGAGGGATTTCATGTACACTGTTAAAAATGCATTTGTACCGACTGATTGTATTGTGCTTTGTTTCAAATCACAGAAGACTTCGATAGTTTTCTAAAATACTTTCTCTATTTTGAATCAAGGCATTGCTGTTGTAGTCAGCGTTGTAGGTAAGATTTGCAGCCAATATATATGCCTTACTGCAGTTTGCATCCAGACAACCTATATGTAAGATTTGCATTTATTTCGAGCTATGGATTTATTCTTATTTTCTATTACCTTTCAGCAAACGATTTGACTAATCTTTTGCATCTTATACTGTATTACCATTGCAACAATTGTTCTATCAACCAACCAGCAGATGTAAGGTATCTCTTATAATTTGTGCTCCAAGCAAAGTTCGTTTAATTGTTTTCTGTAATGATGATTACATCAGACGATATACCCAACCTTGAATTTACATTGATATGTTTGTCTTAGTATTCCAATTAGTTTGTCAATCATAATTTCGGAGAGTAGAAACTTAGTTTTGTTGATTTCTTGGAGTAGAACAGAACCAATTAGATTTTCTACAAATTTAACATGTTGGGGAAGGTACGCATTATTGCGTTGCGGCTCAAGGTGTCAACAAGATCAATGTCAACCTGCCTCCCCTCCTGTGTGCCCAATTATTAGGTCCCTCCCTACGCATTCATTTTTCCAATAAAATAGTTATTCCAAAATCAACATTCATGATCGGAATATATTTATTTCCGGTTCATACTATTTCTTATTTATATTCACTAGACATTGACACTTGCAGCAGGCAAGCTGAAATTGGCATGATTATATCTCACTGTGTGTTATCCAAACAATTGCCTACTTATTAAGAGTTGCATTCCTAATTTCTGCAAACATATAATGGAAACCAATTTTCTGTGTACTTTTCAAAAGAATATAATATTTGTTTGGTTATTTTCCAAGCGTGATTTCTTATCTAATGGACTTCGAAGTTTGCTAGCCCGTGCAGGTGCACGGGGTTGTTGACTAGTGTACTAAATCAGAGAACATATCTTATATTTACTAATTGGATGCATCATACGAGTTTCCACGTTAATCCACATCATTAAAAATATCTTAACCGTCTGGTCTATATAATTGATCTATCTTAGCCCTAGTATTAACGTTATTGTTGTAGGGAAAATAAAACACCCAAATAGGTCCAATTTGCACGCAAACCTTTTTTTCGTTAATCCCTACCACATGCGGCACAAGAAAAGCCTCCACGTTATAAAACTAAAAGCGGCTGTGGAGTTTTATTCTGTCCTGCTTGAGAGTCCTAGAGGCTTACGTTTAGTACTCAAACAGAAATTCACTAGGTAAGAAAAAATAATAGAATTACCATCACGTACGCAACCCTTCCTGCTCACGTACATGCCCAAGCTCCTGTATTTTGTGAAGACCTTCTTCCATGGACGGAGCCACCATCACGCCTTTAGCCTAATCCGGTGACCAAACTTCTGCTTTTCTCTCTCGCTCATAGAAACAATTCAATCGGATCACCACCTTTTCACATCTCGATTTGCTTTCCGTTGTCTCTCATCCGATCTGTCTTAAAATTTTGTACTGCTGAAGAAGTCGTGGGCTGACGGCAGCCACGTCGCCCATAGCCAAGGCGTGTATGCAGGGTTTAGAACTGCATATGTACGTCCACTTGCGCGCCAGCAGTCAGCAGATGATTAATATCATAGAAGCCGGAACTAATTCTCATTTGATGAATGCATGGGTAGATATGAATATAACGAATGCATGAGCATGGCCGCTAATGTATGATATCTGATGTCACTACAAGCTCCTAAGACATGTGAACGTACAAATTGTTTCGCTACTTTGTAACTTTTTTACAACTGCTTTATTTTTAACACATTGGCACACTAGAGGTGAATCCAGTAGTCGAGGAGTCATCCTTTGTCGTCTCTGCCTATAGAAGTTCGATTGTTCCCTACTCATATTAAAATTGGTATGTTCTTTTTTTTCTATATTTCTGTATTTTCCAACTGCATTGGGTACAGGCACTCACGTGTGGTAACTGCACATATGCATCTAATTTTTCTCTTAACTAGGATAAATAAATATTTAAAACGATTGTATGCTGAAATCCCCATACCAATATACTAACTCGAGGTCATCAAAGTAAGCCTGTCATCCATCAGAAATATGTGATACACATACCCATATATGCGTGGCAGATTAAAAAAAAAATCTCCAATTTACATCAAAGTAATATATTTTGTTTATATTTCTTCAAAATACATCAGCATTGATACTCCGCTGATTTGTTAGTGTTGTCATAATTGTTTAAAATTATAATCTCATACGAACATATTGTGTTTCTGCTTTCATTCTTTAGATGTGATATCAACCTTTGAGGAGATCCCACGGTGTACTTACACAAATTTCTACACCATCAACATATTCTTGCATCTAGATGCTCTGTATTTGTGAAGTGCATAATATTGTATAAAGTATGTTTTGTAACTGAGATGTCTTAAGCTAATAAATCATATGTTCTTAACATTGGTCATAACAATGATTTATACACAACCACAAAAAAAAATAAAAAATGATTAATTCAACTTCTTTGGATATTTTTTTCTTCAGATTCCCTGGTAAAGCGGATCATATTTCCCAACTAAAATGATTGGTCGTATGAGGTGGGTTTGCTTAGCACAAATATAGTGGCCACAATACCCTCCGTGGGAGAAAACAAAACAAGAAACTGAACTAATTAATCTCCTGGATTCTCTAAGCACTCACATAATTTGCAATATGTTTAGACTTATATAATACAATCATTTCATTGTTAGTATGTCCTACGAGAGACTTACATATATAACTGGAACTTAATTACGCAAGACCCATTAGTATGTAATTCTTAAATCGGTGACATAACATCTGATTCAACATATTGATTGAATAAGTCAAAACTAAGTTATATGTTGTAAATTTGTAATGAATACTAGCCCGTGCTGAGGCACGGGTTGATGACTAGTATAGATAAACCTTTTCTAAATATATAAATCTAACTTTTGCATATATGAACATATATACACAGAGAACATACAAACATATATACATTTTTATAAAAATCAAAATACAAATCATCATATATATGAAAAAATCTGAAAAGAAGCTATATACACAATACATATACACACACACACACACACACACACACACACACACACACACACACACACACACACATATATATATATATATATATATATATATATATATATATATATATATATATATAGTAATTCTGAAATATATTTTTTACTATCCAAGTTTTTAATTTCCTATATCGTCAAAAAATTACTATATTTTGTATGCTACGTTACTATTTTTTGTACAGAGCATTACTAGGGTGTAGAATAAGATATATATATAATTTGAAAAAACAAGCATGTAATATAAGAAAAAAAAACAGGGGAGGGCCGCCGGCCGGACCAACGGAGGGCAGGGGGGCGGGTTCGGCGGCGAGGAAGGCAACGGGGCAGGGGTGCGTTCATGGCGAGGACGGCGACGTGGCAGGGGCGACGGCTGGTGAGGAAGGGCGGGGCAGGGCGACGGCGACGACGGGCGGGCTGTCACACGACGCTGCGCAAGCAAGGCGGCGCGGCGGCGGCGGCGGCGGCGAGGGCACGGCGACGGCGACCTCCGATGGCTAGGGGAGGCGACGGCGACATCGGGGCAGGGGCCGGCGTCAAGGAGCAGCATAGCAGCCTGGCGGCGTTGGAGAGAAGAATGGCGGGTGGGGGGAAATTTCCCAAGTGTTTGGTTATATAGGAAAGGTTTTGGTCCCGGTTCGTGGCACAAACCGGGAACAATGCTCTTTAGTCGGTTGGTGCCACCAACCGACCAAACTGAAGAGGTTTTTGGTCGGTTGGTGGCAGCAACGGGACTAAAGGGGCATTGGTCCCGGTTTGTGACACGAACCAGTACCAATGCCCCCCTTTAGTCCCGGTTGCTGCCACCAACCAAGACCAAAGGCCTTGTGCTGGAACTGGCGCAGTGCGGTGGGATGTTTAGTCCCACCTCGCTAGCCGAGAGGGCTCGACAGTGGTTTATAAGCGCTGCTGCGCTGACCACTTCGAGCTCCTCTCAAATGCAGGCTTACAGGCCTAAAATCACTTTTCTACCTATGGGCCTACTGGGCCTCCTGCGGGACTGAATCCTGGCTCATGGTAGGGTTTCTAGTCGTATTCAGGCCGTGGGGGCCTAGTAGGAGGCACTTTTTTTGTTTTCTTTACTTATTGTTGCTATTTTTATTTTTTTTCCAGTTTTTGTTTTGTTTTCTGCATTATTTATTTTCTTTTGTTTTTGCTTTATTTTTAATTCTTTTTGCTTTTAGTTTTAGAAAATTATAAACTTTCTGTTAGTGTCATTAGTTTTCAAATTTGAAAACATTTTTTGTTTTTTGTTTACTTTCTTGCTTTATTATTTTATTTTGTTTCTACTTACAACAAAATACTTATTTTTGCTATTTTTTCCAGTTTTTTGTTTTGTTTTCTGTATTATTTTTTTTTGCTTTATTTTTAATTCTTTTTGCTTTTAGTTTCAGAAAAATTACAAACTTTCTATTAGTGCCATTAGTTTTAAATTTGAAAACACTTTTTTGTTTTTTTATTTCTTTGTTGCTTTATTTGTTTTATTTTGTTTCTACTTACAACAAAATACTTATTGTTGCTATTTTTATTTTGTCTCCAGTTTTTGGTTTTGTTTTCTGCATTATTTATTTTCTTTTGTTTTTGCTTTATTTTTAATTCTTTTTTCTTTTAGGTCAGCAAAATTATAAACTTTCTGTTAGTGCCATTAGTTTTAGAAAATTATAAACTTTATGTTAGTGCCATTAGTTTTCAAATTTGAATAGTTAAAATTTGAATTCTTTGAAATTTGTGTGAATCACAAGTTTGTGATTAACTTTACTAAAAAAATGAACATAGATGCGCCTATAGAGAAAATTCAACCTAAATTCATAATAAATTTCCTGTATAGGGGCATCTATTTTCACTTTGAGAGGAGCTCAACAAGACAGAGAGGGACGGGCTTATAAACCGGTGTGAGCGACCTCCGGTTGGCGAGGTGGGACTAAACTCCGAGCGCAACGAGGACCAACCCTTTAGTCCCGGTTTGTGGCACAAACCGGGACTAATGGTCATGGTCCAGGGGCGAGGCGCATTGGTCCCGGTTCGTGCGTGGAACCGGGACCGAAAGGTCCAGACGAACCGGGACCAATTGCCCACGTGGCTGCCCTCTTGAGAGTGTTCCTGGTGAGAACATAGTTGACAAGGAGCGAACCGGTATTAATGGTATTACGAGGGCCGAACCATAAGACATTAAAGCATTTCAAATGAACTCTGAAAAAGTTGAAAGTTGGCATGGTATCATAATTTTACCCACATAGCATGTGCATGTACAAAACCGACAATGGTATCATACTCGTCTGTTACAAAGTTGGCATGGTATCATCATAATAGTTACGGGAGAAAGTCTTCACTTTTTCTTCGCTTGTGTCATTTGCTTATTGCGCCGTAACCATGGATAATCTTCATCGTTTATCAGGATTCTTGGGTCAGCCTTGACTTTGAAGGGACGAATTTCATGAAACTTTTCATAATCTTCAGACATGTCTGTCTTGCCCTCCACTCCCACGATGTCCCTTTTTCCTAAAAGAACTATGTGGCGCTTTGGCTCATCGTATGATGTATTCGCTTCCTTATCTTTTCTTTTTCTCAGTCTGGTAGACATGTCCTTCACATAGATAACCTGTGCCACATCATTGGCTAGGACGAACGGGTCGTCAGTGTACCCAAGATTTTTTAGATCCACTGTTGTCATTCCGTACTGTGGGTCTACCTGTACCCCACCTCCTGACAGATTGACCCATTTGCACTTAAACAAAGGGACCTTAAAATCATGTCCGTAGTCAAGTTCACATATGTCCACTATGTAACCATAATATGTGTCCTTTCCCCTCTCGGTTGTTGCATCAAAGCGGACACCGTTGCTTTGGTTGGTGCTCTTTTGATCTTGGTCAATCGTGTAAAATGTATTCCCATTTATCTCGTATCCTTTGTAAATCAATACAGTCAAAGATGGTCCAATGGACAACATGTACAACTCATCACAAACAGTGTTGTCACCTCTGAGACGTGTTTCCAACCAACTGCTGAAAGTATTGATGTGTTCACATGTAATCCAGTCGTCGCACTGCTCCGGGTGTTTGGAGCGCAGACTGTTCTTGTGTTCTTGGACATACAGGGTCACCAAGGTAGAGTTCTGTAGAACTGTGTAGTGTGCTTGGGACCAAGAATATCCATCTCTGCATATTATTGAGTCCCTTCCAAGCGTGCATTTTCTAGTCAGTCTCCCCTCATACCGAGATTTAGGGAGACCTATCTTCTTAAGGCCAGGAATGAAGTCAACACAAAACCCGATGACATCCTCTATTTGATGGCCCATGGAGATGCTTCCTTCTGGCCTAGCGCGATTACATACATATTTCTTTAGGACTCCCATGAACCTCTCAAAGGGGAACATATTGTGTAGAAATACGGGCCCTAGAATGACAATCTCGTCGACTAGATGAACTAGGACGTGTGCCATGATATTGAAGAAGGATGGTGGGAACACCAGCCCGAAACTGACAAGACATTGCGCCACATCACTCTTTAGCCTTGGTACAATTTCTGGATCGATCACCTTCTGAGAGATTCCATTGAGGAATGCACATAGCTTCACAATGGCTAATCGGACGTTTTTCGATAGAAGCCCCCTCAATGCAACCGGAAGCAGTTGCGTCATAATCACGTGGCAGTCATGAGACTTTAGGTTCTGGAACTTTTTCTCTGGCATATTTATCATTCCCTTTATATTCGACGAGAAGCCAGTCGGGACCTTCATACTGAGCAGGCATTGAAAGAAGATTTCTTTCTCTTCTTTAGTAAGAGCGTAGCTGGCAGGACCTTCATACTGCTTCGGAGGCATGCCGTCTTTTTCATGCATAGGTTGCAGGTCCTCCCGTGCCTTAGGTGTATATTTTGTCTTTCCATACATGCCCAAGAAGCCTAGCAGGTTCACGCAAAGGTTCTTCGTCACGTGCATCACGTCGATTGAAGAGCCGACCTCTATGTCTTTCCAGTAGGGTAGGTCCCAAAATATAGATTTCTTCTTCCACATGGGTGCGTGTCTCTCAGCGTCATTCAGAACAGCTAGTGCGCCGGGACCCTTTCCAAAGATTACGTGTAAATCATTGACCATAGCAAGTAGGTGATCACCGGTACGCATGGTGGGCTTCTTCCGGTGATCTGCCTCGCCTTTGAAATGCCTACCTTTCTTTCGACATTGATGGTTGGTCGGAAGAAATCGACGATGGCCCAGGTGCACATTCTTCCTGCATTTGTCCAGGTATATACTTTCAGTGTCATCTAACCAGTGCATGCATGCGTGGTATCCCTTGTTTGTCTGTCCTGAAAGGTTACTGAGAGCGGGCCAATCGTTGATGGTCACGAACAGCAACGCCTTTAGGTTAAATTCCTCTTGTCTGTGCTCATCCCACGTACGTACACCATTTCCATTCCACAGCTATAAAAGTTCTTCAACTAATGGCCTTAGGTACAAATCAATGTCGTTGCGGGGTTGCTTAGGGCCTTGGATGAGAACTGGCATCATAATGAACTTCCGCTTCATGCACATCCAAGGAGGAAGGTTATACATACGTAGAGTCACGGGCCAGGTGCTGTGATTGCTGCTCTACTCCCCGAAAGGATTAATGCCATCCGCGCATAAAGCAAACCATACGTTCCTTGGGTCCTTTGCAAACTCATCCCAATACTTTCTCTCGATTTTTCTCCACTGTGACCCGTCAGCGGGTGCTCTCAACTTCCCGTCTTTCTTCTGGTCCTCACTGTGCCATCGCATCAACTTGACATGCTCTCTGTTTCTGAACAGACGTTTCAACCGTGGTATTATAGGAGCATACCACATCACCTTCGCAGGAACCCTCTTCCTGGGGGGCTCGCCGTCAACATCACCAGAGTCATCTCGTCTGATCTTATACCTCAATGCACCGCATACCGGGCATGCATTCAGATCCTTGTATGCACCACGGTAGAGGATGCAGTCATTAGGGCATGCATGTATCTTCTGCACCTCCAATCCTAGAGGACATACGACCTTCTTTGCTGCGTATGTACTGTCAGGCAATTCGTTATCCTTTGGAAGCTTCTTCTTCAATATTTTTAGTAGCTTCTCAAAGCCTTTGTCAGGCATAGCATTCTCTGCCTTCCACTGCAGCAATTCCAGTACGGTACCGAGCTTTGTGTTGCCATCTTCGCAATTGGGGTACAACCCTTTTATGTGATCCTCTAACATGCGATCGAACTTCAGCTTCTCCTTTTGACTTTCGCATTGTGTCCTTGCATCGACAATGACCCGGCGGAGATCATCATCATCGGGCACATCATCTGGTTCCTCTTGATCTTGAGCAGCTTCACCCGTTGCAGCATCATTGGGCACATCGTCTGGTTCCTCTCGATCTTCACCAGCTCCCCCCGTTGCAGCATCACCGTATTCAGGGGGCACATAATTGTCATCGTACTCTTCTTCTTTGTCGTCTTCCATCATAACCCCTATTTCTCCGTGCCTCGTCCAAACATTATAGTGTGGCATGAAACCCTTGTAAAGCAGGTGGGTGTGAAGGATTTTCTGGTTAGAGTAAGACATCGTATTCCCACATTTAATGCATGGAAAACACATAAAACCATTCTGCTTGTTTGCCTCAGCCGCTTCGAGAAACTCATGCACGCCCTTAATGTACTCGGAGGTGTGTCTGTCACCGTACATCCATTGCCGGTTCATCTGCGTGCCTTATATATAATTAAGTGTGTCAAAAACCATTACAGAACATCATGAATAGATAAATAAGTGACCAAATTAATAGAAGTTCATCATCACATTAAAACCAAAGTACATACATAGTTCTCATCTAACAACATATAGCTCTCCAGAGCATCTAATTAATTAAACCATACATTGAAACTATGTAAAACATTTCAATGCGAAAACAAATGCAATCATAATCGCAACCAAGGTAACAATTGATCCAACGGCATAATGATACCAAGCCTCGGTATGAATGGCATATTTTCTAATCTTTCTAATCTTCAAGCGCATTGCATCCATCTTGAACTTGTGATCATCGACGACATCCGCAACATGCAACTCCAATATCATCTTCTCCTCCTCAATTTTTTTATTTTTTCCTTCAAGAAATTGTTTTCTTCTTCAACTAAATTTAACCTCTTTATAATAGGGTCGGTTGGAATTTCCGGTTCACATACATCCTAGATAAATAAAATCTATGTCACATTGGTCGGCATAATTTTCATAAACAATAAATGAACCAATAGTTATAAAGATAATATATACCACATCCGAATCTTAGACAGGACGAGGGCCGACGGGGGCGGATACAAAAACCATCACACTATATAAGATGCAATAATAAAAGTAAGAAAATAATACATGTATCTATCTAAACATACAAGTAAGAATACTTTTCCTTTCAGGAAGAAGATAAGAACAAGAGGCTCACCACGGTGGTGCCGGCGATGAGATCGACGCGGGTGATCGACAGCGGTGAAGACGGGGACGGGGCGTGACGGACCGCTAAACCTAGACAAATATTGAGGAAAATGCAGCTTGGAGGTCGAGCTTGGAGAGGAGAAAGCTTAAGTAGTGTGGCTCCGGCATTCCATCGAACACCTTGTGTGCATAGGAGGTGAGCTAGAGCACCACTAAGCCCTCTCCCCCTCCGCGGCCAGAAAAAACGGAGCAGTGTGCTCTGCTCTTACGTGAGGGGGTATATATAGGCACCTCATTGGTCCCAGTTGGTGGCATGAACCAGGACTAAAGGGCAGCCTTTGGTCCCGTTCAAGCCACCAACCGGTACCAATGGTGGTGGGCCAGGAGCGAGGCCCATTGGTCCCGGTTCGTCCCACCAACCGGGACCAAAAGGTCCAGACGAACCGGGACCAATTGCCCACGTGGCCCGGCCGGCCCCCGGGGCTCACGAACCGGGTCCAATGCCCCCATGGGTCCCGTTTCTAGACTGAACCGGGACTAATGGGCTGACCCGGCCTGGACCTTTGCACCCTTTTCTACTAGCGGACTTCAACCGTGCTGATGGGCAATGGTTCAAGTGCTTCTGTTCGTGGTGTTGGCACGGTCGATCTGAAGTTTACTTCGGGGAAGATCGTGCGGCTGAAGAACGTGCATTATGTCCCCTCCGTCAATAAAAATCTTGTTAGCGGATCCCTTCTGTGTAGAGATGGCTATAAGCTTGGGTTTGAGTCGAATAAATTTGTAATATCCAAGTATGGAACCTTTGTTGGTAAAGGCTATGAGTCAGGAGGCTTGTTTCGTTTATCCTTATCAGATGTTTGCAATAAAGTTGTTAATCGTGTTTGCAACAATAGTGAAGCAAATGTATGGCATTCACGTCTTTGTCATGTTAACTTTGGTTGCATGTCGCGACTAGCAAAATTGAACTTAATCCCTAGTTTCATCACCACCAAGGGATCTAAGTGTCAAGTTTGTGTGCAAGCTAAGCAACCTCGTAAGTCTCACACAACTGCGAAACGAGAAATCTTGCACCACTAGAGCTCATACATTCAGATCTATGTGAAATGAATGGTGTTTTGACAAAAGGTGGAAAGAAATATTTCATGACGTTAATTGACGACTCCACTAGATACTGCCGTGTGTATCTTCTGAAATCTAAGGATGAGGCTTTGAACTTTTTCAAGATCTATAAAGCTGAAGTAGAAAACCAACTTGATCGAAAAATCAGGAGGCTTAGGTCCGACCGTGGTGAAGAGTATTTTTCCAATAAATTTGATGCTTTTTGTACGGAACATGGTATAATCCATGAGAGGACGCCTCCCTACTCACCCCAGTCAAATGGGGTGGCCGAAAGAAAGAACCGTACTCTAACTGATTTGGTTAACGTCATGTTAGACACATCGGGTCTCGCCAACACTACTAGGAAAAGGGCTATAGATGCGATGGACACTAATGGCGCACTGTACATGTGGTGCGCCATTACTAAATACTAATGGCGCACCATGTGTTGGTGCGCCATTAGTGTGCAAATACTAATGGCGCACCACATCCCACGGTGCGCCATTAGTAAATTTTTTTTTAATTTTTTCAAAACTAATAATGGCGCACCGTGGGAGTGGTGCGCCATTACTAGTTGAAACTAGTAATGGCGCACCACTCCCACGGTGGTGCGCCATTACTAGTTGAAACTAGTAATGGCGCACCACTCCCACGGTGCGCCATTAGTATTTTGGCCCAAACACTCCCCCGAATGCACCCCCGGACCACCTTTTCAGTTTTTTAAAAAATTAAACAAAATGATGTAAATGTCAAAAAAATAAAAGAAAATAAGATTCCCATGTGATATGTGGTCTAGTTGTTGGGAAAATTTGCAAATGTGAATTTCGACTTTATTTGCAAAATTCTCTCTCGAATTTGTAAATATGGGCATAACTTTTGCATACTAACTCGGATGAAAAAGACTTTTATATGAAAAATCATCTACTCGAAAAGTTACATCCAAATTTAACGGGGGAACCCATTTAAACATTTTTAAAATCCTCAAAAATCTAATAGAAAAAAAGATACGGGGCTTTTAAGATCTGGAGAGGCAAAAAAATTCAAAAAAAATTCAAACTTACTAATGGCGCACCAGCCCATGGTGCGCCATTACTATCTTCCTGCCTTCAAAATTCAAAATAAATCTAAAAAAATTACTAATGGCGCACCTGCCCATGGTGCGCCATTAGTATCTTCCCACCTTCAAAATTCAAAATAAATAAAAAAAAATAAAAAAAGTTACTAATGGCGCACCGACCCATGGTGCGCCATTAGTATCTTCCCGCCTTCAAAATTCAAAAAATTCAAAAAAAAAATAAAAAAATAGTAATGGCGCACCTGCCCACGGTGCGCCATTACTATGCCGTATATATGGCTGGGCGTGTCCTCTCCTCCTTACCTCTTCATTCTTCTCCTCCACTCCACCTCTCCTCCACTCCTCCACTTCATCTTCCCTTCTCTCCTCCACCATACTACCCTCCTCCTCTCCGGCGACCTCCTCCTCCTCCTCTCCGGCGACCTCCTTCTCCTCTCCGGCGACCTCCTCCTCCCTCCTCTCCTCTCCTCCCCTCCCATCCTCTCACGGTTTCTCCTCCCTCCTCTCCGGTGAGCTCCTCCTCCCTCCTCTCCGGTGAGCTCCTCCTCCCTCATCTCCCGTGAGCTCCTCCTCCCTCCTCTCCAGTGAGCTCCTCCTCCCTCCTCTCCGGTGAGCTCCTCCTCCCTCCTCTCCGGTGAGCTCCTCCTCGCTCCTCTCCTCCCATCCCCTCATGGCTTCTCCTTCCTCCTCTCCGGTGAACTCCTCTCCGGCGAACTCCTCCTCCTCTCCGGTGAACTCCTCTCCAGCAAAAGAACATGGCAAATGAACGTACAAGATCCAAAAACGGGAACAAAATTTGAAATAATATCGTGCACAAAAACGAGCAAAAAAATGAGCAAAAAATGGGCAAAAAAATCGCGATCCATATCTAAATTCAAAATTCAAAAATAGCAATGGCGCATGGTGGGGGTTAGACGGTGCGCCCCTCCTATTTTCCCGCCTTCAATATTCAAAAATACTAATGGCGCACAGTGGCCTATACTAATGGCGCACCAGTGGCCTATACTAATGGCGCACCAGTGGTGCGCCATTAGTATACCAGATACTAATGGCGCACCACTGGTGCGCCATTAGTAAAAAATACTAGTGGCGTGATACTAATGGCGCACCAGTAGTGCGCCATTAGTAGGCAAAACTGGTGCGCCATTAGTAGGCCTTTTCCTAGTAGTGCAAGGCATGGTGGGGGGAGGCGATATTGACAGCATGTCATGTCCTAAATCGAGTCCCCACAAAGAACAATGAGATAACTCCATTCGGGGAATGGGAGAAGAAAAGATTAAAACTCTCTTATCTGCGAACATGGGGTTGTTTGGCAAAAGTCAATGTTCCAATTCCAAAGAAGCGGAAGCTTGGACCAAAGACTGTGGATTGTGTTTTCCTGGGATATGCTTTTCATAGCATTGGCTATAGATTCTTGGTTGTAAAATCTGAGGTACCTGACATGCATGTCGGTATGATCATGGAGTCGAATGATGCGACTTTCTTTGAAGATATCTTTCCCATGAAGGATATGGCTACCTCATCTAATCAGGGGATGCCTAGTTCATCGAATCAGGAACCAGTTGCAATTACCGAACCTGCAATTTCGATGGAACACTTTGAAAGTCCTGTGGAGGAGAACAATGAAGTTCCTACTAGGAGCAAGAGACAGAGGACTGTAAAGTAATTTGGTGATGATTTTCTTGTGTATCTCATAGATGACACTCCCAGTTCTATTTCAGAGGCCTATGCATCTGAAGATGCTGACTACTGGAAGGAAGCGGTTCATAGCGAGATGGATTCCATCTTGGCGAATGAAACTTGGGAGATAACTGATCGTCCTTATGGGTGCAAACCTATAGGATGCAAATGGGTATTCAAGAAGAAGCTAGGCCTAATGGTACAATTGAAAAGTACAAGGCTCGGCTCGTGGCTAAGGGTTATACCCAAAAGGAAGGTGAAGACTTCTTTGATACTTACTCACCTGTGGCTCGACTGACTACTATTCGAGTTCTACTTTCACTAGCTGCCTCACATGGTCTTCTCGTTCGTCAAAAGGATGTTAAGATTGCTTTCCTAAATGGAGAGTTGGACGAGGAAATTTATATGGAACAACCAGATGGGTTTGTAATAGATGGTCAAGAAGGGAAAGTGTGCAAGTTGTTGAATTCTTTGTATGGACTCAAGAAAGCACCCACACAGTGGCATGAGAATTTTGAAAGAACATAGCTGCAGGCTTTGTTGTGAACGAAGCTAACAAATGTGTGTACTATCGACATGGTGGGGGCGAGGGTTTTATCCTTTGCTTGTATGTTGACGACATACTGATTTTCGAAACAAATCTGAATGTTATCAGGGAGGTCAATGATTTCCTATCTCGTTGTTTTGAGATGAAGAATTTAGGAGTGGCTGATGTCATTCTGAACATCAGGTTGTTGACGATGATGGTGGGATTACATTGCTTCAATCTCACAATGTGGAAAAGATCTTGAGTCGCTTTGCCTATAGTGACTGCAAGCCCTCTCCAACACCACATGATGTGAGTGTGTTACTTCGAAAGAATCAAAGAATTGCTAGAGATCAATTGAAGTATTCTCAGATCATTGGCTCGCTTATGTACTTAACCAGTGCTACAAGACCTGACATCTCTTTTTGTTAGCAAACTGAGTCGGTTTGTCTCAAAACCAGGAGATGTGCATTGGAAAGCTCTAGAGAGAGTCTTGCGTTATTTGAAAGGCACTGCAAATTATGGAATTCACTACACTGGACATCCAAAGGTGCTTGAAGGGTATAGTGACTCAAACTGGATCTGAGATGCTGATGAGATAAATGCCACGAGCGGTTATGTATTAACTCATGGAGGTGGCGCTGTTTCTTGGAAGTCTTGCAAGCAGACCATCTTAACGAGGTCGACAATGGAAACAGAACTCACAGCAGTAGATACAGCTACGGTCGAAGCAGATTGGCTTCGTCGGCTCTTGAATGACTTGCCGGTTGTTGAGAAACATGTACTGGGTATCCTTATGAACTGCGACAATCAAACTGTGATCACGAAAGTGAGCAGCTCAAAAGATAAGATGAAGTCATCAAGACACGTTCAAAGAAGGTTAAAGTCTGTCAGGAAAATGAGAAACTCCGGAGTTATTACATTGGATTATATCCAAACGTCTAAAAATCTGGCAGATCCTTTCACTAAGGGTCTATCACGTAATGTGATAGATAATGCATCGAGGGAGATGGGTATGAGACCCACAATATGAGTTGTTCACAGTTGTAACCTAGTCTTTGTGATCGGAGATCCCGTGAATTAGATGTGGAAGACAAGCTGTTGGTCAACTGAGAGGAGAGTATCCTTACTATTAACAATACCACTCCATGAAGATGCAATACTCTTCTAATCTGCATGGCAGGTTGATGTATATCTTAATGTGTCCTAAGTGGCTCTTTTAAGCAGAGATGTTGTCCTGCAGAACATCTTTTGAAGAACACACCTATATGAGTCTGATTGTTAAACGCCGCAATCTATGAGAGTAGGGTTCTCTCTAGTAAACTCATGAAAGGTTTCGGAGTATGACGCATAAGCTCCACCCGCGGGGAAGACCCATGGTAGCCACGTATCGGTCAAGGCTTTATGTGAAGCTAGATTCGCAGAAAACTTGCAGCTCAAGGCCCAGTCCACTGTTCAAGTTGCTTACTAGTGTAACATAGAGTTCTAGGTGGAAGTTCAACTTAACAGTCTTCACTGCAGTACCGGTATATAAAACAGTGATTTGGAACCAAAGGCAAATTTTGTGTGCCTCTGGGGTCTGGTCGGGGATTGCTGGAATTTTGTCTATTTTGGGCCTAGCCCAATAGCAGTTTCAGAAATTCCTAATAAATCCAAGAGGCCCACGCAGCCCATTCGTGCAAGGCAAGAGGTGGAACAAAAGTTTAGTCCCACATTGCTAGTTTAGAGGGAGTTGGACCTCTTTATAAGGGAGGCTCTTTCTCCACATGTATGAGGATGAGAACAAGAGGGACATCCACACGCGCTCCTCCTCCGCCGCCCGCCTCGCCGCGCCGCGCCGCGGGTTGCGGGAATGAGCCGAGCCGATGTCTAAGTTTTTGCCACGCACGACGGGTGCTGCATGTTCGCTTCGTCTCCCTCTGTTGCTTCACCTCCCGTCGCAGGCTGTTCGCGTCCCTCTCCTGTGCCTATAAAAGGGAGGTCGCTCCTCCCAGAGAGACACACCAGAACAACGCAACTCTCTCGCCTCCAAGTTCCTGACCACTGAGCTGCTGCTACGATCTTCCTCATCCCGGCTTGCCGCGTGCACCGCAGGTCAGGACAGTAGGCCTCCGGAACCGCACCTTTTGAGTCTTGTACGGGAGAAGGGTGATAAGGTTTTTGGGGAGCGCTCCGCGCGACTACTGGCTTCTTCATCACGGACTCCGACGACTACTTCCCAGATGACGACTTCTTGCCCGATGTCGACAACCTCATCGACGACGACATGGCTGGAGAGGATGTCGACCCCAAGTCTAGTGCTTCTGCTACTGCTGTCCCGTACATGTTCTTGTTCTTTCCGTTAGGACTCCTGCTACAGTTCTTGGCTCTAGTTTCTGCTCTACATATGTTAGGTTCTATGTCCTATAAGCAACTTCATCTAGTGTCTGTTCTAGATATGTTTACCTCAAGTTCATATATGCAGACGCTGTTTACCTTCTCTCTGTCAGATTGCATGACTTGTTTTATATTTGCTATATTAGTTATGCTTTATCTAGTATTTCCATTAGCAAAATTATTTGATAAATTGCTCATATTTCCAACAACAAGTTGGGCTTCTCCCTGATGTGTCGCCACAAAGCTTCACCGGCTGATCATGCCGAGTATCTCTTGCACCAAGGAAAAGGTTAATCAGAAAATTTTGGTGGTGGAGCAAACAAGGAAAGCGTAAGCCTCACTGGGTCTCATGGAAGGCAATGAGACAACCCAAATCTATGGGAGGTCTTGGTTTCAAGGATTTCGAGCTCTTAAATTTGGCCATGCTTGCCAGGCAGGCTTGGCGGCTTTTACAGAATCCAGAAACACTTTGTGCCCGTCTCCTGAAGAGTATTTACTACCCTGATTCGTCCATACTAAATGCAAATTTGGGAAGTCACCCCAGTCAGGTATGACGTGCAGTTATTGATGGGAGGGACACACTAAAGCTTGGTTTGATTCGGCGCATAGGAAACTGTGCATCCACACGCATATGGGAAGACACACGGCTACCCCGGGATGAAAATATGAGACCATACGGGTGTCGGATCCCCAATCCTCCCACGCTAGTCTCTGAGCTCATAGATCATACTAATGCTACATGGAATAAGGCACGAGTGGAGGAAATCTTCTTGGCGATGGATTCGCGTGTTATCCTCGGAATCCCAATCCGTACTCGAGCCATGCAGGACTTTTGGAGCTAGCAGTTTGAGAGGCATGGTTCCCTTACGTTAAACTCAGCTTATAATATGCATGTCGCCACTAGACAGCGATGGGAGGCGTGGCTGGAAGGTACACCAGGCTCTTCGAGTGCCGATGGAAGATGTCCGAGCACATAGGCACATGGCTGATACATCTTCTTGCGGTCTGTGCGGGTCTTTGGATTCATGGACACACTCTTTAATCAAGTGCACAACATCACGAAGCACTTGGGCCCTCGTTGATGATGACATGGCTCAGGTTTTGAGTTCTACATCCGAGCCGAGTGTGATGTTAGAGTTGTGTCGAATATAGTGTACAAGGTAGGTTACAGTTGGACTTGTAGTTGTATCGTGTTTACATAGGATGTGGAGTCGTGTCCTAGTAGGACACTTGTATCCTAGGCCTCTCTTATATAGTGGGGGTAGACACACGATGTAACCTATGCCAACATAATAGCACAGGCTCGCAAGGGGGAGCCGGCGGCTTGTGCCGGCGCCCGGGTGGCCGGTGTGCGGTATTGTGACGGTGTCACGGGGAGGAGCGCCCGTAGTCATGCCCCGGGGATGTAGCCACATCGGTGAACCTCGTTAACAAATCTCGGTGTCGTGCTCGGTTGATTGCTTGGTCCTCGGATGATCAACGGTATGCCTCGGATTTATTCTAACAAGTGGTATCATGAGCTAGGTTATGAGGTGGATGTTTGGTTGATCTAGAGGATGAAGAAGCAGGCGCGTGGTTGGATGCCTTGCAGTGAGTTGCGGCCTTGTAGCAGCAGGTCGTGCAGTCGATTCGGCAGATCAGGCGAGTTCTTGGTGAGATCGGTCATCGGTTCATGCGTTGACTCGGCGAGATACGAGCGATAGTAGCACGTGGCGGCGGTACAGCCGGCTAGCGCGTGGAGGCCTGTTTGTTGGTGGCGATTAGCCGCGTGTGGCCCATGCATGGGCAGGGCCCAATAACAGCGGCGGCTTGAGCATACACGGAGAGCTGGACTCACAGCTGTAAAGGTTTCATACGAGATTTGTTTTGGACCAAAAAGAGGACCGAGTCCTTGTATGCGACGCAGACGAAGGCAGGAGACAGATCAATATGGCGATGGAAAAATCCATCACGTTGGCATCCATCGGATTTAGCAGGAGACATTGACATGCATGCAGCACTGCAGCATTGGAATTAGTGCTAAGGAGCTACTACCACGTGAAGGCCAAGTAATTCTTGATTGGAATTTGCTATGAGTACATCTTGGTGTACCTGGGCATTACGTGAGGAGAGCTTGGTTAATTTTTCATGGGTCAGTCGTACAAAGAACCAGGGCGCCAATGGGTACTAGGTTTGAGGTGGAGAAGTTCACGGAACTGGAAACCTTGGGTTATGACAGACACGGATGAAAGATTTGTTGGCACAACGAGGATGCTTGATGGCGTTGCGGGAAGTCATGTCAGCTAAGATGGAATTATCAAGTGATGGATGGAGATTCGCAGAAGATGATTTGGGAGCCTCGAGTGTGTCGTACAACCGGAATAGTTCGGCTGGGTCGGACTTAGGCGGTCTGACGAATCGACGCAAGTCGGTTGGTACAGAAGACGGTGGTGGGATCGGCGAAGACGACGTAGGAGCGTGATGCTGATGGTTACCGACTTCTGGGGCGTGGAAACACGTGGCGCGGGCCCGAGGGCTTGTGTGACTTCGACAAGACTATGGCGCGGGATTGATTCAAGGTGGTGTATACACGGAGCTTGAAGTCGATGAGGCGCATCCGGTGGACTGATCATCTACCATGGAGTCATGTTGAAGGTGGAGCTGGAGTCTAACGGAAGACTTCACTCGGTGCTGATTGAAGGGCTACGGCGTAAGACGTCAGAGAGTCGAAGCCTATTTCAGCGGGAAAAGCGAGTGGCACGCAGTTCGGACTGGAGCCCAGTGGTCTGATGGAAGCGTGAAACTCGTCATCGGTCGGTGATGATCGGTGGTACTCTGCAGTGGGGGTTGAGTGGTGTGGTTTCGCGACCCTTGAGACTCGACCGGGACAGCGGAGGCTCGACGCGGTAATAGCGGCGAGGCGTGCGGTGCGCACAGGGCATGGAGACGGGCCAGGGCTCTGGTGGTCATACATGTGGTGAGACAACTGCGAATTTGACTCGGGATGACAACAAGCAATGGTGAAATTCTTTCAAGTTTCAGACAGGCGGTCAAGAAAAGAGCGGTGATGTTGAGTTCAGGTAACTCTTATATGTGTCACCCAATATGTGAGTTGTCCACTTTCACGCAGGTCAGTGATCAGTGTGTGATGACGTTGACGGATACTCTGGAAGTTGGGGAGCACAAACTAAAGTAACAAGGAACTTAATTTTGCTCGAATGTTGGCTCTGGTCAAGAAAAGAAGGGACTACAAGTTGCAGGTGGAGTCACATGGAGTCTTTGGAGTAGCAGTGGTGCTCATGGGATAAACTCATGTCCAATGTACATGGAAGTTTGACGCATGGACGAACTCAAGGTGGCGGAGAATATTCGCCAAGGTGGAGTTTGTTAGAGTTGTGTCGAATATAGTGTACAAGGTAGGTTACAGTTGGACTTGTAGTTGTATCGTGTTTACATAGGATGTGGAGTCGTGTCCTAGTAGGACACTTGTATCCTAGGCCTCTCTTATATAGCGGGGGTAGACACACGATGTAACCTATGCCAACATAATAGCACAGGCTCGCAAGGGGGAGCCGGCGGCTTGTGCCGGCGCCCGGGTGGCCGGTGTGCGGTATTGTGACGGTGTCACGGGGAGGAGCGCCCGTAGTCATGCCCCGGGGATGTAGCCACATCGGTGAACCTCGTTAACAAATCTCGGTGTCGTGCTCGGTTGATTGCTTGGTCCTCGGATGATCAACGGTATGCCTCGGATTTATTCTAACATGCGAAGCAATGGCTCTTTACACTTATGGAATCTTTATCACATGAGAAAATTGTTTTGCTTACTGTCACTCTCTGGGCGATTTGCACCGCCCGACGCAACGCTATCCACGAAGGCATTTTTCAGACTCCGCAAACTACCACCGTCTCCTTTGTCAAAAGATTCATCGATGAGCTGGGGACTATCAGTGAGTAGAAGCCAGTACAGCAACCTAGTGCAGCTCATGCACCTTCTCCCTAGCGACCTAAGGCACCACCACAGGGTTTCGTGAAAATTCACGTACATGTGGGTGTAAAGAAAGGAAGAGGTGGTTCACAGCCGCAGCTGATCTGTCGGGACAACAATGGTCAATTTTTGGGCAGTTCAGCGCTGATTATTGAAGGTATTGATGACCCTGCAATTCTTGAGGCTATTGCTTGCAGATGTTGGCGCCGCCCTCTCGCAGCGCCGCTTCTTCTTCTTCTATCTCCGTGGCTGCGTCTCACAGCTCACATATACAACAATGGAGGCGCAAGAAATTTGGTGGCCGGAGCCTCACACTGCCGCCTTTTCTTCTCTTTGTATTCTCTTGGCTCAAAGAAACAACACGGTTTACATCCCTTATATAGGGTCAGAGACGCACGCATCCAGCGGCCACACTTCTCCACTAACAGCATGACCTCCATGCACTAACGCACTACCTACATGCATGCATGCACTCACGCCACAGCGGCCACTAACTCAGACGACCTGGCTGCTAACTGATTCCTATCTACATGCACAAGTCTCGCACTTGCGCTGCAACCCATAACGGCCACACATGACCTTGCCAGCGGCTTGCATGCCCACACAACTAACTAGTTTCATGCAGCTAACAAACTAAGCAAATCACTTGGCTCCTAAGTGCTTAGCCAGTACGGCTCCAACCTCTCACGCGCTTGCTGTATCGCACGGCCGTGCCACCTCGCGTAGCTTTGCAGCCTCTCGCTGCCATCGGCATCTCACCGCGCTCGCCGTCTCGCACGGCAGCTTGGCATCTCGCCTTTTTCGCACGCCTCTGCTGAACCCTTGCCGACCTACAACTTCTGAACCTACACTACATGCGTAAACGAAATAAACATGCTGATACAAATATCAAGATTAGTTCTAACAGCAGAGAGGGGATTGCTCTATCTGTGGATCTCAACGTTCGGAATATTGTTATTGTATGTGACTCCAAGCAAGTCGTTTCCGATACAAACAGAGGTAGCAAAGGAAGATATGGTGCTATAGTTAGTGAGATCATTCTCAATTCAGCTCATCTTCTGTGTAATTTTGTTTTCGAGGGTTGTGCTGTTAATTATGAAGGACACAGTCTAGCTACATTTTCCTTACGCCGGGGTCTCGGACGCCACGTCTGGCTTGGCCAACCCCATGACCAAAAATGTATCCCACTATCTGTGGATTTTGAGTAATAAATTGGCGTTTTACCCATCAAAAAAATCTCTCGCACCAACTGGCGGCGCTCGTTGGCCTCGCCGCCGGCGTATCTACGCCGTCGCTTGTGCCATGCTCCGCCTCCGAAGCTGCATTCTCGCCCACCTACTCTCCTCTCCCAACACGTCTCACCGCTACCCTCTCCGTCGTCTCCTTTCCGCCGCTGCAGGCCCCGTTTCCCCACGCACCTGATTTGTGGTTGAGGTGTACCTGGTCGACACGTGCGGCCTCACCCGAGCACATGCGCTCAAGGCCTCCACGAAGCTCTCCCACCTCAGATCCCCCTCCAAGCCAGACGCCGTCCTCGCCTTCCTCGCTGGCCTCGGCCTCTCCATGGCCGACATCGCCGCCACCGTTGCTAGGGACCCGCCGGTGGAGAGGACCCTGTCCCCCATCGTAGATGGGCTCACCGGCCTCGGTCTGAGATCGCGCGCCTCGCCCCGCTCTGCGCGAACCATTTCCGATGCAAATCCGTCGTCTCCAAGGTGAACTACTACTTGCGCCTCTTTGGATCCTTCAAGAAATCCCACCAAGCGTTCAAGCGTAACAACAGTTTCCTCTCGCACAACCAGAGAGGGTGGTCAAGCTAAATGTGGCGTTACTGTAGGAGTGCCCGCTAGGTGCTTGCGATATTGGCAGGGTGTGCACCGCGATGCCAAGGATGCTCACCGCCAGCACGGAACAAATACGGGCGGTGGCGGCGTTTACCGACGGTCTTTGTGTGTCCGTTGGCTCCGTGATGTTTAGGCAAATTCTGATGTCTGTTGCATTCCTCGGCGAGGAGAAGATTGCCGCCAAAGTGAAGTACTTGAAGAGCACCTTCAGCTGGTCGGATGCAGGTCAAAGAACATGCTGCAGCGCAGATCCGAGTTCCTTCTCTCTGAGTTGAAGTTGGAGCCGGCCTACATTGCTCATCGACCGGCAATGCTCACTTACAGCCTGGAGGGCCGGCTCAGACCCGGCTACTATGTTGTGAAATTTCTTAAGGAAAATGGATGGCTAGCGCACAGACATAGCTACTATACATCACTGCTTTGGACTGAGAAGGTATTTATGGAGAAGTACATATGCCCTCACATGAAAGCTGCACCACACCTTGCTGAAGACTACGCTGCCGCCTGCCGAGGGGAAGTGCCGACAAGATTCAGATTTACATCAGCCAAGAACGAGCTATAAAAATCGGTAAACTGTGTCGGTGCGAGTTTTCATTCTCCATAGTAAGCTGGTAATTCCTATTTCTCTGTACTTGGCATAACTAGATGCTATTTTTCTGCCCTGTTAGATGAAGAATCTGATTGAACTGATGATTTGGTTCCTGATTGCTGATATATTATCATTTAGTAGGGAATAAACCATGGATTGGTTATGAACTTGGTCATCCTGATGCCATGTTATTTAGCACACATATTGGAGCTAAGAAAGTGCGGAAATAGGCCATTTTGCAATGCATTAATTTCTATGTCCTGGCTTAAATTGCTTATCACTCGGCACTCTATTATACACTGGCCGGCCGACTGGAATTTTGGTTCCGTGTTCTAAAGCTTCTTAAGGAAATTGTTTTTTTAATCCTTACTGCACAACAAAGATTTTGCATGGCGCAAGATGGCAAGCTTTGTTTCAGTGTTGTTGCCAAACTAGATGTTGGTCTCTGGTATATTATGTATCTCGCATGCTAGTTTGGTCACCGCTAACGCTTGATCCAGTAATTAGATTCACGAGTACCGGTATGTCCATGTCATCATAAAATTTCATTTGAATGGCAATTATGGACCTTTTCTTTTGTGGTGAACTGTTTTGGACATGTTGATGGCCACAATATGTTGATCAATCTGAGGATGCAGTTTTGACCCAGTTTGTTGGTTGCTTGTTCCACTTCTTCTGAGCTAAAAATCATAGTTCTTTCTGGAGTATCTTTGTTTGAAGAGATTAAATGTTTGAATACACATCTAACACGCTCCAGCTGGTTTGTATATCTTTCTTCATCCATTACTACTAAGGATTCAGCACATTTACAACAATCCCAGCCTGTATCTTTCTCTTGTCTTTTTTCTTCTTGAATACGCATAAGCTAGCGTATCATTGCATTGATAGAAGGAGTGCGAAGAGGTATAAGGGTACCATCATATGGGAAGAGGTATAAGCTAGCGTACAGAAGCTTGAAGCTAGAGCAGAACACGGGATGCTCAACCCGAAGGAAAACAAAGGCCTGACTCTTGGAAGAATATTAAACCCTTTGGCTGTTGCCCTAGCCCAAAGGTGTCCATCTTCCTGGATAGACTGTACCAGGGGTGAAGCAGAGGGCTGCAGTGAGTTGAAGACACAACCGTTGCTGGAGGATGATGGAGGAAATACCTCGGCAGCAAGAGGACGCCCACCAGTCTGCGAACGTCCACATGGGCGTGGCAGTATACCAATACCAGGAGAGGATTTTGTGCCAAATCTGCCGCTAGAAGGGGCAGTCAGTGAGTAGATGTTGCATCTCCTCGGAAGCCTGATCATAGAGGATGGCCGCGTTGTGCCAGTCGTTTGGCGGTCCACAAGCATATGTGTCCCAAATCAAAGGCAGACAAATAGGGACACAAGCATATATGTTGTGCGCACATATATGTTGTGTCACAACATGAATGGTAAAGAAAAACTCGACTGTTTCCCTCATAATCGGGTCAATTTTTTTAGGTTTTCGATCCACTTTTCCTTGTAAACTAGCTCATGGTTTTTCACCCAGTTTTTCTCATGATCTGGTTCAGTTTGTTTTGAACTGAGATCGATATTTAGATGCCCCCTCCCCCAAGCTGCCAAGCTTATTGGGCAAACGGATAGCATATCCTAGGGAAATTTATCCTCAATCAACGACGAGGGAGGTGTTTGACAAGATTTTTAGTAAAAAAAAGAAGCCCACCAATGTGATAGATGAGACTACACAACTTGTTCCATCGCGATATCTACCATACGGAATAGTTTACTAGACATACGCTGTAGCTATTCAGAAGGAAAACTTCCTATGACTATCCAGAAAGATATACATAATAACCTCATCAATCACCAAATCTGAAGATACATGTAGCAATGAAGGTTGGAACATACTAGTGCTAGCAAACATCCTATCAGGAGACTAAATGAAATGTCATATGCATCGCTGTACACATCAGGAATTATGTTCTATGGATATTGGGAGTAATTGGCCCAATTGGAAATAGAAATAAGAACCCATGTCCTGGTGTCTTCCTTGTAATTCTGAATACACCAGTCTAGCACAAATCATTCAGAATGTTTCTTAGGACAAGGCTACAATTTCATCAATGACTTTAGTTGGGAGGCGTGCTACCTGGCCCATTTTTTAATCTAGAGTAATATGTGGAGCTATAGCCAGAGAAGCCTTCTGATCTTTCAAAACCAGGATGATTATTCTCGGACCTTGGGCACGACATTCTATGCCACAAATGACCAGGAGCAGAACTGGTAGGTGGCCTCAAGTGTTGTGAACCTGCAATGACATAGTCAGTCTCAAGACATCCAATGTTGTTGGTCAGGAGAAATACCGTTGTTGTATCCATGGTCTATTAAGGGCTTGAAATATTCTAGTGCAAAATTGGGAGCACGATGGGTAATGAAGCCTTGACCTCTTGGACAAGGAGGAAGCTGATGAAAGATTTCTTGACATTATGGTGCATGAGGATTGAGGAGGATGTCGAGGATGTAATCCTTGACCTGATAGTCCAAGAGGAGGATGCCGAGCATGGAAGTTGTGACCAAGTAGTCCATGAGGAGGATACGGACAATACGAGCCTTGCTCTACTAGTACCAGAGGAGGATGCCGAAAATATATGCCATCATCTACTGGTGCACGAAGAGGATGAACATGGTATGATCGTTGATCTGAAAGAAGAGAAGGATGACGTCCATGATCAGCAAGTGATAGAGGAGGACATCGAGAGAATAAGACTTCCATGCATGTGGACTAATAGATAATACAAGCTTACTGCATATCACTTCTTGTGATTCCACATGAGTGGCCCCGATTTCTTGTATTTTCGCAATACTTATCTCTCCCTTGCTTGTGTTTAGAATGACTTAAATAGCGGGCTATGGAAAATAGCGGCGGACCTCCAAATAAGCTACAACGGGCTATTTGTGAAGGAGAACATTTAGCGGCACCCTACTGAAAAGGCTATAGCAAAGCTGCCGGCTTTTTAAAACTATGGTGTTTAATGGGGATTCTTGGTCCCGTAGAACAAAACCGATTAATGAGTCTTTGTTTGTATCGATTGTTGACTCGCCTTTCCAGAAACCATATTTTGCCTTGTGTCGAGGACATACATAAATATATGAACCATCATCTGTTGTTGCTAAACCAATTCTTTTGTTCAATTTTAACATCTTTGCAACCTGCATCGGTGTCATAAATAGCTTAAACATAATATTCTGAATGTCCATACTTTCTAAAGACAATAAATGAAAAATCAAGTGTCAATCTTACCTGCTTCATTCCCCCTAAGCCGATTTTCAAAGACTCAACATTCAACAATCGGGAAATCACCTAATATGATATTGGTTGCAAGAAAATCAGTTCATGTTTTATTTCTGTGATGTTTCAGTAACTATTAAAACTTATGATGAAAGCAAACTGACGCTACAAAAGACATAGTTATCTAGGTATATCAAATACAATTTCAAACTGATTTTAGAACAAAAGTAAATAATCCTGAAAGGGAAGAATGTCAAACCATAAGAACAAGGATGAATGTTCTATAATGTAAGAAAGTGATCTTACCATTATTGACCGGTTTTGAGAGTGACAAAGATCCTTGAGGATTTTTATTAAATGCCCCCATTTCACTATTCCTTTTATTTCTATGATTCTCAGACGGACAATATCTTGAATTTTTTCCCCACTGCAAAGAGTACACATGGAAATAATCAGAAACAACATGATTCGAATGCACACCATTCAAAACAAATAAATGTTTGTTTCTCAATCTAAAATATTTGCTTATCAATCTAAGAAACATATATAATCCTACTTTATGATTACAGTGGAAAAAATAAATATATTATGTACATCACATTATCATTAAATCTGGTCAATTCAAGACATGCATGTGTTGTCGGTCAAAGACAATTTATATTAATTCTAACTTGAAAAAAGCAATCAATTTAGTTATGCTTCAGACCTTCAGTAATAAAGTGATACAAATGTGTTCTTGTATGTACGCAAAGATATTGTTAGGTGGTAAAGGTCTTGCCAAATGAGGTCTTGCATGTAGGTCCAAGTCATGTGGTGTAGAGCTCTACTGATGAAGTTCCTATACATAGTATACATATTCTTCGAAAAAAAGAACATCCGTTAGATGAACTTCATCTTGGAAGCTCATTACTCTGACATGTCTGCCCACAACATTTTGGTAGGCATTGCTCTTTTTGTTTGAGAGATTGTATGTCTCCATGGAAGCAATTTTAGTCTTTGGCTAAATGTGATTTTGGGAGATGTGATACTGTTTGGTTTTGGTAGGACACATGGTCTGATCATACTATGCAGTCTAAATCCACCCAGTTGCATTCTTTTACTATTGATGAGGAGAACACCATTCAGAAGGCCTTAACCTATGAATCTATATATGATATGTTTCACCCCTATCATGCATGGCCTACTCCCAATGCAACAACCTTGTCATTATTCTTGATAAATTAAGCTGCTTTGATGATGATGGCTCCTAGAAACTCTCTATGGGCAAGGTTCTTTTTTTACAGTAACAAAATTTACAAGACTATAACCAATCATGATCCTTCTCCAGTGTCACTTCCGTCCATTTTGAGCCTTGTAAATTTTAAGCCATATTGGAAGACAGTCTAAATTTTATTCCCTATACGACATTTCCATCCATTTTGAGCCTAAATGACACCTGAAAAGACAATTTTGCCCCTCATGCGGTATGTGTGTGCACGCGCATGTTCGCTGTTGCGTGTGTGGGTGCACGCGCACATGTGTGTGTGTGTGCATGTGTGCTGCTGCGTTTGTGTTTGCTACTGCATGTGTACGTGCACGCACGTGTGTGTGTCAGTGTGTGCTGTTGTGTGCCTATGTGATGCCTGCGTGTGTGTGTGTGCTGCGTGCATGTGTGTTGCTGCGTGTGTGTGCGCGTGCATGTGTGTTGCTGCGTGTGTGTGCGGGTGTGTGTGCACGGGCGCGTGCGTATTGTTGCGTGTGTGTGCGCGTGCGTGTGTGTTGGTGCATGTGTATGTGTTGTTGCGTGTGTGCTCCTGCCCTCGCACTGATGCTGCGTGTGTGCGCTATTGCCCCCCACACACATACCACATGAGGGGCAAAAGAGTCTTTTCAGGTGTCATTTAGGCTCAAAATGGACGAAAATGTCATATAGGGAATTAAATTTAGAACTTGTGTCAAATAGAAAAGAAAAACTTTTCGAGTGTCAAATAAGGAAGCAGATTTAAGATAGTGACAAATAAGGAATTTTCTCCATAAACATAGGCACTTTTCTGGATTTTACTTGACACGATCTATAATAGAGATATTCTAAGGAAGGACTGCAACACGCTTACTTTTCAATGTGACTTTAGCCAAAACTTTTGGTGGATGTTGAACCAAGAGTGGAATTTGGGCATGCAACTCATGTATACGTTAGAAGAAAGTAAAAGGCTTCTTTGGGACGGTTTCTTGTATGCTGGAGCTAATGGAATCACAATAGCATGATCATATTTGATGGTAACACACCTACCATTCATGAAAGTTTTAGCATATTCAAAGAATACTTTGCTAATGATACATAGAGCAAAACCTTGCCTCACAGAGGGAATGCAAGAGTGCTTAGATCCTTTATAAGGTAGCTCTTGCTACCCTCCCTCCATTGTACATTTTCCACCTAAATAATTTCTAGAAGCGTAGTAGGATCTTTCCCACTATATCCCTCTCAAAAAATGATACACGGGATATTTGAGCAGGAAAAGGAAAATAGACTTGAACAGAAGTCCACATATACATACGGAAATATACACTATTTGATGACCAGTACAAAAAATCGTTAATATATGTGCAAACTCGTGTTACATACAAAAAGAATAGAATCATATGTAGTGGAGATGTTGCAACAATGAAATGTTTCAATCCCGAAATAATTACCGTGTTAATAACCTCTAAAATTCAAACAATAATATGACAAAATACTCATTTTGTTGGAGTTTGACATGTTTTGACCTCATTGGCCTCTCACTATCCAATCCTTTTTGGACAATATGCCCCACTGATTAGTACCAATAGAAAATGTATGTGCTTTTCCTTGTACAATTATGATAAGTGATGCCTAAAGGACCAAGATCATCTCACGCCCTACACAACAACTTCAAGGCTTCAACACCTATTATGTAAGGAAATGGAGATTTGACTGGATTGAGTAGTAAACAGTTACATAACTTAGAAGCACGGTGCAAACTTCTACCAATCAACATCCTAGTAAGGATATATGTTGGGTTGAGTGTATGTGTGGGGTGTTTGTATGTGTTTGGCCCAGAGTCCCACCCTACTCATACATGTAGGTTATAGCTAGAGAGCAAGAGAGTGTTACAGATTTCCCCGCAAGAAACAACATGGTATGGTTGTAAGAAAAACATGGCATGACACCCAGGTTACAACTAATTAAAGCCATTGCATGTGGTGAGAGGAAAGTTGGTGCTCGTAGTCGTAGTTGTGGGTGAAGGGAGGGTCTGGTGCTAGTGGAACTTCTGGAGTGAGGGGAAATTTTCATGGGAGAAGCTGAGGGAGTCCTGGATTAGGGGGTCATCGGACAGCCGGACTATATACTCTGGCCGGACTGTTGGACTATGAAGATACAAGATTGAAGAATTCGTCATGTGTCCAGGTGGGACTCTCCTTTGCGTGGAAGGCAAGCTTGGCAATTCGGATATGTAGATCTCCTCCCTTGTAACCGACTCTGTGTAACCCTAGCCCCCTCCGGTGTCTATATAAACCAGAGGGTTTAGTCCGTAGGACAACAACAATCATAATCATAGGCTAGCTTCTAGGGTTTAGCCTCTATGATCTCGTGGTAGATCAACTCTTGTAATACTCATATCATCAAGATCAATCAAGCAGGAAGTAGGGTATTACCTCCATCGAAAGGGCCCGAACCTAGGTAAATATTGTGTCCCCCGCCTCCTGTTACCATCCGCCTTAGACGCACAGTTCGGGACCCCCTACCCGGGATCCGCCGGTTTTGACACCGACATTGGTGCTTTCATTGAGAGTTCCACTGTGTCGGCACCATAAGACTTGGTGTCTCCTTCGATCATCGGCAACGATGCGATCGAGGGTGAGGTTTTTATCCCCGGACAGATCTTTGTATTCGGCGGCTTCGCACTGCAGGCCAACTCACTTGGCCATCTGGAGAAGATCGAGAGCTACGCCCCTGGCCGTCAGGTCAGGTTTGGAAGCTTAAACTATACTGCCGACGTCCGCGGAGACTTGATCTTCGAGCCCATGTCAGGTGCGCCGCACAGTCATGAAGAGCACAAATGTATAAATGTGATTCTGACCATATTGTTCCCCTTTGATTCAATTTCTCGGACAAGTTAAAACCACTTGTCCTCTGCAGAGCAATACCCAATCCAACCTCTATTTTGATATGTCGTCGAGTATTACCCCCTGGTATCTCGAGATTATCACAGAACTGCATAACCTCTTATGAGTTCTTTATCAAGTAATACGTCCTCACTGATTCCAATTTTTCACGGGCTCCGAGTTATTAAACACTCGAAGACACCGATAACTGAACCGAGTCCGCACTACGGTTCAAGACCTCTTCAGTAATCTTCTTTAAGTACGTGTTTGTACCCGATCATGTCATTCCTAGCCTGCTCTTCTATACCTATTCGTGTTGATTTTAACTGCGCTACCTGGTCCTTCTCCTCAAAGCACAATTTCTGACGATAAGCTAAGCTTACGATCTTTCCTCATCATATCATTTCGCTTTGGACAGCAAGCTTGCTTTGGAGTTTGTGTCGTACCCTCGGTTCCATCAAACTTTCGCTTCATCATTCCTTTGACTTGAGGACATCACCGATCTATTACATCTTTGTGGAGCCTCTCGACAAAATTTGTCGTGATCATCATCAACATCTTGACTCCTTCCTGGATATCAATCAAATTCGTGGTGAAAAATACCATCCTTGCCCCTCGATGATTGTGTTATCATCGACGCCATTCTATCCTTCCCCCAACACAAACTTGTTCATGTTTTGTGTTATACCTTGAGTTCCTTGCTATCCAGCCTTTGTTCTTCTTTATCTTGGAATATTACCATCTTTTATGTCAAGAATGTTCTGAGATTTGTTCCACCTCTTGAGAGTTCTTGGTGTAGTGCTACTTCTCACCATCACCATTCTTTCATGGTCCTCGTGTTGATTCCAACCGGGGTACCAACAAGTGAACGGTGCTGTTTGGATCCTGCACTTCTAGCAACCCTATTGCTTTGAAGTTAATGGTCGGCCGTTCATTCTTAGTCTATTGATTATTGAATCACCATTCCGACGTTGGTCGTGCAACCCAACCCATATTTCGGGCGCACCTTTCAACCAATGTTTAGTTGTGTATGTTCTCCTCGAGCATACTTACTTATATCATTTGGTCTGACAAATGTTATCTCCTTGTTCACTTAATTGTGGAAATCCATCTTTTGGAAATCTCGATGAATTGTCGTTGAGTTCATCAGCCACCTCCTTGACCTCTCCTTGGGTTAATGATGAACACTTGTTAACGGAAATCACTTCATAGTTCATTTCCCGAGAATCTTACAATGTCATCCCGTCAATTTGTGTTGCACCTTTCTTCTCAGGCATCCTGAGCCTGAGGTATCCTGACACCAATCATATCTGAATCTCCATCAGATATGATGGTTGGAACATATTTACAGGAGTTATAACGCTAGTCTTCATAAGACCCGGTAAGGTGATGTCATGCCTAGCACCCCTGGCCGGAGGACCTATTGTTATAGTTTCCTTTTTAACAAGGATATCCATTTTCCATGAGGAAATGGAATGCCTTGTTAATAAGTTCATCCTGATGGATCCTTTGTGTATCCAAAGTCTGTCCTTTTGCTTGAAGACCATGTCAATGCTATCCTAAAGCATGTCTATGGTACTCTGATTTTCAACAGGAACATTTGAAGCCCAATGCTAAATGTTTCCTGCTCAATTATCCAAACACCGCTGTATGGGTAATGTAATGAAAATTCCTTCCCCTACCTAAAGAGTTTTCTACATTATATCCTGTCCTGGATATCATACTCTGCTTGTCCTTGGGAAGGATATACCCCTGAAATATGTGTTTAAACGCATTTTTCCTTTCCATTGTTTTGTTTAAACTGATAATCGTATTTTCCTTCCATTGGTTGGTTTAACGTTTCTTGTGACCTATATGATCTAAGCAGTAATATTCTCTTGCTTATGTAAACACCTCGGTGTACAACTCACAAGAAGACCCTGTTACCATTGTTGATGACATTTCGTAACCACCGATGGACGAGAACTTTGCCTATTGGTCCGCCTCGTTCAACGAGCGGGAAAATGGTTCTCTTCGTCCCTCGCCCTTGGTATCGACGTTGTTGCCGACATAATCGACAGGCTACCCTCTGACATGTCTTTCTTGCATGACCATGTAAGATGTCAATGTCCTTTCTACGTTTAACCCACTTGGTGGGCCCATAACCCAAAGTTCCACATGATCGAAACCTGACTCTCCTGTACAACCTATTGTCAAAGTTATTCCCCGCGTTTGACTTCGTATGTAATTCACGGGCCACCTGCCTAGTGATCTATTATGGTATCAGACACAATACTTATTCCCATTGCTTTGAACCCTCTTTCACACTTAGTTTTAGGCAACGAACGATTGCCTAAGCGCTTGAAAACTTCTATTTTTCACCTCCTTACTTTTCTCTCGATAATTGCTTAAGTTTCAATTCGAGAGTTACTATTCGTCACCCTCCCTGATGTTCTCTACCAGCTATGTGACCTTGTAGAGGTCTGACCTTTCGAAGTTACCCCTTGTCATTTTCGTAAGTACGACGGAGTTCCTGAAGAAAGGACGATAACCTCGTCATGATGCATCGATGCATAGGAATGAAGTCATCAACACTATGTATCGACCACTTCGAGAAGAGCAACCAAGACCGAGAAGATCCGTTAGAATTTAGTAACCAGATCCCTTCCCCCTTATAACCGACCCTAAATCTCGGGACGAGATTTCTTGTAGTGGAGGAGAATTGTGACGCCCGGATAATTAAGCTACAGTAATTCTCTGCTAATGGTGCCACGCCACTTTGATTACTGTTGCTAATCTCGCGTTACTTCGAAACTGATTCAAATTCAAAATCAAGCAAACAATAAAAGTTTTCAAATATTAAAACTAAAATGTTCGGGGTGAGCCAAATAATGCATAGGTAAGTATGGTGGAGAAACCACACTTTTGGAAAAGGTTTAAATACTCTAAAATATTTTAAACAGTGGCAAAAACAATTAGTTGAATACCCTTTACAAAATAAAAATAAAGTATTAAACTACTTTATTTAGTTGCCCAAACTTATGTGGCAGTAGCCTATTTATTAAAACTAAATTTGGGACTATTTTTATAGTTTATAAAACTAAAATAAAAGAGGAACTAAAGTAAAACAGAAAACAGAAAAGGAAAAATTAAACAAAAGTAAAAGAAAGGGAAACCCCCCCTCCCTCGCTGGGCCTCGGCCCAGCTAGCCATCGGGCCAACCAGACCGGCCCAGCCGCCCCCTATAACTCCCCCTTGAGCCACCCCGAAACCCTAACCGCACCCACGACCCACCGCACTACCCCACTTCCCCCTCCCCCCACATCGCCCACTCCCCCCGATCTGGATCAAGATCGGGGGCTCGACGCCGACGCCGCCTGGTACTGCCCCGCCTCACGCCGGTGCCCCGCCGCCCCACCGACGCCGCCTCATCCTCACCTCCTCCCCGACCAGCCACACAGGGCAACGACCCCTCGCCGCACGCCCCACGTCGTGCCTCCCCGGATCCCGGTCGCCACGCCAAACGTCGCCGCCGCTTGAACCTCGCCGGAGCTGCCCCGCGTCGTCCCCATCCTCCTCCTGGACCCCCACTTCCATTTTCCCTACGGACCCGCAGTGAGACCCCCGGCCTCTTCCTCCTCTGCCTCGTTCGGTCTCTGCGTCGACCACTGCCCCATGTCCCGTGCCGCTCGTCGACGCCGCCCGCGCGCGTCGGTCGCCCCCTAGGCTCCTAGCCTCACGCTCTGGCCGTCCCTTGGCCGTGTGCCCTGTGCCACTGGCTGCTGCCCGTCGCACCCGCTCGGCCCGACCTCGCCCCGGCCTCGCCTCGTCCACCCTGGCACCACCGGGATCACCACAGCCTCCGCCCCTCTTGCCGCGGCCTCGCCTCCGTCTGTCCGCCTCGCCGCCCCTCTGCATGTCGGCAGCCGCTGGCCTCACCATGCTCCGCCTGGTCGCAGCCGCCGAGCTCAACGCCGCGTCTTTGGCGCCACGCCCACCACCGCCTTTGTTGCCCGGTTGAGTGCGCCCAGCTAGTTCTCATTCAAGCTGCGCCACGCCAGAATCTCCGCCGCCTGCTTGGCCCCTAGGGCCAATGACATGCAGGCCCCACCCCCTGAGAACGTTTTATAAAAAAAAGTAGATAATAAAAATAAATATATAAATAAATAAATAAATAATTAATAATTAAAATAGTTAATGAATTAATTAAGTTAATTAATCATGTTTAATTAATCTAATTAAGTAGATAGTTTAATTAAACCCAAATTAGACTAATCAGTCAATGAGAATGGGACCCATACGTCAGTTGACCAGTCAACGCCTCTGTTGACTGCTGACATCATGCTAACGTCAGCGTGCACTGTTCTGGATAATGTTGAATTTAAATAATTGAATAATCATTAAAAATTAATTAAATTTTTCAGAATCATATAAAATAAACCGTAGCTCAGATGAAAATACTTTCTACATGAAAGTTGCTCAGCACGACGAGACGAACCCGGATACGCAGCCCGTTCGTCCGCCACGCATCCCTAACCTATCGAACTGGCAACTTTCCCCCTCCGGCTCCTCTGCCCGAAAACACGAAACACCGGGGATACTTTCCCGGATGTTTCCACCCTTCACCGGTATCACCCCATACCGCGTTAGAACACGTCTAGCTCTGCCTGTTGTCCTGTTATGAACTTGCTTGCTATGTATTTACTGTTTCTCCCCCCTCTTCTCTTGGTAGACCCGTGACGATGCCGATGCCCCGTGGTCGACTCACGAATCGACGACCCTCTCTCTTGCCAGAGCTTCCAGGCAAGCCCCCCCTTTGATCACCAGATTTCGCCTACTCTTCTCTATACTGTTTGCATTAGAGTAGTGTAGCATGTTACTACTTTCAGTTAATCCTATACTGCTGCATAGCCTGTCCTTGTTACTACTGTTGTTACCTTTACCTGCTATCCTCATCGCTTAGTATAGGATGCTAGTGTTCCATCACGACCCTACACTCTTGTCCGCCCGCCATGCTATACTCTTCGGGCTGTGATCACTTCGGAGGTGATCACGGCATATACTATATACTTTACACTATTACATTACCTCGTGATACTGTTCGGAGATGGGGGCTGAAAGGACAGGTGGCTCCATCCCGGTAGAGGTGGGCCTGGGTTCCCGACGGCCCCGATCGTTACTTTGTGGCGAGCGATTGGGCAGGTTGAGACCACCTAGGAGAGTGGTGGGCCTGGCCCTGGTCGGCGCTCACGGATACTTAACACGCTTAACGAGATCCGGTATTTGATCCGAGTCCGCCATTTGGTCTATACGCACTAACCATCTACGCGGGAGTAGTTATGGGTATCCCGCGTCGTGGTATCACCGAAGCCTTCATGACGCCAATGACGAGCGCGCGCGCCAGATTGGACCGCGTGCGTGACTTCCTTTGTAATGGAGGTTGCTAGGTCTGCTTCCGCCGCGTCATAACGCAAGTGTGTGTGCTATAGGCGATGGGCCTGCACCCTGGCGCTTAGGTTTAGACCGGCGTGCTGGCCTCTCACAGTGCCTAGGTGGGGCTGCGACGTGTTGATCTTCCGCGCGGGCATGACCCGGAAAAGTGTGTGTGGCCAAATGGGATCAAGCGTGTTGGGTTATGTGGTGCACCCCTGTAGGGAAGTTAATCTATTCGAATAGGCGTGATCTTCGGTAACAGGACGACTTGGAGTTGTACCTTGACCTTATGACAACTAGAACCGGATAGTTAATAAAACACACCCTTCCAAGTGCCAGATACAACCCGGTGGTCGCTCTCTCTCGGGGATACGAGGAGGGGATCGCCGGGTAGGAATATTGCTATGTGATGCTACTTGGAGGACTTCAGTCTACTCCCTTCTACATGTTGCAAGACGGAGGCTGCTGTATTTAGTCTTCGACAGGATTAGATATCCCCCTCTTATTCTGGCATTCTGCAGTTCAGTCCACTGATATGGCCCTTTACACATATATCCATGCATATGTAGTGTAGCTCCTTGCTTGCGAGTACTTTGGATGAGTACTCACGGTTGCCTTGTTCCCCCTTTTCCCCCTATCTCTACTCGGTTGCTGCGACCAGACGATGGAGCCCAGGAGCCAGACGCCACCGTCGATGACGACTACTACCCCGGAGGTGCCTACTACTACGTGCAGCCCGCTGACGACGACCTGGAGTAGTTTAGGAGGATCCCAGGCAGGAGGCCTGCGCCTCTTTCGATCTGTATCCCCGTTTGTGCTAGCCTTCTTAAGGCAACTTGTTTAACTTATGTCCGTACTCAGATATTGCTGCTTCCGCTGACTCGTCTATGATCGAGCACTTGTATTCGAGCCCTCGAGGCCCCTGGCTTGTATTATGATGCTTGTATGACTTATTTCTGTTTTAGAGTTGTGTTGTGATATCTTCCCATGAGTCCCTGATCTTGATCGTACACGTTTGCGTGCATGATTAGTGTACGATTGAATCGGGGGCGTCACAAGTTGGTATCAGAGAAAACTTTCAGGTTATATACATACATAAACGGCCGCACATGAGGCATCATAATACTTTCAGGCAAAAGTATAAACACAGCCTTTATAATCGAAATAGCATCATTTTTACAATTGGGATACATGTCACTCGAACATGATACTCTTCGAGCACAGAGCCTCTATTAAACAAGCGCCTTCTAGGACTTCTTCAAAATATTGCTCGGCCGAGACCTGGCCTACGGCCGGACCCCGGGTTGCAATAGCGGTGGCCTCCATCTCGGCCCAGTATGTCTTAACACGGGCAAGAGCCATCCGTGCACCCTCTATGCACGCCGACCTCTTTACAGCGTCGATATGCGGCACAACACCAAGGAATAATTGCACTAAACTGAAATAACTATTCGGCCTTGATTCTTCCAGCCAAAGATTATCCACGACAGACCTCATGGAAAGTTCGGACAACCTATGGAGCCCAGCCCACTCGGACCTTTGTTCATTTAACACCAACGGACGCATTGGAGCACTAAACTGCGACCAGAACAACTATTCCACTTTGTGAGCTTTCTGATCTTTGAAAAATTCAGTCGCATCAGTAGCACTCGTTGCCAAGTCCAAGTACACGTCCGCGGCACTCCATAATTGATCCAGAGGGGCATACTTCGGATCTCCGAACTTAGTCCGCAACAAAAAGGGCTTCCCAGCCGCGATATCTCCGGGTTGACGGAGATCCTCCTTCGCCGCTCTGATTTTAGAGCGGGTTTCCTTGGCTGCTTCCATGGCTTTCTTCAGGTCCGCCGCTTTCGCTTGGCTTTCCTTTTCAAGAAGCTCATACCGGCCGGCGACATCTTTCAGCTCAACAGCCATCTTGGCCATTTTATCTTCGCTCTGGCGATGAGCAGCCTGTTCGGTTGTTAATTCTTCGGTCGCCTTTAGGGCGGCCGCATCACTTCTCCTGGCTTGTTCCTTGGCTTGGGCAAGCTCCGCCCGAAGGGTCTCCACGGCGGCAGCTCCATTTGCAGTCACAACATATTATAGATACTAGCATCATGCTCCTCTTAATTTCCGTTGACCACCCGAAAATACATACCCTGTGCTTCGTCAAGCCGCTTGTTCACAAGCGTGATGTCGGCATCTGCCGCGTCAAGCTGCCCCCTCAGTTCGGCAAACTCAGTAGTCCGGCCAGTGACCAAACCCTCAGCCGCCTGCACACGAAAGCAGCATGATCATTACCTGGGACTATGATCCTCTGTTTTCCGCCTCTGGACAGCAACCAGAGTCTCAGGGGCTACTATCTCTGTATAGGGCACACCTAGCATGTGTGGTGCCGTCAAAAAAAATATATATATATATATTACTTTGCGTACCTCAAAGCCTCTTAGCAGACTCGTAAAAGCTTCATGCAACCCACTTTTGGCGGTTGAAATCCTCTCAACCACCGTACTCATTAAAGTACGATGCGCCGCTGAGATAGCCGCTTGCTCCAGAAGACTCATCATTACGTCCGGTTGTGCACCGGACAGTCCCGGACTCTTTTTGTTGCTCTCCTTAGGAGTCGAATACACCGGACTTCGGGTGGCCGAAGGGTTACCTTCTGGCCTTGGCAGATCAGGAGAAATTCTCCGTGACGACACCTCAGGGTCGTCCGCCCCATGAGGCGGGGATACAGGGGTAGGCGTTTCGCTCTCCATCATCTCCGGAAGAATATCCCCCGAAGACGAACTCTGTTGACAAGGGCTACGATCCGGACTGCAAGACATATGTCTCACTTATTGTCCTCAAAGATAAAGTAGGATATATCTACCAAAAGTACTCTTGTTCACTTACAGCTCGGTGGAGGGCTGACCCCCTTGCGGGTATAGTGCAGTAAGGACGCCCTCCGCGGCAGGGCCCCCTAACGAAGGTTTCGTCTCTCGCTTGGAAACCCTCGTTTCCAAGTCTTCAGAGGCGGTCCTTTTCCTTCCCTGGGGAGAGGGAATTTTAGATTCTTCTCCCCCATTATCCTCCTTCGCGGAGACACTAATTCGCGGAGGCCCGCTTTCGGCTTCTTTATTCCTCCCTTTGTCTTCCCCTGATGGCACTTGATAAGGTGCGTGCTCAAGCATCCTGGCTAGTACAGGATCCGGTGAGCCTTCGGGAAGGGGGCCCGAACACCTGATCATCTTCGCCTTTCCTATCCAGTCCTGGCCAAGAGTGATTTTTTCAGAATGATGTTGCGACAAATGAAAAGACAACGTGTTTGGCCGCAGAATTACTTACGTGGGTATCTGGAGGATTGCAGTTTAGACCCGCATCCTCGGCGGTGTCCGGACACTTTATTCGTGATCCGAAGAACAATCCATACATCTCTTCGAGTGTCAGGCCGAAGAATTGCTGAATAGTTCGCGGTCCTTCTGGGTTGAATTCCCACATACAGAGAGGTCGACGTTGGTATGGCAGGACCCGACGAACTAGCATGACTTGCAATACCTTGAGAAGGCTGACATCTCTCTTGAGGAGATCTCGGATGCGACTCTGCAATGTCGGCACATCATTAACTGGCCCCCAGTCCAGCCCCTTGTTGACCCATGACGCCGCCAGTGGGGGGCGAACGGAAGGTGGGGGCAGCTACCCACCTAGTACTTCGGGTAGCTGTGATGTAAATCCAATCCCGCTGCCATAAGTTGGACATCTCCTGGAAGGAACCCTTCGGCCATGAAGCATCGTCGCCTTTGCTTATTGTGGCACCTCCGCATTCTGCATGTCGCCCATCGATCATCTTCGGCTTCACATTGAAGGTCTTGAGCCATAAGCCGAAGTGTGGGGTGATGAGGAGGAAGGCCTCACACATGACGATGAATGATGAGATGTGAAGGATGGAATCCGGAGCTAGATCATGGAAATCGAGCCCGTAATAATAACATAAGCCCTCTAACAAAGGGACCAAGACTAAAGCGTAGCCCTCGGAGGAAGTGGGAAACAAATATGACACTCTCGTTATGTTCGGGAGTGGGGATGACCTGCCCTTGAGCAGGCAGCCTGGGCGAGATTTCGGCGGTCAGATACCTAGGTTCTCTTAGCTTCTTGATGTCCTCCTCTGTGACAGAGGAGGCCATCCACCGGCCTTGAAGGTTGGATCCGGACATGATTGAAGGTCCGAAGCGCTTGGCCTGAGCCTTTGGTGTTGGAATTCGAGGTGGGAGAAGGGAAGGATCGAGCGCGAGAAGATAAGGACAGGCCTTGGCCCCTTTATAAAGAGGGTGAATATCAAGCGTCCTCCGCGTGGCCGTTTGGACCTTGCCTAAAATCGAGGAGTCATACCAGTAGGTACGATTGGGTTACCCACACCCGTATTGAATATAATCCCGTGATAAGGGGACACGATCTCTGCATTGACAAGACATGCCAAGAAAACAGCCTCGCAACACGTGCAGTGGCAGGCTGGGAAAAACGGTTCGTAATGATCGGACCACGGCAGGATGTCACATTATGAAAAGTTGTCAGCAGATTAGATTTGTGCAATATTATACTCTCTACGGTGGTATGTGGAATTTGTTTTGCAGAGCCGGACACGATCCTTGTGTTCAAAATCTTCTATGAAGTATTCGGAAGAGGAACCCGCCTTGCAATGCCGAAGATAATCTGCGTGCCGGACTCATCGTCATTGAAGCCTGGTTCAGGGGCTACTGAGGGAGTCCTGGATTAGGGGGTCCTCGGACAGCCGGACTATATACTCTGGCCAGACTATTGGACTATGAAGATACAAGATTGAAGACTTCGTCCCGTGTCCGGGTGGGACTCTCCTTTGCTTTGCAATTCGGATATGTAGATCTCCTCCCTTGTAACCGACTCTCTGTAACCCTAGCCCCCTCCGGTGTCTATATAAACCGGAGGGTTTAGTCCGTAGGACAACAACAATCATAATCATAGGCTAGCTTCTAGGGTTTAGCCTGTACGATCTCGTGGTAGATCAACTCTTGTAATACTCATATCATCAAGATCAATCAAGCAGGAAGAAGGGTATTACCTCCATCGAGAGGGCCCTAACCTGGGTAAACATTGTGTCCCCCGCCTCCTGTTACCATCCGCCTTAAACGCACAGTTCGGGACCCCTACCCGAGATCCGCCGATTTTGACACCGATAGAAGCTGCAGCACATCCATAGCCCTTAGCAGTGAGGAACTGGTCTAGAGTAGGGGGGAGAACCTCTGGTGGTGGTGGACTAGAGCAGAGAGAAGAGGTGCATGTGGCCAGGAGTGCGGGACTGCGCAACCAATTGGTACTAAAGCTTTTGGTGTGCAACCAGGGACCGGTCCCCTCCTTGTGGATCGTGCAGGAATTGTAGGTCGTGGGTGTTGGGTGTAGGAGCAAGAGGCGGATGTCTGGCTAGCTGGTTGCTCAAAATCAAAAGCTCATCCAAGATGACCGTCGATAGTGCGTGCAAGTAAAAGAACCTGTAGGTCTGCGGTGTTGGTCTGTGGTGGTGAAAGGAGAGATGGGTGATCTATGTACAGATACTATCCACTAGAGGTAGGGATGCTGGTGTAGTGAGTACTGTAGCAAAGAAGCAGAGAAGAGCTGTGTTGCCCGAATCTGTTTTTGGGCCGCTAATGTTGTTGTCTTATAGTGGATTGAAGGAGAAGTTTTGTTGCTGGTTGCTAAAATAAGGCAAATGAGAACTTCTTGTAGGAGGTGTGGCCGGTGTTTGTGGTAGAGCAGTGTGGTGGATTTAGGGCCTTGGTGTGCTAGTTGCATTGAACCTGGTAGTTAATTGTTCTTGCTCAAGTAAGCTGAAAGAGAATATCTGATAGGGAAAAAGAGAGGAGACATAGTTCCTTGCTCTTTGTGCTTTCTAGTGAGACTGGACAATGGGGGAAATTCAAAAATTGAGAAGCCAATTCAAAAACCCTAAAAAACTCATGGAATCTTCAACCATAGCCCTATAATAGGGCGCAAAAAAGCAGTTGCAGTAAAATTCGAGGCTCAAAAAGTGAAACTTTGGGCACCAGAAAATGTTCATCTCCAACAACAGCCTAAAATTGGTGCCCTAAAATACTGTGCAGCTGTCATTTTGTGGGTGTTCTATTTTAGGGAAGCTTTTGGAGAAGCGTTTCTGGCACAAAGTGATATAAAACAACCAATTTATTGAGGTCCTGCATGGTCCCCCATTTGGAGCAAATGGTTCGGCACCAACCGAAGTGTTATATATTTGCAGCATATGGCCGCTTGTGGCCGCCGTTGTAGGGTAAGGCTTCACCGGAAGTGTCGTAGAAAGATTAGAGCCTCTACGCATACTATCGTGTGTGTTGCCTGGCGAGGAGGCTGTCACAGGTGTTGAGGAGGCTGTATGCAGGAGGAATCGAGTAGGGTTTCACCGGAATCAATGATTCCATAGCGGTGGAGGTACTAGATAGAGATGAAGGAGACAGACTGGGAAGCTTGCAAGCCTCACCTCATGGAAGGGGTCCACGGTGGGTATGGTGGAGACGTGCTAGTGTAGTTCCACATTAGGGCGCCATCATCTCGCTCAGATTGCTACTAGTGGTTGTGCCCTATCAAGAAGGAGGAGGTTATAGGCCGCCATCACATATGTGGCACGGGCCTCTTGCCGAAGAGGTCAAGGTGGGTAGAACCAACGACGAAGTAGATTGGTGGAGTTCATTGATGGTTTTTTAATTTCATGATCTACTTTTGATCTGTCATTGATGATTTTAAAATTCAACTAAAAGTTCACGATTGGCTTTTGATGCATCCTACATGTGCTTGAGTAAGCATGATGCGGTGTGTTTTATTCTGTAGATCTAATAGTTGATTAGGTTGTTTCTCACAGTGTTTGTTCTATCGCTAGAGGACAATGAAAAGAGAGGGAAGGGTCCCTAAGGAATTATGAGCCAGTATTTCGTAGGTGGGGTTAATGGTGTTCGATTTACGAGTTAGGAATTCTCGTCAGAAACAAGGAAACAAAGCCATTCAGATGATACATGCTCCCAACATTAGTGAATTCATTGTGGGCCAATTGGTAGAATGGATCATTGTAAGTGGCACAACATACAAGTTGATGCTTATAATTCAAACATTTTCCAAATGTCTCTATCCCTTTGTTCGTATATGACTAAAGTGCATATTGCTTCTTCAGCCTCATTTGAGTATATAAGGCGTGCATGCAATTTTAATAATACTCTCTTATTTGCTCTCATTTATTCGTTGTCTTTTGAGAGTGAATATTTTTTCACTCACACCCAAGAAACAAATAGAAGGAAGCCACATCAATTAAGAAGAAACTATTGTGGCTAATAGTTGGACGTGCAATTTTTTTGCTCAGCGCTCCATGATATTTAAGCTAGTATTTTAACAAATTGAAAGATGTTCCAAAAATTCTCTTTCACTGGTGCAGTTCAATGAAGGTGATCCACGCGGTGGCTGAGATCATTGCCTTGGGATTGACCATCAGACATATTGGGGTGGACACCACGCTCACTATTAGTGAAGGTGAAAAGAAGGATAAGCAGTGACCCGGGTAGGGCGCCATATTGAAGTAGAGGATGTAGACCCATGGGAGTCTTGAGCCATGCTTACTGGGCTATGGGCATTTTTTTTCTCCCGTTACAACGCACAGGGATGTTTGTTAGTAAAATTAAATCACATAAGCCTGGAGAATCAAGTAGTACATTGTATAACTAAGGGTTAGGACTCAAGTAATATAACTTAGCTTGTAACAAGATGGTAATGATAGATACTTATCACCCATTTGAGGGGGAGTGTTTTTGTTTTTGAGAAGTTGAGGGGGAGTGTTGGTTTGAGTCTATGTGTGGGGTGTGTGTACGAGTTTGGACCAAATTAAAGCTCCACGCTTATTTATGTCCACTAATACTTTTTTTGAGAATTCTTTGCATTCCAATCACGAAACAATACCAAATAGACCCTTACAAGGACACTGAAACTCAAACACAAAGGATCATAAACACCTAGAGTACCCTAAGACAACCATAACAAAAGAAGATCTCCGAAGCTCTGTGTCATCATCCCTGAATCTTGATAGAAGACCCCTGCAGCAGAAAGATCTGCAACCACGCGCAAGCAGGTCATCATGTTCGACCACGGAACAATTGCCATGACGCTGCTTCCTACTTTCTTGACACCAGTGCTGAGAGGGCATCAACATCAATCCAACACACTTGCAACAGCCGTCGCCATCTTTGGCTTTGAGTACCGCGAAAAATGTCCCTTCCGGAAGAAAGAGAACTCGAGTCATCCAACCGGTCCAGCACCGCGGCCGGGCCATCCACCCGGGCAAAGCAGAATCTCCCTCCAGCATCAGTGCAGAGGAAGGAGAAGAACAGCAGCAGCAAATCATACCGACAAGGAAGAAGAAGGGTCTTCGTCTCCATGCATCCATCGCCCATCTAAGGACCCAAACGGCCAGTGCCAATGGACCTCCAGTCACAATAGCCCGCGACCTCGACGAGATCCGGGGATCCCCCACTCCGCTGGCTCCTAGACGAAGGCCAAAGCCTCGCCTGACCGCGAACGGAGCCCGGAGAAACTTATTCGAACACGACACCACCACAACGGCCTTGGCAGCGTCACCCTCAACCCTAACCCTACCACACACACCTAGCGAACAGACCCCGAGGTTCCCCCTCCCTCTTGCTGCCGGAGCGGCCGACGGAGAGAGAGGAAACCGACGGCGCCACCGGCGGCGCGCAGGGAACCCTCATCGCCTCCTAGATCGCCTGTGATCCTACTTTCCCGGAGCGAAACGGTTCGTCGCTAGGATGTCCACTAATACTTGTAAGCTATAGTAGAGATCAAGAGAGTGGTCCAGATGTACCCCCAAAAGACAACAACATATTATGATAACACCCCTTAGGACCTTATTCTAACAACAACCTCTCTTATTCTGATCACACTCACCGACCCGAACACCCCGCACCGCCCGAACCCCGCCGAACTACAAACCCACCCCAGCCGGCTACCCCCACGCACCCCACCCCCACCGAACCCACGTTCTTCCTCGATCAAACCCCACCCACCTCTCCTCGATGCCCACGCCCCAGCGCCACCACCCCAATCCCCAGTGCCCACCCCCACGAGCATGGCGCTCCGGCGCGGCGCAGGATCCGGATCGGGCTCGGCCCCTTGGCGCCCCACTCCTCATTCGTCTACCCCTGCACCCCAACCTTCCCCCAACTCCGCCGGCAACCACGGCAGCCGCCGATGCGTCGCCGACCTGCCATGACCCACCACAGCCGCCTCCGATGCGCCGCCGACCTGCCAGGACCCACCACGGAGTGCGCCCTGTCCCAGATCCGCTAGGTCCCAGCTCAACTGGCTTCCTCCCTCTGGTCAACCGCCATGGCTGCCTCCATGGCAACCAACGCCGCCACCTTCAACCACCGCTGCCAGATGCCTTCGGATCTGGCGCATCGGCGCCCCGGCCCTCCAACCACTGTGCCACGTACGCGGATCCGCCGGATCCCATGCTCCGCTCCTTCCCCCAACCTTCTCCTTCAACGGCGGTCAACCCCCGGCAACTAAACGGGTCCTTCCCCAACGATGGTGGCGCGAAGCTTCTGCAGTTTGTGGCGTGCGCGGCTGCAGTGCAGGAGGTGCGTGCTTGCAGTCCAGCAGCGCGGCAGCCCGATGGATGCACTCCGACCTCTGCCATCGACCTTCACGAGCTGGATCCGCGCGCCAGCGGGTAAACATAGCCGGCCCAACCTCTCATCCCACCCTCTTCGGCGAGCAGGGAGGGGAGGGCCAGCACCACGCACGCGCCTCTTCCCATCCCCATTCAAGCTCCGCCAGCGACTTCCGGCGTCGCTGCATCGTCAGGATCTGGCGTTAAACCTCTTGTGCGCGAGCAGAGCCGTGTTGGCCTAGAGCAGTCGCTTCCTTCACCTGTAATACATCCAAAGGCGCCGTGCAGTGTGGCCAATGACGGTTTGCAGTACCACCAACGACGGCTTGCACACCCGTGTTGCCTTCGGGCTCCTCTTGCTCTTTCTACATCTCGTCTTCAAGCTCCTCCTGCTCTGCCGGCAGTGCGTTGACATGTTCTTCCAGTGCTACCATATGTGTTCTGTTGGCAGGCCCGTGCAGCTCGGTTGCCACCCCCGTGCAGCTCGTTTGCCACGGCCAGCCTCCAAAGCCTCCTCCCCATCCCCGAAACTGGAAGGCGCCGCCCCACCATCCCTTCACCACGATGCATGTGAGATACACCGCCCCAAGGGCCGTCTCTCCTTCCACCAGCGAAGGTCGTGGCAGTGCACTCGTCCCTCTCTCTTCCACTGGAGTTTGCTATGTGCAGTTTACTTGTGCATATTTCCATATAATTTTGCACTTACTCCTGTAGTGCACTCGATGCCGTCCGCTCTCACCGTGCCCGGAGTTTAGATGGGAGCTTGATGAGGTTCACATTCAAATGCATTACTCGACACTGGTTCAGCAACTCATCCCGTGCAGCTCGGTTTGCACAGGTGTGCGGTTTGGTATATCTCCCCGTGCAGCTCGGTTGTGGTGGTGTACAGTTTGTGCATGTTTTTTTACTGCAAGTTGTGCATCGTGTGGTTTGATGTGTAAAGGCGTTGACCATGCAGTACTCAGATGAACGTATGTCTCATGCAGTTCGGCAAACGTGTGAGTGCAGCTTGGAAGTAATTTCGGTGGGGGTTGCTTTTTTTTGAATTTGTTGTGCCATGCGATGTGTGGTTGCTGGATGTACTTTTTTTCGAAGTACTATTGGTTATGTCTACAGGTTCATTTCATCTTTCTCAAGCGGTTCATTTTGAGGAAAGAAAAAAAGTTAGAAAAAGAAAGTAATGTTGTGCACTAGCCTCTACTCTAGAGTCCGGACACGTTAACACAAAGAAGAAAAAATGGACAAAATAGAAGAATGCAGTGCACTTGGCACGTCACTACAGTCCCAAAAACATGCTAATGAAAAACACTGTGAGCAGTAACTCGTGTGATTCAAAGAATAAAAAAAGATAGAAAAATGACAACAAAAGTAATGTGGTTCAATTCTTATGGTGTTTGAGGTTCACTTATGCCCGATGTGAAGCGCACTTCACTTTTTCGTCTGAGAAAAATTTACGCCCGGCAAAACAAATCATGAAGTTCGCTTAACTGTTTGATGCAGTGCGGTTTTCAGTCTAAAAGCAGTGCGGTTTTCTTCCTCGTCTTAAAAATTTACGTCCCACAGAAAAGAAACCATGCAGTTCTCTGACCCGTCAGATGCAGTGTGGTTTTTCATCCGATAGAGTGCGGTTTTTAGTCGGATGAAGTACGCACGTCGATTTGGGTGTTGCCAAAAAAAGAGTGTTCACATTTTGGTAAATTCGAAATTCCTCTTAAACCGTAAAGAATTAGAGAGAGTGTTCTACATGAAAACGTTGCGCCTCGTCGATATCTTTCCAACGGCGTATCGTTTGAATCATTCCGACCAGCGGTTTGTAAAAAATTCGTGAAAAACGGCCGATGCCCCTCGTTGTCAACCACACGACTATCAAAATTAACAAAAAATCATAAGGAATCTCAAAAACATTTCAACATATGAAAGTTGTGCCTCGTCCGTAGCTTTCCAATGGCGTATCATACGCCTCATTCCGACGAACGGTTAGAAAACTGGAGCGAAAACAGTACCAAAAAATTCAAAAAAATTGAAAAAACAAAATTCCGTGATTTAGTAAATTTGAAACTGCTCTTAAACCGTAACGAATTAGAGAAAATAATAGTTATGAAAAAGATGCGGCTCGGCGATATCTTTCCAACGGTGTATCATTTGCTCTATTCTGATGAGCGGTTTATTAAAAATCACCGAAATACGCTCGCTGCCACTCGTTGTGGGCTGCAGCGTTTTCAAAACTGCTCTTAAACTGCGAGGAATCATAAAAAGTGTTCAACATGTCGAAGTTGCGCCCCCTAGTAATGCTATATACAAAATTTAGTAAAACGGTGAATAAAATGTATTAATTCGGAAAATATTTTTTTATCATCTAAGTTTGTAATTTACTACATTTTAGGAAAATTATTATATTTTACATAATGTGTTACTATATTTTGTATGCACCGTTACTGGGGTGTAGAATAAGTTATTCTACACTCACACTTAGTTTTTACTATATATATATATATATATATATATATATATATATATATATATATATATATATATATATATATATATATATATATATATATATAGTGATACTATTCATCACGCAGGGTGCAGAATAAGTTATACTTCACCCGAGGTAATCTTACTATCACTTCGTAATTAAATTACATTCAGAATTCAAATAGTTACATTCCTATCGATTCAGTATGTACAATTTGGCATAAGAAAATAAAAATATGGGTCATAAGACAAGAAAATTTGCAGTTTATGTATATTTTAAACTATGTTTTTACGTTTGTAATTTTACGTAATATAAAATATTTTTTACGGCGATTATATATTTTCTTACGGTCTCTTTTTACGTCGGAAATAAAACAAAACTTGCGGAACGTAAAATTACGGTGCATTGATGGTAAAAGAGAGAGGGGGGGGGGGTGAAGAATAACTATTCCTCACCCAGGACTATTCTGTTACCCCTGGCCACTATAAGGGCGTGATCTGTAGTTTCCACTAAACCCACCAACCCTGTCGATGCCCCACCTCCACCTCATCTCTCTGGCTCCCGTCGGCGCCCAACTCCCTCCTTCCCCCCGTCTCCAGCCGCCGCCCAACCCCCACCTTCTCCACCATCTTCGGTCGCCGCCTCACCCCCACCTTCTCCACCATCTTCGATCGTCGCCTCGCCCCCACCTTCTCCCCTGTCTCAGGCCACCGCGCAACCCCCAACTTCTCCACCATCTCCGGCCACCGCCCCATCCCCACCTTCTTCCCCTGTCTCAAGCTACTGCCCAATCACCACCTTCTCCACCATCTCTGGCCGCCGCCCCATCCCGACCTTCTTCCCCTGTCTCAGGCCACCGCCCAACCCCCACCTTCTCCACCATCTCTGGCCGCCGCCCCATCCCCACCTTCTTCCCCTGTCTCAGGCCACCGCCCAACCCCCACCTTCTCCACCATCTTCTGCCGCCGCCCCATCCCCACCTTCTTCCCCGAATCCGCCCACCGCCCCGCCTCCACCATCTTCGGGCCTCAGGAAGCCGCCTGTGCCCGCCCCCTGGACATGGCGCCCACGGCCAACCTCCTGGATCTCGCCCATGGTTGCAGGGGCCAGGCGCGGCGGGGAAGTGTGGAGGCGCAAGATGCTCCGCGACTGAGGTAGGCGCACCCCGGTGCTCGCCATGACTGAAGACGGCCTCCAACCCCTGGGCCCAAAGCAGCCAATCTTCCCGCTTCACCTAGGTATGTGCCACCACCCGCCGCGCTCGATGCTCCCTACTCCCATAGCTGTCCGCAGTTCAACCCCATGGCGTCGAGATGGTCGAGTTAGTCGCGAGCAGCAGTCCGCCGCCGTGCGCCGCCCCCTAGCACCACACCGCTCGGGCATCTGCTCAATTGAAGAAACCAGTCACTTTCAATCAAAATGTCCCGTTTTGCTCCTGCAGTCCACCGTACCTAGAAACTAGATTTTTATCTCCAAAATCAGTTTATCGTACCTAGAACAATCAGTTCGGTCCATCTCCTGATTCTGAAAATGTGAATCTTGTTTACTGCCAAATTGATGCTTTGTAGTTCAGCATTTATATATGTCATCAGTTCAAAAAACGTACAGAAAAAGTTCAATTGTATGTGTTAAAACCCAGTTTGGTTTTATACTATATGTTAGATTATTACAAAGTAGGATAAAATATTTTGCTCATGTGGCTGTAAGCTCTAACTATATGGCAACAAAGAGAGAACAAGTAGGACGTATTGTTGTTTCCGTATTGTTAAGTTCAGTATGTATTCCATTTTCAGTACGTAAACAAATACACATGATATTTATAAGAGCAAAACTTACAAATGGAAATCTATAAGTTCAACTACATATTTTACAAAAAATTAAATATAAAAATTACATCAGTTCAATGACAGAAAAACATCAGTTCGAAAAAATATATGCAGGAGGTTGGGAGCAAAAAAAATCATAATTTTGCCCAGTTCAAAGATTGGAAGCAAAAAAGCTGTATCTAGTGGTTTCGAGGTGTCAAAAGATGAACATTTTCTGCTCAAATTAAGTTTGCATCAGAGATATAGCCATTGTTGTATGTTGGTGTCGTGCTTGTTTATTTGTTGACTAGCAGATCAATATATATGCATGTTGTTTGCTTTTGACATGGTAAACATAAACTATTGGTACAAATTCTAGTTCCTATATCACAAAAGTTCATTTAGAAAAAACATATCAATTCAATGGATACGTTGTATCTGTTTATCACATATACTTGCGAAAGAGTTCAAAATTTTCTTCCCTTCCTGGAAATTACATGTGATTATTCATTTCTTTTTGGGTAATACAAACAACAATAACTCATTAGGCTTGTATGGCTGAATTTCTTTTCATTTGCTCGTATAACTGGAATGCATCTTTGCTTGTATTAAATCTTGTAACACTAAGATATATATTTTTATGTTGGCATGTCTTTAGGTGCGCCCTAGCCGATCACAGCCACCACCGCAGGCCGTTCAACGCCACCTCCACAGGCCGTTCATCGCAAAAACAACAATCTGGATCCCGGTGTTTCCCACCAGCAACGCCCGTTCGAGCACGTTGTCGCTCTCCTGCTGCAGCGTGGCTCGGCTATTGCACTTGGTGGAGGTTAGAGCCTTTCTTCTAGTTTCCTCTAGTTTTGAACTTCATGGATCCTTAGTGCCTGAAAACATTGAACTTGTTGATCCTTCCTTCCTCTGTTCATAGTACATGAATTGGACTGACGAGAAGATGCATTCTGGGTATATAAAAGCCTGCTGGAGGAGTCACGGGGTTGAGGACCTCCTGCTTAACAGTACAACTTCTTGTTTTGTGGCCGGTCGCTCAAGGAGCTGAGTGCAGGCCGCAGTAAGTACATGAGTACTAATATTAGTATATGTGTGGTCCCAGTAAGTACATGAGTACTAATTAGCAAGTTTGATGAAAATCTCAGCTTGTACTGATACATTCCAAAAAAGTGTTGTGTGTTTTCAGGAAAAAAACAACTGATGTCGTCGGCCGTTCTTTGCCATCTACTAAAGGTCAGCTTTTGTCATCTCATCCTCGTATCTCCGTATATGTTCAACTGCTGCTTGCTTGAGTGTTCGCAAAACAAGACTAATTATAACATCTTTTCTGTTTGTATGTATTTGGTTGAACTATTTAAATGTTTGAGTGAAGTTCAAACTTCTCGATGTGTGAAGGTTGAATTAGGTTCAGTTTTGTATGTAAGAGGTTCAACCAATTTTTTCTGCTACTGAAACAAATGATTTGACAGGGAGTTCAAACTTGCTGTACAGGAAGGTGCACATCCTATTTCCCACTCTTTTTCTAGTTTTGATCTCACAAACATTTAAAATAAAATGTTCCATCGAGAAGTTCACACACTACCGTCTCAAACGTTCAGGCGTTCTTTTCCTTAAAGTTCATATTTAAAAAAACACACCACATTTGGAGTACTCTTCAGTTAAATTTTTTAAAAACAAAAAAACATCCTGAACAGCAAGGACAGTTCAACAAGAAGACTTGTAGTAGTTCATCAGTATTTATCCATTAGAAAAAAATCCAGTTATGATGTTAGTCTTGGTATTGATCTTTTCAGAATATCGAGTAAATAAGCAACTTCGGCATGCCAATGGGACCTTTTCAGTAAGTGCTTTGACTACAACTGATGGTAGTTGGTATTCTGTGACGTAGTGCTCAGCAGCAGGAGGGTGAGGATCTTCACCTCGTCAGTACAACTGCACCCTCCGCCGCCGTTCATGAGAAGAGTTGCGTGTAGGCCACTCCGTGCTCTGCCCTGGATTTTTTCAATGATCAGGCTGTCGTCGTCCTGCCCCACGACAATCGTACTGGTTCATGCGACATTCTCATGGGTCTTTCTTCGGCTGGATATAGGGAGCGGCCCCAGGGAGCCCCTTCATCAGTGGTTCATTGGTCTCTCAAGTATGAAGGTGAGCTTCATAATAGAGTAGCTAGACCTATCTGCCTTCCATTTTACGAATTTTGTTGGGAGCTAGAAGTAACTATATGGAGAAAGTTGCCATCTCCGTTTACCTAAACATGCATAACACATGTGATGCTACAGAATTCTTGGGTCCTTGTGCAGAAAAATCATCAGTTCACGCTTCAAAATCTTGTAAGTTGAGATATATCACTAAATAGGTTCGGAGAAAAAAAATCTGTAAGTTTGTTGCGTGTGCGGCTACAATATTTAATTTCTTGTGAAATCATACTAGTACTGATGAATATCGAGTTGATTGAAAAATGTAGTTGATTCTTGAGACCCTTACTAGTGTCCTTCTACATATAGAAGTTGTGCCTGATAGCCATACACGACTTTCTCTCTGTTGTGCTGCTTGCTTGTGCAAATTTCTTAGAACCTGTTTGGGTGATATATTTGGACTACTCTTTTGTTCAAATGAAATCTCTCACCACTTTCCTTTCTATTTGTTAATTCTTGTAGTGCATAATTAATGCAGATGTCTTGTTTTGTCATGAAGATTTTGCCAGTAAACTATGCAAAAAAAAGAAATTAGAAGTACCAAAATGTTCAACTTGCAAACTAGTGGTAGTTCTATAATGCAACATGCATCAAATAAAATATAGCAACCATGCGTTGAAGCAAGAAATCACGTCTGGTTTTCACAGTTCATGTAACGCCCGGATAATCATGCTACAGTGAACTCACGTTGATGGTGCCACGTCACCTCTGTCACTGTAGTTAATCTCGGGTTAATTCAAAACTGTTTCAAAATTCAAATTCAAATTTATGATGACAATAAAAGTTTTCAAAAATTAAAACTAAAAAGTTCGGTGGTTGTCAAATATTACATCGGTAATTATGGTGGAGTAAACACATTTTTATAAAATGTCTAAGAAATTTAAAATGAGTTAAAACAGAAAAGAAAATAAATAAAAGAAAAGAAAATACAAAAGAGAAAAACTAAAGTAACAAAAAAAGAAAAGAAAGAAAGAGAAGCCCCCCCCTGCTGGACCGCGGCCCAGCTGGCCATCGGGCCAACCAGGCCGGCCCATGCTGCCCCCCCACACTCCCCCATAACCCCCTGGGCGACCGAACCCTAGCCCACGTCCCCACTCACCCGCACCCCACTCGCTCTCTCCCCCTCCCCCCGATCCAGTTCTGGATCGGGATCGGGCCGACGACCCCGCCCCCAACGCCGGCGTCCCACCCTGTCGCCGCACTCCAACTGCCCCGACGCGCCCCGACGCTGCTCGCCGTCCCCGGCTCCACCTCGTCGGACGTCCCCGACGGCCTGCTTCCCCTGCGTCGTCGTCGTCCCCGGCCCCCTCCACGAGCTCCGCCGCCTCGACCTCCTCCTCGCCGGTCCTCTCCGACCGTCCCCGAGCCCTCTGCCTAGTCCCTACGACCCGCCGTGAGCCTCGTCTCCTCTCCTCTTTCCCCCCCACGACGCGCTCACTCGACCGGCCGCGTCCCGCAAGTCCACGCCCGCGCGCCCGCCAGCGCCGTGCTTCGCGGCCACCACGACCCCACGCGCCCGTCCCCCATTGCGGCGCCTGCCGCTGGCCCGTGCCCCTCGTGTTGGTCTGCTGCGGGCGTTGCCGTCGTCGTCCACCGCGCCGCCGTGGCCTCTCCCACTCGCGTCTGCTCCGGCCGGGGCACCGACCCCGTGCCTTGGCGTGCCTCGTCCGCCCTCTCCTCCTCCGTGGCAGCGCCACGCCGCCGCCGCCGCCCGCCGTGGCCCCGGTTGGCAGCGCCGACGTGCCGCGCCGTTGGTGCCCGCCGCGCCCCGGTGGCCTCTTCCTGTGCCCCGGGTTCCCATACGGGCGCCCGCACGCTCATGGGTTGCGCCCGCACCCGCTAACCCCCACAGGGGCCAATGACAGGCGGGACCCGCCTAGAACGTTTATAAAAAAAGAATTAAAATAATAATAATAATATAAATAAATAAATAATAATTAAAATAATTAAAATATTAATTAGTTAATTAAGTAATTAATTAAGTTAATTAATCCAGATTAGATTAACCTAATTACTAATTAGATTAACTAATCTGTAATTAAACTAAACAGAGAATGACAGGTGGGTCCCACTAGACCCACACGTCAGGTTGACCAAGTCGATGGTCAACGTTGACTGCTGACATCACCCTGATGTCATGATGACGTCAGCATTTACTATTCTGGATAATGTTGGATTAAATAATTAATTAAATTCCAGAAATTAATAAAATCTTTAGAAAATCATATCTTTTAATCAGAATCGGATTAAAATATTTTCAACATGAAAGTTGCTCGAACGACGAGACGAATCCGGATCGCAGTCCGCTCGTCCGCCACACACCCCTAACCTATCGAACCCGCAACTTTCCCCTCTCCGCTCCTCTCGCCTGAACGCGAAACACCGGAATACTTTCCGGATGCTTCCTTAACCGGCATCACCTCATACCACGTTAGGTCACGCCTAGCATCGTTACTTGACTTGTCATGCATCGATATGCATCTGTTTACATGGTATTCATTGTTTCTTCCCCCTCTTCTCTCCGGTAGACTACGAGACCGACGCTGCTGCTGCCCAATTCGACTACGGAGTTGACGACCCCTCTCTCTTGCCCGAGCAACCAGGCAAGCCCCCCCCCTTGATCACCAGATATCGCCTATTCTACTCTATACTGCTTGCATGAGAGTAGTGTAGCATGTTATTGCTTTCGCTAATCCTATATTTGCTGCATAGCCTGTCCTTGCTACTACTGTTGTTACCTTTACCTGCAATCCTACATGCTTAGTATAGGATGCTAGTATTTTCATCTGTGGCCCTACATTCTTGTCCGTCTGCCGTGCTATACTATCGGGCCGTGATCACTCGGGAGGTGATCACGGGTATATACTATATACTTTATACATGATACATGTGGAGAGTAAAGTCGGGTCGGCTGGTGGTGCACCTGCGAGTGGATCTTTGAGGCGGAGCGACAGGACAGGTTGAGACCGCCTAGGAGAGAGGTGGGTCTGGCCCTATTCGGCGTTCGCGGATACTTAACACGCTAAACGAGATCTTGGTATTTGATCTGAGTTGGCTACGAGCCTATACGCACTAACCATCTACGCGGGAGTAGTTATGGGTATCCCGTCGTGGTATCAGCCTGGCACTTCGTGACGCCAACGACTGAGCGGCGCGCGGCGGATTGGACTGGAATGCGACTAGGCTAGGTCTGCTTCCGGCCACGTACGCAACGTGGAGGTGTGCTCAGTATGATGGGCCCACCCTGCTGGCGCTTAGGTTTAGACCAGCGTGCTGGCCTCTCTGTTTAGCCTAGGTGGGGCTGCGACGTGTTGATCTTCCGCGGCCGGGCATGACCCAGAAAGTGTGCCCGCCAAATGGGATCAAGCGTCTTTGGGTAAGTTGGTGCACCCTGCAGGAAGTTAATCTATTGAATAGCCGTGATCTTGATAACAGACGACTTGGAGTTGTACCTTGACCTTATGACAACTAGAACTGGATACTTAATAAAACAAACCCTTCCAAGTGCGGATACAACCGTGGTCGCTCTCTCGTGGCAACGAGGAGGGATCGCGGGTAGGATTATTGCTATGTGATGTTACTTGAGGACTTCAGACTGCCCTCTTCTACTGTTGCAAGACAGGTGACCGAAGCGTACTCTTCGATAAGACTAGCTATCCCCTCTTATTCGGCATTCTGCAGTTCAGTCCACCGATATGGCCCTTTACACATATATCCATGCATATGTAGTGTAGCTCCTTGCTTGCAGTACTTTGGATGAGTACTCACGGTTGCCTTGTTCCCCTTTTCCCCTACCTCTACTCGATTGCTGCAACCAGACGATGGAGCCCAGGGCGACGCCACCGCCGATGACGACTACTACACCGGAGGCGCCTACTACTACGCAGCAGCCAGCGGACGACGACCAGAGTAGTTTAGGAGGATCCCAGCAGGAGGCCCGCGCCTCTTCGATCTGTATCCCAGTTTGTGTTAGCCTTCTTAAGGCAAACTTGTTTAACTTATGTCTGTACTCAGATATTGTTGCTTCCGCTGACTCGTCTATGATCGAGCACTTGTATTCGAGCCCTCGAGGCCCCTGGCTTGTATTATGATGCTTGTATGACTTATTTTATTTGTAGAGTTGTGTTGTGATATCTTCCCGTGAGTCCCTGATCTTGATCGTACACATTTGCGTGCATGATTAGTGTACGATTGAATCGGGGGCGTCACAGTTCAGTACATGAACTATCCTCGGTTCGTGAAAAATACATATAATGATATGGTGTGTGTGTGTGTGTGTGTGTGTGTGTGTGTGTGTGTGCAATGCAGTATATGTGTCGATCTATTTTTGTTGATATATGTTAGTAGTTGATCCATACAACATACATGATGATTATATTTTGCAATTATGTCTTGCACACAGCTTGGTTTTGTCTCTAGTAAATTTTTTGATCGGGAATTGTGATCTAAGTGGTTTTTCATATAGGTGCATCCAATGAAGTGCAGATCACTTCTGATGTGCCAATTGGCGCGTGTGTGCATGTTGTGGGCTTGTGGTGTGCGTCCGCTGGTGCATGCATGGGCGCCTCCTATGGCATGCGAGCATGTGTGCTGATGTTGATAGCTAAACTAAATGGTTTCCAAGATATGTACTGCAAGGAAAAATTCATCAGTACTAGTGTGCCCTATATGCGGTAAGTCCTGCAGGCTGCAACTACATTCCTTCCATGTATGGTCCTCCTCACCAGATGTTATGAAGAATACTTCTTTCTAATACAAACTTTTTAAATGTTTCTTTTTGAACTTCTCCTGGTTAATATACATGAACTTGATTATCCTTTTAACATGTACTTATATCAGCTTGTGGGGTTCTTTTTAAAACTACTCTCTTGAACTTTTTAAAAGAATGTTCCATAAATGTTTGTGATCATTGCTTGTAAGTATTCATGTGGACTTTAAAACAATGACTGTTCTTGTAGGAGGTTTGAAGATTATCGTGGAGCAAGTTGAAGAGATTAGTTTCGTGAAAATAAATGTGATCTTTTGGTCAGGATTTTGCATGATCCATAGCTATCGGTGGCAACAGGAGAGAAGTTCAAGGACTACTGTGTGAGTCGTCCATTGACTTCTATGCGTGAGCTTGTTGTCTCTACACATCTAGCATCAGAGTATCTCCTCCCCTTGCCGCACACACATGACGGGAGGTCAAGCTAGTGTTGTTTGCGATTACTGGTCGTGACTCTTACGTTGTCATTGGACAAATAATTTCATTTTCCTTAACACTCGGTAAGGAAAATGATCGTTCAACTTGAATTATGTTTTGGACTGATTGTTCAAGTTCTTTTGTATAGAAGATTCAGAAAGTTTTGTTCCTGAAAATGCACTTATTTGGAGTATGCCAATATATATGTATTTCTGAATTTCGCTCTTGAATAACAGTTCAACATGTATTACGCCATCAATTCATAATGGAAAGGCAGCAAATAGTTTGATACTTGTGTGTTAAAAATGTAACAGTATAGAGAAACTTTCGTAGTGGTTCGATGGAATAAATCGCATCAATACTGACTTGGATCCGTTCTTGCCTATAATGCATTGAAAAATCAATTTTTTGCCTTCGTTAAGGCTTGAGAAGCATGTATCTCACTTATAATACGCTTTGGCATTTGGTCGATGATATTTATTGCATCCTTCATCACTGATCTTGAGGAGGAGATTCATTTGTGCATTTCTATATTCGTTGTGTAAATCTGTTGATTTTTGATGTTTTAGGGATTTCGGGAGATTGGAGACCTGGAAGAGCACTTTTAGGCATTATTGGCCATGACAATAAATGACCAAGAAGAGCACTTTCAATAGTCAAGGAAGACAACAACAACAACAACAACAACAACAACAACAACGAAAAAAATGCAATGATGCATCATGCTGACATTGATGAAAAGCTATGATTTTGTGCTCCTGTTTGTTATTATGTAAATGAGAAACCAATACTTCTTTTCTTCAGGTTTCGTGTTTTAATTGGTGAGGGATAAACAAATTTTCCTATTCAAGTGGAAGCTCCGAGTATATGATGGATGTGGGAGTTATTTTTACATTCATTGTTCGGTGCTTCTTTTTATGTAATGTTTCATGTTTTCAAGTGCTTGATGAAAATTTATGTTCCTAGTAGTTCATGTATTATTTCCTGAGGAGTTCATGTGTTAATGGCCAGTAAGTAAACCTATTAATCAGTTTCTCAAGTGTGATGAAAAAAATGGGCAGTAAATTGATGAAAAAATATCATCGAGTTCAAAACAAGCCGAGACACGCGACAGCCACCCCAGTTCGGGCGTAGTAAGTACCTCAGTACGTGTTAAAAACGGTGGTCCGTTCGGAATAAAAGAAATGGCAGAAATTCAAATTCTAAAGTTCAAGCAAAAAAAGAAACCCCATGAAAATCCTGCTTAGTAAGTACCTCAGTACAAGTCGTAAAATGAGAGAAGTTCAGAACAACGTTATCAAAAAAATGTTGTTAAAAAAAGGAAACAAAACAAACACATTTTCTTTTTGAATAAAATATCATTCAGTTCGATGATACAAACCATACAAGTGTAGGGGCGACGATACAGTAAACTGTTGAAAACTTACGAGAAAAATATTACCCAAAAAACAGAGCAAAGTCTAGTTAGTGAAAACACGCTTAGTACAAACCCATGCAAGCATCAGTACAAGTACCCTTTTTCGGAACCATTCAACATTACTCTACAAAAAATAGCTCAGTACAAACATACATATATATCAGTACGACTACTCTGTTTTTCACACGAGAAAACAACAGGATCCGTCATGTCGTATTCAAAATTACTCTTAAACGGTTGCGAAGTAGAGAAAAAGTTCAACATGACTAAGTTTCGCATTTTTCATAGCTATCCAACAGTATATTATTTACCATATTTCGACAAACTTTTTTAAAAAATCGCGTTCAAAATCAAATTTGACCGTATTTGAATTCGTTTTTAAACCGTAAGAAATTAGAAAAACATTTCTATACGAAAAAGTTGCGCATTTTACCAAGCTTTCCAATGCAATATCATTTGCATCAATCTGACAGACCGTTTGCAAAAAATCGCGAAAATACGTTACGCCCAGAATTTCACCGTCTTTCAAATTACTTTTAAATCATATAGAATTAGAAAAAACAATACATATATGGAAGATGGATTTTCACCAGCTTTCCAACGCCATCTTATTTGCTCAATTCCAACAAATCGTTTGAAAATTGAGTCCAAAATACAATTCACGTTTTTTGGTTTTGAAAAAAATGGTTTTTTCAAAACTACTCTTAAACCATAATGATTTTGCAAAAACGTTCAATATACTTGAAATATGGTTGTCAAGAGCTTTCCAACGATATATTACACGCCATGTTCCGACAAAAAAATTACAAAAAGTTTTTAAACTAAAGAAGACGTTGTGTTAAACACAACTGAAAGCATCAGTTCAACCGCTTCGAAAACATCAGTACAACCACCTGAAACCGTCAGTTCAAAAAGGGTAACAGAATAGCCCAGATGTATATATATATATATATACACATAAACACTATTCTGATCACGAGATCAAAATAATATTCTGATCACAAACTGAACTGCCTGAGTAACGCGCCTGAACTCCCCTCTGTACTGGGTTGAACTTCAGCTAAAAAGTGTCCAAATGGGGCTTGCGATATACCGTTGGAAAGCTATGGACACCAATATCAGTATGCGGTTTAAGAGCAGTTTTGAAAACCGTTTTTTCTTCATACAAAAAACGTGAATCGTATTTTCGATGGCATTTCTAAACCGTTTATCGGAATGATGTAAATAATATAGCGTTGGAAAGCTGCTGCAAAACCGCTCCTTCGACATGTTGAAAGTTTTCTCTAATTCCCTATGGATAAAGAGTAATTTTGAAAATCGTATAATTCCGCAAACCGAACAGCCGAGTTCATATTTTTAATGTAATTTCTAAACGGCTAATCCATTTGAGGCAAATGATATGGCATTGAAAAGCTTGTGAAAATGCGTTACTTTAAAAGTAATTCAGAAAACGGTACAAGTTCCACCGAGTTTGTATTTTCAAGCTAATTTTCTAACCGTACGTCCGAATGCAACAAATGATATGGCGTCGGAAAGCTTGAGAAAATGCGAAACTTTTTTGTATATATTATCTATACCTATACTAATTACAGACTCCCAAGAAATTACCACGTTAATTAGATTTTACGGACCGTTCATCTGGTGGGGTCGAGTTATAACGGTGTGGATCTATCCCAAAAAAACCCATGTTAATAAAAAAACTAGGTGTAGATCTATCCCGAAATATCCCATGTTAAGAAAAAGAAACTAAAAGTATGAGCCATTAGATGAGGTAGATGCCTCTTTCCTCACGATCAAACAAATATTAAAATCCCACATTAAGAAAAAAAACTAGGTGTAGATCTAGCCCAAAAAATCCCACGTTAAGAAAAAAAAACTATAAGTATGAGCCATTAGATGAGGTAGATGCCTCTTTCCAGAAAGGCTTCTAAACCCTCACGTTTCCTCTTCTCTGCATCCCCATCAATCCCTTCCTCCGTCGCCACACCACTACCTAGAAATCATCATGTTTCCTCATCTCCACCTCCCCGTCAACCTCTTCCCCTGCCACACCAGACAACAGAGCCTACTTCAGCGACCTCTATCCTCTCTAGGTCTGAAACGCTTGGCCTCTGGACAACTAAGCCGCTCTAGGAATCCTCAGGCTCCCTCACCTCTGCGCACCTCTATCGTCCCCCAACATCTGAACAGCCTTTGTGGACAACTATTGCTTTGGAGGAGTTCAGTAGTGCCATGGTGTTCGTACTGCAATAAGCGTGGTTGTTCTCCACCTCTGGGTAGCATGCGTCATGCCTTTGAGATTAAGTAAATACAAAGGGTGGACATCGGACTGCTTGGTAAGTGTCCACTAATCTGTTCTAAGTTCTGCTACATATTCTTTTCTGAGAGCCACTTTGTTGTCACCCTAAAAGGTTGATATGCCATGCAAACTTTGATCCCATCACTGATGTAGTAATCGCAACAATGCTAAAGTGCATACTGATTGAACGTTTATATGTTTTGAGTTACAGAAGATTTGATATCAGCAATATAGCACTTAGTGTTTCTTTGAAATCATTTTTTTGAAAAGTTATAGATGAAAATAGGTTATGATCTGCAGGTTATCGCCTGCTTTGTTATCATAGTATTGCACCATCCTAACACGTGAGGTAAGAGCACTTCACACAATTCTCATGTTGATGATATATGTAAAGATGTACATGGCAGTATCTCTGTGTGGGAAGGTTGCATATGTTCAGACCTGATGAGTTCGCTCATATTGTTGCATGGTGTACTACTAACTAGCTTTGTCCCCCTATATTCAACGACATATAGCCCTTGTTTTAAGCGAGGGGAGGCCCCCACCTTCATATTGAAATTGAAAAGCGCACAAGATTAACGCTTGCGATCAAGAGTTCTTACAAACCAGAGACCTGAGAGAGCATAGGGAGAATTTGATACACACAGGTAGGGAGAGCGGATAGCAGATGTAAAGAATAAAAGATTTCATCTTGGCCGATCGTCTATCTACATGTTAATTAAGTGCAGTTAATCTTTCGATACCCTGTGCGCCCAGATTTTGATCAAAGTCACACATTGTTTCATGACTATCACTTGAGGTATAGTAATGTCATCAAAGAAATTTCGATTTCCCGGAAAGCCAAATGGACCAGAGAGCAGCAATAGCAATCAGCTCGCTGGACATATAGATTGTTGTTTTATAATCAGTGTTATTTTAGTATGTTTTTCCTTTTCACACATTTATTACCAAACTGCTGTTATGTGCTTCACGGATAAGACCTGCTAATTAATTTCTATTTAGCTTCCAGTCTATTGTAGCTCTGGGCATGCCAAAATATTAGTACTGGGCGAGTCCTCTGTCAACAGATTTAATAATAGGTATATCATAATCCTGTAGTGTTGTAAATTCTTTTAAGGCCGTTTCTTTTCACAGGTTGCCCTTCAAGATTTTGTTATGATACAAATAATGGCCTCTCTCTCAAGATCTTTCTATGGATCTTTAGTTAATGATCACCGATCAAATTGTTTCAGCTTCATAAAATCATGAGGTTGTATATAAAATTTGAAATGCTGCCTTCTTACTTTTATTACCGTCGTTGACTTCTTCTCTGCAGAATTTTTATTATATTTGACTTACTTCTTCAAATGTCAAACAAAGAAAGAACCGTCCTTATGCATTTGTAGTAAGACGGTAATATTCTTAGCAAGTTGATTTTTCTGTTGTGTAGTGAGTTTTTAGTTCATTTGTAGACTGAAAATAAGCTGATGATGATGTTGCATCAGAGTGCCTATTCGAGTCGAAGATTATGATTGTGTTCATTACTGGGAGACGTACTGCATAATATTTGTATTATATTTATAAGAAATAGATAATATTGCCAAATTATTTTTTTGACCTCTCAATTATGACACACTATGTCAATTGTATTTTTGTTGGATGTTGAAGATGTCATCTAAAATGGGTTTGAACACCTTTCTGCTCATTCCAAATGTATGCAGGCTACTTGAGAAACTCTATAAGAAATCTGCATTGAAGCTCGGGTCTTGGTTGACGGGTTGGATACTCGGAAGAGGATACCTATGAAAAACTAAATACAAAAACAACGAGTAGTATATAATAACCGTGACTTTACATGTTTGAAGTCGGAAGACAAACTCACCAAAGAGCAGCAATAGCAATCAACACCCAAGACTTATAGCCTGTTGTTTTATTCAGTAGTATGTTAGTACGATTTTGCTTACACGTCATTTATTACCAAATTGCAGTTATGTTCTTCAAGGATAAGACCGACTAATTAATTGTAATTTTACCTTCCTGTCTATTGTATCCGGGCTTACTTAAGTATTACTACGGCATGAGTCCTAAATCAGCTGATTCAATCGTAGGTATATCATAATCCTGTAGAGCTGTAAATTGTCTTTATGGCAGTCTATTTTCACAGGTTGCCCTTTAAAATTTTGTTATAATAGATAATTTCCTCTCTTTGAAGACCTTTAGTTAATGATCACTGGTCATATTGGTTTAATATTTCAAAATCATGAGGTTGTATATAAGACAACTGAATATAATGGGTAACATAGTTTTCTTCTTAGTTAACATCCCCGTCTTCTTTTCTGCAGACTTTTGATTATATTCGACATACTTCTTCAGATGCTCAACAACGAAAGAACCACCCTTATGCACTTGGAGTAACTCGGTCATAATCTTAGCAACTTGATTGTTCTGTTGTGTAGTAAGTTTTTAGGTGATTTGAAGACTGAAAAGAGGCTGATGATGATGTTGCTTCATAGTGCCTCTTCGAGACCTAGATTATCATTGTGTTCATAACTGGGACATGTACTGCATGATAAATGTATTACAGTTATAAAAATAGATAATATTGCCAACTCTTTCTTTTACCCCCTACAAAATTATGAAAGATTAGATTTATTGTTTTTTATGGATGCTAAAGATATCTTCTAAGAGGGGTTTGAGTCTCAAAAGTATACAAGCTACTTGAGAAACTGGATAAGATGTCAGATTTGAACCTTGGGTCTTGGTTGGCGTGCTTGAGACATGTAAGAGGATACCTATGAATACTTAATACAAAAACAGCGAGTAATACATAATGGCTGTGACTTTGCATGTTTGCAATATCTTCCATTTTTCAGTCGTATGAGTCCATTAGTTACAAATGTGTAGTACGGACAAATTTAGCTATCTACATGTGTGGATGATCTCATTTGTATTGTAGAAAAACTTGATACACCAAGTGAGGTATATGTGCTCAAAAAGACATGCCATCAAACGTTTTCATGTTATGGCTTCCCCTTTTTTGTAAAAGTTTAAATATTAATGCAATTTCAGTGTTCCTTTCAAATCTTAGTATGATCATTTGGTTAAAAGACTTTTGTTGGCTTTATTTTGCATCTTACTGATTCAATTATTTTTCGTATAACTTCACTGAGCTCTATTGTCCATGTTGCCAACGACAAATGTGGGTTGCATTGTATGAAACGCGTTTGAAAGAGAGAGGAGGCTGCAATATGTTGTCGAGTCAAGAATGATTCCAAAAGTTTTATTTCTTGACTATTAATTTATTCTGATGGTATTACTTATTTTTTCATCTAAAGTAGTAAGTATCTGATTGATGACTAAAGTTAAGGCTAGCCATACACTGGATTAGTAGCAACTGACATATGGTCTAAATCTTCATCGTCATTTTAATCCTACAAACTGTAAAGGAATGCATTTTACATAATAATATTTAAATGTTGAATACCCTAATTTATCGATATTTCAATTTATGGATATTTTTTTATCCAAAAATACTATTCATACCAATATATTTACATGTTTAAAAAATGACTAGCCCGTGCAAGTGCATGGGTTGACGACTAATTTCTCCTAATTCCTTACAGTTTTAAGTCAAATTGGAAAATGAATAAAAACATATTTTTGGCATAATTTCTACATACGTTATTGGAATGGGGCAAATAATATACCGCTGAAAAGCTACGGAAAATGCGAAACTTTTTCGTGTTGATGGTTTTCTCTGATCCTAGCCGTTTTCGAGTAATTGCGAAAATGGTGAGATCATTTGTTCTGCCTTTATCGCGAAACTGATTCTTCAAAAATGCACAGCGTGAAGAACCTGAACTTCTCGACACGTGTACTTGAATTTCACTCTGTTTTTCACGTGCTTTTTTTTCTCGTATATCTCTATCCACTGCTCCTAGCTCTCCATCCACTCACCGGAATTGAGCAAGTGATATACCGATAGAAAGCTGCTGTAAACACGTAACTTTCCCGTGTTGATCATTTTTTTCATACTCGCAACTATTTTAAAAGTTTTTCATCTGAAATTCATTCAGCTTAGTAGTTGAACTTCATGATGTTTTCACGTTGAACTTTTGTGATGTATTTTTTTTATACGCGTGCCTGAACTTCTCTCTGTACGAACCCGACCTTCAGGCTATCTTCGCAACCGTGCCTTCTACCGCGAGTTTTTCTGGTTAATCGTGTTCCATGTGATGTAAGTGTAATCTTCAATCAATTTTTAGCAACTAAATACTCGTTTAAGATAGGAATCTCGCTCATAGGCGGATTTTGCACTCGGGTCGTGAATAACTCGCGTTTTTTGCGATTTTACTAACTAACTTGTTCGACCAGAACTTCCCCCTGTGCTAGGTTGAACTTCCCGCAACATTGCCCAAATAGGGCTTGCTATTTACGTTGGAAAGCTATGGACACGAGTATCATGACCCAAGTTAAAATTTTCGCAAAATGTAAGAGGTTTAAGAGCAGTTTTGAAAACCATTTTTTCTTCACACAAAAAATGTGAATCGTAATTTCGATCGCATTTCTAAACCGTTTATCAGAATGAGGCATATAATATGACGTTGGAAAACTGCTGCAAAACCGCTCCTTCCACATGTTGAAAATTTTCTCTAATTCCCTACGGTTAAAGAGTAATTTAGAAAATCGTAAAATTTCACAAACCGAACAGCCGAGTTCGTATTTTCAATGTAATTTCTAAACGGCTAAACCAATTGAGGCACATGATATGGCGTTGGAAAGCTTATGAAAATGCGCTACATTTTCAAGTAGAAAGTTTATTCTAATTTTGAACAGTTTAAAAGTGATTTAGAAGACGGTATAAGTTTCACCGAGTTCGTATTTTTGATCTATTTCTATAACCCTATGTCTGAATGCAACAAATGATATGGCGTTGAAAAGCTTGAGGAAATGCGAAACTTTTTGGTATATATTATTTTTCCCAATTCCTTACTGTTTTATGTCAGTTTTCAAAATGGCTAAAAACATATTTTCGCTGAAATTTCCACAAACTTTATCGGAATGGGGCAAATAATATACCATTGAAAAGCTAAGGAAAATGCGAAACTTTTTCATGTTGATGGTTTTCTGTGATTCCCTGCCGTTTTCAAGTAATTTAGAAAATGGCGAGATCATTCGTTCTACCTTCATCGCGAAACAGATTCGTGAAAAATGCATCGCGTGAAGTACCTGAACTTCTCGGTATGAAACCTTGAACTGCACTATGTTTTTCACGTGCTTTTTTTGCCCGTAGCTCTTCATCCACACATCAGAACACTCACCGGAATTGAGCAAATGATATACCGATGGAAAGCTGCTGTAGACACGCAACTTTCCCGTGTTGATCATTTTTTCATACTCGCAACGGTTTTAAAAAAATTTCATCTGAAATTCATTCAGTGTCGTAGTTGAACTTCCAGTTGTTTTCATGTTGAACTTCCGTGACGTATTTTCGTTTTGTAATTTTCTCATACATTCGTCAATGTCACACAATGATATTTCTTTTTGCACAAACCTCTCTCACAATAAATTTTTGAACTTTCTTCGACCGAGGACTTGAACTTATAACAACAAAAAAATTGGACCTTCCTTTTAATTCATTTTTCTCATATTAAACACACACCATGTGGTACATGAACCTTTTCCATTTATGTAATTTGAATTTTTTATTTTCTTTTTGAATTCAAATTGCTCGTAAATAATAACTGAATTTCTTTGTGGATTGAGAGAATTATTTTAAAACGCAAAAAAACAATTTCTTTTTCGTGTTTTCGAACATGGAAATACAAGATGAACCTCTCTCACAAGAATTTTTGAACTTCCCCACGCACAGCACGTGAACTTCTTGCAACAACCATTTTAGGCTTTTAGTTTTTTACTCTTTTATTCTCATCTGAAACGCATTCCGTGTTGTAGTTGAACTGCTCGTCGTTTTCACAATTAATTTTGGTTACATTTTTTTGTTCATAATATCACCCGTTCTGTCGGAGTTGCACAAATGATGTACCATTAGGAACCTATTGAAAAGACACAATTTTTTCTTATGTGGTTAAACTTTTCTTTTTGAACAACTTACACAATTTTTTACCTTTTTTGAATAAGATTTTTTTATATACTATTAGGAAAGTTGTTGAATAGGAGGAACTTTTCATGTAGATCATGGATTGAGAGAATTATTTTAAAACACATTACTAAACTTCCTGGGCCGACCACGTGAACTTCTAGCAAAACTCTTTTTAGACTTTGTCTATTTATTCTTTTTCCTTATATGAAACACACTCTATGTAGTAGTTGAACCGCTGGTTGTTTTCAATTTGAACTTCTAAAACACTAATTGAAATAACCATTAGAAATCCTAGGTTTTCATTTCATGAGTTGTTTTAAATAATGCTAATGTAAATCCTATGTTTTAATATACTCCGAACTTCTATGTTAATTTAATTTGAACTTCTAGATATGTTTTAGAAACAGGGAAATCCATTTTGTAATTTCATTTTTTGAACACTTTTTTGTTATTTTATTTGACCTTTCATTTGTGGATATTTCGACGGTGTGTTCCTTTTATTTGGGAACTTGTTGCAATGAACATTTTTAGGTTTCATTTTATTACCTTTTCCTCATCCGAACTTTTGTGTTGCCATGCACCTACACACACATACACTCACATGGTTTTAACACACATCTGACCATCAAGATGTTCTAATATTTAAACTTCTAAGTTTTATTTGTTTAATAATGAGAAAATTCTGATTTTTATAGGCATTGAACTTCACCATTTTTAAAATTTGAACTTCGTAGTTTTTGGTTAGTAACGTGAAAATTCTAGTTTTATAAACAGTGAACCACTCCGTTATTTTAATTTAAACTTCTAGTTTTTTTAAAATGGGGAAAATCATTTACATATTATTTGAACTTCACCATTTTTTTCGTTTACGAGTTGTTCTTAAAAATGCAAAAATGGAGTTGTGTTTTTTGAACAGTAAATCATAGGTTTTAATAAACTCGAACTTCTTTGTTATTTCAATTTGAACTTCATCTTTTTATTTTTGAGTAAAGTTTTTGTTTCTGATTTTAAATAAACATCAAATTTGACTACCTTTTCAATTTGAACTTCATCATTGATAATTTAACAAAATGGATATCTTTGTTTTTTAGAAATGAAAATCGAGATTTTTAATAAACATCAACACTTTTGAACTTCTTAGTCTTATTTCTTAGAAAAATATGTTTTCAAATAAGCATCAAACAAAATTTTCAAACTAAAATTTCCTACTTTTATTTTTCCGAGAAACGGAAATAATTTAATTTTTCCGTATACTTCTCCGTTATTTTATTTGAACTTCTCTATTTTTATTTGCTTAGCAAAATGGAAAATCTGTGTTTTAAAATTCGAACTTCTTAGGTTTCTTGAACTGAACTTCTCGGATTTTTTTAAACGATGAAAATCAAATGATTTTTATTCTAAATTGCACTTCTAGGTTTTTATTAACTTTGAAAAGTAAAATTTTGGATTTTTTTTATTAACTTTTGTGGCGGACGAACAGACTGCGTATCCGGATTCGTCTCGTCGTTCTGAGCAACTTTCATGTTGAAAATATTTTAATCCGAGTTATGGATTAAAAGATATGATTTTCTAAAATTTTATTAATTTCTGAAATTTAATTAATTATTTAATTTAATTCGAAAATGGATTTATGACATCAGCATGATGTCATGCTGACGTCAGCAGTCAACAGAGTTGACTTGGTCAACCTGACGTGTGGGTCCAGTGGGACCCACATGTCATTCTCTGTTTAGTTTAATTACAGATTAGTTAATTTAATTAGTGATTAGGTTAATCTAATCAGGATTAATTAACTTAATGAATTAATTAATTAATTAATTAGCTAACATTTTAATTATTATTTATTTAATATATATATATATATTTAATTTTTTTTCTAAAAACGTTATAGGCGGCCCCTAGTCGATTGCCTGGGGCGGGGGCTAGCGGGTCGGCGTTCGGCGCCTGATCGGCGTCGCCAAATCGGCGGGCGAGGAGGACTGGGCATGGCCGGCCACCGGAGGGGAAAACGCCGAGGGGAGCAGCAGGCCAGTATGCTGACGGCGGAGTCTGACGCTGAAGCCTGACGGGCGAGCCCGGCGCTGGCCCCGGCGTGAGGCGTGGCCGAGGCGAGGTAAGTCGTCAGACGGCCAGTATGGAGGGCGCGAGACGGAGAGAGAGGAGGGCTGGTCGAGGGCGCTGGGGCGATGGCAGTCGTCCGGCCATGTGATGCTGCCGTCAGAGGGGAAAGGGAGGAGACGGGCGGACGGTCCGGCCAGCAGGGGAAGAGGCCCGGCCGTGGCCATGGCCAGCCAGCGCGAGGGGAGGGGGCACGCGGGCACGGCCGTCGGAACGAGGCCGGCACGGCACGGCCGCTGGGAGGGACCGCGACGGCGTGGTCGAGCGCTGGCGGTGACCGCGTGGGAAAAGGGAAGGAAGGGAGGCGCCACGGGGGGGGGGGGGCAGGCGGTGGGCTCGGGGCGGTCGGGAGGACCCGAGAGGAGGAGGACGAGGAGGCGTTGGCGGCGACGAGGCTGGCGGCGGCGGGTGGTCTCCTCCTCGATCCCGATCCAATCGGGGGAGAGGGGGAGAGATATTTTTGGGAGGTGGGGAGGGGAAGTGTCGGTGGGGGGGGGGGGGGCGATCGTGGGTTGGACCCGAGGGGATAAGGGAGAGGACGTGGGGGCCGACCTGGGCCGGCCTAGTTGGCCCGATGGGGGGGGGGGCTTCTCTTTCTTTTTCTTTTTTTTGTTAGTTTAGTTTTCTGTTTTAAATAATTTTAATTTATTTAGGCCTTTTATAAAAATGTGTTTATTTCACGATAATTTCCTATGCAATATTTGGCAACCCCCGAACATTTTAGTTTGAATTTTTGAAAACTTTTATTGCTATCATACATTTGAATTTGAATTTCGAAACAGTTTTGAATTAACCCAAGATTAACTACAGTGACAGAGGTGACGTGGCACCATCAACGTGAGTTTACTGTAGCATGATTATACGGGCGTTACAACGGCGGCGGCTGGACCCAGGAGCGGGGGTTGCACGGCAGCCGGACGCAGGAGTGGGGCGGCGCCGGGTCCAAATCCAGGTGAGGGGGCTATGCGGGGCCAGATCCAGGCGGGGGGCATCTCCAGCGTGGACGAGCAGCGGAGGGCGGAGCCGGGGAAGGTCGCGGTGGCCCCTCTGGGAAGGTCATGGCGGCGCCCCGAGAAGGCCGCAGCCACTATCCGTGGCCAAGGGTGGCGTTGCTTGTCAGGTTCGGTGGACGGCGGAGATCAGGCGGTGGAGGGCGGAGCGGCTGGGCGCCATGGGGCAGGGCGGCGACGCACTGGGAAGAACGGAGTCCGTGCACCGGGGGCCGGGGCGGCGGCTCGCTGGAAGGCTGGGAGCTGCGCGCCGTGGGGTGGGGCGGCGGTGGTGGCGGCCGGGAGGGTGGCCGGGGTGGCGCGATTCGGGAGGGCGGCGACGGTGGTGGTCTGATTCGGGAAGGGTAGCCGCCGATCGAGGGGGTGGGGGATTGTGGACGGGGTCGAGGGGGTGGGGTGGGTGGGGAGGGGTAGGAACGGGATCGAGGGGATGCGGGTCTGGGAATCATGGCCGCACAGGTTCGACTAGTTCGGGAGCATCTCATCGGGCCCTTATAGGACGCGCCAGATCCAAATAACTATTCGATCCCAAGATCGAATAGTGCTACTATATATATATATATATATATATATATATATATATATATATATATATATATATATATATATATATATATATATATATATATATATATATATATATATATATAACACCCTTAAGACCCTTATTCTGCAAACCAAAACGCTTATTCTGCTAACACCTCGCAACGTAATCAGGTCAACCCCCAGCCCACCGGCCCACGCACCACATCTCTTCCTTCCCCCCCCCACGACCCCCTCCTCCTCCACCACCATTCTTCCCCGCCAGCCAGCCCCCGACTCCGCCACCTTCCACGGTCGTCGCGCCCCACCCCCCCTCCAACCACCGGCCGGACCCCATCTACCTCCCACGCCGGCGCGTCCCCAACCCCCTCCCATGGCCGGCGCTTACCCACCTACCTCCCATAGCGGGCGCGCCCCCATCACCCGCCAACCGTCGGCGCCCTGCCCCTTGTGGCCATGGCGGGATCCGGCCGCCACCGTCCCCAAGCGATGCCTCCGCCACCGGATTCGACCGCCACCGGCCCCAGGCGATGCCTCCGCCACCGGATTCGACCGCCACCGGCCCCTGGCGACGCCTCCGCCACCGGCCCCTGGCTTCGACCGCCACCGGCCCCTGGCGACACCTTCGCCACCGGAACCAGCCGCCACCGCCCCCCTACGACCACTACCGGAGCTCCTCCGCGCGATCCTCCTCCGCCTCCCTCTCCCGCACCGACACCATCTCCTCCAGCCATCTCCTTCCCTAGCGCGCTCACCTCCCACTTTGGGGGTCACTGGATCGGGATCCAGGCCGGGGGCTCCCCCCAACTATGCAACGCCGCCGGATCGGCCTCCCCGCGCCCCCCGAGATTCCAGATCGGGCCTCCCCCCCAAGGAGTTGCTGCGGGATCCACACCCCCCCGCCGGTGAGCCGCCCTCTGCCCACCTCCGCAGCTGGAGCAGCAAGGCTATGCTGGTGCAGTGCACCGCGACTCCGCGTGTAGTACAGTGGGTGTGCGCCCCCTCAATTTCGCCTCCCCCAATATGAAGTTTGTTTTTGTTGAAGTTGAATTCAACTGCACTGCAGTATGCTTGTGGGTGTGAAGCAGTGCGCTCGGTTGCCACTCCCCCATGTAGCTCACTTGCCGCCCCCGTGCAGCTCACCTCCGGCGAGCAGTATGTTTGTGGGTGTGAAGCAGTGCGCTCGGTTGCCGCTACCCCGTGCAGCTCACCTCCGACGAGCAGTATGGTTGTGGGTGTGAAGCAGTGCGCTCGATTGCTCACGGGGAAAGTGCTAGAGCACAAAGAAGGATCATGTGGTTGAGAAAAAGTGCCCGAGTGGCATTTTATTTTGAGTTTAAAATTTATTGGGGGAAGTTGGTCTTGCAGTACACTTTTGATTTTTTGCGGTTGAAAAATCTTACAGTGCCCTGCAGTTTGCTATGCGATGGTTTTGGTTAACCCATTTCTTTTAGTTAGAAAATAAATCAAAGAAATCAGCTCCTTTTCCTGATGCAGGGTTACATTCCTACAGGGCACCGACGGGGCTGCGGAGAGTGCAGTACTCTTGGGCTCCCAACGCGGTTCAGTCGCAGCGGTGCTGCAGTGCGGCCGCTCCGCTCTGCTGCCAGATCCAGGGCCGTTGCCCGACGTGAGCACCTCGGGCGTATCACGAGCAGTTCATTTGGGCGCAACACTGCAGTCCGCATGGGTCGTCGCTGCGGTGCGGCTGGGTGTGCAGTCCACCGGTGAGGGTGCTTGCAGTGTCTTGAACAAATTTGTTGGGAGAGAGACAAAAATAATGTAGTCCAGTCCATTTGTATAGCAGCCCATTACCACTCTGTATGAAGTGCAATTGATTTCATGTGTCTCAAAATTATGAAGCTCGCTTGCCCGTCCGATGCAGTGCAGTTTTCATTCTGAAGCAGTGTGGTCGGCCGTATGATGTTGTTCATCCCATAGGTGCAAAAAAATTGTTACGGAAGCAAAGAAAAAGTAATGTGGTTCACTTCTTGATAGTGTTGTGGTTCATTTACACCCAATGTGAAGTGCACTCTACTTTCTCGTCCTTGAAAAAATTGTGTTTGAATAAAATAAACCATGCAGTTCTCTTACCCGTCTGATGCAGTGCGGTTTTTCATCCGATTAAGTGCGGTCTTCTGTCAGATGAATTACACATGCCAATTTTGGTGTCGCGAAAAAAACAGAGTATCCGCATTTTAGTAATTTTAAAACTGCTCTTAAACCGTAAGGAATTAGAGAGCGTGTTTTACATGAAAAAGTTGCGCCTCGTCGATATCTTTCCAACGGTGTATAATTCGAATCATTTCGACCAGCGGTTTGCAAAAATTTCATGAAAAACGGCCGCTGCCTCCCATCATCAGCCGCACGATTTTCAAAATTAACTCAAAACCGTAAGAAATCTAAAAAATATTCCAACATACGAAAGTTGCGCCTTGTCCGTAGCTTTCCAACAGCGTGTCATACGCCTCGTTTCGACAAACAGTTCAAAAACTGGAGCAAAAACAATTCAAAAATTGCAAAATTTTGACAAAACGCAATTCCGCGATTTAGCAAATTTGAAACTGCTCTTAAACCGTAACAAATTACAGAAAATAATAGATATGAAAAAGATGCACCCCGATCATATCTTTCCAGCGGCGTATCATTTGCTTTATTCCGATGAACTGTTTAGGAAAAATCGCGAAAATACGCTCGCTGCCACTCGTCGTCCGCCGCGCCGTTTTTGAAATTGCTCTTAAACCACAAGGAATCTCGAAAAGTGTTTAACATGGAGAAGTTGCGCCTAATCTGTAGCTTTCCAACGGTATATTGTACGCCTTGTTCCGATAAACGGTAAAAAAACTAGAGCAAAAATAGTACCAGAAAAACGCTGCACACAATTTTTTTGGACACGAAGTTCACTAGTCTGTATTACAGTGCACGTTGTCAAAATGATGCAGTGCGCTTCTGTTGAGTATGCAGTGCGGAAGTGGTGTGCAGAATAGTTATTCTGCTAATATTAGCAGAATAGACCGTCTGTATATATATATATATATACTACTTTTACTATATGGCGGCACGAATCTGCGCCTGAGTGGAAAATCCTTATTCCGCACTTCGACCGTATGGTGCACCCAATCAACTAGAAAACATGCGCCCATCCTCGTGCTCCTCTATACATTTGGGCGTAATAGCCTATGCGACATGTAGTAAAGAGTGTTAACTTCATTAGTATAGATGCATGGTCATCTATTGGTAGTAATAGCCTGTGTGACATGTAATAAAAAGTGTTAACTTCATTACTCAGGTGCATGGTCGTACATTGATAGTAATCTCTCATGTAACATATAGTAAAACTTGTTTATTTCTTTACTGTGAAAGCTTGTGCAAACTATCGGTCGTAAAGTCCTATGTAACATGTAGTAAAAAGTAATAATCTTTTTACTTCCTCCGTCATAGTTTAGAAGGCACAGTTAAATTTGCGTGCGTTTCCACAATAGACAAGGTTTAGGGCGCGTTGCATTTATTTCTAGTAGCTAATTAGTACTCCGATATACTATTTATATATGCATGCGTAGTGTGAATGCTATTTTTTAGCCCATCTCACAACCAATAGAGAACCACCTAGGTCCCAGAGAATTTTCAAGCGCGCCTTCTAAACTGTGACGGAGGGAGTACTACATATGCAGGTGCTATTCAGTGCTCGGGTGTACGTGCGAACAACCTAACAAACCCATTGGCTAATTGTTTTATTCATTCCGTAATATGCTTGTTGTTCTGTAGTAAAAAAAATACTTAATTCGTTTACTACTTAATCTGGAATTAAACTTGATGGTAAAACGCTTTCAGTTTTGTAGTAAGTGTGGTAGACACTTTTACAACTTAACTCTGGGTTTAGGTTTGACCGTACTACACTTAGAGCATCTCCAGCTGCAGCCCTAACAGGCTCTCCTGAAGCGTTTTTGCCGCGCCGACACCCAAAAATCGACCCAGTCGCGCCCCTAGGAACCCGTTTTTCGCCTGCTTGGGCCGAAATCGGCGCCGGCAGCCCCAGGCCGAACCCGGCGCGCTGGGGGTGCTCGGGGGCGCCGGGGCGAGGGGTTTTGGCACGAAAGCGCGGCGGGCCCACCGAGTCAGCGGCACGCGCCTCGTCTTCCCCCCGAATGCCTCCGTTTCCCCGCGGGGAATCAATGGCGAGGCTGCCGCCGGTCAGCCTTGCCATTGATTCCTCACGGGCGGCGCGTCACGGGTTGGCTGGCGCGGCGACGCCTCCCCTTCCGCCACACGTTCACACGCTCTGGGGCTATATAAATAGAGGCTTCCCTCGCTGCTGGCCACACCAGCCCGAGTCCGCCGAGCCCAAACCAGTCGCCGTCCCTACCTTCCGCCGCCGAGCTCTGCTGCTCTCCCCTTCCCTACCCTTCCCCTTCTTCCATGGCCGAACGCTTCCCCGGCGACACCGCGGCGGCCAACGGCTTCGGCCGCCGCACGCTCCAGGAGTGCGAGTCGTGGCTTCTCTTCGAGGCGAACATCCCGGCGCCGCCGGACATGCGCGTCGGGCCGACAGGGTGGAACCTCAGCAAGAGCGGCGTCCCCATCCCCTAGTTGGGTCGGGGGAGCAGCGCGCCCTCCCCTAGTACGCCGCCGACAACTACGTGGCGTCGGCGGACTACTTCCAGTAGCGGCAGGCGCAGCGGCTGGCGTCCATGAACGGGTAGCCGGTGGTCGGTGGCCTCAAAAACAGCGATGAGCGCCGCGTCTGGTGGGGCGTCCCCGGCCGCACCCTGCACGAGGTGATAGCACACCTCGAGGGCGGCAACAACCCGCCGCAGTGGTCGTGCCGGCCCCCAGCTGGAGCGCCGGACCGTAGGTGCCTAGGAGGTTCGCCGTCTCCTCCTCCTCCCACTCTTCCTCCTCCTCCTGCTCCTCCTCCCACTCCGCCGGCTCGCCGGCGCTCTTCGGCGTCAAGGCAGAGCCCGCCACGGAGACGCCGCTCGGCCGGCGCACCCGCAACGCCGGCATCGTCATCAATGATGGTGGCCGGCGTGCCTCCTCCTCGGCGCCTCCGCATTTCTCAAGCCAAAGACGGAGCCGAGGCTCACCGCCGTCAAGCCAGAGTTGGGGCTCCCCGTCCTGAAGACGGAGCCCGGGCTCGGCGGCCGCGTCAAAGAAGAGGCACCTGACGACGAAGCGGCCCGAAATGGGCGCGCGACGACTAGTTGAAGACAGAGAGGGAGCGCCAGTGTGCCGCCCTAGCGCGGTTCGAAGCTCGTCGCCGTGGCCGGGACGAGGGAGGCATCGTCGTCCTGGACGACAGCGACGACGACGACGCGCCGCCACCACCGGTCCGCGATGGAGACGCCGGGCAGGGGTCCAGCAGGGGCGGCCGCGCCATCAAGAAGGAGAAGGCCGACAACGACGACGAGGACGTCGGCGATGTTGGCGACTTCGTCACGTAGATCGACTTCTTCGCCCCGTAGATGCCTTTTTAAAAATAATTTATGTAAAACGCTGAACATGTTGAATATGAATGCCAAGTTTGCCGTATATTAGCCATTCTTTGCCGAATTCAGTTTTTTTTAAATAAAATAATGCGTCTGGGGCGACCTAGGGGCGAGCGGCTGGGAACCCGCTCGCCCCCATGCCGATTTTAGCGCCGGCTCGCCCCCGGGGTTGCGTAAAATCGCCGCCTGGTGGGCCAACGGCTGAAGATGCTCTTACTTTCCAGTAGTAAAACTGATGGGTCTTTTTACCACCAGTTACTACAGGAGGGAGGTTTGCATGCATGGTGGATCTGGTTGGCTGCTTCATTGCCATGGGACGGCCGGAGCGTAGAATAAATTATTTGCGGACAGGCATAGTTAAGGTTTTCGACGGTGTAAAAGTTCTCAAAAATCCTGAAAAAAAAAAGAACGAGCACACCTATAATATAACATGATCCAACGGAGTGATTGAAAAAATATTACTGGATGTGTCCTGGAAAAAAATAACAAATGTTTCAGTATATATTGATCCTGCAGTGAGCTGAAATGCTTGTTTTTCGCTGAGGACAAATAAATAAATATTTTTCACAATCACACCATTGGATCATCTTATTATATTAATGTGAGGCTCCCCTAATTATTTCATATTTTAATAACTTTTAAACCGTTAAATGTCTAGCAAGCCTTAACTAGTTCTATGGCAAGCTATGATAGACATAGTTTTACCTAAAACTATTTCAAGTAATTCAAAGCAACATGGAAAATGGGTTATCTATGGAAAATGTGGCCTATGAAAAAAATCCCTATTTAAACATAGCATTAGTGGTTTTTGCACCGAGGAATTGTGAGAAAACATTGATTAAGACCATTATATGACGTATCAAATGTTGCACAGGAAGTAATTGTTCTAAAAATCATCATCGCTTTAATATGAATTGCAGCTAAAAATGGGCCATATGCAAAGAAGAGTGGAACTAGAAACCATGTAATAATAATTTCAAAAGGTTAATTTCGGTTGACACAAACTTTATGTTCATTGTGGTTCAGATATTATATTATCTGTCAATATTGACATTTGTCCTAACTCATCAAAATACACAAACATTAGAGCAAAACAACAATTTGGTAAGCCAAACACACAATCATTTTTACATGGTTGTCTGTTATCAAACCCAAATCTTCTACTTTTCTAAGACATGACAATGAAGACATTATACTAAATCAATGATAAGACTGATGTCAAAAAATATCACTTGAAAGCATAACCATGGTTCATATTTACGTTCTAAAGAAGGCGAGAACAGACACTTTAGTAGTCTTAAGCTGGTCCACACCATCCCATAGACTTGTACAAGCAAACGGAGATATGCAACCAATGACAGACTTCATAACATCATCTGAAAAATAAGATGACAGTGCATTAAAAATATAATGTGTTGTTTGAAGATCATGTAAATTATGATACCTTATGTATATAATTCTACTGCAATATTTTATTTTGCTAACAAATGTATAGGTTATAGTTACCTACACAACTTCCCCGAGAAGCATCTGCGGGCTGATGTTTTGTTCCCGAATACATATTTTCTGATATTTTATTTTACTGCAAGAGATAGAAGCTAAAGGTGGAGAAGAATCTGTGCACGGGCCTCATGTTCTACGATGAATTGTTTGTGGGAGTGAGTAGTGTTCATTCAGCCGTCACAATAAATGATTGTGCCTTTTGAAAAAGCAACAAAAAATAGCGTGTTAAGAGAAATAGAGGTAGCCTCCTCCGGATGCTATACATCGTATAGCGTGCTATTTATAAATGGTGTTTCAAAGTATTGCCATATAGCCTAAAATTAAAGGATTTTGACAAGAATAAATGATATAGTTTAATAATAATGTACTAAAAAAGCTTTAATGTGGCCTAACATCAACAACCCACGAGGCAAAAACATTGCAAAAATATACAAATTTAGAATTCGGTGCCACTGGGATCTCCATGGCTAAAGAATAACCTCTCATTGCTGGATATTGAAGTACTCCATGTAGCAAGATATTTAACAAAGCGACGATCAATCAATCGAGTGCTAGGAGTTAAGATGGGTAACTTGTAACATAATTGGGAACTAATATCTAGCAAACATCATGATTAAACAAGTACATCATGAACCTACGAGCCCGAAGAACTTGCCTGGTGCCTCATTTGTCAGCGGCACAGCTTCCGGCGACATCATGCCGCCGCAAACAGGGGAAGACCGGTGGAGAACAGTGGAAGACCAGCGAGGAATAGAAGAAGACGGGCCAAACAGGAGGAAGAAGAATCCGTCGTCGGCGCACATGACTGCGTGGTTAGGTTGAGAATAAAGTAGAGTGTTGGGGACTAGTAGCGCTTGGTCGGATGGGGGATTGGCTATTTTACCTATTTGGGCTTGGTCAGGTTTGTGTCTTTGGGCTAATGGGCTGCCAATAAAACATCACACTACAAGCTATACTGTTTTAGCGCAATATAGCGGCTATTTCAGAAATAGCCCCATCATAAGAAAAATTGCCAAACTTTAGTGTGGGCCTCTTCTCGTATGCTATAGCGTGCTACTAGTAAAGAAATTGCGCACTATTTTTTCATTGAAAAAAGACATGATCTTCAAGTCTGAATGATGGAAAGAGTATGCCATGTTTATTTCTCTAAAAGCACCAAAAATGCATTGACTATTTATGTTGGACATGAAAAATGCTCGAGAATAGTTTGTAACCTATACTTGAGATTTAAGGAGTAAGTTGTGGTTGACATTAGCATTGTCACTATTATCAAAGAGAGGGATCAGTGCCAAACTACTATATAATAAGGAACCCAAGTATGGAAGGTAATTAGTGTTATTGCTTTCCAATTACTTATGTATGTTTGGGCTTTTCACTCTACTAGCATAGTGGCCCGCCCCATGTGCGGGCTAGAATTTTATAAAGTTGTATCATGAACACATATGATTTCATTTGTCTAAGGAAACTTGCATCCAAATGTGATCACATTCTCAAATACGCGCCTTTGGCGAACATAGTTTTGTCTTAGGCATGTTTGATGCACGGGGATCATCATTATCCGTTGTTAACTTATTATGAAATTATAATGTCGTATTAGGTTACTATTATTCTCATTGTAAAAAATGTGTGTTTTCCATATATTTTGACCTTATTTTTATGTTATATACTAGTTTAACAAAAATGAAATAATACAAATTTTTAAATTGTGTTTTAAGTCTTTTGTGTGTAAATGATTTTTAGTACATGAAATTCTTGGTAAAATGAATTGAATTATATTCTTAGATATTAGTTATATTTTGCATGGGCATTGATTCTGAAGAGATAGTTTTGATAGGATAAATTCACTCACATGCTATTGAAAGTGGACTTGACACACTTTAAATTTGCTTCTATTAATTTGGCGTTGACCATATTTGTGAATTTTTATCAGTAGCGACAATTCTAGAAATAATTAATGATATATAGTGAATGAATGAACCATACAAAGAATTCTTTCAGGAAGATTAGTTATGTTTTGTACAAGACAATTAGCAATAGATCAACTGTGAAAGTGAACATCTACTTGACTCGATGTGAAATATTAAACTAACACATAACTAAAGCTAGCTAACACATGAGCAACATGTAGAAAAACAATGGCCAATAATAGGGGTTGCTTTGCTAAAGAATGATGAGCCAGTCTTTCGTAGGTGGGGTCAATGGTGTTGGATTTACGAGTTATAAATTCTCTCTTCAGAAACAAAGAAACAAAGCCATTCAGATGATACATGCTCCCAGCATTAGTGCAGTCATTGTGGACCAATTGGTAGAACAGATCTTTGTAAGTGGCACAACATACAAGTTGATGCTTATAATTCAAACATTTTCTAAATGGCACTATTCCTTTGTGTGTATATGACTAAAGGGCATATTGCTTCTTCAGTCTCATTTGAGTATATAAGGCGTGCATGCAATTTTAATAATACTCTCTCTTTTGCTCTCATTTATTTGTTGTCTTTCGAGACTGAATATTTTTTCACTCATACCCGAGACACAGATAGAAGGAAGCCACATCGATATAGAAGGAACTATTTTGGCTAATAGTTCAATGGGAAATTTGTTTTTCCTCGATGGTCCATGATATTTAAGCTAACATTTTAACAAATTGAAAGATGTTCCAAACATTCTCTTTCACTCTTGCGGTTCAATGAGGGTGAGCCGTGCGCTGGCTGAGATCATCGCCTTGGGATTGACCATCATACATATTGTGATAGGGTGGACACCACGCTCACTATCAGTGAGGGTGGAAAGATGGATAAGTAGTCACACGGGTAGGACGCCATATTGAAATAGAGGATGTAGCCCCGTGGGAGTCTTGAGCCTTGCTTACTGGGCTAGGGGCATGTTTTTTCTCCCGTTGCAACGCAGAGGAATGTTTGCTAGTAGAATTAAATCACATAAGCTTGGGGAATCATGTAGTAGATTGTCTAACTAAGGGTTAGGACTCAAGTAATATAATTTAGCTTGTAATAACATGGTAATGATATATACTTATCTCCCATCTCAGGGGAAGTGTTTTTTTTAGAAGTCAATGGGGAGTGTTGGGTTGAGTCTCGGTGTGGGGTGCGTGTATGTGTGTTTGGACGAAATTAAAGCGCCACACTTATGTATATCCACACATACTTGTATGCTATACCTAGAGATCAATAGAGTGTTCCAGATGTTCCATCAAGAGACAAAAAAATCTTAGTGTGAATAACGTCATCTGAGTTACACCGTCATTCATAAAAAGTGTTAACTTCATTACTCTAGATGCTTGGTCATATATTGATAGTAATAGCCCGTGTGACATGTAGTAAAAAGTGTTAACTTCATTACTCACAGGCATGGTCATAAATTGATAGTAATGTATCATGTAACATATATTAAAACTTATTGATATATTTACTGTGAAAGCCTGTGCGAACTATCCGTCGTAAAGCCCTGTGTAACATGTAGTAAAAGATAATAATCTTTTTACTACATATGCTTGTGCTATTCGGTGCTCTGGCGTACGTGCGTGCAGCCTAAAAACCCATGGACTAATTTTTTATTCGTTCCGTAATATGCTTGTTGTACTGTAGTAAAGAAATACTAGATTAGTTTACTACTTAATCTTCCAAAGAACTTCATGGTAAAACTCTTTGCATTTTTGTAGTAAATGTGGTAGACACTTTTACAACATAATTCTGGGTTTAGGTTTGATCGTAATACACTTAGTTTCCAGTAGTAAAACTAATGGATCTTTTTACCACCAGTCACTACAGGACCGAGGTTTGCATGCGAGGTGGATCTGGTTGGCTGCTTCGTTACCGTTGGATGGCCTAAAACTATTTCAAGTAATTCAAAGCAACATGGAAAATGGGATATCTAAGAAAAATGTGGCCTAAGGGAAAAATCGCTATTTAAACATAGCTTTAGTGGTTTTTGCACTGAGGAATTATTAGAAAACATTGTTTAAGACCATTATATGACGTACCAAACATTGCACATGAACTAATTGTTCTAAAAATCATCATTAGTTTAACATGACTTGTAGCTAATAATGGGCCATCTCCAAAGAAGAGTGGAACTAGAAGCCATGTAGTAATAAATTCAAAAGGCTAATTTTTGTTGACACAAACTTAATGTTCACTGTGGTTCAGATATTATTTTATCTGTCAATATTGCCATTTGTCCTAACTCATCAAAGTACACCTACATTAGAGCAAAACAACAATCATTTTTACATGGTTGATTGTTATCAAAACAAAATCTGCTACTTTTCTAAATGAATACATTATACAAAATCATTGATAAGAATTACTTCAAAAAATATCACTTGAAAGCATAACCATGGTACATATTCACCTTCTAAAAAAGGCGCGAACGGGCACCGTGGTAGTCTTAAGCTGGTTCACACCATCCCATAGACTTGTACGGGAAAATAGAGACGTGCAACCAAAGACACACTTCATATCATCATATTAAAAATGAGATGACACTGCATTAGAAATATAATGTGTTGTTTTACATTCATTTAAATCATGTTACCTTATATATATATAATCCTCCTGCAACATTTCATTTTGCAGATAAATGTATAGGCCTTTGTTACCTATACAACTTCCCCGAGAACCATCTGTGAGCTGATGTTGTGTTCCAGGCTACATATTTTCTGATATTTTATTTTACTACAAGAGATACAAGCTAATGGTGGAAAAGAATCTGTGCACGGGCCTCATTTTCTACGATGAATTGTTTGTGAGAGTGAGCAGTGTGCATTCAACAGTAACAATAAACGATTGTGCCTTTCGAAAAAGCAACAAAAAAATGTCGTGTTAAGAGAAATAGGGGTGGCCTCCTCCAGATGCTATACACGCTATAGGGTGCTATTTACAAGTGGTGTTTCAAAGTAATGCCATGTATAGCCTAAAATTAAAGAACTTTAACAAGAATAAATGATGTAGTTCAATAATAAAGTACAAAAAAGGCTTTACTGCGGCCTAACATCAACAACCCATGAGGAAACAACATAGCAAAAATATACAAATTTAGAATCAGGTGCCGCCGGGATCTCCATTGCTAAAGAATAACCTCTCATTGCCGGATATTGGAGCACTCCAAGTAGCTAGCTATTTAACAAAGCGACGATCAATCAATCGAGTGCTTGGATTTAAGATGGATAACTTGTAAGATAACTGAAATTAATATCTAGCAAATATCATGATCCAACACATACATCACGGACCTGTGAGCCCAAAGAATTTGCTTGGTGCCTCACTTGTCAGCAGCGTAGCTTGCTGCGACATCGTGCCGCCGCAAACGAGGGAATATCGGCGAAGATCAGAGGAAGACCCATGAGGAAAGGAAGAAGAGGGGCCAAACAGGAGGAAGAAGAAGCCGCAACCGCCGGTGCACATGACCGCATGGTTGGGTGGAGAATAAAGTAGAGACCTGGTTACTGGAAGCGCTTGGTCGGATGGGGGATTGGCTATTTTTCCTATTTGGGCTAGGTCAGACCTGTGTCTTTGGGCTAATGGGCTGCCAATAAAACAGCACACTACTACCTATACCATTTTAGCGCAATATAGCGTGCTATTTCGCGAATAGCCCCATCATAAGATTAATTGCCAAACTTTAGTGTGGCCTCTCCTCGTATGCTATAGCACGCTACTAGTAAAGCAATTGTGCACTATTTTTTCCTTTAAAAAGACATGATCTTCAGGTCTCATAGATCGAACTAGCATGTGGTATTTAGATCTCTAAAAGCTCAAAAAATGCATTGACTATTTATGTTGACATGAAAATACTCGAGAAAAGATTCTAACCTATGCTGGGGATTAAACGAGTAAGTTCTGTTTGACATGACCATTGTGACTATTATTCAGAGAGAGGGATCACTGCCAAACTACTATAAAACAAGGAACCCAAGGATCGAAGTTAATTAGTGTTGTCCGTTTCAAATTACTTATATATGTTTGTGATTTTCACTGTACTAGCATAGTGGCCCGCCCAATGTGCGGGCTAGAATTTTGTAAAGTTGTATCATGAACACATATTATTTAATTTGTCTAAGGAAACTTACATCCAAATGTGATCACATTCTCAAATATGCGCCGTTGGCGAACATAATTTTGTCTTAGGCAGATGCAAGGGGATCATCGTATAAGGTTACTATTATTCTTACTGTAAAAGATGTGTGTTTTCCATATATTTTTACATTATTTTTGTGTTATATACTAATTAAACGAAAAGGAAATTATACAACTTTTTAAATTGTGTTTTAAATCTTTTCTGTGTAAATGATTTTTAGTACATAAAATTATTGGTAAAACAATGTGAATTATACTCTAAGATATTAGTTATATTTTGTATGGGCATGAACTCTCAAGAGACGGTTTTGGTAGGATAAATTCACTCATATTCTATTGAAAGTGGACTTGACACACTTGAATTTTCTTCAATTAATTTGGCGTTGAACATTTTTGTGATTTTTTTATGAGTAACGACAATTCTAGAATAGTTAATGATTTATAGTGAATGAATGAACCATACTGAGAATTCTTCAATAAAATTAGTTATGTTTTGTACATGACAATTAGCAATAGCTCAACTGTGACAGTGAACATCTACTTGACTCGATGTGAAATATACATAACTCAAGCTAGCTAAAACATGAGTAACATGTATAAAAATGATGGACATCAATACAAGTTGTTTTGCTAATGTCCAATGTTACTTGGCCTTTAGATAAATTTATTCATGCTGGTGGTTCTCTCTATGGTTCTCTAGGGGGAAGGGACCAAACATGGGAAAGCTATGATAGTTTCTTCATACTCTATCACATTCTTTGATGGTTTCACACTCCTCACATAAGCTTCTTCAATGGTTTTAGTCTTACTATTCAATAGATTCTTTTTGTCGAGCAAAGAATAAGCACATCATTGAATTCTTGTAAATAATTTGATAATAAAGGAAATAATTATTTACTATGCATTTTTCCTTTGTTTTATCCCTAGTAATAGTAACATTATTGAATTATTTGCATTTCACTTGTTTGTAGGGGAAATGCCATCTTTTGTTATGAAATACTAAGATGTTGTGGTCCTATATAAATATTTATTAGTTACCCTACTTGAAGAAATATGGTTTGGTAAAAGTTGTCGAGAAGATGTTCTCTGGAGGACATATATTCGAAACATATTTCATAAAAAATATAGTGAAAAGGAAAAAATGTATGTAATAGTAGCTAGTCTACTTAGACCTAGACATCGTCGAGATTGTAATCTGAAAGAAACCAAGACAGCCCTTTGTTGTGATTAGACAATGGAGAAACATATCTCGTTTTCTTAGAGTTTGACATGTTTTGGCTTTATTGGCCTCTGGCTATCAAATTATTTTTGGACAATATGCCCACTAATTAGTACTAATAGAAAATGTATGTGTTGGGGGTAGGTCATGGGTGCTGGGGGTAGCACCAAGAGGCGGATGTGTGGCTGGCTTGTTGCTCGAAATCAAAAGCTCATCCGAGACGACCGTCGTTAGTGCATGCAAGTAAGAGGATCTTGTAGGTCTGCGGTGTTGGCCTCTGGTGGTGAAAGGAGAGATGGGTGATGTGTATGTACATGTACTATCCACTGGAGGTAGCGATGCTGGTGCAGTGAGTACTATAGCAAAGAAGAAGAGAAGAGTTGTATTGCCTGAATCTGTTTTTGGGCCGCTAATGCTGTTGTCTTGTAGTGGATTGAAGGAGAAGTTTTTTTGCTGGTTAATAAAAAAAGGAATATGAGAATGTGACGCCCGGATACTTAAGCTACAGTGATCCCCGCTAATGATGCCACGTCACCTCGGTTACTGTGGATAAACTCGCGTTAGTTCGAGACCTAGTTCGAATTTCAGATTTAAAACCGAGGCAAACAATAAAAGTTTTAAAATATTAAACAAAAATGTTCGGTGTGTGACCAATATTGCTAAAGTAATTATATTGAAGAAAGCATAAGTTTACAAAGTGCCTAAGTGCTTTAAACTAAATAAAACAGAAAAGAAAAAGAAATAAAATAAAACAGAAAGCAAACTAACAAAAAAAGGAGAAAGGCCTCACTGAGCTTCGGCCCATCAGGCCGGCCCATTCGGCCACACCGACCGGCCCAACCCCTCCTCTCCATAACCCCACCTGGGGAAACCCTAACCTACCCACTCCCCGATCCCCACTCCCCCCACTCTCCCCTCACTCCCCCGATATGGATCGAGATCGGGGCGACCACGCCACCGCCCCGGATCGCCGTCGCCGTTGCCTTCTCGCCCCCCAGCTCCTCGCGCGAACCCCCCCACCGGCGCTCGACCCCCCCGGATCCCGACAACCGCGGCCCCATCGCTCGTCCTCACCCCCTCCTCGCCGGACGCGTGGACGCGCGCCGTCCCGCCGCTGCCCATCGCCAGACCTCGCCGTCCTCCTCCTCTACATCGCCGGACCTCATCTCCCCGCCGCACGTCGTCCCCGTCACCCTCCTCGAGCTCGAGCCCGCTGCCCCGCCGTCGTCGCGTCCCCGTCCTCCACCTCGCCGGACTGCGCCCGCCTCCCGGCCTTGGGCGGCGCTCTCGTCCCGTCCTCCTCCACAACAGTCGCCCCGAGCCTCGCCGCCGCTTCTCTCAACGCCGTGAGGCCACCTCCGCCTCCACTCCCTCCTTCCTTCCCCGCGCCACCCCGCTCCGGTCGTCACTTCCCTGTCACTGGCCTCGCCCCGACCGCCCCGTGCCTTGCAGGCTAGGCGCTGCTCGCGCGCCCACCCAGGGCCTTGTCACTGTCCCTGCTACTCGCCCGACCGAGCACGGCGCGCCCCCGCTGCCATCCATGTGCCTTCGCCCGCGCCCACTGCCCGTCGTGGCCCCACCCCTCTGCCGCCTCCCTTGGCTCTGGCCGTCGGCGCTGGCGTGTGCTGTGCGTGGCCAGCGCCCCTCGGGCATGCCCTCAATCGGGTGGTGCCCGTTAGCCCGCACCCGTTAGCGACCAAACCCGCCAAGGCCCCCTGGCCCAATGACAATTGGGGCCCACGCCCCAGAACGGTTTTATAAAAAAAAAGAGAATTATAATAATAATAATAATAATAAATTTAATTAATTAATTAATTAAATTAATTAACTAAATTAATCCTGTTTAGTTAACCTAATTAACTAGTTAGTTTAATTAAACAATAATTAGATTACTTAAACCCTAATTAGACTAAACCGTCAATGACGAACGGGACCCACACGTCAGTTGACCAGTCAACACCTCTGTTGACTGCTGACGTCATTATGACGTCAGCACGCACTGTTCTGGATAATGTTGAATTAAAATATTTAAATTAATCCTAAAAATGATTTAAAACTTTAAGAATTAATATAAAATAAATCGTAGCTCAGATGGAAAAACTTTCTACATGAAAGTTGCTCAGAACGACGAGACGAATCCAGAAACGCAGCCCGTTCATCTGCCACGCGTCCGTAGCATAGTGAACCTGCAACATTTCACCTCCGGTTCATCTGCCCGAAAACACGAAACACCGGGGATGCTTCCCGGATGTTTCCCCCCTTCACCGGTATCACATCATACCGCGTTAGAACACGTCTGGCTCTGCTTGTTGACCTGTTATGCACTTGCTTGCTATGTATTTATTGTTTCTTCCCCCTCTTCTTCCGCTAGACACCGAGACCGACGCCGCTGCTACCCAGTACGACTACGGCGTTGACGACCCCTCTCTCTTTCCAGAGCAACCAGGCAAGCCCCCCCTTTGATCACCATATATCGCATATTCTTCTCTATACTGCTTGCATTAGAGTAGTGTAGCATGTTACTGCTTTCAGTTAATCCTATACTGCTGCGTAGCCTGTCCTTGCTACGACTGCTGTTACCTTTACCTGCTATCCTACTGCTTAGTATAGGATGCTAGTGTTCCATCAGTGGCCCTACACTCTTGTCCGTCTGCCATGCTATACTACTGGGCTGTGATCACTTCGGGAGGTGATCACAGGCATATACTATATACTTTACACTAGTACAATACCTGTGATACTGTTCGGAGATGGGGGCTGAAAGGACAGGTGGCTCCATCCCGGTAGAGGTGGGCCTGGGTTCCCGACAGCCCCCGACTGTTACTTTGTGGCGGAGCGACAGGGCAGGTTGAGACCACCTAGGAGAGAGGTGGGCCTGGCCCTGGTCGGCATTCGCGGATACTAAACACGCTTAACGAAATCTTGGTATTTGATCCGAGTCTGGCCATTTGGTCTATACGCACTAACCAACTACGCGGGAACAGTTATGGGCACTCGACGTCGTGGTATCAGCCGGAGCACTTCATGACGTCAGCGACTGAGCGACGCGCGTCGGATTGGACTGGAACGCCTGCTAGGCTAGGTCTGCTTCTGGCCGCGTTCGCAACGTGCAGGTGTGCTAAGGCCGATGGGCCCAGACCCCTGTGCGTTTAGGTTTAGACCGGCGTGCTGACCTTTCTGTTGAGCCTAGGTGGGGCTGCGATGTGTTGATCTTCCGCGGCCGGGCATGACCCAGAAAAGTGTGTCCGGCCAAATGGTATCAAGCGTGTTGGGTTATGTGGTGCACCCCAGCATGGAAGTTAATCTATTTGAATAGCCGTGATCTTCGGTAACAGGACGACTTGGAGTTGTACCTTGACCTTATGACAACTAGAACCGGATACTTAATAAAACACACCCTTGCAAGTGCCAGATACAACCAGGTGGTCGCTCTCTCTCAGGGTTACGAGGAGGGGATCGCCGGGTAGGATTATTGCTATGTGATGCTACTTGGAGGACTTCAGTCTACTCTCTTCTACATGTTGCAAGACGGAGGCTGCCGGAAGCGTAGTCTTCGCCAGGATTAGCTATCCCCCTCTTATTCTGGCATTCTGCAGTTTAGTCTATTGATATGGCCCTTTACACATATATCCATGCATATGTAGTGTAGCTCCTTGCTTGCGAGTACTTTGGATGAGTACTCATGGTTGCCTTGTTCCCCCTTTCCCCCCTATCTCTACCCGATTGCTGCGACCAGATGATGGAGCCCAGGAGCCAGACGCCACCGTCGATGACGACTACTACCCCGGAGGTGCCTACTTCTACGTGCAGCCCGCTGACGACGGCCAGGAGTAGTTAGGAGGATCCCAGGCAGGAGGCCTGCGCCTCTTTCGATCTGTATCCCAGTTTGTGCTAGCTTTCTTAAGGCATACTTGTTTAAGTTATGTCTGTACTCAGATATTGTTGCTTCCGCTGACTCGTCTATGATCGAGCACTTGTATTCAAGCCCTCGAGGCCCCTGGCTTGTATTATGATGCTTGTATGACTTATTTATGTTTTAGAGTTGTGTTGTGATATCTTCCCGTGAGTCCCTGATCTTGATCGTACACATTTGCGTGCATGGTTAGTGTACGATTGAATCGGGGGCGTCACAGAGAACTTCTTGTTGGAGGTGTGGCTGGTGTTTGTGGTAGAGCAGCATGGTTGATTTAGGTCCTTGGTGCGCTAGGATCATTGAACCTGGTTGTTAATTGTTCTTGCTCAAGTAAGCGAGAGTATCTGATACGGAATAAGAGAAGAGACACAGTTCATTGCTCTTTGTGCTTTCTAGTGAGACTGGACAATGGGAGAAATTCAAAAATTGAGAAGCCAATTCAAAAACACTAAAAAAATATTCAACCATAGCCCTATAATAGGGCACAAAAAAGTAGTTGGAGTAAAATTTGAGGCTCCAAAAGTGAATTTTATGGCACCAGAACATGTTCATCTCCAACAACAACCTAAAATCGTTGCCCTAAAATACACCGCGACTATCATTTTCTGGGTTTTATATTTTAGGGAAGCTTTTGGAGAAGCGTTTCTGGCACAAAGTGATATAAAACAACCACCTTATTAAGGTCCTGCATGCTCCCGCATTTGTAGCAAATTTTTTGGCAGCAGCTGAAGTGTTGTATATTTCTACCATGTGGCCGCTTTCCAGCGCCGTTGTAGGGTAAGGCTTCACCGGAAGTGTCGTAGAAAGATTAGCGCCTCTACGCATACTCTCGTGTCTGCTGCCTGGCCAGGAGGCAGCCGGAGGTGTTGGGGAGGCTCTATGCAGGAGGAATCGGGTGGGGTTTCACATGAACCAATGATTCCATTGCGGTGGAGGAACTAGCCAACGATGAAGGAGAAAGACTTGGAAGCTTGCAAGCCTCACCACATGGAAGGGGTCCACGGTGAGTGTGTTGGAGACGCACTAGTGTAGTTCCAAATCAGGGCGCCATCATCTCACTCAGATCGCTCCCAGTGGTTGTGCCTTATGAAGAAGGAGGAGGCTATAGGCCGCCATCGCGTCTGTGGCACAAGCCTCCTGCCGAAGAGGTCAAGGTGGATAGAACCAACGATGAGGTGGACTGGTGGAGTTCATTGATGGGTTTTTAATTTCATGATCTGCTTTTGATCTATCATTGATGATTTCAAAATTCAACTGAAAGTTCACAATTGGCTCCTGATGCATCCTACATGTGCTTGAGTAAGCATGATGCAGTGTGTTTTATTCTGCAGATCTAATAGTTGATTAAGTTGCGTCTCACAGTGTTTGTTGTGTCGCTAGAGGTCATTAAAAAGAGAGTGAGGGGTCCCTAAAGAATGATGAGCCAGTCTTTCGTAGGTGGGGTTAATGGTGTTCGATTTACGAGTTATGAATTCTCTCTTTAAAAACAAAGAAACAAAGCCATTCAGCTAATACATGCTCCTAGCATTAGTGAATTCATTGTGGACCAATTGGTAGAACAGATCATTGTAAGTGGCACAACATTCAGCTTATAATTCAAACATTTTCTAAATGGCTCTATCCCTTTGTGCGTATATGACTAAATGGCATATTGCTTCTTCAGCCTCATTTGAGTATATAAGGTGTGCATGCAATGTTAATAATACTCTCTTTATTCTCTCATTTATTCGTTGTCTTTTGGGATTGAATATTTTAATAATGCCCTATTTATTTCATATATTTTAATAACTTTTAAACCATTAAATGTTTAGCAAGCCTTTACTAGTTATGTGGCTAGCTATGATAGACACAGTTTTGCCTAAAACTATTTCATGTAATTCAAATCAACATGGAAAATAGGTTATCTAAGGAAAATGTGGCATAATAAAAAATCCCTATTTAAACATAGCATTAGTGGTTTTTGCACCGCGGAATTATGACAAAACATTGATTAAGAACATTATATGACGTATCAAATGTTGCACATGAACTAATTGTTCTAAAAATAATCATCAATTTAATATGACTTGCAACTAATAATGGACCATCTCCAAAGAAGAGTGGAACTAGAAGCCATGTAGTAATAAATTCAAAAGGTTAATTTTGGTTGACACAAACTTAATGTTCACTGTCATTCGGATATATTATTTAATTTATCCATATTGACATTTCTCCTAACTCATCAATATACACAAACATTAGATCTAAACAACAATTTGTTAAGCCAAAGCAATAATCATTTTTACATGGTTGTGTGTTATCAAAACAAAATCTACTACTTTTCTAAAGACACGACAATGACGACATTATACTAAATCAATGATAAGAATGATGTCAAAAAATATCACTTGAAAGCATAACCATGGTACATATTTACCTTCTAAAAAAGGCGAGAACGGGCACCGTGGTAGTCTTAAGCTGGTTCACACCATCCCATGGACTTGTACAGGCAAACGGAGATATGCAACCAATGACAGACTTCACATCAACATTTGAAAAATAAGATCACAGTGCATTAGAAATATAATTTGTTGTTTTACATTCATGTAAATCATGTTACCTTATGTATATAATCCTCCCACAACATTGTATTTTGCAGATAAATATACAGGCCTTAGTTACATCTACAACTTCCCCGAGAAGCATCTGCGAGCTGATGTTGTGTTCCATGCTACATAATTTATGATATTTTATTTTACTATAAAGAGATACAAGATAAAGGTGGAGAATAATCTCTTCACGAGCCTCATGTTCTACGATGAATTATTTGCGGAAATGAGCAGTGCGCATTCAGCAGTTACAATAAATTATTGTGCCTTTTGAAAAAGCAACAAAAAAAATTATTGTGTTAAGAGAAATATCGGTGGCCTCCTCCAAATGTTATACATGCTACAGCGTGCTGTTTACAAATGGTGTTTCAAAGTAATGTCATGTATAGCCTAAACTTAAAGGATTTTAAAAAGAATAAATGATATAGTTCAATAATAAAGTACTAAAAAAGCTTTAATGTGGCCTAACATCAACAACCCATGAGGTAACAACATAGCTCAAATATACAAATTTAGAATTAGGTGCCGCCGGGATCTCCATGTCTAAAGAATAACCTCTCATTGCCGGATATTGGAGCACACCATGTAGCCTGCTATTTAACAAAGCTACGATCAATCAATCGAGTGCTTGGTGTTAAGATGGATAACTTGTAACATTATTGGAAATTAAGATCAAGCAAACATCATGATGCAACACATAAATCACGGACCTGCGAGCCCAAAGAAATTGCCTGGTGCGTGACTTGCCAGCGGCGTAGTTGGCTGCAACATCGTGCCGCCGCAAACGGGGGAAGACCAGCGAAGAACGGAGGAAGACCAGCGAGGAACGGAAGAATAGGGGCCAAACAGGAGGAAGAAGAAGCCGTCACCGCCGGCACACAGGACTGTGTGGTTGGGTGGAGGATAAAGTAGAGAATTGGGGACTGGAAGCGCTTGGTAGAATAGGGCAATTGGCCATTTTTCCTATTTGGGCTAGGTCAGTCCTGTGTCTTTGGGCTAATGGGTTGCCAAAAAAACAGTACACTATAAGCTATACCGTTTTAGCGCAATATAGCGTGCTATTTCGCGAATACTAGTAAAGAAATTGCGCACTATTTTTTCATTGAAAAAAGACATTATCTTCAGGTCTGAAACATGGAAACAATATGTGGTATTTAGTTCTCTAAAAGCACCAAAAATGCATTGACTATTTATGTTGGACATTAAAATACTCGATAAAACATTGTAACCTATGCTGGAGATGTAACGAGTAAGTTCTATCTGGGATTAGCACTGTGACTATTATTCAGAGAGAGGGATCAGTGCCAAACAACTATAAAACAAGGAATCCAAGGATCGAAGGTAATTAGTGTTGTCGGTTTCAAATTACTTATATATGTTTGTCCTTTTCACTGTACTGGCATAGTGGCCCGCCCGATGTGCGGGCTAGAATTTTGTAAAGTTGTATCGTGAACACATATTATTTAATTTGTCGAAGGAAACTTACGTCCAAATGTGATCACATTCTCAAATATCCGCCTCTGGCGAACATAGTTCTGTCTTGGCATGTTTGATGCAAGGGGATCATCATTATCCACTGTTAAATTATTATGAAATTACAATGTCGTACTAGGTTACTATTATTCTTATTGTAAAAAATGTGTGTTTTCCATATATTTTTACCTTATTTTTGTGTTATGTACTAATTAAACGAAAATGAAATGATACAACTTTTTTAAATTGTGTTATAAATCTTTTCAGTGTAAATGATTTTTAGTACATCAAATTCTTGGTAAAACGATGTGAATTATACTCTGAGATATTAGTTATATTTTGCATGGGCATCAATTCTCAAGAGACTGTTTTGGTAGGATAAATTCTTTCATACGCTATTGAAAGTGGACTTGACACACTTGACATTTACTTCAATTAAGTTGGCGTTGAACATTTTTTGTGAATTTTTTTATGAGTAACGACAATTCTAGAAATAGTTAATGATTTATAGTGAATGAATGAACCATAATGAGAATTCTTTAAGGAAAATTAGCTATGTTTTGTGCATGACATTTAGCAATAGCTCAACTGTGACAGTGAACATCTACTTGACTCGTTGTGAAATATACATAACTCAAGCTAGTTAAAACATGAGTAACATGTAGAAAAACGATGGACATCAATACATGTTGCTTTGCTAATTTCCAATGTTAGTTGGCCTTTAGATAAATTTATCCATGTTGGTGGTTCTATGTATGGTTCTCTAGGGGGAAGGGACCTCACATGGGAAAGCTATGATTGTTTCTTCATACTCTTATCACATTGTTTGATGGTTTCACACTCCTCACATATGCTTCTTCAATGGTTTTAGTGTTACTATTCAATAGATCCTTTTTGTCGAGCAAAGAATAACCACATCATTGAATTATTGCAAATAATTAGATAATGAAGGAAATACTTTTTTACTATGGATTTTTCCTTTCTTTTCTCCCTAATAATAGTAACATTATTGAATTCTTTGTATATATTTCACTTGTTTGTAAGGGAAATACCATCTTTTGTTATGAAATAATAAGATGTTGTGGTCCTATAGAAATATTTATAAGTTACACTACTTGAAGAAATATAGTTTGGTAAAAGTTGTCGAGAAGATGTTCTCTGGAGGATATATATTCGAAACATATTTCATAAAAGGTATAGTGAAAAGGACAATATATATGTAATAGTAGCCAGTCTACTTAGACCTAGACCTCATTGAGATTGTAATCCGAAGGAAACCAAGAGACCCTTTGTTGTGATTAGCCAATGGAGAAACATATCTCGTTTTGTTGGAGTTTAACATGGTTTGACTTTATTGGCCTCTCGCTATCAAATTCTTTTTGGACAATATGCCCACTAATTAGTACCAATAGAAAATGTATGTGCTTTCCCTGTACTATTATGAAAAGTGATGCCTCAAGGACCAAGATCATCTCACTTCCTACACTTCAACTTCAAGGCTTCAACACCCTTATGTAAGGAATTGGAGATTTGACTGGATTGAGTAGTAAAACGGTTACATAACTTAGAAACACACGGTGCAAACTTGTACCAATCAACATCCTAGTAAGGATATATGTTGGGTTGAGCGTATGTGTGCGGAAAGCCTAGGAAACCCATGGACTAATTATTTATCCATTCCGCAATATGCTTGCCGTTCTGTAGTAAAAAAATACTAGATTCGTCTACTACTTAATCTGGCATTAAACTTGCTGGTAAAACGCTTTTCATTTTCTAGTAAATGTGGTAGACACTTTTACAACTTCATTCTGGGTTTAGGTTTGATTGTAACACACTTAGTTTCCAGTAGTATAACTTTGTTAAAATAAAATTAGTAAAACTGATGGATCTTTTTACCACCAGTTACTACAGCACGGGCATTTGCATGCGGGGTGGATCTGGTTGGCTGCTTCGTTATCATGGGATGGTCGGAGCATAGAATAAATTATTTGCGGTGAGGCATAGTTTGGCGGTGCACACACACACACACACACACACACACACACACACACACACACACACACACACACACACACACACACATATATATATATATATATATAGGTATTTTAATACCTAAAACAATTTCAAGTAATTTAAATCAACATGGAAAATTGGATATCAAAGGAAAATGTGGCCTAAGGAAAAAATCTATATTTAAACATAACATTAGATGTTTTTGCATCGAGGAATTATGAGAAAACATTGATTAAGACCATTATATGACGTATCAAATGTTGCACAGGAACTAATTGTTCTAAAAATCATCATCAGTTTAATATGACTTGCAGCTAATAATGGGCCATCTCCAAAGAAGAGAGGAACTAGAAGCCATGTAGTAATAAATTCAGAAGGGTATTTTTGGTTGACACAAACTTAATGTTCACAGTGGTTCAAATATATTTTATCTGACAATATTGACATTTGTCCTAACTCATCAAAATACACCTGCATTAGAGCAAAACAACAATTTGGTGAGCCAAAACAAAATCATTTTCTAAATGGTTGTCTGTTATCAAAACAAAATCTACTACTTTTCTAAAGATGACAACTAAGACACTATAATAAATAAATGATAAGAAGGATGTCAAAAAAATATCACTTGATAGCATTACCATCGTACATATTTAGCTTCTAAAAAATGTGAGAACATGCACTTTAGTAGTCTTAAGTTGGTTCACACATCCCATAGACTTGTACAGGAAAACGGAGATATACAACCAATGACAGACTTGATATCATCATCTGAAAAATAAGATGACAGTGCATTAGAAATATAATGTGTTGTTTTACATTCATGTAAATCATGTTACCTTATGTATATAATCCTCCTGCAATATTTTACTTTGCAGATAATGTATAGGTCATAGTTACCTACACAACTTCCCCGAGAAGCATCTGCGAGCTGATGTTGTGTTCCAGGCTACATATTTTCTGATATTTTATTTTACTACCAGATATACCAGCTAAAGGTGGAGAAGAATCTGTGCACGGGCCTCATATTCTACGATGAATTGTTTATGGGAGTGAGCAGTATGCATTTAGCTGTAACAATAAATGATTGTGCCTTTCGAAAAGAAACAAAAAATAGTGTGTTACGAGAAATAGGGGTGGCCTCCTCCAGATGATATACACGGTATAGCGTGCTATTTACAGATGGTGTTTCAAAGTAATGCCACATAGCCTAAATTTAAAGGAGTTTTACAAGAATAAATGATATAGTTCAATAATAAAGTACTAAAAAGCTTTAATGTGGCCTAACATCAATAACCCATGATGCAACAACATAGCAAAAACATACAAATTTAGAATTAGGTGCCGCCGAGATCTCCATTGCTAAAGAATAACCTCTCATTGCCGGATATTGAAGTACTCCATGTAGCTAACTATTTAACAAAGCGACGATCAATCGAGGTGTAGGTGTTAAGATGGATAACTTGTTACATAATTGGGAACAAAGATCAAGCAAACATCATGATCCAACACATAAATGACAGACCTACGAGCCGAAAGAACTTGTCTGGTGCCTCACTTGTCAGCAGCACAGCTGGCTGCGACATCGTGCTGCCGCAAACGGGGGAAGACCGGCGAAGAACAGAGGAAGACCAACGAGGAATAGAAGAAGAAGGACAAAAAAGGAGGAAGAAGATGCCGATGGCTGTGCACTTGACCGTGTATTTGGGTAGAGAATAAAGTAGAGATTTGGGGACTAGTATCACTTGGTCGGATGGGGGATTAACTATTTTTCCTATTTGGGCTTGGTCCGATTTGTGTCTTTGGGATTATGGGCTGCCAATAAAACATCACAACACAAGCAATACCGTTTTAGCACAATGTAGCGTGCTATTTCACGAATAGCCCCATCATAAGACAAATTGCCAAACTTTAGTGTGGCCTCTCCTCGTATGCTATAGCGCACTACTAGTAACTAAATAGCGCACTATTTTTTCCTTGAAAAAAGACATCATCTTCAACTCTGAAAGATGGAAAGAGTATGTCATCTTTATTTCTCTAAAAGCACCAAAAATGCATTGACTATTTATGTTGGACACGAAAATACTCGAGTAAAGATTGTAACCTATACTTGAGATTTAAGGAGTAAGTTGTGGTTGACATTAGCATTGTGACTATTATTCAGAGAGAGAGATCAGTGCCAAACTACTATAAGACAAGGAACGCAAGGATCGAAGGTAATTAATGTTATCGCTTTCCAATTACTTATGTATGTTTGTGCTTTTCACATTACTAGCATAGTGGCCTTCCCGATGTGCGTGCTAGAAATTTATAAAGTTGTACCATGAATACATATGATTTAAATTGTCAAAGGAAACTTGCATCCAAATGTGATCACATTCTCAAATACGCGCCTTTTGCGAACTTAGTTTTTTCTTAGGCGTGTTTGATGCACGAAGATCATCATTATCCATTGTTAACTTATTATGAAATTACAATGTCGTATTAGGTTACTAATATTTCGGTCGTGATACACTAATCAACCAACTTAACCTATAGCGCTCAATCAAATGAAGTTTTGATTTCCCATATGGAGAAAAAGCTACCTTCAATCCATCTCATTGTAAAAATGTGTGCTTTCCATATATTTTCACCTTATTTTTGTGTTATATACGAACTAAATGATAATGAAATAATATAACTTTTTTAATTGTGTTTTAAATCTTTTCTGTGTAAATGATTTTTTGTACATCAAATTCTTGGTAAAATGATGTGAATTATATTCTGAGATATTAGTTTTATTTTGCATGAGCAACTATTCTCAAGATACGGTTTTGGTAGGATAAATTCACTCACATGCTATTGAAAGTGGGCTTGTCACACTTGAAATTTTCTTCAATTAATTTGGCGTTGACCATTTTTGTGAATTTTTTTATGAGTAACAATAATTCTTGAAATAGTTAATGATATATTGTGAATGAATGAACCATACTGAGAATTCTTTTAGGAAGATTAGTAATGTTTTTGTACAAGACAATTAGCAATAGCTCAACTATGGTGTTTACTGGGGATTTTTGGTCCTGTACAACAAAACCGATTAATGAGTGTTGGTTTGTATCGATTGTTGACTCGCCTTTCCAAAAACCATATTTTGCCTTGTGTCCAGGACATACATAAATATATATGAACCATCTTCTGTTGTTGCTAAACCAATTCTTTTGTTCACTTTTAACATCTTTGCAACCTGCATCGGTGTCATAAATAACTTAAACATAATATTCTGAATGTGCATACCTTCTAAAGACAATTATAAAAGCCGTTTTTCAAAGTCTCAACATTCAACAACAGGGAAATCACCTAATATGATATTGGTTGCAAGATAATCAGTTCATGTTTTATTTCTCTGATGTTTTAGTAACTATTTAAACTTATGATGAAAGCAAACTGATGCTACAAAAGACATAGTTACCTAGGTATATCAAATACAATTTCAAACTCATTTTAGCACAAAAGTAAATAATCCTGAAAGGGCAGAATGTCAAATCATAAGAACAAGGATGAATGTTCTATAATGTAAGAAAGTGATCTTACCATTATTGACCGGTTTTGAGAGTGGCAAAGATCCTTGAGGATTTTTTTTAAATACCCCCATTTCACTCTTCCTTTGATTTCTATGGTTTTCAGATGGACTATATCTTGAATTTTTCCCCACAGCAAAGAGTACACATGGAAATAATCAGAAACACATGATTCGAATGTCCACCATTCAAAACAACTAAATATTTGTTTCTCAATCTAAGAAACAAATATAGTCCTACTTTATGGTTATAGTGGAAAAAATAATTATATTATGTACATCACATTATCAATAAATCTGGTCAATTCAAGACATGCATGTGTTGTCTTACAAACACAAATTATATTAATTCTAACTTGAAAAAAACAATCAATTTAGTTATGCTTCGGACCTTCAGTAAGAAAGTGATACAAATGTGTTCTTGTATGTATGCAAAGATATTGTTAGGTGGTAACGGTCTTGCCAAATGAGGTCTTGCATGTAGGTCCAAGTTATGTGGTGTAGAGGTACTTCATCTGAGAGTGCAAAATTTAGCTCTACTGATGAAGTTCCTATAGATGAACTTCCCTTAGATGAACTTCATCTTGGAAGCTCATTACTCTGACATATCTGCCCACAACACTTTGGTAGGCATTGCTCTTTTTGTTCGAGAGATTGTATGTCTCCATGGAACCAATTTTAGTGTTTGCCTAATGTGATTTTGGGAGATGTGATACTGTTTAGTTTTGGTAGGACACATGGTCTGATCATACTATGCAGTCTAAATCCACCCAATTGCATTATTTTACTATTGATGAGGAGAACACCATTCAGAAGGCCTTAACCTATGAATCTATATATGATATGTTTCACCCCTATCATCCATGGCCTACTCCCAATGCAACAACCTTGTCATTATTCTTGATAAATTAAGCTACTTTGATGATGATGGCTCCTAGAAACTCTCTGTGGGCAATGTTCTTTTTTTACATTAACAAAATTTACAAGACTATATAACCAATCATGATCCTTCTCCCACCCCTATGTCATGGATATGGAAGCCATATTGTAAACATAAACATAGGAACTTTTCTGGCTTTTACTTGACACGATCTATAATAGAGATATTCTAAGTAAGGACTTCAACAGACTTACTTTTCGATGTGACTTTAGCCAAAACTTTTGGTGGATGTTGAACCAAGAGTGGAATTTGGGCATGCAACTCATGTATACGTTAGAAGAAAGTATAACCAGGAACCCAAACAAAGGCTTCTTTGGGACGGTTTCTTGTATGCTGGAGCTAATGGAATCACAATAGCATGATCATATTTGATGATAAAACACCTACCATTCATGAAAGTTTTAGCATATTCAAAGAATACTTTGCTAATGACACATAGAGAAAAACCTTGCCTCAAATAGGGAATGCAAGAGTGCTTAGATCCTTTATAAGGTAGCTCTGGCTACCCTCCCTCCATTGTACATTTTCCACCTAAATAATTTCTAGAAGCGTAGTAGGATCTTTCCCACTATTTCCCTCTAAAAGAATGATAAACGGGATATTTGAACAAGAAAAGGAAAATAGACTTGAACAGAAGTCCAGATATACATACGGAAATATACACTATTTGATGACTAGTACAAAAAATCGTTAATATATTTGCAAACTCATGTTACATACAAAAAGAATAGAATCATATTTAATGGAGATGTTGCAACAATGAAAATTTTCAATTCCAAAATAATTACCATGTTAATAACCTCTATAATTCATACAATAATATGACAGAATACTTATTTTGTTGGAGTTTGACATGTTTTGACCTCATTGGCCTCTCACTATCAAATCCTTTTTGGACAATATGCCCCACTAATTAGTACCAACAGAAAATGTATGTTCTTTCCTTGTACAATTATGAAAAGTGATGCCTAAAGGACCAAGATCATCTCACGCCCTACACAACAACTTCAAGGCTTCAACACCTATTATGTAAGGAAATGGAGATTTGACTAGATTGAGTAGTCAATAGTTACATAACTTACAAACATGGTGCAAACTTCTACCAATCAACATCCTAGTAAGGATATATGTTGGGTTGAGTGTATGTGTGGGGTGTTTGTATGGGTTTGGCCCAAAGTCCCACCCTACTCATACATGTAGGTTTTAGCTAGAGAGCAAGACAGTGTTGCCGATTTCCCCCCAAGAAACAACATGGTATGGTCCCTGTAAGAAAAACATGGCATGACACCTAGGTTACAACTAATTAAAGCCATTGCTTGTGGTGAGAGGAAAGTTGGTGCTCGTAGTCGTAGTTGTGGGTGAAGGGAGGTTCTAGTGCTAGTGGAACTTCTGTAGTGAGGGGAAAATTTAATGGGAGAAGCTGCAGCACATCTGTAGCCCTTAGAAGAGAGGAACTTGTCTAGAGTATGGGGGAGAACTTCTAGTGTGGTGGAGTAGAGCAGAGAGAAGAGGTGCTTGTGGCCAGGAGTGCGGGGCAGCGCAACAAATTGGTACTAAAGCTTTTGGTGTGCAACCAGGGACCGGTCCCCTCCTTGTGGATCGTGCAGGAATTGTAGGTCGTGGGTGTTGGGGGTAGCAGTAAGAGGCAGATGTGTGGCTAGCTGGTTGCTCGAAATCAAAAGCTCATCCGAGATGACCGTCGATAGTGCGTGCAAGTAAAAGAACCTGTAGGTCTGCGATGTTGGTTTGTGGTGGTGAAAGGAGAGATGGGTGATGTATGTACAGATACTATCCACTTGGGGTAGGGATGCTGGTGTAGTGAGTACTATAGCAAAGAAACAGAGAAGAGCTGTGTTGCCTGAAGCTGTTTTTGTGCCGCTAATGTTGTTTTCTTATAGTGGATTGAAGAAGTTTTTTGCTGGTTTCTTAAACAAGGTGTTGTGGATATAACTATTTGCGTAAGCCGCCCAGGAGGGGCCGGGTTACGTAAAGAGTTACCAGACAGAAGCCCAATTCCAAGCCTGAAGATGGCGTCTCAACAAGGGGCCTAAGGCCCACAGGCGACTTAAATCCAGTTGTAGCAAACCGCCATAATGGCATGACTTGTATCATAAGGTAGACTTGACTGGTCACCGAGCCGGACACTGTTTATGAGCCGGCCGAGACTCTGTAAGCCGCAGGGCGTCAACCCGTGTATATAAGGGGACGACCCACTGGCGGCTTAGGGCAAGAAACAACCCTTCGAGAACCGGGCATAGCGTATCTCGCTCCCTGGTCATCGAAACCTCTAGCAATATCAACCCAACTAGACGTAGGCTTACCTTCACCGTAAGGAGCCGAACTAGTATAAACCCTCTCGTGTCCTTTGTCCCGATTAACCCCTTTAAGCTTCCTAGCTGCGATGGCTCCACGATTAAGTCCTTGCAAGAGGACATCTGCCGTGACAATTCCACGATAGAAGGCAAGTGAGAACTTCTTGTAGGACGTGTGGCCGGTGTTTGTGGTAGAGCAGCGTGGTGGATTTAGGGCCTTGGTGTGCTAGTTGCATTGAACCTGGTTGGCAATTATTCTTGCTCAAGTAAGCTGAAAGAGAATATTTGATAGGGAAAAAGAGAGGAGACATAGTTCCTTGCTCTTTGTGCTTTCTCGTGAGACTGGACAATGGGGGAAATTCAAAAATTGAGAAGCCAATTCAAAAACCCTTAAAAAACTCATGGAATCTTCAACCATAGCCTTATTATAGGGCGCAAGAAAGCAGTTGGAGTAAAATTCAAGGCTCAAAAAAGTGAATTTTAGGGCACCAGAAAATGTTCATCTCCAACAACAGCCTAAAATTGGTGCCCTAAAATACACTGCAACTGTCGTTTTTAGGGTGTTCTATTTTAGGGAAACTTTTGGAGAAGCGTTCCTAGCACAAAGTGATATAAAACAACCACTTTATTGAGGTCCTGCATGGTCCCCCATTTGGAGCAATTTTTTCGGCACCAGCCGAAGTGTTATATATTTGCAGCATATGGCCGCTTGCGGCCGTTGTTGTAGGGTAAGGCTTCACCGGAAGTGTCGTAAAAATATTAGAGCCTCTACGGATACTATCGTGTGTGCTGCCTGGCCATGAGGCTGTCAGAGGTGTTGAGGAGGCTGTAAAAATGCAGGAGGAAACTAGTGGGGTTTCACCGGGATCAATGATTCCATTGCGGTGGAGGTACTAGCCAGAGATGAAGGAGACAGGCTGGGAAGATTGCAAGCCTCGCCTCATGGAAGGGGTCCACGGTGAGTATGATGGAGACGTGCTAGTGTAGTTCCACATCAGGGCGCCATCATCTCGCTCAGATCGCTCCCAGTGGTTGTGCCCTATCAAGAAGGAGGAGGTTATAGGGCGCCATCGCGTCTGTGGCACGGGCCTCTTGCCAAGAGGTCAAGGTGGGCAGAACCAACGACGAGGTGTATTGGTGGAGTTCATTGATGGTTTTTTAATTTCATGATCTGCTTTTGATCTGTCATTGATGATTTCAAATTTCAACTAAAAGTTCACGATTGGCTTTTGATGCATCCTAAATGTGCTTGAGTAAGCATGATGCGGTGTGATTTATTCTGGAGATCTAATAGTTCATTAGGTTGCGTCCCACAGTGTTTTTTCTCTCGCTAGAGGACAATGAGAAGAGAGGGAGGGGTCCCTAAAGAATGATGAGCAAGTCTTCCGTAGGTGGGGTTAATGGTGTTCGATTTACGAGTTAGGAATTCTCTCTTCAGAAAAAGGAAACAAAGCCATCAGATGATACATGCTCCCAGAATTAGTGAATTCATTGTGGACCAATTGGTAGAATGGATAGTTGTAAGTTGGACAACATAGAAGTTGATGCTTATAATTCAAACATTTTATAAATGTCTCTATCCCTTTGTGCGTCTATGACTAAAGGGAATATTGCTTCTTCAGCCTCATTTGAGTATATTAGGCGTGCATGCAATTTTAGTAATACTCTCTTATTTGCTCTCATTTATTTGTTGTCTTTTGAGACTGAATATTTTTTCACTCATACCCAAGACACAAATAGAACGAAGCCACATCAAGTTAGAAGCAACTATTGTGGCTAATAGTTCAACGTGCAATTTTTTTTGCGTAGTGCTCCATGATATTTAAGCTAGTATTTTAAAAATTGAACGATGTTCCAAACATTCTCTTTCACTGGTGCAATTCAATTAAGGTGAGCCACGCGGTGGCCGAGATCATTGTCTTGGGATTTACTATTAGACATATTGTGATAGGGTGGACACCATGCTCACTATTAGTGAGGGTGAAAAGAAAGATAAGCAGTGACATGGGTAGGGCGCCATATTGAAGTAGAGGATGTAGACCTGTGGGAGTCCTGAGCCATGCTTACAAGGCTAGGGGCATTTTTTTCTCCCGTTGCAACGCACAGGAATGTTTGTTAGTAGAATTAAATCACATAAGCCTGGAGAATCAAGTAGTACATTGTCTAACTAAGGGTTAGGATTCAAGTAATATAATTTAGCTTGTAAAAAGATGGTAATGATAGATACTTATCAACCATCTGAGGGGGAGTGTTTTTCTTGAGAACTTGAGGGGGAGTGTTGGGTGGGGTGTGTGTACGAGTTTGGAACAAATTAAAGCTCAACGCTTATTTATGTCCACTCATACTTGTAAGTTGTAGTAGAGATCAAGAGAGTGGTCTAGATGTACCCCAAGAGACAACAACATTTTCGTGTGAATAGTGTCATCTGAGTTACACCGTCATCCATGATATATATATTCTACTTTTACTATATGGTGGCGCTAATCTGCGCCTGAGCGCAAAATCCTTATTTTGCACTTCGACCGTATGGTGCACCCAATCAACTAGCAAACATGCGCCCATCGTCATGCTCCTCTATACATTTGGTCGTAATAGCCTATGCGGCATGTAGTAAAAAGTGTTAACCTCATAACTATAGATGCATGGTCATCTATTGATAGTAATAGCCCGTGTGACATGTAATAAAAAGTGTTAACTTCATTACTCAGGTGCATGGTCGTAAATTGATAGTAATCTCTCATGTAACATATAGTAATACTTATTTATTTCTTTACTGTGAAAGCTTGTGTGAACTATCGGTCGTAAAGTCCTATGTAACATGTAGTAAAAAGTAATAATCTTTTTACTACATATGCAGGTGCTATTCAGTGCTCTGGTGTACGTGCAGACAGCCTAGCAAACCCATTGGCTAATTGTTTTATTCATTCTGTAATATTCTTGTTGTTCTGCAGTAAAAAATTTACTAAATTCGTTTACTACTTAATCTGGAATTAAACTTGATGGTAAAATGCTTTCAGTTTTGTAGTAAGTGTGGTAGACACTTTTACAACTTAACTCTAAGTTAAGGTTTGATCGTAATACACTTAGTTTCCAGTAGTAAAATTGATGGGTCTTTTTACGACCAGTTACTACAGGAGGGTGGTTTGCATGCGGGGTGGATCTAGTTGGCTGCTTCATTGTCGTGGGACGGCCGGAGCGTTGAATAAATTATTTGCGGACACGCATAGTTAAGGTTTTTGTAAGAGTTTTAAAAAATTCTAAAAAAAATAATGAACGAACACACCTATAATATAACATGAACCAACAGAGGAATTGAAAAAATATGACTGGTTGTGTCCTGGACAAAGAGAACAAATGTTTCAGTATATATTGATCCTGCAGTGAGCTAAAATGCTTGTTTTTTCGCCGAGGACAAATAAATACATATTTTCACAATCACACCATTGGATCATCTTATTATATTAGAGTGAGGCTCCCCGAATTATTTCATATTTTAATAACTTTTAAACCGTTAAATGTCTAGCAAGCCTTAACTAGTTCTATGGCAAGCTATGATAGACACAGTTTTACCTAAAACTATTTCAAGTAATTCAAAGCAACATGGAAAATGGGTTATCTAAGGAAAATGTGGCCTAAGGAAATAAATCCCTATTTAAACATAGCATTAGTGGTTTTTGCACCGAGGAATTATGACAACACATTGATTAAGACCACTATATGACGTATCAAATGTTGCACAGGAACTAATTGTTCTAAAAATCATCATTGGTTTAATATGACTTGCAGCTAATAATGGGCCATCTACAAAGAAGAGTGGAGCTAGAAGCCATGTAATAATAAATTCAAAAGGTTAATTTTGGTTGACACAAACTTTATGTTCACTGTGGTTCAGATATTATATTATCTGTCAATATTGACATTTGTCCTAACTCATCAAAATACACAAACATTAGAGCAAAACAACAATTTGGTAAGCCAAAACAACAATCAGTTTTACATGGTTGTCTGTTATCAAAACAAAATCTACTACTTTTCTAAGACATGACAATGAAGACATTATACTAAATCAATGATAAGACTAATGTCAAAAAATATCACTTGAAAGCATAACCATGGTTCATATTTATGTTCTAAAAAAGGCGAGAACAGACACTTTGGTAGTCTTAAGCTGGTTCACACCATCCCATAGACTTGTACAAGCAAATGGAGATATGCAACCAATGACAGACTTCATAACATCATCTGGAAAATAAGATCATAGTGCATTAAAAATGTAATGTGTTGTTTTAAGTTGATGAAAATTATGCTACCTTATGTATAATCCTCCTGCAATATTTTGTTTTGCTGACAAATGTATAGGCCATAGTTACCTGTACAACTTCCCCGAGAAGCATCTGCAAGCTGATGTTGTGTTCCAGGCTACATATTTTCTGATATTTTATTTTACTACCAGAGATAGAAGCTAAAGGTGGCGAAGAATCTATGCACGAGCCTCATGTTCTACGATGAATTGTTTGTGGGAGTGAGCAGTGTGCATTCAGCTGTAACAATAAATGATTGTGCCTTTCAAAAAAGCAACAAAAAATAGCGTGTTAAGAGAAATAGAGGTGGCCTCCTCCAGATGCTATACATGGTATAGCATGCTATTTACAAATGGGGTTTCAAAGTATTGCCATATAGCCTAAATTAAAGGATTTTAACAAGAATAAATGATATAATTTAATAATAAAATACTAAAAAAGCTTTAATGTGGTCTAACATTAAGAACCCATCAGGCAACAACATTGCAAAAATATAAAAATTTAGAATTAGGTGTCGCCGGGATCTCCATTGCTAAAGAATAACCTCTCATTGCGGGATATTGAAGTACTCCATGTCGCTAGCTATTTAACAAAGTGATATTCAATCAATCGAGTGCTAGGATTTAAGATGGATAACTTGTAACATAATTGGGAACTAAGATATTGCAAACATCATGATCCAACACGTACATCATGAACATTCGAGCCCAAAGAACATACCTGGTGCCTCACTTGTCAGCGGTACAGCTGGCGGCGACATCATGCCGCCGCAAATAGTGGAAGACCGGCGGAGAACAGTGGAAGACCAGCGATGAATAGAAGAAGCCGAGCCAAACAGGAGGAAGAAGAAGCCACCGTCGGCGCACATGACTGCGTGGTTGGGTGGAGAATAAAGTAGAGAGTTGGGGACTAGTAGCGCTTGGTCGGATGGGGGATTGGCTATTTTTCCTATTTGGGCTTGGTCAGATTTGTGTCTTTGGGGTAATGGGCTGCCAATAAAACATCACACTACAAGCTATGCTGTTTTAGCGCAATTTAGCGTGCTATTTCACGAATAGCCCCATCATAAGAAAAATTGCCAAACTTTAGTGTTGCCTCTTCTCGTATGCTATAGCGTGCTACTAGTAAAGAAATAGCGCACTATTTTTTCATTGAAAAAAGACATGATCTTCAAGTCTGAATGATGGAAAGAGTATGATGTATTTATTTCTCTAAAAGCACCAAAAATACATTGACTATTTATGTTGGACATGAAAAATACCGGAGAAAAGATTGTAACCTATACTTGAGATTTAAGGAGTAAGTTGTGGTTGACATTAGCATTGTCACTATTATTCAAAGAGAGGGATCAGTGCCAAACTACTAGATGATAAGGAACCCAAGTATCGAAGGTAATTAGTGTTATTGCTTTCCAATTACTTATGTATGTTTGTAGAGTTGTGTCTTGAACACATATGATTTCATTTGTCTAAGGAAACTTGCATCCAAATGTGATCATATTCTCAAATACGCGACTTTGCCGAACATAGTTTTGTCTTAGGCATGTTTGATGCACGGGGATCATCATTATCCGTTGTTAACATATTGTGAAATTATAATGTCGCATTAGGTTACTATTATTCTCATTGTAAAAATGTGTGTTTTCCATATATTTTTACCTTATTTTTGTGTTATATACTAACTAAACGAAAATGAAATAATACAACTTTTTTAATTGTGTTTGAAATATTTTCTGTGTAAATGATTTTTAGTACATGAAATTCTTGGTAAAATTATGTGAACTATATTCTGAGATATTAGTTATATTTTGCATGGGCATTGATTCGGAAGAGATGGTTTTGGTAGGATAAATTCACTCACATGCTATTGAAAGTGGACTTGACACACTTTAAATTTGCTTCTATTAATTTGGCGTTGACCATTTTTGTGAATTTTTATCAGTAACGACAATTCAAGAAATAGTTAATGATATATAGTGAATGAATGAACCATACTAAGAATTCTTTCAGGAAGATTATTTATGTTTTGTACAAGACAATTAGGAATAGCTCAACTATGAAAGTGAACATCTACTTGACTCGATGTGAAATATTAAACTAACACATAACTAAAGCTAGCTAGCACATGAGCCACATGTAGAAAAACAATGGACAATAATAGGGGTTGCTTTGCTAAAGAATGATGAGCCAGTCTTTCGTTGGTGGGGTCAATGGTGTTCGATTCGAGTTATGAATTCCCTCTTCAGAAACAAAGAAACAAAGCCATTCAGATGAAACATGCTCCCAGCATTAGTGCAGTCATTGTGGACCAATTAGTAGAACAGATCATTGTAAGTGGCACAACATACGAGTTGATGCTTATAATTCAAACATTTTCTAAATGGCCCTATTCCTTTGTGTGTATATGACTAAAGAGCATATTGCTTCTTCAGTCTCATTTGAGTATATAATGCATGCAATTTTAATAATACTCTCTCTTTTGCTCTCATTTAGTTGTTGTCTTTCGAGACTGAATATTTTTTCACTCATACCTAAGACACAAATAGAAGGAAGCCACATCAATATAGAAGCAACTATTTTTGCTAATACTTCAATGGGAAATTTGTTTTTCCACGATGCTCCATGATATTTAAGCTAGCATTTTAACAAACTGAAAGATGTTCCAAACGTTCTCTTTCACTCTTGCGGTTCAATGAGGGTGAGCCATGCGGTGGCTGAGATCATCGAATTGGGATTGACCATCATACATACAGTGATAGGGTGGACACCACGCTCACTATCAGTGAGGGTGGAAAGATGGATAAGTAGTGACACGGGTAGGGTGACATATTGAAATATAGGATGTAGACCCGTGGGAGTCTTGAGCCATGCTTACTGGGCTAGGGGCATGTTTTTTCTGCTGTTGCAACGCAGAGGAATGTTTGCTAATAGAATTAAATCACATAAGCTTGGGGAATCATGTAGTAGATTGTCTAACTAAGTTTTTGGGGAATCATGTAGTAGATTGTCTAACTAAGTTTTAGGACTCAAGTAATATAATTTAGCTAATAACAACATGGTAATGATAGATACTTATCTCCATCTCAGGAGGAGTGTTGTTTGAGAAGTCGAGGGGAGTGTTGGGTTGAGTCTATGTGTGGGGTGTGTGTATGGGTTTGGATGAAATTAAAGTGGCACACTTATGAAATCAACCCCCAAGCCAGGTCTAAGTCAATTTTTTGCTTTTGCAGGAAACCCCTGGTATTTGGGTTAATCAACACACAGTACGTATCAAATGCTTTACAAAAAAGTCCATATCCATATCTTTTAAATTCCAACTCTAAATTTAACATGATATATATGAATATGAAATTTGATTAGAAAAATATGTAGAATCTGAATATGATATTATTTTATCCGTTAACCATTTTAAAAATGCAATTTAGGGTGCAACCTTAATCAATAGCGCATGATCCATCTTTTCTTCTGACTATTATGATCCATCTTTTTTCATACCGGTGCCGTTCCGAATTGAAAATGAATACCCCATCAAAACCGGTATGGGAGACGTCTTAGAATTGACAACATTCAAATGTGTTGCGATTGTTTGAATGTTGAGGCCACCGTCAACGAGAGTGGAAAGAGGATAAGTGGCAATACAAATGGTGTGCCATTTGTTGAAATGAAGGACGTGAACCTATTAGAGTCTGGAGACATGGTTATTGGGTTAGGGGATTGTGGTATCATGTAACATATAGTAAAAATTATTGATATCTTTACTGTGAAAGCCTACGCGAACTATCGGTCGTAAAGCCTTGTGTAACATGTAGTAGAAAATAATAATCTTTTTACTACATATGCTGGTGCTATTCAGTGCTCTGGCGTACATGCGTGCAGCCTAAAAACACATGGACTAATTTTTTATTCATTCCGTAATATGCTTGTTGTACTGTAGTAAAGAAATACTAGATTCGTTTACTACTTAATCTTCCATAGAACTTCATGGTAAAACTCTTTGCATTTTTGAAGTAAATGTGGTAGACACTTTTACAACTTAATTGTGGGTTTAGGTTTGATCGTAATACGCTTAGTTTCCTGTAGTAAAACTAATGGATCTTTTTACCACCAGTCACTACAGGACGAAGGTTTGCATGCGAGGTGGATCTGGTTGGCTGCTTCGTTACCGTTGGATGGCCTAAAATGAGATATCTAAGAAAAATGTGGCCTAAGGGGAAAAATCCCTATTTAAACATAGCTTTAGTGGTTTTTGATCTGAGGAATTATGAGAAAACATTGTTTAAGACCATTATATGACGTACCAAACGTTGCACAGGAACTAATTGCTCTAAATATCATTACTAGTTTAACATGACTTGTAGCTAATAATGGGCCATCTCCAAAGAAGAGTGTAACTAGAAGCCATGTAGTAATAAATTCAAAAGGCTAATTTGGTTGACACAAACTTAATGTTCACTGTGGTTCAGATATTATTTTATCTGTCAATATTGCCATTTGTCCTAACTCATCAAAACACACATACACTAGAGCAGAACAACAATCATTTTTACATGGTTGGTTGTTATCAAAACAAAATCTGCTACTTTTCTAAATGAAGACCTTATACAAAATCATTGATAAGAATTACGTCAAAAAATATCACTTGAAAGCATAACCATGGTACATATTCACCTTCTAAAAAATGTGCGAATGGGCACCATAGTAGTCTTAAGCTCGTTCACACCATCCCATAGGCTTGTACAGGAAAACAGAGACGTGCAACCAAAGACAGGCTTCATATCATCATCTTGAAAATGAGATGAAAGCGCATTAGAAATATAATGTGTTGTATTGCATTCATTTCAATCATGTTACCTTATGTACATAATCCTCCTGTAACATTTTATTTTGCAGATAAATATATAGGCCTTAGTTACCTATACAACTTCCTCGAGAAGCATCTGCGAGCTCATGTTGTGTTCCAGGCTACATATTTTCTGATATTTTATTTTACTACCAGACATACAAGCTAAAGGTGGAGAAGAATCTATGCATGGGCCTCATGTTCTACGATGAATCGTTTGTGAGAGTGAGCTGTGTGCATTCAGCAGTAACAATAAATGATTGTGCCTTTCAAAAAAGCAACAAAAAAATACTGTGCTAAGAGAAATAGGGGTGGCCTCCTCCAGATGCTATACACACTATAGCGTGCTATTTACAAGTGGTGTTTCAAAGTAATGCCATGTATAGCCTAAAATTAAAGAACTTTAACAAGAATTAATGATATAGTTCAATAATAATGTACTAAAAAGGCTTTAATGCGGCCTAACATCAACAACCCATGAGGCAACAACATAGCAAAATTATACAAATTTAGAATCAGGTGTCGGCGGGTTCTCCATTGCTAAAGAATAACCTCTCCTTGCCGTATATTGGAGCAGTCCATGTAGCTAGCTATTTAACAAAGCGACGATCAATCAACCGAATGCTAGGATTTAAGATGGATAACTTGTAAGATAATTGAAACTAATATCATGCAAACATCATGATCCAACACATACATCACGGACCTGCGAGCCCAAAGAACTTGCTTGGTGCATCACTTGACAGCGGTGCAGCTTGCTGCGACATCGTGCCGCCGCAAATGAGGGAAGACCGGCGAAGAACAGAGGAAGACCAGAGAGGAAAGGAAGAAGAGGGGCCAAACAGGAGGAAGAAGAAGCCGCAACCGCCGGCGCACAGGACCGCGTGGTTGGGTGGAGAATAAAGTAGAGAGTTGGGGACTGGAAGCGCTTGGTCGGATGGGGGGTTGGCTATTTTTCCTATTTGGGCTAGGTCAGACCTATGTCTTTGGGCTAATGGGTTGCCAATAAAACAGTACACTACTGCCTATACCATTTTAGCACAATATAGCGTGCTATTTCGCGAATAGCCCCAGCATATGAAAAATTGCCAAACTTTAGTGTGGCCTCTCCTCGTATGCTATAGCACGCTACTAGTAAAGAAATTGTGCACTATTTTTTCATTGAAAAAGACATGATCTTCAGATCTCAAAGATGGAAAGAGTATGTGGTATTTAGTTCTCTAAAAGCACCAAAAATGCATTGAATATTTATGTTCACATGAAAATACTCGAGAAAAGATTGTAACCTATGCTGGAGATTAAACGAGTAAGTTCTGTTTTACATTACCATTGTGACTATTATTTACACTACTAGAAAAAGGGCTATAGATGGGATTGACACTAATGGCGCACCAGAAAGTAGGTGCGCCATTAGTATATACTAATGGCGCACCACCTTCTGATACACCATTAGAGTTGAAACTACTAATGGCGCACCAGGCAAAGGGTGCACCATTAGTATCAAATTTTTTTTTGAACTAGCGCGCCTGTCCAAACATACTAACGGCGCATCCAGATAAAGTGCGCCATTAGTACTTGTAACTACTAATGGCGCGCCAGGAAAAGGGTGCGCCATTAGTAGCAATTTTTTTTTTTGAACTAGTGTGCCTGTCCAAACATACTAATGGCGCATCCGGACGAAGTGCGCCATTAGTAGTTGTAACTACTAATGGCACACGGTGCAAAGGGTGCGCCATTAGTATCAATTTTTTTAACTAGTGCGCCTGTCCAAACATACTAATGGCGCATCAAGATGAAGTGCGCCATTAGTAGTTTAATCTAGTAATGGCGCACTGCGGATCAGTGCGCCATTAGTATTTTTTTTTTGCAAAACTACTAATGGCGCACCGCCAGAAGGTGCGCCATTAGTTACCTGGATTACTAATGGCGCATTTAGTGCTGGTGCGCCATTAGTAAGTGGGCAGCAACAAGATATTTTGGACAGCCTCTCCTACCCACACTCACTTTCTCCCCACTTCATTCTCTCCACCTCCTCCTTGTCTCGGGTGCCTCCTCCTTTTCACCTCATTTCCACCATAGATTCATTCAAATTAAGTGGTTAAATTACCTTGTTTTAATAGGTAAGTAAGGGGGGAAGCTATATTTATGTTGTTCTCCATACAACAATGTGCACATGCACTTTTTACGGCCTAGCTAGATCTATGTATGTTCATGGTGTTGCATATGTTTGTGGTGTTGCAAATGTGTTTGTGTTTGGAGGTGTACCGGTATTTGAAATGCGATAGTTGCCAATATTTTGCCGGAATGTTGATTCATTTCCGTTTCGGCGAGAATTTTGGCATTAAGCATTCTTTTTGGTCCTATTTTTAGGGAAAGTCATGCCAAATTTTTGTTTGGTTCTAAAATATCGTTTTGCTCTACCCCGCAGGCGACCATGGTCCGCACGATGACCGAAGGCATCGTGAATTGGTTTTTGAGGTCTGCGAAGGCCTTGATGCTTCAAAAGAACGAGACAGAGATAAGATGTCCGTGTCAAAGATGCAAGCTGAAGAGCCTTATTGCGGACCCGGATTCCGGGCAGGTGCGGGACCACCTGCTCTTGCGTGGTTTCATGGATGGCTATCGGTGGCAAGGTGATGAAGATGACTACGAAGTCGTCCATGGGGGCCGGGCAAGAAATGAGGAAGGGCAGCAAGACAACCACCGCGGCTCGGGCGTGCGAGAAGACGAAGAATCCCCAGGAGATGATCACGACGGTGATGCTGTACACAGTCATCATGTAGAAGATGCAGGACATGATGATGAGGAAGATGCCGGAGCAGGCGACGGGCATGATCATGAAGATGATGATGCCGGCAGAGCGATTTACGCTGGACCATCGATGGGCTGGGTGCAGGACCCACATATTCAAGAGCTGCTTCTCAAGCAGACGGATAACGCCAGAGCTGCCGCCTGAGAGAAAGCCAAGATGGATCAACTTGAGTTAGACGCGGTTACTCCATTGTATGAAGGATGCAGGCCCGAGGATACCCGCCTGAAAGTAACGCTCATGGTTCTGGAGATGAAGGTAAAACACAAAATGACCGACGCATGCTTCGACGAAGAAAATCAGGTGATGAAAGTAACGCTCATGTCATTCTGGCACGAACGTCTTCCCAAGGGGAACAAGTGCCCGACCAGCTTGGAGGAGGCGAAGAAAATCGTGTGTCCTCTCGATTTACCGCACGTGAAATACCATGTGTGCATGAACAATTTCATCATTTATCGGGACGAGCACGCGGAGTCTACCATATGTCCGGTGTGCGGCGTCACTCGATACAAGAAGAGGAAGAAAGCTCCTCGAAAAGTGGTGTGGTACTTTCCGATCACTCCTAGTCTGCAGCGCTATTTCGCGGACCCTAAGGTAGCAAAGCTCCTGCGTTGGCACGCGGATAGGGAGGAGAATAAGCGAGAAGATGACGCAAATGATCCGGAGATAGATAAAAAAGACAAGATGCTGAGTCACCCTAAGGATGCGAGCCAGTGGAAAGCGTTGAACTTCGAAGACTCAGAATTTGGGAACGATCCAAGGAACATCGTGCTGGGCGCGAGCACCGATGGAGTCAATCTGTTTGGCAGCCAGAGAAGCACACATAGCACCTGGCCTGTGTTTGTGTGGATGTACAACCTTCCCCCCTGGTTGTGCATGAAGAGGAAGTACATTCACATGAGTATGCTAATTGAAGGGCCGAAACAACCAGGGAACGACATCAACCTCTATCTGGGGCTGCTGAAAGAGGAGCTTGACATGCTGTGGAAAACGCCAGCCAATACGTGGGACGCCACAGAGAAAGAATATTTCCCTATGAGAGCCGCACTGCTCACGACGGTGCACGACTATCTCGGTTACGGATATCTCAAGGGCAGGTAGTCCACGGATTTTCGGATGCGTAAGTTGCATGGATGACACAACGTATCGCCAGCTAGATAGAGATCCCGGTCTTGAAAACCGTGTTCACGGGACATCAAGGTGGCTTCGCGATGATGACCCGTGGAGGAAACGCAAGGATCTGTTCGATGGTGAAACCGAACCCAAAACGCCTGTACGAGGAGCGGCGAGGAAATAGACAAGCTGTTGAAAAATTGGAAAGACTCCCACCGCCGAAAGAAGCAAAAGGCGCCAGAGCCGGATAGAAGCGAAAGCGCCAGAGCCGCTGCTGAAGGTATGGAAAACGAGGTCTGTTTTCTAGGACTTGCCGTACTGGAAGATCCACCGTGTGCCTCACAGCCTTGATGTCATGCATATCACGAAGAACGTGTGCGAGAGTCTGCTTGGTACCCTGCTCAACATGCTAGAGAGGACCAAAGATGGGCCGGAAGCAAGGGCAGACTTGAAATCAATGGGCATCAGGCAGGAGCTTCACGCTAATGATGATGATGATGATGATGATGAGGCGAAGCAGGACACAGAAAGTCGTCGCAAAGGCAAAAAGGCCAAGAAGACCGGAAATGACTACCCTCCCGCGTGCTTCACTCTAAGTCAGGAGGAGATCGAGCAGTTTTTCACCTGCCTCCTAGGAGTAAAACTTCCTTACTGATTCTGCCGGGAAGATAAGCAGATACCTAGACCCAGCGGCGAAGTTCAGCGGGATGAAGTCTCACGACTGTCACGTGCTGATGACGCAGATACTTCCAGTTGCAATCCGTGGGATCATGGACACGCACGTCCGTGAAACGCTATTTGGCCTATGCAACTTCTTCGACGTCATCTCTCGGAAGTCGATTGGCGTGAGGCAACTCAGAAGGCTACAGGAAGAGATCGTGGTGATACTACGTGAGCTTGAGATGTACTTCCCGCCCGCATTCTTCGACGTTATGGTGCATCTGCTGGTCCATATAGTGGAGGATATCATCCAACTCGGGCCGACGTTCCTGCACAGCATGATGCCGTTCGAAAGGATGAATGGTGTCATCAAAGGATACGTTCGCAACATGTCACGTCCAGAAGGAAGCATAGCCAGGGGCTTTCTGACCGAAGAGTGCATCTCCTACTGCACAAATTATCTAGGCATCGAGAACCCCGTTGGTCTTCCCGTCAACAGGCACCTCGGCAGGCTCGCTGGATGGGGTTACCGTGAGGGTCGCCGCGAAATGCAGGTCGACTTCGAGGGTCGACTCGCCGACTTTGAAAGAGCAAACCTAGTCGCGCTACAACACATAGACGTGGTCGATCCTTGGGTGGTAGAGCACAAAACCTTTATTAAGATGACGTACAATGACCGAGGCCAACAGAGGACGGACGGAGATATACTCAAAGAGCACAACTCATGTTTCACGCGTTGGTTCAAGCGAAAGCTTCGTCGCACCCTTTACATGAGGATTCTTCCGCGGAAGAACAACTCATATTCGCCTTGTCACGGGCGCCGAGCACAACCTGATGACCTATGAGGCGTCACGATATCAACGGCTACACATTCTACACCGAGGCCAAGGACATGAAGAGCGATGGTTATCGAACTCCGGGTAACGATGGAGTCCTACACCGTAACGACAAGGACAGATACTACGGAAGGATCGAGGAGATCTGGGAGCTGAGCTACTACCGGAGAGAAGGTCCGATGTTCCGTGTCGATGGGCCAAGAACGTCATAAAAGAAGACCGGTATTTCACCACCATGGTTATACCCGGCCAAATCAAGACCATGGGCGCAAACGTCACCGCGAAAAATGAGCCATGGGTACTGGCTTCCCAAGTGGACCAATGCTTCTTCATTACCGACCCGCCAAAGCCCAGTCGTGTTGTCATGAGGAGAGGCAAAAGGAAGATCATCAGAATGGATGGAGTAGCCAACGAGCAAGACTTCGACAAGTACGGCGACCCGAGGATCGAACATGACGACGATGATGAAGTAGCAGCATACACCACAAGAAGAAGCCCTTGAGTTTGGCACTGAAAAGCAAAAGCAAAAGCCCTCGAGTTTGCTGATATATATTTTTCCATGTTGTGATGGAGGCCTTTTTTGCCTTGTCCACCCGAGAGGCCCTTGAGTTTGCTGGAATGTCGATTAACTTCCGTTCCGGCAAATTCGGGTACTCCATATGTCCTATTTTCAGCAAAGGTCATGCTGTAATTTTCTGTGAATTTTAGCATGACTTTGCTAAAAAATAGGACATATGGGGTACTTGTGACTAATGCATGGCCCGGGGTATCTTAGTAGTTAATTAGGTAGGATCAAGTGCTCCGGCGTACTTGTGACTAATGCATGGCTTTTAGGGTGCCTCGGTGTCGATGAAAACCAAAATGATGAAAGCTTAGGCTTTTAGGGTGCCTCGGCGTCGAAAAACCCTCAATGATAAAAGCTTAGATTTTAGGATGCCTCGGTGTCGACAAACCCTAAATGATGAGACCATGATCTTGTTCCTTGACAATAACCAACTTTTTGACCAAACTTTGTTTCTATTTAGAGAGAAACATGGCCCACAACGATGAGGCCGGGGTTGAAGCGGCAAGGTATTCAGGAGCTGTCCCAGAGATGGAGGAACAACCTCACTTGTATGAGGACGCTGCCTTCCCACCGATCCTGAGACCACCGATGGTACCGCCGAGGATGACCCCACTGATGCCACCACTGATGGTGCCGCCGAGGATGCCACCACTGATGATGGCGGCGCACGCACAGATGACACCCAACAGAAGAGGCAACGGAAGGACCGGCGCCCGACCGTGCTCCGCACCTCAAGGAGGAAGTTATCAAGTGGACTCCGCGGGAATCCAACGGCGCCGAACGAATAGTCAAGGGTACTCGCTTCAGCTCAGGTGCGTTCTCCGGAGCACCGTCTCGATCAACACCGAGAACCTGAGGCATCCTGACCGAGGGAATTTGCGCAACCTCCTCTTCACGAAGCTGCACGAACGATACAAGTTCCCCGCTGCTTTTGAAAACACAAGCCTCAAAGGGAATAAAGTGAACAATGCTGCCCTCACGAAGATGAGCAAGGCCCTGTCTACTTGAAAAGCAATGTGAAGAGAATGATCGAGAAAGGTGAGAGTTATGAGAAGATCAAGGAGAAAATCCTTCGATCACCGAGGATGACTACAACGACTTCAAGATCAATTGCTCGAGCACCGCAAACTCCGAATCAAGTCGGTGGGGAAAGAAATGCGGAGCTGAACTTAGGGAACACACACTCGGTCCCGGCGGTTCTGAGTGGCGGAGCCTATATGGGACAAGGAGGACGCGGAGCGTGCCGAGCAAGGCCTACCGCCCCTCTTCGATAAATACGGTGACAAGCAGACCAGGAACTTTGTCAGGGCCCGGTACAAGAAGGACCCGAAAACAAAGGAGCTTACCACGGATCCGAAGACCAGGGCGCTTGAGGTTGTTCTGGTAAGGAATACCACCCCCGGGGTAATTAGCTCCATATGGTTGCATTCTAATTAATGAAGCCAAATTTCTAAATGGTTCACATTCCTTCCGCAGGCGACTGAAAGCAGTAGCGCGGGGTTGACTAAGAGCAACCCTTGGGACACCACTCTCAATAGGGCGTTGAATGTAATGAAGAACAAGGATAAGCTCAGCAAGCCGACGTCAGCTGGTCGTGTGGCCGGCAAAGGCTTGTCCACAAAATGGGGTCATACTATACGCTGGTGCGCGAAGGAGAAAAAGACCAGCTCGGAAAGCCAGCGCGAGGTTCAAGAACTCAAGGCACAGGTGGCGCGGATTCGGAGATTGTCCAAGAGCAAGTGCAACAACAACTCGGCGGCGATCACCGCCATTGTGCCTACCTTGATCCAGGGGTTGAGTGCGTGGATTGCGGCGCCAACAGGGCCGCCCGATTCCTAGCTTCACGGCCAGCAACTCGCAGAATGCGATGGCGGGCCATTGGTGTCTCCGGCGGAGGCGGCATTGGTGTCTCCGACGCCGCACGGGAGCTTAATGCACCGGGTACGCCGCGGCACCTCTGCAGCAGCAAGCGGCCCCTCCGTCAACTGCGCGCCCGCTGTTGGCGGTGCCTCGACATTAGCCGAGCTCGACGCCATCATCACGGTAACTAATTAAGCCTCTCGGTCGAGGACTTCATCTCCTTGCCTTTGATTGGGCATCCCGACGCCCTACATGTTTTCGCGGGCGCCACCGACGCCCGTGCACTCTCCGCACTTCGTGAACAACGAGTTGGTCGATGTCGCCAAGGGCAAAATCGTTCAACCGGGCAACCCCTTGTTCCACGGTACCCAGATGCCACCCAACTTGTTTAGGTTTCAACTGGTTTGGGTGCTGCCAGGCTGCGACGAGTTGTTACCTCCGATACAACCCGTCGGGGCCGACGATGATGACGTGATGACCCTCAGCGCCTGCCTGAGCTGGCCCCTGCTTTGGCCGAAGAGCCAGATTCGTTTGGCGGGGACACCACCCCAAAGACAACACCGCCAACATGCCAGCGCCAAGTCGGCCCCATGGCAAGGCCGCCAACGGTGCGGACATCCCTATGCCATCGATCCAAACATGCATATGGCATCGGATCGTAACGACGACGACGACGATACATTTGCCAACGCCGATCAAGTACTTTGCCGATCATGGGTACGGTGGCGACTTCATGGGGCCTCCTTCTCAAGAACCCAACCCAACAAAAGACGTGCGCGATCTAGCTGGTACCACGGAGAAGCCAAGTTGCAACAGGCGTCGTCTGCCGTTCAGCTCTCAGGAGACGCCTCCAGCTGCCTACTTCACCGAGCCTCAGATAGGCGAGGTGAGAAATATTATCAGCCCCAACACACTCAAGAAGGCGGTCTGTGAGCAGAACTCAGTCCCATTACAGGAGAAGAAGAAGGCACGCAAAAGAAAGACTAACAAGGGTGCGGGCCAGCCGGCACCGAGTACGATCCTTGCTCAGGACGGGCCACCTTCACCTGAGGATATCTCGAGGAGGGTGCATGTGGCGGGTAGGGCGATGCTACCGACAAATATGCTCAATGCTGCAATCGGTGCTATGCGGAGTCTGCATGACAGTGTTCTTTCTTTGGAGAAGCAGCGTCTCAGAGAGAAGGATGTGGCATACCCGGTTTTCGTGGCCAAGGTGCCAGAGGGCAAGGGCTTTGTGGATAACTCCATCGGGCGTACGATCGTCCTACGGCTTGATGACATCCACGCTATGTTGAACCTTCATCCGCTCCACTACACCTTCGTTCGGCTATTTTCGCTGAGTATGGAGATGCGGATCATTCGCGACAAGACCCCGGACATCGTGATAGTCGACCCCTTCTACATGCGTGCCAAGATCATGGGCAGCGCGGGGGACCGGCAAGTCGCGAGTTCTTACCTCGAAGGCGTCATTCTGGCAAACCTAGATAAGGATAACTTCCTCGTGCCTTACTTTCCCGAGTAAGTCCTCCCTCAACCGCCCGTAACATATGAATTCTTAGACTTCGATCGCTTTCTCTTTAACATTCCGTGTTTTCTGCAGTGACACATTGCACGCTCATCCTCCTAAGCCCCAAATATTCCATGGCCACGTATTTCGACCCGGACCGTCGATCGAACGTAGACTACACAAATGTCAAGAAGGTTCTTGATGATGTTCTCCCAGCTCACGCCCAATCTGGAGGCACCTTCACCAGGCCTATTCGTAAAATCACGGCAAGCACGTGTTCTCCCACAATACGACGCTCGCTGCGTCAAGCAGCCGCTGGCAGTCGAAGGGTGCCTACTACGCCATCCATCACATGCGGCGATCGTGCGGGACCATCGTCAACTTCGCTACCGAGTAAACTCCAAGATTGGGCCGGCGTGTCGGCAATCCAGGACGCGGACATCGACAAGAATTCTTTCGCATCCATCGGAGTTTGCGGAAATCATCCATCAAGATGTCCTTCGTACCTCGGGCAGTTCTACCTCGAAATCAACCGTCCAACAAAGACATCGACACAATGCTACAAATGCAAGATGACAACGCCCGTTCTTTCATGACTCCCACGATAGACGGCGGCTTCATCCACGCTCCGGTCCCTTGAGTCGAGTTGTCTAGTTCTGAAACATCGATTGGCTCATGTTGTAATTAAACTTTAATGAAATAAATATTTATGCTTGTTTGTTTGATAGTGGTGTGGTTGCTTGTGTGAAATTGAGTGAAATTTGAAACTTTCTGGAAGTTGAATGAGAGGGAATGAAATGACTTTCCCAAACTTTCACCTTGCATTTATGATCTCCATGAATTCAAATTCTTTTCATCACAAAACCCTGGAGAGAAGATGACATGACTTCTTCCATTTATTTAAATGACAAGGGGTGTTGAAAATATTTCCAATTCTGAAACTTTATGCAACTCAATGATTTTCACGAGAGAAGATAAAATGACTTCTTCAAATTAAATGAAATATGAGTTGGGAGTTTTAAAAGAATTAAATCCAAAGTTCTTTTGAATTTATTTCCAATTTGGAGTTATTTCAGTTTTATTCAAAATATTTTTCTCCAAAACAAAATATATGGAAATTAGGGTAACATGATTCCCTACATCAGAAAATTGGAGAGAAATTAATTTGAAGTCATTTTGGTATTTTAAAATAATTTTGTTGGATTTTATTGGACTAGAAGCACTCTTTGCTTTATTTAAATTTGTGTGTATTTTATTTAATGCTAGAATAATGTTCATCATGTAGGAAATCTTTTTCTGAAAATTTTGATATATTATATGCCTATATAATATTTTCATTTTTTATCATTTTGTTTTCCTCTCTATTTGTTTATATATATATATATATATATATATATATATATATATATATATATATATATATATATATATATATATATATATATAGGACAAATTTTATCTACCACCAGTGGTAGTTACCACCACTTGAGTTTTATATGTAGTATGTAGTATCTATCAAATCGGAGAGTATGTACGCGTAGTATGTAGTATATAAGAATGTTTAGGTAGTGTATATACTATTTTTTGGTAGTATGTATCATATTTTGAGTATGCTCTCTTTTATGTACAAATATGTACGTATTTCACAAATATAATAAAACCATGGGCCAACTTGAAATTTTTCATGCAACTCACTTTGGAGTATCTTATATATAGTATATGAACATACTTAAAATGATAAACTAGGATATATACTAACATAAGATAGTATATGAGACATGTGGGTAACTACCCCAGGTGGTAGGATGGATTTTCCTATATATATATATATATATATATATATATATATATATATATATATATATATATAGGACATATATTATCTACTACCAGGAGTAGTTACCCCCTCCCTCGTTGGTCTCCACGTGTCCCGCAGGTACGAGAAATCCAGCCGGGTGTAGGATGTAGCGATCGTGGGCAGAACCCGTTAACCCGGAAGCTTCTTGAATTATTCGGTGGAGTTTTTTTTTAGATAAAGCATTCCCTGGTTGTAGGTGGGCAGGTACGAGCAACTAATTCGCTAATCACGGGTTCACGCAGCCGTATAAAGAGGGCCTACACGTTTCGTCCCAGACGGCAGATACAGCAGCAGATTAGTTTACAATTAAAGAGTAGTATCTTTCTATTTGGTAGTATGGACGGAGCTGATGAATCCGAGAAGCCCGCCGGTGAAGAGAGTGGACGCATTGGATCTGAGCAGCCCGCCGGTGACGAGAATCAAAGTATCACCATTTCCCTTGAGTAAGTATATTCTTAATCTGTGTGTACATGTATTCTAGTAAGTTTATATCTAGTTGGTGATTTCATTTGTTTTTTTGTGGCAGTCACTACAACCGCATGATGGAAGTTATTGGGAGGATCGACCATTTGATGAACACATTGCAACAGAAGCACCGACCTCAGCGCACATACTGCATGCTTCTTATACACAATCTCTTTTCAGCAATCACACAATACCCTGGACGATACAAAAAAAACAAAATTTCCATTCTACATTCTCCCGAATGGTGAAGACACTACTTATAAATAATCTACCTAGAACGCAGAAACGATTAGCAGTACATACACAAAGTCATTACTAAAGACCGATTCAGATTTTCATCAAACGAGAATAAACGAAACAAAAGCAAAAAAATTGGTAAACAACAGGACGTACTATTAACTTGGTTTGAAATCACAATATATTTCACCAACAAACGAGTTCATAAGTAGACAAATAACAAGAAGTATCAATCGTTCGACACACAAGTATCCGAGCAATTTTCGAACGTACATAATACAAAAACCTAAGTAAAATGTCGCAGCATAAAATCCTCTTAAAATAAAAAGTATGTGCCTCACATCACATTAGACACACTCCCTACTTTCTCTTGTAAGTCGAATCACGGCCACACGTACTTTTATTGTGTCCTTGCTGACCACAGCTGCCACAATACCTAATTTGCATCGGTCTAGCCCCCGCAGAACTACTCCCAGTTTCAGCATTTTTCATTTGGGATACGTGTCCGCTTTTCTTACCATGCCGAGACGCCATTTCTGCCTTTGACTTGAACCTTCGGACTTTAGGTCGTCCCCTCCCTCTTCTAAATTCTGGAGGAAGTATGTCACATCCAAATGGAGTTTCTACAAACTCCTGACCTTCTATTTCCTCATCAAACGATTCTTCACCAGCACCATCTTCTGCCTCAAAGTCATCTACAAAGTTGTGGTCCAGCAGGTCCTCGTCGAACTCACTCATCACATCAGCAGCAACTATCTTCCCTGATAATCTTTCACTCTTTCTACTCTCCTTGGTGCTTGTTCGCTGACTGTTGTGCAATTGCTCCATACTCGTAGCGGATGCTGTGGGGATTTCGTATCTGCATATACAATTGTGGATAATAAATAATGCACATATTTTTGTAAAAAAAAACTTGGATGTAGTATGTAGAAAAGAGTATGTTGTATCGTGCTAGGACCAAATGGTGTTTTCATGTAGTATCGTGAAGAGGAGTATGTATGACAATGGGAAGTGTAGAATATAGTATGTAGTATGACGAAAAAATACATGGTATGCGTCGTAGAGTAGGATGTAGTATGTTGATTAGAGAATGTAGTCTGATGAGACAAGTATGTAGCATGCTGAATGGAGTATGCTGAATTATGTAGATAAGTGAGTATCGTAGAATGTAAATGGCATAGTTAGTCAGAGTATGTAGTATGATATTTCAGTCCCTTGTAGCAAATATATAACATGTTACCTTTAATTTTCCGTACGTCGGAAAAGGCAGTCGATTATGCAGAACTATGTCAGGTTTGATGAGTTTGTCGACCACGCTATCGTTGTATGCAGCAAACCTTGGAAGAATGTTGTCGGGGAATCTTTGCCAATTTCCAAGCTGTCCAGGTAGTGAATCTGAATGAATAAATGTAGCTTGGTTATATCAGTACAGAAACAAGCGGATAAATGAAGAGATCTACAATGATAGAAGGAGCACACCTGGTGTACAACTTGTCCTTCCATGGTTTCTTCTTGACGGAGCTCCGTTTCTTTGAGCGAGAGCCACCGGAAGCTTTTTTGGCAGACCCCTGTTCTTGCCTATTAGTACGTAAGAGCTCGCCTAAATGCAGATTTGGAGTTGCTACCGCTACCGCCGGGCTTGCCCATACCTACAACGGGATAAACAAAACTCAGTGTACGCATGAGGCTTCGAGTCATTGTAGGCCGATGTATAAAAAGGATTAGTAGTTGCATGGACGTAGGAACTCTTGTCTCATCACGTACCAGATCGGACCATCGTTGGCCAGCCCTTCTCTTCGCCGTCTTGCCGGCGGCAGAAAAATACTTGCGACGGCGCCGATCCACGGGCACCAGCCGGCGATGAAAGAAACGGCCTGGCAGATACTAAAAAGTTTGTTAGCGCATAACAACAACCTAGGTTCTTAATATCTGGATAAGGATGGCTTTATGTAGGAAATAGTCTTGGTCGGTTATTAGCCTAATTCAAAATTTGGGATAACAACAGAAACGACGGGATAAGCACCTAATAAATAAATTAAATAAATTAGAAGCGATGGCAAGCGGGTCGGTGCTAGTTTCTGCTAGCCCGTTAGCATTGGCAACGATACATACAAGAAAACTCACGCTCCATCCAGGAAGCTGAAATCTCACGGTGGATTCTTAGGGGAAACTACCCCGGTAGTAGTATGGAATTTCCATATATATATATATATATATATATATATATATATATATATATATATATATATATATATATATATATATATATATATATATATATATTTTGCAGCGCTTGGGCCAAAGGCCCAAGCCGCTAACCAGCCGGCCGCCAAGGCCAAGACCATCGCACGCACGCACCTTGGGAGCTAGGGAGCCAAGGTTTCCTATTCTTTTACAAATTCTAGTAGGATTTGATCCCGTTTCGTTATTCCGTTTTTATTCCTAGAATTCCTAATCCTAGTCTATTTCTTGCCCCTACCCCAAGCAAAACCCTCCCTCCCCACTATAAATACCCAAGCACCCCCTCCAACACATCAAACCAACACCTCTCCTCTCCTCTCCTCTCCTCTCCGCAGCAGCAGCAGCAGCAGCACCATCGCCGCCGCCAAGTGCCGCCACATGCCTCGACCTCTCCTGAGGTTTATATGATCTCCTCTCCACCGTCCCGTGATCTCCTTTCCTCTAGGATCAACCGCAACATCGGATCCGATCTTCTTCCCCAACTCCGACGACTACTCCGGTGAGATCCACGAAATCCCGTAATTCATTTTTTTTTCAGAAAATAGCAATCTTAGAAAATTCATATCTTTTAGAGTTTTTAGTATTTTTGAGTGATTCCAATTGCTATGTGTCACAAATTTGCTGATGTTTCTGTTAGTGTCTCTGGATTTCAAATTTGAGTAGTTTAAATTTGAATTTGATAAATTTTGTTCAGATTAGTATTTTGGCCATAACTTGAGTTTTAAAATAGGTTTTTAATTAATTCTTTTTGCTCCTGGTCACTTGTGATATTTTTTAGCTGTAGGATTTATTTTGGTAATTTTGGAGTATTTTAAATTAGATTTTTAGTAAAAACAGTACTGTTTTGCTTATATAGTTGTTTTAGTTATGTAATTATTATTTTTAATTATTTTTAGTTCATTCCTTTTGTAGATTTTCACTTGTTGTTATATGTTTATGTTTAGCTACAATAGACAAATTTTTGTAGTCATTTATTAGTGTTTAGCTACTGTTTTTGCAATTGCTTGTTTAGGTCATAGTGATAGTGGATAAAATAGTTTTATTAGTTTTAAAAGTAATTCTTTTTCCATTTCAAGTTATATTGTTTTTGTTTCTGTTATTTGTGAACACATTAGTTGTTATATTTATTTAGTATAGTTTATTAATGTTTTAATAAATGATTTGCTGTTATAGTTGTCTTAGTGTTTTGCTAGTTGCTATATTTGTTCTAGTATTAACTAGATGGTTATAGTAGTTTTATATTATTTATTTTTGTTAGTTATTAAATTAGTAATTTATTTTCTGTTATTTTATTAGATTTATATTTTCTTTGCTGTAGAAAAAATTATTAGAGTAATTTAGTGATGTTATGTTAAGATTTGTGTGAGTTGGTCACCACTAGTTTTTCCTTGAATTTTCTTTCGAAGTTTTTCCTTTGGTTTTTGACTTGGTTTTATTTGTCGCTTTTATTTTGATTGAGTATTGTTATGAGTGTTAGAATTGTTTGCTAGGATGTTTGCTTATGTGAATGCTATGTTTGACTATATAGATTTTCAACGGAGTGACGATTTGTTCTACGAAGTCATTTTCTGACAGCGTTGTTATCTTCATCAAGTATTACCAGGCAAGTTCACTTTGACCATGTTTTTCATACCTATGTGTTTTATTGCATCTAGTGTCATCTTCACAACAAACCCTCCAGTAGTGATATTGAATTCTTGTAGCTGAGTAGTATGCATGAGGTAGGAACCCATCACCCTGTTACCAAGCCCGGGACGATATTTTAATGCTACGCTATAGTAGACGGGGTTTGGTATGAGTGCTCGGGAGTGGTGTGAGAATGGAGGATCTACGTCAATGACGACAACTCCATGATGGAATCTGCAAGGACTGCATCTTCAAGGCCTCAAGACTTCAAGACTTGAGACAAGAATTCAATACACACTACTGGGTGAAGGATGGTTGACGAGCACCATCGAGAATCCAGTGGTTGGCCGGGATGCATGGAGAAGCGCCATGACATCTTGCGGAAAGCTTCACCCAGACTCAAAGAGACGAAAGAATACTTCATGCCCGGAAGCTTACCTGTGCAACCGCAAGTCACTATGGGCTCTGGCTTGGTTGAACCTAGTTGTGACTCTGGCTAGGACGGTGCTAGCAGATGTAGAACTACGGTAGGATTGGATGAGCACCGGACAGTGGCCAGAGGAACTCTTCGGAAGATCATGTTTCGGTCATCTTGTTCTCAAACACCCTGAAGTGCGAGAACGCAAAGAGAGGGATCGAATCTTGCGGGTAAAGTGTACAAACCTCTGCAGAGGGTTTAAACCTAATCGATTAGCCGTGTCCCCGGTTACGGACAATTTGAGCCTCTGGACTTGGATCTATCTCGGAACTCTCAACACCGGATTGATAACTTAATTGTGGGCAACTTATGATGATTTTGGGCTATGAGACATCGGTTGGCGGAACCATGTCATGATAGAAAACTCCATAGTACAGACTTCATTTATTCCTTTGATGTAGGGAAAATAAATCAGCTTTTACGCAAACAAAACTCAGACACAGAGCCACAAAGCCATATTGCATATAGTATAGTTTTATCATCTGTTTTCTCATGTTGTGATCTTGCCGGTACATTCAATGTACTGTCCTACACGGCTGCAACGTATCATGTTGCAGATATTTCCTCGACGAGTAAGAGTTAAGATACAGGGTTACGGTCTACACTCAACCTGCCGATGGCGTTGATGGGACTCCACACCGACTATTTGTTTCATTGTGACTTATGAGGTATATATCAGTTTTACGTCAATTATACATGTGATTGCACTTTGATATATACATTGATGTACTGTGTGTGCCAGCATACTGATCCAGGGATGGCACAGCAACACAGAGGCTTGACCGTCTGAGGTCGGGTCGCTACAGATACGGTATCAGAGCACATGTTGACTGTAGGACGTGACCCTAAAAACCGGAAAGCCCCTAGGACCGAAAATCTCTAAAACTTTATTTTCAAAAAGACTCTTACTTCTCATCTCTTCTGATTTTATCAAATAGACACTCTCACCTCAAATAGTTAGAATATACCCCTTTTCTCTTTTGATCACATGAAGAATCAACTGAAGCCGCTCCAAGAAGGACAAGATATCGGATAACGATGGCCTCTTCAGAGTAAAGAGGATTTGACCATGCATTAGAAGAGTTGAAGCTGCAACAATTGAAGACTCCGAAGACTAGAAGAATTTGAAGAATCTGAAGAATTATTTGACCTTTAGAAGACCAAACCCCTGTTACACACTTACGTTAGATGCGACGATTTGTGAGCTGTCATTTGTTTGATGTTTTCCGACAGCCACAAAGTAAAACTTGTTTCTTCAAAAACTATTGTTTGTATTGTGTGTATATCCTCCCCACCTCTCTCATATCTCATCCCAAAACTTTTGGACCCCATAGTTGATGAATGAAGTTGATGATATTCTCTGAATCAAGACTCAGCCGGAGGCGAGCTATGGATTCAGAACATGGAGAATCACTTTGGGAGCAATTTGGTTTCAAGGAAGAATGAAGTATCTTACGCTCTCCAGTACTTTGAAGGAAGTGCTGCAACATGGTGGCAGATGCATCAAGCCATACAAGGATGCAACGGAGCAAAAACTTGGGAGGAATTCAAGAAGACTCTCTTGAGGTCCCGTCTTATCCAGAAGCACTACGATAACACGAAGAAGAAACCTTGTGCTTGCAAGATTTGCGGAGAAATAGGACACACCCAGGAGGAACACAAGGAGGGATGCCCACATTGTGAGGAGAATCACCCAGCCGAAGCATGCCCGACTAGGCAAGTTACTTGTTTCTTGTGTGAAGGAACCACCCACTACCCGGCGCAGTGTCACATTTACCCCACGGTGCAACAAACTATTCAGAAGCAGGAAGAAGGAATGAAAGAAGCCCTCAAGGAAGGTCTAGAAGAACCTGGGATGAAGGAACATGTTGAAGACCCCGATGGAGAAGGCCTAATCAGATTCTACTCCAACGCTTGCTATTCATGTGGAGAAGAAGGACATTTTTCCCAGTATTGTACCAAGGAAAGAGAAGAATATCTCAGAGATTTCCCGACAGCAGAAGTGAAGTTTGACCCTCGGGAAATAGAAGCTCTGATCATTAATTACAGAGAAACCCAGGAAGAGAAAACAAAGACACCCTCAGAATAACCCAATTTCTGCAAATAGGGACAAGAGTCATATTACCTGTTTTGAATGTTAGGACGTCGGGCATTATGCCAATCATTGTCTCGAAAGGAAGCAAGGAACTCAAGGAGCAGGCACCATCTCCAAGAAGCCCAATGACTTATCGAAAGTCATTTGTTTTCGCTGCAAGGAAGCAGGACATTATGCTACTAAATGTTCCGACAAGATGAAAGCTGGAGCTGAGTAGTTGGAATTTTAATATTGGTAATAAGTGTAGTAGGAAGCAATTGTTTCCATAAGGATACGGAGTTGAATTTATGTAATGGAAGTCTCGAATATTGTAATGAATTCATGAAATCAATAAAGTTAAGGTGACATGTTTTCATATGTTTAATTGTATGAGTTGTTACTCTATGAACACGGATTTTGACCATTTTCGAGGATATGAGAAATATGGTCTATGGATGGATTTGTGAATTTCATTTTAGGGTGGTAGTACCGTGAAGAAGACTAGACTAATGGATAAGAAAATATATATTCCACGGACTGTAGTTCAAGGAAAAAAAGTTGGAGTTTTGCTTTTGATATGATGGTATGAAGAAACAGTACTACTGGATTTAAAGGAGGTGTAATATGGAACAAGAGAGTTACTCCAAGGATGAGTTAAAGCTGCACTAGTGTTGAAGTGGGCCATAACCCACAGGCCCAGGATTTTGAAAAGGAACAGATGTAACCTTGATAACGGAATAAATTTGGAAGAATCAGTGATCCAATCAGCATACGTTTCGTAGGAGGTTACGCAAAAACCTGAGAGTGGTGAAGTAACGATAGATGTTTTGTTTGGCTTGCTGAACCAAAGGATTTACTCGAACCCAGTTCGAGAACAAGAGAAATTCTGCAATGCTTGTGAGTATGCCCAAGTGTTAGAATACGTGATTCACTGTTTACGTATGTGGTAATGATTCAAGCACGGGATGGATTGGCCCCATAACGGAGACTTCTATCATGAACTATCATATGTTGATGGAAAATCGAGAGACTTGAAAACTTTAGAAGAGCGCCGATCGACAAGCCAAAAACCTTAGAATGGTAGGACGATTGATCCATGTACCGGCAACCGTTGCCAAACGTAGGTCATACGGTGAGACCCAACCCAACCCATTATTCCTGCAGGAGAAACCTGTAATGGTCGACCACCTTGAGATCTCGATAGTTGTTTATTGGCGACAGACCTGTCAGCTAAGGAGACACAGTCTCGGAAGAACCTCACCAGGATGAAAGGACACGTATTTGAGGAAAAGGTTTTGACCCTACCGGAAGAGCCCCAGTGTAGGAGTTACTTCGAAGTTGTGAGAAGACTGATAGTGTTCACCCTAGGGATGGAGTACCTGAGTTCCGTTGGAACCATAACCCTGCTTTCAAGTGTGGTAGCACACTAGACCATTCCGATCGACGGATTTGCTGGAAGACCCCCAAACCCTAACCTTTTCTTGCTGCCTCTTCGAATCTCGAGGACGAGATTCATTTTAAGTGTGGTAGATTTGTAACATCCCAAAATTCTAAATTTTGGAATGTTATATTAAATAAATATTTATGCTTGTTTGTTTGATAGTGGTGTGGTTGCTTGTGTGAAATTGAGTGAAATTTGAATCTTTCTGAAAGTTGAATGAGAGGGAATGAAATGACTTTCCCAAACTTCCACCTTGCATTTATGATCTCCATGAATTCAAATTCTTTTCATCACAAAACCCTGGAGAGAAGATGACATGACTTCTTCCATTTATTTAAATGACAAGGGTGTTGAAAATATTTGAATTTCATTTGGAAAATATTTCCAATTCTGAAACTTTATGCAACTCAATGATTTTCACGAGAGAAGATAAAATGACTTCTTCAAATTAAATGAAATATGAGTTGGGAGTTTTAAAAGAATTAAATCCAAAGTTCTTTTGAATTTATTTCCAATTTGGAGTTATTTGAGTTTTATTCAAAATATGTTTCTCCAAAAACAAAATATATGGAAATTAGGGTAACATGATTCCCTACATCAGAAAATTGGTGAGAAATTCATTTGAAGTCATTTTGGTATTTTAAAATAATTTTTGTTGGATTTTATTGGACTAGAAGCACTCTTTGCTTTATTTAAATTTGTGTGTATTTTATTTAACGCTAGAATAATGTTCATCATGTAGGAAAGCTTTTTCTGAAAATTTTGATATATTATATGCCTATATAATATTTTCATTTTTTTATCATTTTGTTTTCCTCTCTATTTGTTTAAATATATATATTCGCAGCGCCTTGGGCCAATGGCCCAAGCCGCCAACCAGCCGGCCGGCCAAGGCCAAGACCATCGCACTCACGCACCTATGGGGCCAGGGAGCCAAGGTTTCCTATTCTTTTACAAATCCTAGTAGGATTTGATCCCGTTTCGTTATTCCGTTTTTATTCCTAGGATTCCTAATCCTAGTCTATTTCTTGCCCCCTACCCCAAGCAAAACCCCCTCCAACACATCAAACCAACACCTCTCTCTCTCTCTCTCCGCAGCAGCAATAAGCAGCAGCACCACCGCCGCCGCCAAGTGCCGCCACACCTCGACCTCTCCTGAGGTTTATATGATCTCCTCTCCACCGTCCCGTGATCTCCTTTCCTCTAGGATCAACCGCAACATCGGATCCGATCTTCTTCCCCAACTCCGACGACTACTCCGGTGAGATCCACGAAATCCCGTAATTCATTTTTTTTCAGAAAATAGCAATCTTAGAAAATTCATATCTTTTAGAGTTTTTAGTATTTTGAGTGATTCCAATTGCTATGTGTCACAAATTTGCTGATGTTTCTGTTAGTGTCTCTGGATTTCAAATTTGAGTAGTTTAAATTTGAATTTGATAAATTTTGTTCAGATTAGTATTTTGGCCATAACTTGAGTTTTAAAATAGGTTTTAATTAATTCTTTTTGCTCCTGGTCACTTGTGATATTTTTTAGCTGTAGGATTTAGTTTGGTAATTTTGGAGTATCTTAAATTAGATTTTGAGTTAAAACAGTACTGTTTTGCTTATATAGTTGTTTTAGTACTGTAATTATTGTTTTTAATTATTTTTAGTTCATTCCTTTTGTAGGTTTTCACTTGTTGTTATATGTTTATGTTTAGCTACAGTACACAAATTTTTGTAGTAATTTATTAGTGTTTAGCTACTGTTTTTGTAATTGCTTGTTTAGTTCATAGTGATAGTGGATAAAAATAGTTTTATTAGTTTTAAAAGTAATTCTTTTTCCATTTCAGGTTATATTGTTTTTGTTTCTGTTATTTGTGAACACATTAGTTGTTATATTTATTTAGTATAGTTTATTAATGTTTTAATAAATGATTTGCTGTTATAGTTGTCTTAGTGTTTTGCTAGTTGCTATATTTGTTCTAGTATTAACTAGATGGTTATAGTAGTTTTATATTAGTTCTATTTGTTAGTTATTAAATTAGTAATTTATTTTCTGTTATTTTATTAGATTTATATTTTCTTTGCTGTAGAAAAAATTATTAGAGTAATTTAGTGATGTTATGTTAAGATTTGTGTGAGTTGGTCACCACTAGTTTTTCCTTGAATTTTCTTTCGAAGTTTTTCCTTTGGTTTTCGACTTGGTTTTATTTGTCGCTTTTATTTTGATTGAGTATTGTTATGAGTGTTGGAATTGTTTGCTAGGATGTTTGCTTATGTGAATGCTATGTTTGACTATATAGATTTTCAACGGAGTGACGATTTGTTCTACCAATTCATTTTCTGACAGCGTTGTTATCTTCATCAAGTATTACCAGGCAAGTTCACTTTGACCATGTTTTTCATACCTATGTGTTTTATTGCATCTAGTGTCATCTTCACAACAAACCCTCCAGTAGTGATATTGAATTCTTGTAGTTGAGTAGTATGCATGAGGTAGGAACCCATCACCCTGTTACCAAGCAAGGGACGATATTTTAATGCTACGCTATAGTAGACGGGGTTTGGTATGAGTGCTCGGGAGTGGTGTGAGAATGGAGGATCTACGTCAATGACGACAACTCCATGATGGAATCTGCAAGGACTGCATCTTCAAGGCCTCAAGGCTTCAAGACACGAGACAAGAATTCAATACACACTACTGGGTGAAGGATGGTTGACGGGCACCCTGGAGAATCCAGTGGTTGGCCGGGATGCATGGAGAAGCGCCATGACATCTTGCGGAAAGCTTCACCCAGACTCAAAGAGACGGAAGAATACTTCATGCCCGGAAGCTTACCTGTGCAACCGCAAGTCACTATGGGCTCTGGCTTGGTTGTCGCTAGTTGTGACTCTGGCTAGGACGGTGCTAGCAGATGTAGAACTATGGTAGGATTGGATGAGCACCGGACAATGGTCAGAGGAACTCTTCGGAAGATCATGTTTCGGTCATCTTGTTCTCAAACACCCTGAAGTGCGAGAACGCAAAGAGAGGGATCGAATCTTGCGGGTAAAGTGTACAAACCTCTGCAGAGGGTTTAAACCTAATCGATTAGCCGTGTCCCCGGTTACAGACAATTTGAGCCTCTGGACTTGGATCTATCTCGGAACTCTCAACACCGGATTGATAACTTAATTGTGGGAAACTTATGATGATTTTGGGCTATGAGACATCGGTTGGCAGAACCATGTCATGATAGAAAACTCCATAGTACAGACTTCATTTATTCCTTTGATGTAGGGAAAATAAATCAGCTTTTACGCAAACAAAACTCAGACACAGAGCCACAAAGCCATATTGCATATAGTATAGTTTTATCATCTGTTTTCTCATGTTGTGATCTTGCCGGTACATTCAATGTACTGTCCTACACGGCTGCAACGTATCATGTTGCAGATATTTCCTCGACGAGTAAGAGTTACGATACAGGGTTACGGTCTACACTCAACCTGCCGATGGCGTTGATGGGACTCCACACCCGACTATTTGTTTCCGCTGTGACTTATGAGGTATATATCAGTTTTACGTTAATTATACATGTGATTGCACTTTGATATATACATTGATGTACTGTGTGTGCCAACATACTGATCCAGGGATGGCACAACAACACAGAGGCTTGACCGTCTGAGGTCGGGTCGCTACAATAAACAATTAATTTAACAATCTCACATCTGTAATGAAATTCACTCACCCAATCCACGTCTACTAGCGTAGCATAGCATAATAAGCAAACGTAGAAGTAACTCCCAAGGGTTTGATAATAAAACAGGTAATAGGTACGACCTCAACTACTTCCCATCCCACAATTGAATTAGATCCTAATCATGCAATGTTTGAGGATTGATCTAATGCAATAAAATCTCGGTATGAGAAAAGGTATGATCAAAGTGTTACTTGTCTGCAAAGTTGATGAAGATGGTTCGCACTCAAATCTCATGATAGCTCTACTCGTCACACTCCGGTCAATCTATCGTAAGCAAGCAATAGTAGCCACACATAAGCAATCACTCAAAACATCAGATAAAACGATTCAGAAAACATCAAAACCAAGCAAATAACTCTTGCAACATAAAACAATTTCTAACAGTACCAAAATTATGTGAATTTGGCATTATCAGAAAATTTAGGTCAAGAGCTTCGATTTGCAAAAAGAATCAACTCAAACAGAGTTATAAAACTCAAGTTATGATCAAACGAAGTTCAAATACAAATCAGTTTGAATTTAAATTTTGAAACTTTCAAAAAACATGTTTGAGTTGGATTACTGGATAGAGAAGATCATAACAAAGAAGTGGGCGTTAGTTTCGTTGAATTCCGACTAACGAGCAAAATGTTATGGTCGTTTGAAAACCAGGGGCTAATCTGCAGAAAAAGTATCCACAGATTGGTCCCTGACCGAAAATTAAAAAGAAAAAAAAACGAAAAACTCTACAGAACGAACGTTCGTTTTCTAACTCTAACCAGCAAACGCTCTCTAAATAACTGAACTAAAACAGAAAACCGGGTTTTAAATAAAATCGAAACCCTAATAGAAAAACCAGTGAACCGGGCGGTTTATTACCGGACCGGGAAAACCGGCGGGTCGGGTGGCGGATCTGGCCGTTCCGGCAAGGCGACGGACTCCGGCGAGGCGGGGTCGGCGGCTCCGGCGGTCGTCGAGGCCGGCGAAGTGGTCGGGGAGGGGCGGCGCTGAGCAGCGCGGTCGATGGTGGCTCGGCGGGTCGGTGTGGGCGGTGGGGTGCGGGCAGGGCGGAGGAGTTACGGCGGAGGCGGGCAGACACTTGGGCGGCGGCTCGGGCGGCGGAGTTGCGGGAGAGAGGGCGAGAGGACAGACGGGGTCGGGGCGGCGTCCTTTTAAGGGCGTCGGGGCGAGGTGGTGGCGTGGAGGAGGGGGCAAGGCAGCGGGGTGGCCGGGTCGGTCATGGCGGCGGCGGCGGCCGGCGTGCTCGGGCGGTACTCCACCCGGGGTTAGTGGCGATGGCGCGCTGGGCTGGGCCGTGGCCTGGCTGGGAGCTGGGTCGGCCCAGTTCGGCGGAGGGAACTTTTCTATAAAGAAAACAAACAGAGAAAAATAATAAAACCAAATAAAATTAAAATATTATATAGGCATATAATATATCAAAATTTTCAGCAAAAGATTTCCTACAAGATGAACATTTTTATAGCATCAAATAAAATACACACAAATTTTAATAATTCAAACAGTGCTACTGGTCTAATAAAGTCCAATAAAAATCATTTTAAAATACCAAGATTAATTCAAATTTATTTCTCTCAATTTTCTGATGTAGGGAATCATGTTACCCTATTTTCCATATATTTTATTTTTGGAGAAAAATAATTTGAATAAAACTCAAATAACTCCAAATTGAAAATAAATTCAAAAGAACTTTGAATTTAATTCTTTGAAACTCCCAACTCATATTTCATATGTTTTGAAGACGTCATTTTATCTTCGCTCGTGAAAATCGTTGAGTTGCATAAAGTTTCAGAATTGGAAATGTTCTCAAATGAAATTCAAATATTTTCAACACACCTTGTCATTTAAATAAATGGAAGAAGTCATGTTACCTTCTCTCCAGGGTTTTGTGATGAAAAGAATTTGAATTCCCGAAGATCATAAAAGAAAAAATGAAAGTTTGGGAAAGTCCTTTTATTCCCTCTCATTTAACTTTCAAAAAGTTTCAAATTTCACTCAACTTCACTAATCAATCAAACAACAATGTGGAGATCATCTCCTCTAGCCATGTGTATGTGGAGGATGTAATCCTCAATCCAGACTCCAGGGTCTGTTGTTCAATCGTATGCCTCTATGTTTACGGGTTTGAATCCCACTAGAAATTCATGATCCAGCACCTCATCGGTGAAACATAGTGGATGTGTGGCGCCCCCGTATTTGGGTGTGCCGTGATGTTCGGATATTGGGCGTGTTGTATTGCTTTGAAGAGCTTGCTTGCTCAGCCCATAGACGGACCTAACTGGGCCATCCTTTTGATGTGAATCCTTATGCGGATCGCGTACCGGCTTGTGTGCGGCGCCGTTTGCCGCTCTCTTTTTGCCGTGGGGTCGTCCATCCGACCGGGTGGCTTTCTTACTTTTTGATTGTGGTGGCTCTATGGCCTCCTCATCAAATTCGGGCAGTAGCTTTCTCTTTGGGTAGCTCTTTGTTCAGCGACTGTCGCTGTATTTGTCTGTGGTGTTGAATACTCTGCTCCATCTGATTCTGAGTGCATCTTCCGCTGTTTTGAGCTTCTGCTTCTGCTTTTTCAGGCTACGCGCCGTGGCGGCTAGCCTTTTCTGGAGGTTATTGTGCTCCAACAATTTGTCTGGCCTGAGATCGTCCGGACTGTTGTCTTCCCCGGGGACGGGTTGTTTATCCAAGTTGTCTTGTTCGGACGATTGCTCGATAGCATGTTCGTCGTCCACCGGTTCGCCCTGCTTTATGGCTGGGTCTTTATTGAGGCGGGACTTGGCTCGGCGTTTACGTTGCCGTTTTGACTGCTTTTCGAGGGATTTATCCTTCGTAGCGTCCCATTGTTCCTCGTCTTCATTTCCTTTGGGTGTATCCACCATGTATACATCATGGGATGAGGTGGTTGTCCAGCATCCTATAGGCGCTGGTTCATGGTTGTCTCCTACATCGTCGTCCATACTGTCGATGTCTTCGGAGTCGAAATTGAGCACGTCGTGTAAGATTTCGACAGTGGCTACGAAGTGGCTGGTGGGTGGGCGTTGAATTTCTTTGTCGTCCGCATCCCAACCTTCCTGACCGTAATCTGGCCATGGCTCTCCGAATAAAGAAAGAGACTTTAGTGAATTCAGGATGTCGCCAAAGGGCGAGTGCTGAAAGATGTCCGCGGCAGTGAACTCCACGACCGGCGCCCGATCGGATTCGATTGACAGGGGCGCAGAGGGTTCGGAGTCCGGAGAGGAGTCCGACACCATGGAGTCAAGGTCTTTGCAAAGGACAGGGATGGAGTTCGGCTCAATCGCCATAGAGATCGTAGCCCTCGAGGCGGTGTCCAACCACTCGTCCTCGATCGAGGGATCCGGCTCCGGATTAAGGGTCGGAGTGGATGCTGGTGCGGCCTCCAGGGCACTGTTCGGCTGCAAAGCTAGATCATGCCCATCGAGACAGTGTGGCACGCTTGGCTGCGGCTCGAATCCGTTGAAGATCAAGTCTCCGCGGACATCGGCCGTATAGTTCAAACTTCAAAATCTGACCTGATGGCCAGGGGCGTAGCTTTCGATCTGCTCCAGATGGCCAAGAGAATTGGCCCACAGTGCAAAGCCGCCGAATACGAAGATCTGTCCGAGGAAAAAAGTCCCACCCTGTACCGCGTCGTTGTTGACGATCGAAGGAGCCATCAGGCCTATCGGTGACGACACAGAGGAACTCTCAATGAAAGCACCAATGTCGGAGTCAAACCGCAGATCTCGGTAGGGGGTCCCGAATCGTGCGCCTAGGCGGATGGTAACAGAGACAAGGGACACGATGTTTTCACCCAGGTTCGGGCCTTCTCGATGGAGGTAATACCCTACTCCTGCTTGATTAATATTGATGATATGGGTAGTACAAGAGTAGATCTACCACGAGATCAAGGAGGCTAAACCCTAGAAGCTAGCCTATGGTGTGATTGTTGTTCGTCCTACGGACTAAAACCCTCCGGTTTATATAGACACCGGATAGGTTAGGGTTACACAGAGTCAGTTACAATGGTAGGAGATGTACATATCCGTATCGCCAAGCTTTCCTTCCACGCCAAGGAAAGTCCCATCCGGACACGGGACGAAGTCTTCAAGCTTGTATCTTCATAGTCTTGGAGTCCGGCCGTGATGATAGTTCGGCTATCCGGACAACCCCTAGTCCAGGACTCCCTCATTAGACCTCAAGATATTGGACCCAATTCCATGTCAAATATCTGCAATTTCCAAGTCTTCTGTGAGGTGTACCTGGGAGAGGAGCCAAATCTGCTTTTCTATTTGAACCGGCAGAATGAATGTGCCAACGGTCCCAGTATTGAACTTGGCGGTATCTCAATTCAGCGGTGGAGAGACTGCCTTTTCCTTATG